>JARCIV010000001.1:18409334-19024334 GCA_029618585.1 Citrus australasica
AAATCCTGCATCTAAGTGAGAAAATAGGGAACGATAGGAGTGTTTTAGTAGTAAATGAATTCAAGGAAGCTCTTAAATTTTATGGCTTAAATGACTTAGGCTACAAAGGATATCCTTACACATGGTCAAATAAGTGGTTTGGGTCTCAAATGGTGGAGGAAAGACTGGATAGATTCTTAGGCTGCAAAAATTAGAGAAAGGTGTTTCAAGAAAATGCGGCTATACACTTAACAACAGAGACATCAGATCACAGCCCAATGATGATGGACGTGGTGGAAAAAAATAAAGGAAGTATAGCATAAGGTTTTTTACGCGCATCCATTACGAAGACATATGGAGTCCATATGAGAGGTGTAAAGAGATTGTGAAAAATGAGTGGATGGACAGTTGTAGATGGGATGGTGAAAACTTTGTAATGCAGTTCAAGGAGAAAGCAAGAAGTTCAATGGCAGAATTAAAGATTTAGAGCAAAACTGAATTTGAAAGAAGAAAAAAGAAGTTAGATAATCTGCTCCAGCAGCTGCAGAGCAAGAGAGAATGTGGGGAACAATACGAGAGTGGGGAAGAAATCAAGAATATCGAAAAACAGATTGATGGAATTCTGTTAGAGGAAGAAATCTATTGGAGACAAAGATCTAGAGCAGTGTGGCTAAAAGAGGCGATAAAAACACAAAATTCTTCTATTCCAAAGCTTCAGCTAGGAAGAGGAAGAATACGATTGAAGGGATCCTTAATGAAAATGACAGATGGACAGAAGAGACAGAAGGGATTGAAAGGGTTTTGTGTGAGTATTTTGCAAACCTCTTCACCTCAACATATCCCACGGATAGCCAGCTGGAGAAAGCTTTCAAGAACATGCCTCAGAGAGTGACAGAGAATATGAACGAGTGTACATGAAGGAAGAGATTATTGCAGCCTTGAAACAGATGCACCCAACAAAAGCTCCTGGCCCTGATGGTTTACCAGCTGTTTTTTTCCAGAAACACTGGAATGCGGTCAACGAATAAGTCATTTCTACATGTCTGCACATCCTCAACGAAGGAGGTAATATTGCCCCTTTAAATCACACTTATATTACATTAATTCCCAAGTGTGAAAAGCCTAAGAGAGTGTGTGATTTTAGACCTATTAGCTTATGCAATGTCATTTACAGGATAGTAGTAAAGACCATAGCTAATAGGTTAAAAGAAATGTTGCATCTTGTAATATCATATACTCAAAGTGCATTCATCCCAAGCAGACTCATTACAGATAATATAATCATTGGGTATGAGTGTTTTCATAAAATTAGGCTTAGTAAAAGCAAAAAGGAGGGCTTGGTAGCTCTAAAATTAGATGTTAGCAAGGCTTATGATCGGGTAGAGTGGAGGTTTGTAAAGCAAGCAATGAAGGTGCTTGGGTTTTCATCAAATTGGGTAGATCTAATCATGAGATGTATCACCACTCCTTCATTTTCAGTTTTGATAAACGGGGCACTTAAAGGGCTAATTCAACCTCAACGAAGGCTTAGACAAGGCTGCCCTCTATCCTCATACTTATTTATCTTGTGTGCAGAGGTCTTCTCAAATATGATGACTCAAGCTGAGAAAAATAAGCTGATCAAGGGGCTGAGTTTTAGTAAAGAGCTATCAATTAGTCACCTCCTCTTTGCAGATGACAGTTTAATCTTCACCAGAGCCACTTTCGAAGATTGCTACAACTTGAAGAAAATCTTTGATTGCTACGCTGAGGCATCAGGACAAATTTTCAATTATGAAAAATCTTCCATGTTTTTCAGCAGAAGGACTCAATTGGCACAAATAGCTGCAATCAAAAACTTGTTCCAGCTACAAGTAGTGTCGCAACATGAAAAATATCTGGGGTTGCCTTCTATGGTGGGAAGAAAGAAGCTAAATTTTTTCAATAGCATAAAATTCAAAGTGCTGAGTAAAATATCTAATTGGCAGTCAAGGATGTTTTCCAGAGGAGGGAAAGAGGTGTTGATAAAAGTTGTTGCGCAGGCAGTTCCTGCTTATGCCATGAGCGTGTTTAAGCTACCAGTGGGGCTATGTGAGGATATTCAAAGGGCCATTGTAAGATTTTGGTGGAGATCGAAATAAAACCAGAGGTCCATTCATTGGGCCAAGTGGGAAAGTTTGTGTCAAGCAAAATGCAGAGGTGGTCTGGGGTTCAGGGATTTAACTTGTTTTAACCAAGCACTGGTGGCGAAACAGGGGTGGAGAATCATACAAAATCCCAACTCAATGGTGGCAAAGGTGTTAAAGGCCAGGTACTTCAAAGGTACTGATTTCTTAAGGGTAAATTTGGGATCAAATCCATCGTTCATATGGAGAAGTATTCTGTGGGGGAGGCAAATTATAAATGAGGGGATGAGATGGAGAATCAGAGATGGGAGGAGTGCTCAGATATATCACAGTCACAGGATCCCAAGACCTAAGACTTTTAAACCTTTCTCTCCTACAAAGCCACCACTGGAGTTGACAGTAACTGAACTTATAGATGTGGAAAATCAATGGAAGGAGCTGCTGGTTCAGCAAAGCTTTGTGGAGGAAGATGTACAACAAATTCTTAGAATTCCTCTTCCCAGAAATCCCAGCCCGGATCAAATCACTATGGCATTTTGACAAAAGAGGGGAATACAAAGTTAAGAGTGGATATCAAGTGGCCCTAAATGAAAAGTTTCCTGATCTGCCAAGCAGTTCGAAGAGAAACCAAACTTCATGGAGCATAATATGGAATACAGAGCTACCAGAAAAAATAAAAAATTTTATGTGGAGAATGGTCAAAAACCTTCTGCCAACAGCAACCAATTTGTGGAGAAGAAAGGTGTTACAAAGCCCTTGGTGTCAGAGATGTCAAAGAACAGAGGAGACGATGGCTCATGCTATTTTTAATTGTAAAGTTGTTCAAAAGATATGGAGCCCTATAGACCATGAGAATGAAATAAAGGAGGCTAGATGCGAAGATGTGGCCAGTATGTTGATAGAAATGGCCAACAAGAAACGTAAAACTGATATGGAATTGATATTTACTTTATGTTGGGTAGTTCGGCACTCAAGGAATCTTCATATTCTCAGGAACAAAATGGAAGATCCCCAGATATCAGTTGCAAGAACTGAAGCTATGGTGAATTCATATAAAAAAATCAGGCAACCTGAGTTACAATCAAATCTGGGAAAGAAAGCCATTAGCAGTCAACAGTGGAAACCACCTCCAGCGGGGCACTTTAAAGTGAATGTAGATGCTGCAGTGCGAGAAGAGCAAGATAAAGAGGGTTTAGGAGTGGTCATAAGGAACTCGGAAGGAAAGTGTGTGGCAGCAGCCATGAAGCCATCGACTTTCCGTGGTAGTGTGGCATTTGCTGAAGCTGAAGCTACAAAGCTGGGATTGGAAATTGTAGAAAGTGCAAGATGTATGCCTTTGATTATAGAGACAGATTCGCAGGAGGTGGTTGATTTAGTTCTTAACAGAAAAAGCACAAGGACTGAAATCTTTTGGATCATTTTTAAAATCCAAGAAAGGATCAAGAGACTGCAACATGCCAAAATTCAATATGAATCAAGGAATTGTAATGGAGTAGCTCATTCATTAGCTAAAGCAGCTCTAGAACAAGATAGTTTTATCTCATGGCTGGATAATATTCCAGAAAAATTTTTGCATTTGTTTTTTGAGTTTGAGAAATGAAAGAGACAGTTTCATATCCAAAAAAAAAGAAACAAATGGAAATTAAATAGAACATAAAGGTGAACTCACATTGTCAACTAAAGGTTACACTACCATTTGCCCAATGGTTCCATTTCTATTATCATTTTCTTTATTCACAGAATATCATCGGCCTCATATTCATCAGTATAAGAAGAGGGACAAGGACAAGGACAAAGACATGGTGAGTCTATGGTAAGATTACAACAAGTCTACAATTTAGTTTTATTTTTGCTGCTACACTCAGGAATCACTAGCATCAACCACCTCCTTTATTGCCCTTGCTTCATTTTTCTCCTGAAGATTGTTGACCTAATGAAATAACACTTAAAATGAGGCTGCCTTAGACGAAGCATATATGTCAATCACCTGTTGTAATCTCATTACAAAACATTTCAGTTCCTGCTCATAAAATTAGTTACTTCAACCTTTGTCATATGCATTCTCCACTGCTTCAAGATGCTTAGATAGTGAATGTGTCTAAATTCCAACTCAAAAGATTCATTTGAGGAAAAATTCTTCAGATGGTCATGTAGAGTTCTAATTTATCTCCGCATCATACACAAAATACTTGAAACCTACACATCAATGATCAATGTTCATCTTTTATTGACAATCTCAATTCTCAAGTGCGTTTGGAAAGAAATTAGATTCACAGGCATTCTAGAAATATCTGGTGTATTTCAATGACAATGATGCCAAGTCATGTCTCATGGCGTCCAAAAAAAAAAATGGAGATGTATGTGGAGGAAGATCGTCAGCTCAATTAAAACTACACCTCGGTCATTTCTGGACTCATCAACAAGAGGTAATTTCTTACTTTGTAAACAAATTTTGTGTCTTATAATTTTTTCTGTATTTATATACTTACATGCTATTTTGTAATTATATAGCCACCAAAGCCTGGACATGGAGATGTGTGTTTTGTTATGTTTAGTCCATTTATAAGATCATACGTCATGTGATTTATAAGTCTACTTAATGGTTGCAATCAAATGAGTTCATGTCCAGATTGTGAAGTTAGTTAATTTCAACATATAGCAATGATTGTATCCATTGCTTTTATGAAGTTGCTATGTTATCACTTCTTTAATAAGTGGCAGACATGATTTTCTATTTTTCCACAGCTTAAATTGTTAAATAATTGATAATGCTCTTGTGCTTACTCTGTTCTTTTCTTTTTAGATAAGCTTTATGGTCCCAGTGGAATTGTTTTCACCCTTTCTTTATTGACAGTGGATGTATAAAACAAATTGGTCTTGATTGATACTTGATGATGTTGTAGTTATTTCTCTTTGCTTTATTCTTTTTGCAACATATGGAAGACTGAGTATTGAAGATTCATTTCCTGCATTGCTCTGCCTTGATCTGTTCTAATTTGAGAGTCAGCAATCTTGATTCAACTTCTTGGGTGGAGTACTAGCTAAGAGAAGGGAGGCATGGGAGCCAATACTAATTTTTGAATTGAGGAGATATGGGCATCAACTTTAGACTATTTTCAGAGCGGCTGAGAAGAGCGTTAGCTGACGAAGAAGTCACATTGCCTGATACTGCAAAACAACCTATTTAGAACCTTTGTACCGAGGTTGAAATCATTACTCATTGGCTGAGGGACTTTGAATATGATATGTTCTGGCTTCTACTGTAAAAAAAATAGGAGAAGATGAAATTAACAACCCAGACCTTGGGACCAGAAATCAATTGCTTTACATATGAATCTGAGAAGGTCATTGACACATTCTCAACAGCATCACTCAACAGAAAAGTCAAAGCAGGTGCAACAAGGACATTTGTAATGCTCTGCTAGGACTCCAGAGCTGATTCAATGATATAAAACAGCGGATGCAACAACTTCAGTACATCGATTCCGGAATCATTGATGATTTCAAAAGTATTGAAGATAAAGTCGATTATTTTCCTGCATCATCATCTTCTAAGAATAGGGGCACGGTGGGTATAGAAGACAGAATGGAGGAGTTGTTAGATATATTGATAGAGGTACCACCTCAGCTTTCAGTGGTGGCCATCTTGATAGCATTGGGTTGGGCAAGATGGCTTTCGCTGCAGCGGCTTACAGCAGCAGTGATGTGAAGCATTATTTTAATTATCACGCTTGGGTTCCAGAGCCTTACAACTATGATGCTGATGATGACCAAATATTAGATATCATTATTAAGTTTCTAATGCCTTTATCTAGGTTGAGTGTAATAAAGGATAAAATTTATGAAATGAAAAAAGAAATTTCTTCATGAATATCTAATGATCAAGCGGTATTTAATTATGGTTGATGATGCGTGGAGCACTGAAGTGTGGGATGTTATTCGAGAAATACTTCCGGATAATCAGAATGGAAATGAGGTACTAATAACACTCATTCAAATTGATGTCGTCATCTCATTTCAGCTCAAAAGCGGACAAAATATTTGGCTTGATTTAGTGTCCACTAGAGGACCATTGAGAGTTGTTTACCTTTTTGCTTTGAACTTTATTTTTCTTACTTATCTGTGTTTCCTGTACACCTAGAGACATCCACCAGGCAGTTATATCAGTTGTGGATATCTGAAGGTTTCATTCTAGACAATAGCGAGGCAGCTGCTGAGAAGTACTTGGAACAACTAATGAATAGAGTCTTTGTTGATGCAAAGAAGAGAAGCGATGGAGGCAGAATCAACGCATGCCCTATTCATAGTCGTTGCTGGCCTTCATTGTTGCAAATGGCTCTCAAAGCAGAATTTATCTTTTCCCTTATCCTGGATCAAAAAGGTAAATCGCGAAAAAATGTCAAACGTGTCTACGTTTTTTAAAAACAAAGTGATTTTGCTTACTTAGATGATTGTGACTCGCACCTGCATTATTTGTTGTACTTCAGAAAGCGACCACCTTAACCCCATAGATTGGGTGAAAATTGGTTGAGTAATGGACTTGGGATCTCTTATTCTTAGCCAATTTCCATCCAAAATTGAAACTTTATCTCTTTTGATATTTGAAGCTGAATTTCCCTTCCCTCAAAGCCTGGCTTCATCATTATTAAGAAATCTTTGAATCTATACCCCATAGCCATGACCTTTAGCTACATAGATCATACTACAAATGAATTTTGGAAGATGAACAAACTCAGGCATCTAGTCATTGAAGATGGTGAATGAAAGCAGGATGCCAAGGCTCTCCAAAATCGTCCTTGCCAAATACCTGCTTCCTCAAAGTCTAATCCACTTGAGTTTCTCTAATACTGAACAAATGGATGATCCCATGGCTGCACTAGAAAAGTCGCCACTTCTTCAAGTGTTCAAACTGAAGCAAAACTCATATTCACGTAGATAGCTGATTTGTGGGTCTAATGGTTTCCCAAAGCTCAACATAGTGCACCTGAATTCAATGCCATGGCTAGATGAGTGGACTATGAGGCTTGGAGCCATGCCAAAACTAGAATGCTTGATTCTCAATTCTTGTGCTTACTTGAAAAAGATTCCTGCTCAGCAGCTCTGGTGCATAAAGAGCTTAAACAGATTCGAGTGTTGGTGGCCTCAGCAGGAGCTGAGACAAAAGCTACGGAACTTCGAGGATAAGGCGCAGTATGACAATCAAGTATATCTTTATGGAATTTAATTTGCATGGATTTAATTAGATGTAAGTTTTTTATTTTATGTAATATCATCAACCTTTAATTATTAATCTAATTTCATACTTGCGTAGGTGAAATCAGAGAGCGAAATATGTCAACTATAGTTCAGCAAAAGTTTCAATTTCAACCAGAATCCGGCCTTGATCCTTTCAGTATTCACTTATGCTGTCTACACATTAATAAGTCCTTAGGATTGATGCAGGACATTGTTGGGTTTCTTTGTTTTCGAGTATCTGCTACAAGCAATAATGTCAAGTTTTTGGATTCACTGTGTATATTCTATTCGTGTGTCTTCATTCTTGTAATGTGCTTGAAACTCCAGCTCAGTGTAGACGTGTGTGGTTTGGTCATTCCATGTGCAATACATGTAAATTGTCATAATTGTCTTAAGGGAATTCTGCATCACTTCCATTAGAAGAAAAGTTTGGATGTAGGCACTATTGCCGCTGAATCTACTGTTGATTTGCTCCATGTTTTCTATATTTTTTTAATTCAATTTTGGAGATAGGGTTTCTAGCATTGATTGTTGATACATCAGAGGACTAAATACAAGAAATAGAAACTGGGGCATACTGCCTAATCTTCAGAATATCCAATTTTATGGAGATTTAAGCACTTATCATTCATTAATAACTTGAATGCTGGATTGTTATTATCTTAGATTCTCTAAATAATAATCCGAATAATAATGATAAATGCTTGTTTTGAACAAATACTACCCATTATTTTAAACTTTGGACTTAGAAATTATAAATAGTATTAGCATGTGAATTTTAAGGAATTAGCTGATTTTGTCCAATTTTAAAGGTTGATGCCTCATGCTCACCTTATAGTCATTGGTTTTTGTTGAACAAATGAATGTGTATCATTTTTTTTTCTTTTATTTTCTTTTATACTTTGATTCCCCTGCTTCTAGCTGATTCTGTTCTCCTTTATAACGAGAAAGAAGTTATTTTTTGTGCTCTTATATACATGTTAAGCCTGGATATGTGTGGTTTGGTTTGTTTTAATAATATGATTGTGTGGTGTCATCCGTAATACTTTTTAAGGGTGCAATCAAATGAGTTCATACCTTATAGTGAATTTGGTTAATTTCAAGATATTTTTTGGGATCTTCGGCTCTAGTTGCTAATACAAAATTCCTCAAATATCGATTGGAATTTGGGAGTCCGTCCTAAATGATACAAGATTTGATAAAAATTTCTCATTCTGATTTATTATTCGAGTTGAGATTCAAGATCTAGTTTTCTTCCAATTTAATATTCAAGACAGGATTTGAGACGTTTGAAAATTTCATTCGAGATCCCTTAGGCAATCAAATGGGTCCTGTTGATGCGAGATTCTGGCTTTCTGCTCATCCACGGCCAGGATCTCTCCTTAATTAACTCGTCCACGACCAGGATTCCTCCTCGCAAGTCTTCCTCTCTGCAAACTCCTGCGTACACAGAGACAGGTCAGAGCACGCCGGGTGTTTTCCCGGCGTAAACCCTCCGACGCTCAAGTCAGAAATGTAGGCTTTACCTTTCTGGGAAAAACGTCCACTAATCTTATGACTCTTTTATGATTTCTTAATAGAAAACCCTTTTTCTAAGTTCTAATCACAAAAAGTCTAATCCTTTTACCTTCGTTGGTTACCTTTTTATAGGCTTCCTTTGAATCTGGGCCTTCCTACAATCCACGTCCATCACCTCCCCAACTCTCGGAAGTGGATGCTCCATTATTGTAGTCGTGACTGGATGGGCTTCGTGCCTTGATTCTCGGGCAGGAGTACATGTTTCGCCAACCGTCATTGACCGGGTCTCCCCACCTCAACCTCTAGCAGGAATGGCCTTATGCTCCTAGTAGGAGGTCGGTTCCCGCTGTGGCCCAGTGGAGGGTACATTCGTGAACGAGCATAATATTCTTGCTCGTGTTAACCTGCTACCAAACTTCTGCAGAATATACCTGTTTCCGAAATCCTGCTACCAGATACCTGCTCATCATGGCTGGTCCTGCCGAAGTATATCCCCCAAACACCGGTCCCTCAGTTTCTGGTGTTGGGTAACGTAATGGACCGACAGTAAAAATTCAACAGTTCTGGCTCGCACAGGATAGGAAGTGGCTTTGAGGAGTCGTGTCGCATTTAATTGCGGGCGAGGTGATATGGCAGAAATCTACCCTTCCATTTGAATTTCAAATCGATGGCTATGAAACCCTTGGAATTCGTGCCGTGAAATGCTGACAGCCCAAGAGTTTGTTCCTCATTAGGGAACCCAAAACCCCAAAACGGAAACTTGTCTTTTATCCCTCTTTTACTTCTTTGGTAACTGAGTCATTCCTCTCCCTCGGCGTAAAAGTTACCGTCCCTGTCTCTATTCGGCTGGGCCACAATTGCAGATATTATTTCTATTTCTTCGATCTTGGATAGTTATAGAAAATTTCTTTTTTTCTCTGTTTTACTTGGGTAGTGTTTCGTGATATTGCTCTGGTCATAGTTTAGGAAATGTCAAAAGGCAAAGAGAAGGTAATTGAGATTGATGACGACGAGTTAGACTTCTTGCTTAGTCTACTCGCCGATTCTGCCTTCGACTCCGGGATCCCCTTAGAACCCATTAGATCTAGTGTTGGGACTAGTGCTAGGAGGGTGTCTCCCCAAATAACCTCCTCAACCAGCAATAGCGGCGATGAAGGATCTTCTGGTTTGGAAGACATCTTGAGTGTGGACCAGGGAGAAGATTCTGGTGAAATGTCCTCACTAGGAACATCGCCACCAGATAGGAAGAGCAAAATTGGAGGTAGGACTCTATCAGAGCATTACGCTATTGACTTCATCACGTGCACGACCACAGTAGACGAACTCGATGACCTCCGGTTAGGTATGACATTCCTGATGATATACCCCTTAGGATCCCAGAAAAAAAGGATACTCCCAGCCGGCCTCCTAGCGGGTACGTTACTCTATTTCTGGAAAGTTTTAAGCTCGGGATGAGGTGCCCTCTACAACCCTACTTTGCTTGAATACTTAGTGGGTTGAACTTAGCTCCTGGTCAACTGAACCCCAACGGGTGGAGGATATTTTCTGGTCTGTTCATATTATGGGACAAATGCTGCCAGAGCGAGCCCACTATTGATGAGGTAAAGCACCTGTACCAGCTAAAGAGCAGCCCTAAAGACGCCGGCTACGATTACTTCATGTCTAGTACCAAGACCAGGAAACCCATAATTAGTCTTCCAACGGGTGGTGGTGGGAATTGGAAGAAGAAATTCTTTTTTGCTGGGGGTCCCTGGGGTCAAGTTGCACATATTGACGGAAAAAACTATCGCGTCCCCTCCCGTTTCGTGGTCCCAGGTTGCTTGCTCGCTTTCGATGTCTTGTATCCCTAGTTGTTCTTATTTTTTATTTATCACTAACCCAATTTTTGTTCGAACTACAGATTCTTGGGTTGTCCACTACCCGCTCGAACCTGACCCGCTTAAGGAGGTCGAGGTTGTGTTAGCCAATTCCTGCTCAAATCGAGAGTTGATATCTACTTACAACCTCTTCGAGTATGGCCTGGTGCACACTGATCTTAAGATGGAGAATGCTGTGATCGGGGCTTTGAATTGGAAGCGTCCTCGACCTCATACTGCTAAGCACGACCAGAATAAGGACGCTCCTTCTGCGAAACGGGTGAACATCGTGGAGTAGGTCCCCCCCTTGAGGACTCTACCACCTCCTTCTACCAAAGCCGGTGAAAGTAGTGGGACAGCCACTGATCCCAATTCTCCTCCTCCGCCAGCAGGGTCGAAACCTCGTTTGCCCGACAATCGACCAGAGCATCTAGTACCCTATATCAGTGAGTTTTCTAGGCTCGTTAGTAAAAAGGACTTGGAAGACTTTGACGGCAACATTCTGGGCAAGCTGGTGGGGGCGATGCAGTATAGTGCCTTTCATCTTGGCTACGTGGCCACTTACTATAAGGTGAATGTTGGCCGTTATGACCAAAGGATGAAAGAAGAGGTTCAATCGGCCAAAAACAAAGCTGATGTCGCCGAGAAGAAAGTCGGAGATCTCAACCTTGAGAATCTAAAGTTGATAGAGCGAGAGTCTCTTGCGCAAGCAAAGGCAATCACTATCAAGGAGGAGCTGACTAAGGTCAAGGAGGACCTGCACATACAAAAGGCTACTTACGAGGCTCAGCTCGAATCTCTTAAAGATTCCCACCAGGTTCATGTTGAAAACCTAGAGAAGGAAGCTGACAATCAATATGACCAGGGGCTTTGACATTCTTATCGCTGCATTATGGTTGTCCTTAGGAAACAACATCCTGATCTGAAGATGGACGAGCTTGCTGCTGGTGTTGCTCAATATATGGATGAGGAAGCAGCAAAAGAGGATGTCGAAAAGTTGGAGCCAAATGCAACTGAGGAGGGAAACTCTTCTCCTCGTGCAGTCCCTGCTGATGTTGCCGAGGCAAGTACCCCCCAGGTGCAACTGGTGAGACCCCCCTGCTCTTGAGGTGGACCAGCCAACAGAGACGACCCAACTTACTGACCCGCCATCCTCTTGAATGTACTTTGTGTTGTAGTTGCTTTTTTGGAACAATGTATGTTAAGACTAGCAGCTTTTCATGATTATTGGTAGATTAATAAGAATGTTCTTATTTGCTTTCTTTGCCTCGAGCTCTTGGCAAATTATTTTATTTTTTGTTCGCTTACATTGTGGTCGAGCAGGTGCCGAAACGTTCGACTTCCCATTGCCCTACGTTTGAGAGTCTGCTCGCCTTCACTTGGTCGAGCAGGTCCTGGCATGCTTGGCTTCTGGTCTCGCCATAAAATAGGCTTTGAGACTTAGTGAGCCTTTGCCTGCCTTAGAAATTTTTACAACGTTTGAGAGTACGCTCGCCTTCACTTGGTCAAGCAGATCCTGGCACGCTTGGCTTCTGGTCTCGCCATAAAACAGGCTTTGAGACTTAGCCTTTGCATGCTTTAGAAATTTTTACAATGTTTGAGAGTCTGCTCGCCTTCGCTTGGTTAAGCAGATCCTGGCACGCTTGGCTTCTGGTCTCGCCATAAAACAGGCTTTGAGACTTAGCCTTTGCATGCCTTAGAAATTTTTACAACGTTTGATAGTACGCTCGCCTTTGCTTGGTCGAGCAGATCCTGACACGCTTGGCTTCTGGTCTCGCCATAAAACAAGCTTTGAGACTTAGCCTTTGCATGCCTTGGAGATTTTTACACCATTGCAAGTGACTGAAATTCCTCAACATTTCATTAATTGCTGAACTCAACTTACATGAGATTGATTTAATCATAAAATGAATAACAACGAGAGTGAATAGAAATAACTTTAAAACATGAACGAGTCTTACTGGAAATATTTCCTGAGGTGTGCTACGTTCCAAGGGCGTTTCACCTCATGGCCATCCGCGCGAACAAGCTTATAGGCTCCGGGTCCAGCAACCTGCTTGACCCTATACGGCCCCTCCCAATTTGGTCCAAGTACTCCTTGTGTTGAGTCTTTCGTGTTCTGATTCACCCTTCTTAGTACCCAATCTCCGACCTTGAACTGTCGTATACACACCTTCTGGTTGTAATACCGAGTAACCTTCTGTTGGTAGAGGGGTGATCGCTTCGATGCTTGCTCCCTCTTCTCGGTTAGCAAATCCAGGTTCAAGCACATCTGGTCGTTGTTTTCCTACTCATCGAAGTGATCTGTCCGGTGCGTGGTCGTCCCTATCTCAACTGGTACAACAGCTTCATGTCTGAAGGACATGGCGAACGGAGTTTCGCCGGTTGCTATTTTGTGGGTTGTCCTATATGCCCATAATACACCCGGTAGCTCATCAACCCATGCACTCTTTTTTGCTCCAAGCCTGGTTTTCAACAGCCTCTTGATTATCTTGTTGGTTGCTTCTACTTGTCCGTTAGACTGAGTGTGAGCAGGCGAGCAATACTTCAACTCTATCCCGATGTTCTGGCAGAAGTCTCTAAAATTATGGTTATCAAACTGCCTGCCATTGTCTGTTATCAGGGCATAAGGGATCCTGTACTGACATACCAGATTTCTCCATACGAAGTCAGTCGTCTTATTCTCCGTGATCCTGCTGAGGGCTTCTACCTCTATCCACTTCGTGAAATAGTCTATCGCTACTATTGCATGTGTTGCTGCTCCTCGTCCCTTTGGCAACGGCCCGATCAAAGCAATTCCCCATTGAGCAAATGGCTATGGCGAGGCCATAGAAGTGAGCTTCTCTGGTGGTTGGGTAGAGAAATTTGTAAAACTCTGGCAACTCACGCAACTCCTGGTTTTCTCCTGCGCATCTTGGTGCATCGTTGACCAGAAGTATCCCTACTTTAGAGCCTTGTGGGTAAGGGATCTCGCGCCAGAATGGTTTCCGTAAACTCCTTCATGTACTTCTCTCAGTAGGTAATCTACGTCGTCCTCATTCAAACACCGAAGGAACGGTAGGGTATATCCTCGCCGATATAGCACCCCATCAATTATTTTGTACCTCGACGCCTGGGCTCTGATCTTTCGAGCTCGTAACTTATATGGTGGTAATACCCTATCCCTGATGTACGAGATTATCGGGTTCATCCACGAGCATTTCTGCTTTATCCGCAGCACCTCCAAATTCTGCTTGATGTTAGGGCTGGACTTCACCTCCAAAGGGACCAACTTAGGCATTTTTGGATCTGCTACCGCTGCCATCCTGGCCAGAATATCTGCTCGACTATTTTCCTCCCTTGGGATTTGTATCACCTCAACAGCCTCAAACTTCCCAATCATCTGCTTGACTTTCTTCAAGTACTGTTCTATTTTCCCATCTCTCGGCTGAAACCTTTCACTGACATGATTTGTAACTAGTTGGGAATCAGTTCGGATCTTTACCCTATCCACTTTCACTGCCTTAGCCAATTCCAAGCCCGTTATTAGAGTTTCATATTCTGCCTGGTTATTTGTGGCTGTGAACTTCAACCTTACAGCATAAGAGATCTCCTCCCCTTCTGGGCCTTCCAAAACAATCCCTGCTCCAGACCCCTGCTCCCCTGAGGATCCATCTACCGACACCTGCCATACCCGATCTTCATTGTTGGCTGTAGCAGTATCCAGCTGGTCGAAACCTACTTCGGGCTCTGCAAATTCTACCACGAAATCGACCATTGCCTGGACCTTTATTGCTGCTCGGGGTTTATAGCTTATGTCGAACTCGCCCAACTCAATGGCCTATTTCACTAGCCGACCAGAAGCATCCGGCTTGTGGAGAGTCTGTCGTAACAATTGGTTTGTTATTACCGAGATGGGGAATGCTTAAAAGTATAGCCTCAGCTTCCGAGTAGCAACCACAAGAGCAAGCGCCCATTTCTCTAACGGTGGATATTTGGTCTCGGCATCGAGTAGGGCTTTGCTTGTGTAATATATCGGATATTGAACCCCTTTTTCCTCTCTCACTAGAACAGAATCGTGGCATGATCCGATACCACCATATATAGGAACAACACGTCCCCCTCCCGCAATGTGGACAACAAAGGTGCCTACTGCAAATATTCCTTCAAATTTTGGAAGGCTTCTTCGCATTCAGGGGTCCATTTTGTTTTCTTTCCCCTCCTTATCACTTGAAAAAAATGCCTGGCACTTATTTGTTGCCTTGGATATGAACCGACTCAGCGCCGCCAACCTCCCCGTAAGGCTCTGTATCTCCTTCAGGTTACGAAGAGATCTCATCTGCACGCTTGCCTGGATCTTCTCAGGATTCGCCTCGATTCCTCGATGACTCACCATGAACCTGAGGAATTTGCCCGACTCTACCCCAAAAGCACACTTCTCCGGGTTGAGTTTCATCTTGTACTTCCTCAGCAGTCCAAATCTCTCCTCGAGATGCTCGACATGCTCCTTCGGGTTTTTTGATTTGGTTATCATGTCGTCCATGATTAGTATTAAATATTGTTGAATTATCAAGCGATAATATGTTATTTTATGCTTATATTATAATTTATATTTGTGTTTATGTAATATATTAGGAATTATTAATTATGTTTTAAATATATTTAATCTTGTGTATTTTTATGTGTTTATTAGGAAAAATATTAATTTAACGTACTTCGAGGCTCCAAATAGAAAAATGGAGGTGAAATTTGGATTCTGGAGGCCCGAAAACCTTAGGATCGATCAAGATCGGCTTAACATTGGGCTTGTATAAAAAAAGTTGACTTTTTCAGTTGACCAAGCACTGATTGGATGATGAAATGAGCTTACAATAGATATGAGTGCATGGGATAGCTGTCAATTTTGACTAAATCTCAACCGTCCATGATTCAATGGCTATTATTCTCTTGTATTATTATTATTATTATTATTATTATTGCATATTTGTAAAAGTATAAAATTTTAAGATAATGTTTAGATTAGGTTGTGGGGTGGGGATAATTGATGTATTTTTTTGTTTATGTGTGTTGTTTTTCTCTTTTCTCTTTTCTTTTCTTGGTTAAAAAAAAAACAAAAAAAAAATTTTTGTTTTGTGTAGGATGGCCGAGTAAAGAGTTAAAACTTTTGAGACGCATTCTAATAGTCTTGTTATATTATATTTTGATTTTAAAATTCATAGTAAATTGTTTTTGTTCCCTTTTCTTTGAATTACTCGAATTTGTGAACTCTCCACTTGGTTATTAAGTTATTTAATTGTTTACTTATTTAACAGGTATTATTGAATCATTCTTCACACACACATTATGACACATACTAGTGGGTTGTAAGTTAAAATTTCACAGCATTTAGTTCTTTTGATTTATTAGGAATAGTATCTAAGGTAGTAGAAAGTGTATATTGCAAAAAAACAAAAAAACAAAAAAAAAGTTTTTATATCTAGAAACTCGAGTAATTAAGTCCGTAGGGGTGCTTCAACACCTAGTGCCCTAAGGCCAACTGGTCTGGGAGTCACTGACCTAAAGCTCGCTACATGGGTAATAGATATATTGTTTGTTTATTAGAAACCCGAGTAATTAAGTCCGTAGGGGTGCTCCAACACCTAGTGCCCTAAGGCCAACTGGTCTGGGAGTCACTGACCTAAAGCTCGCTACACGGGTTAGAAATGTAATATTTTAAAAATATGTGTGAATAATCTATTGCCTAAAAGATATAATTTCTAATAAATTTTGGAACGAAAATGTTGTTTTTCTTTTAATGAAGCCCCATAAGTATTGTGTTAATTACTTGAGCACAAAAAAAGGTTTGATGATATTTTGGATAATGAGTGAACATCAATGTGGTAAAGAAATTTGGGAGAGTTCATGTATTTGGTAATTTAGAGGATAGATGAACAACTATTAACTTGCATGTGAATTTTATAAATCTTAATTTAATATAACGCTTTAATTGCTAGAGGGCTAGCAATAAGCTGGTTGGGGGGTGTGATTAGTATTAAATATTGTTGAATTATCAAGCGATAATATGTTATTTTATGCTTATGTTATAATTTATATTTGTGTTTATGTAATATATTAGGAATTATTAATTATGTTTTAAATATATTTAATCTTGTGTATTTTTATGTGTTTATTAGGAAAAATATTAATTTCACGTACTTCGAGGCTCCAAATAGAAAAATGGAGGTGAAATTTGGATTCCAGAGGTCCGAAAACCTTAGGATCGATCAAGATCGGCTTAAAATTGGGCTTGTATAAAAAAAGTTGACTTTTCCAGTTGACCAAGCACTGATTGGATGATGAAATGAGCTTACAATAGATATGAGTGCATGGGATAGCTGGCAATTTTGACTAAATCTCAACCGTCCATGATTCAATGGCTATGATTGTGCCATGTGGCAATGGTTGGTGAAGCAAGTGGGAGGATCCGAATCTTTGTATTCGGGTCGACCCGATCCGCCCATTAACCCGCCAAATCTCAACCGTTCCTTGGGCAAATCGGACGAGTCAAATGATGCCACGTGTGATGTTGACTTTTGAAGTTTGACCAGCCATTGGATCTTGATCTAAAGGTTGTGAAGAGCACATGCATGAAGCTTATGATGGACCGCAAAGCACTAGATTAGGAATTTATTTTTCTATAAATATAGCCTCATTTTTAGGTTTTTAATCATCTCTCTACAACTCTCTTCTTCTCAAATTCTCTCCATCTCCTTGTAATCTTCATTTCCAGGTGTGTTTTTAATATTTTGTATAATTAATTTTATAAATAAAATTAGTTTTATTTCCAATTTTAGTTATTTTTATTACTTTTAATTATAAGTAATTCAATTCTACTCCTTTTTATTTTAATTATGCTTAACTAAATAATATTAGTTAGGGGAAGGTGAAACTCTTAGGTAATAAATATGATTTAATCAAATTTTATTTTTAATTTTATAAATTAAATTATTTTCTATTTAATTTTATACATGTTTTATATTTTGAAAATTTGATTTATTGTAGACAAACAAATGAATTTGGCACAATAAATTCTTAAGATCTTAATATAAGGCATGGTGAAATGGTATTTTGACTTATTGTAGACAAATTAAATTTTGGCACAATAAATACTTAATCCATCATAAAATTAAAGGGAAAATAATAATAATTTGTATAATTAATCTTTTGGGTAATAAATTTAAATAATCTGGCAAAAAGAATTTATTAAGTTTTATTTATTCCTAAGAGTGGATCCATAACCCTAACTAGTTCAATTCCATAGTTTCATTTAAATTCAAGTTTTAATTTCAATTTTTAGATAAAATAAAATAAACAAATTAAATCTTTTCTCTGTGGATCGACCTCGGACTCACCGAGTTATAATACAACACGACACTCTTATACTTGGGAGTTTAATATTACTTTTAAGTTGTGTCAAGTTTTTGGCGCCGTTGCCGGGGAAAAGTTTTTATTTTGCTTTATTTTTCTGTTTTTTATTTTCTCTTTATGTAAATTTTCGTTTGCCTCCTTTTCTTGTTCTTTAATTCTCTTTTGACCCGGTATCTTTCATAATTCTCATTTTACCCCCAACAATTCTCGTTCTAGCCCAATTTTCTTGTAATTATTTTCTGACCCTAATATTTTTCAGACATTTCACTTTCATCCTAAATTGCTCAACTCTAAACTTTTAAAAATTACAGTTTGGCCATAAAATTAAAAATAATTTGCAATTGAATCCCTAGACGAAATTCCTCAAATATTCAAGACTTGGACTTATATCTTGGACATATTTTGGACATATTTGAACATATTTTGGACTTAATTTGGACCAAACTAACTCTAACTACTAACTCTAATTACTAACTTTTAACTTACTAACTGCTAACTCCTAATTTTTTTTATTTCAGTTATTTAATTTTCTGCATTTATTTAATTTCGTATTTATTTATTTTGGCTTTATTGGTGGGTTCAACCACCAAACTAACTACTAACTCTAATTTTTATTTTCAGTTATTTAATTTTCAGTATTTTTTTTTTATTTTTCTTAATTGGTGGGTTCAACCACCATTTATTTTATTTTATTTTATTATTTTGCATTTATTTATTATTTATTGTTAATTGGTGGGTTCAACCACCATTTTTTTTCTTCTTTCTTTTTCTTTCTTTTGTATTTATTTTATACTTAATTTATTGTTTATTGGTGGGTTCAACCACCAAAATTGTTATTTAATTTCTTTTGTATACTTATATTATTTGCATATTTAATTTGTTATTAATTTGTGTAAATATTATCTTTATAACATAACTATTGCATGAGACGCTGGTCTCGATCTCCAAGTGGCAGGTTAATTCATAGATCTCAATCTCCACCGCTAATTATGGATGAGAATCAAGGCGAAAATGTTTTGGGTGAACTTAATCTTCAAGTTGATCAGGGAGACAACCAATCTCAACATGGGCATGATCAAAATCAACCAAGAACGCTGAGAGACTACATGAATCCAACCAGAACCGGAGCACCGTCGTGTATAGTATTTCCTCCAGAAGCATCTCGATTCAACTTTAAACCAGGTATTATCCAACTTTTACCAACATTTCATGGTTTAGAATCTGAGAATCCGTACTTGCATCTAAGAGATTTTGAGGAAGTTTGTAATACATACACGGACCAAAATTGTAGCATGAACATAATTAGATTAAAGCTTTTTCCTTTTTCATTAAAAGATAAAGCTAAAACCTGGCTACAAAACCTTAGATCTGGATCAGTAAGAACTTGGAATAACATGCAAGAACAGTTTTTGAAAAAATTCTTTCCACCTCATAGAACAAATTCTTTTAAAAGGCAAATCACTTCTTTCACTCAAAAAAATGGAGAAACATTATACCAATGTTGGGATAGGTTTAAAGAGTTGCTTAATATATGCCCACATCATGGTTTTGAAACTTGGCGATTGGTCACTTACTTCTACGAGGGCTTAATACCCCAAAGTAGACAGGTTGTTGAAATGATGTGTAATGGTGAATTTAGGGATAAAAATTCTGAAGATGCACTAGATTACCTCGACCAATTAGTTGAAAATGAACAACATTGGGATACTGTTGGAACTTTTGAATTGACAAACAAGCAACAACCATCTCCATCTAGTGGAGGAATCCATAACCTTAGGGAAGATCATGATTTACAAGCAAAATTTGCATCCCTAGTTAGGAAAGTTGAAGCTTTGGAGCATAAAAAGAGTGATCAAGTAAAATCTGTTCAAGAAATTGCATGTAACATATGTAGTGCGAATGATCATTTCACCCAAGAGTGTCCCACTTTGCCTGCACTTAAAGAATGTCTAAATGATCAAGCTAATGTCATCAACACTTTCAATAAACCAAACCCATATTCACAGACTTATAATCCTGGTTGGCGAAATCATCCGAATTTCAGTTGGAGGAAAAATAATAATGCACAATCTTCAACAGCGCCACCTCCACAAAATTTTCAAAATCCTCAGCCTTATCCACCATATGTTCCACCACCCTGGAAAAATCTGGAAGACACAATGCATTCATTCATCAGAAAGCAAGATGTTATTAACAATCAAAATGCACAAACTTTTTCTGATTTGAAAGATACTCTTGCTAAAATTGCTTCTGCACTCACCATTAAAGAAAAAGGAAAATTTCCAGCTCAACCACAACCAAATCCTAAAATTCAACAAAATCCACCCACAGACCAAGTCAAGTCAGTTATAACTCTTCGTAGTGGTAAGGTTGTTGATAGACCTATGCCTGAACCTTGTGAAAATGATGAAAATTCAAAGGGTAAGGAAGGACTAAATGAACTTACACCTAGTGAAGAAGTAACTACTGTTCCACCTGAACCACCATTTCCGCATGCATTGAATAAACTAAGGAAATCAAACCACTCTTCTGAAATTTATGAAATCTTTAAACAAGTGAAAGTTAAACATTCCTCTATTAGATGCAATCAAGCAGGTACCTTCATATGCCAAATTTTTAAAGGACTTGTGCACTGTTAAGAGGAAATTGAAGGTAAGAAAGAGTGCTTTCATGGCCGAACAGGTAAGTACAATTCTGTCTACTAATAATAAGTTGAAATATAAAGATCCTGGTTGTCCTACCATTTCTTGCATTATTGGTAACCACAGAATTGAGCATGCTTTACTAGATCTTGGTGCTAGTGTTAATTTGCTTCCATATTCAGTTTATCTTTAACTTAATCTTGGTGAGATAAAATCAACTTCAACTACACTTTTGGTCGCCGATAGATAAGTTAAAGTACCAAAAAGAATAGTGGAAGATGTTTTAGTACAAGTTGATAAATTTATTTATCCTGTGGATTTTATTGTCTTGGAAACTGAACCTGTTGTGAATAATTATAAACCAATTCCTGTAATTTTAGGTCGACCATTTTTAGCAACTGCTAATGCTTTGATTAATTGTAGGAATGGTTTAATGAATTTATCCTTTGGGAATATGACTTTGGAATTGAATGTTTTCAACATGTGCAGGCAACCTAATGAAGAAAATGAGAATGAAGATGATTCTGATGAACAAAAGGAATTGGTTGAATCATGTATCGAGGAAAATATTCAAAAAGGGGATTTTTCTGAACTTTCTAATGTTTGTTTAGTTAATTCAATTGAGTCAAATAAGCAACTTGAACTTGATATTACTAATATAAATTCGTTGCTTGATTCTGTGCAGACTTCACAAAATTATGATGATGAGCCAAAATTTGAGGAGTTTGGAAGTATTGAAAAGACAGAACAACAAGAAGCACCTAAAATGGAATTGAAACCTTTGCCTGAAGGATTCAAATATGCTTTTCTTGGAGAAGAACAAACTTATCCTGTTGTGATTTCTTCTACTTTAGCAAGTGACCAAGAAGGTAAGTTACTAACTGTTCTTAAAAAGTATAAAAATGCAATTGAATGGACTTTAAATGATATTAAAGGCATTAATCCCTTAATCTGCACACATAAAATTAATTTGCAAGAAAATGCTAAAACATGTCAACAACCTCAAAGAAGATTAAACCCACATATGAAAGAGGTAGTCAAAACAGAAGTCTTTAAATTGCTTGATGTGGGAATTATCTACCCTATTTCTGATAGTAAGTGGGTAAGTCCTACACAAGTAGTGCCTAAAAAATCTGGAATCACTGTTGTTAAAAATGAAAAAGGTGAATTAATTCCAACACGAATTATATCTAGTTCGCGCATGTGCATTGATTATAGAAAATTAAATGAAGCCACTAGAAAAGATCATTTTCCATTACCATTCCTTGACCAAATCTTAGAAAGAGTAGCAGGACATCCCTACTACTGTTTTTTAGATGGATATTCAAGTTATTATCAAATTCCTATAGCACTTGAGGACCAAGAAAAGACCACATTTACATGTCCTTTTGGAACATTTGCATTTAAAAGAATGCCATTTGGGCTTTGTAATGCTCCTGCAACATTTCAAAGATGTATGTTAAGCATTTTTTGTGATATGGTTGAACATTGTTTAGAGGTCTTTATGGATGATTTGACTGTGTTTGGGAATTCTTTTGATGATTGCCTTGATAATTTGGAGAAAGTTTTAAAAAGATGTGTTGAAAAAGAACTCGTGTTGAATTGGGAAAAATGTCACTACATGGTTACTTCTGGAATTGTTTTGGGTCATGTTGTTTCTATTAAAGGAATTGAAGTTGACAAAGCAAAAATCGAAGTCATATCTAAATTGCCACAACCAAAAACAGTTAGAGATGTGCGATCCTTTTTAGGACATGCAGGATTTTATAGGAGGTTTATAAAAAACTTTAGTGCCATATCTAAACCACTTTGTAACCTCTTATTAAAAGATGCACCGTTTGAATGGAATGATGATTGCCAAAAATCTTTTCAAAAAATAATTTGTCTTTTAACATCTGCACCTATTATGCAATCTCCTGATTGGTCTTT
Source organism: Citrus australasica (assembly GCA_029618585.1). Lineage (NCBI taxonomy): Eukaryota > Viridiplantae > Streptophyta > Magnoliopsida > Sapindales > Rutaceae > Citrus > Citrus australasica. The sequence goes on from JARCIV010000001.1 coordinate 18,431,985, forward strand.
GCCATTTTAATTAATGTGTGATGCGAGTGATTTTGTTGTTGGTGCTGTTTTAGGACAAAGAAGGGATGGTAAGCCTTTTGTGATTTATTATGCGAGTAAGACTTTGGATAGTGCTCAAATGAATTATTCTACAACTGAAAAAGAATTACTTGCTGTGGTATTTGCATTAAACAAATTCCGTTCATATTTGCTTGGCTCTAAATCTGTTGTGTTACTGACCATGCTGCTGTGAGATATTTGATGAGTAAACAGGATGCCAAACCGAGACTAATTCGTTGGATTTTGTTACTACAAGAATTTGACCTTACCATCAAAGATAAAAAAAGGTGCTGAAAATGTTGTTGCGGATCATCTATCAAGACTCACATCTGAATTCTGCAATGATATAACACCCATAAATGATTCTTTCCCTGATGAATTTTTATTTTCTGTTACTTCAATGCCATGGTATGCTAACATTGTTAATTTTCTTGTTACAGGTAAAATGCCTTTGCAATGGAATGCTCAAGAGAAGAGGAAATTTTTGGTTGAAGTAAAGAAATTTTATTGGGATGACCCTTATTTGTTCAAATATTGTCCAGATCAGATTTTTCGACGATGTATTCCTGATAATGAGGTAAGTAGTGTCATTAATTTTTGTCATTCTGAAGCATGTGGTGGTCACTTTTCTTCAAGAAAAACTACTGCTAAAATTTTACAGTGTGGATTTTATTGGCCTACCATGTTCAAAGACACATATGAATTCTGCAAAAGTTGTGAAAAATGTCAAAAATTGGGATCAATTACAAAAAGAAACATGATGCCCTTAAATCCCATACTTGAAATTGAAATATTTGACTGTTGGGGAATTGATTTCATGGGTCCATTTCCATCATCTTTTGGATTTTTGTATATATTAGTTGCAGTTGATTATATCTCAAAATGGATTGAAGCAATTTCTTGTCGAAATAATGATAGTAAAATTGTGGTTAAATTTTTAAGGGAAAATATTTTAAGTCGATTTGGAATCCCTCGAGCCATTATCAGTGATGGAGGTAAGCATTTTTGTAATAAGTCATTTGAGTCTTTAATGAAGAAATATGGAATTACACATAAAATTGCTACCCCTTATCATCCTCAAACAAATGGTCAAGTTGAATTAGCAAATAGGGAGATAAAACAAATTTTGGAAAAAACGGTTAACCCAAACCGAAAAGATTGGTCTCTTAGACTTAATGATGCACTTTGGGCTTACCGTACTGCATTCAAAACATCATTAGGAATGTCACCCTATCGGTTAGTTTATGGTAAACCTTGTCATTTACCTGTTGAACTTGAACATAAATCACTTTGGGCTATTAAAGCTTTTCATTCAAATTTGGATGATGCTGCTAATATGCGAAAATTGCAATTGAATGAACTTGAGGAGTTAAGGAATGATGCATATGAAAATTCAAGAATCATTAAGGCAAGAACAAAAGCATTTCATGATAAAAGAATTTTTCGAAAAACATTTGAGATTGGTCAAAAAGTGTTGCTTTATAATTCTCGTCTTCATTTATTTCCAGGGAAGTTAAAGTCAAAATGGAGTGGCCCATTTGTTGTAAAAAATGTATATTTATATGGGGCCATAGAAATTGAGAATCCAAAGAACGGTGTCACATTTAAAGTTAATGGTCAAAGATTAAAACCATATCTGGAACATCACCCACGTGACGAGGACACCGAAATTAATTTGGGTGACCCACCAGTTCTTGATTAAGTTTTTAATGATTGATTTTTTTTTTACTATTATTTTGCCGTTTCATTGTTTGATTTTTTAGATTGATGCATTGTACATATTGTTTTTAAATCAGTTTTCTTGTGTAAGCGTATTTGTTTGACAGTTGTACATTCTCTCATCAATTTTCATTTTACATCATGAGCACCTCAATGAGAAAATACATGTTCGCACATCTTACAAGATTTCATCGTGTGAAATTTCACTTAAGAGGCCTGATTCAAAGCTGTAAATCACATGGACTTTGGGATCTGCAAGTACCAGAATTCGTGTCCTATGTTGAGGATCTAGAGGGACAACTCAGAAATATAGAGAGAGGCATATATGAATTTCAAATGGAGCTTGAGGTTAACTCAATGAGAGGACGAATGTAAGTTCATTTTCCTTTTATATTGTGTGTTTCTTTTTGCTCGCTTTCACGTTTGATTTGATTTTGCAGATTTGATTTTGGTGTGTTTTAATTTATTTTCCTGTATAAATGGCGGATAACGGTACTCCGTGACTTCTTAAGTCGGTATCTTCAGTTTCCCACAATAACTGAAACCCCAAAATCAAACATGGAAGAAATACAACATAAACTCCATAAACATTTTCCTTCTCTCCCTCAGAATGCCCTCAAGAAAATTTACAAAGCTCGTTGTGAACGACTGCGTTTATTAATGATCAATGGCATTCCTTCTGACATTCGTTGGTTAATTGAAGCAAAGGTCCGATTAGCAGGTGAGTTTTCTGATCCATTTGTTTCTTACATGCCTGGTTTTGGTAAAAGTACGTTTGCTAAAAAAAGGAGAGCTAAACGACTTGGCTCAAAATGTCATAACTGTGTAAGACTTGGTTGCAAACGACCGAATTGTAAATCTTTAGGAATGGTTTCTGATACTCGTGAAGATAAAATTAAATTCGTTAAAGATGGCATGAGTAAAGAGTCGTTGGATGATATCTTACGATCTCTTGAGACGCATCGAAGCGGATTGGTGCAACGTGAGATTTACAATTTGTGGATACTATTCCAAAAACAAAGTGCACAGTTAAGTCTTGGGAATCTGACTCAAAAAGACCCTGTTTGCCAGTTTATAAGAAAACTGGATGGGAAGCCGATCCTCGACCCATAGAGGGTGTTCAAGCCGTTACTGGACGTAAAACCAGTGGAAGATGTGAGCCACAATCACAACTACCAGTAAATATCCTTTCCCTTCACTGTTATTTTACTCTACTGTTATTTTATTATTTGCATTATTGCATTTGGCGGTGTGATTTTATATTTAATAAATATTTGTTTTCTTTTACTGTTTGCTTTTTCTAATCATTATTTTCTTTTTATTATTTGTTTTTGAATTATTGAGCCACGAGCTGACAAATATGCCAACCCATTTACAACTGTTTCTCATTATTTATGTCACCAAAGTCTTTAAATATGCGCTCGTTTTTCAAATACTCACAACTTGTTTTTGAAAAGTTAGTCCAATGGCAGCAGCTTCGAGTAAACAATTTAAAAACATTTGTGTACTTTCTGGGTATCACTATGGAAAGTACAAAGAGTTTCTTCAGGCAGGTGTAGATCTTGGTCGTGTCATAGCAGAGAGGAAACTGCATCTTGTATATGGAGGAGGTGAACGAGGGTTATCAAGACTTGTCTCAGAATCTGTTTTTACTAGAGGAAGCCAAGTACTAGGCATCATTCCAAAAGCCATGAAACCGCTTGTGTGCATGTCTGGCCCACCAATTGGAGAAGAATTAGTGGTATCAAGTATGCAAGAGAGAATTTCGGAAATGATGAATCATGCTGATGCTTTTATTTTCTTGCTAGGAGATCTTGCAACTTTTGAGGCACTAATTACATTTGCATCTTGGGCCCACTTGAACATTCATCAAAAACCCATCAGTTTGTTAAATGTTAATAATTTTTATGACGGCTTGCTAACTTTTATTAACCATGCAATAAAGAATCATTTTGTTCCATATTCTGTAAAAAAACTCTTTATCTCTGCTTCTACTGCTAATGAGTTACTTGATCTTTTACAAGCTTATACACCAGAGCCAGATCCAAAGGCTTTTGCATTGAATTGGTCGACGGATGATGGTAGCGGTAACAGTAGCAGTGACAAAAAGTGCAATTTAGATTTAACTCTCCGTCTGTAAATATTTTCTGTTTTAGTGTTCATGTGCTGTCTTCTAAACTCTTTCTCTTTCCTTTTAAAACATTGAGGACAATGTCTTTTTCAGGTTGGGGGGAGGGAATAGTTGATAATTGTGGAATGTCTTAGTCCTAGTGATGTGTTTACAAAAAAAAAAGTAATTTTTTTTTTCTGTAAAGACTAACTTAGGACAAATTTGAGTCGAAGATGGCAGGATATAGAGAGTGTAGTACCTCTAGAAATGCATCTTCTTAGTATTAAGGGTGTTGTTAAAAAAAAGAAAAAAAAAACTGACTTTTTTTTCATCTTTGTTATCCTCTTTTAAGCTTCTGCATCAAGTTCAGGTGAGACATCTTCTTCTTCTTCTTCTTTTATTATTCTCTTGTATTATTATTATTATTATTATTATTATTATTATTATTATTATTATTATTATTGCATATTTGTAAAATTATAAAATTTTAAGATAATGTTTAGATTAGGTTGTGGGGTGGGGATAATTGATGTATTTTTTTGTTTGTGTGTTGTTTTTCTCTTTGTGTGTTGTTTTTCTCTTTTCTCTTTTCTTTTCTTGGTTAAAAAAAAACAAAAAAAAAATTTTGTTTTGTGTAGGATGGCCGAGTAAAGAGTTAAAACTTTTGAGACGCATTCTAATAGTCTTGTTATATTATATTTTGATTTTAAAATTCATAGTAAATTGTTTTTGTTCCCTTTTCTTTGAATTACTCGAATTTGTGAACTCTCCACTTGGTTATTAAGTTATTTAATTGTTTACTCATTTAACAAGTATTATTGAATCATTCTTCACACACACATTATGACACATACTAGTGGGTTGTAAGTTAAAATTTCACAGCATTTAGTTCTTTTGATTTATTAAGAATAGTATCTAAGGTAGTAGAAAGTGTATATTGCAAAAAAAAAAAAAAACAAAAAAAAACAAAAAAAAAGTTTTTATATCTAGAAACTCGAGTAATTAAGTCCGTAGGGGTGCTTCAACACCTAGTGCCCTAAGGCCAACTGGTCTGGGAGTCACTGACCTAAAGCTCGCTACATGGGTAATAGATATATTGTTTGTTTATTAGAAACCCGAGTAATTAAGTCCGTAGGGGTGCTTCAACACCTAGTGCCCTAAGGCCAACTGGTCTGGGAGTCACTGACCTAAAGCTCGCTACACGGGTTAGAAGTGTAATATTTTAAAAATATGTGTGAATAATCTATTGCCTAAAAGATATAATTTCTAATAAATTTTGGAACGAAAAAGTTGTTTTTCTTTTAATGAAGCCCCATAAGTATTGTGTTAATTACTTGAGCACAAAAGAAGATTTGATGATATTCTGGATAATGAGTGAACATCAATGTGGTAAAAAAATTTGGGAGAGTTCATGTATTTGGTAATTTAGAGGATAGATGAACAACTATTAACTTGCATGTGAATTTTATAAATCTTAATTTAATATAACGCTTTAATTGCTAGAGGGCTAGCAATAAGCTGGTTGGGGGGTGTGATTAGTATTAAATATTGTTGAATTATCAAGCGATAATATGTTATTTTATGCTTATGTTATAATTTATATTTGTGTTTATGTAATATATTAGGAATTATTAATTATGTTTTAAATATATTTAATCTTGTGTATTTTTATGTGTTTATTAGGAAAAATATTAATTTCACGTACTTCGAGGCTCCAAATAGAAAAATGGAGGTGAAATTTGGATTCCAGAGGTCCGAAAACCTTAGGATCGATCAAGATCGGCTTAAAATTGGGCTTGTATAAAAAAAGTTGACTTTTCCAGTTGACCAAGCACTGATTGGATGATGAAATGAGCTTACAATAGATATGAGTGCATGGGATAGCTGGCAATTTTGACTAAATCTCAACCGTCCATGATTCAATGGCTATGATTGTGCCACATGGCAATGGTTGGTGAAGCAAGTGGGAGGATCCGAATCTTTGTATTCGGGTCGACCCGATCCGCCCATTAACCCGCCAAATCTCAACCGTTCCTTGGGCAAATCGGACGAGTCAAATGATGCCACATGTGATGTTGACTTTTGAAGTTTGACCAGCCATTGGATTTTGATCTAAAGGTTGTGAGGAGCACATGCATGAAGCTTATGATGGACCGCAAAGCGCTAGATTAGGAATTTATTTTTCTATAAATATAGCCTCATTTTTAGGTTTTTAATCATCTCTCTACAACTCTCTTCTTCTCAAATTCTCTCCATCTCCTTGTAATCTTCATTTCCAGGTGTGTTTTTAATATTTTGTATAATTAATTTTATAAATAAAATTAGTTTTATTTCCAATTTTAGTTATTTTTATTACTTTTAATTATAAGTAATTCAATTCTACTCCTTTTTATTTTAATTATGCTTAACTAAATAATATTAGTTAGGGGAAGGTGAAACTCTTAGGTAATAAATATGATTTAATCAAATTTTATTTTTAATTTTATAAATTAAATTATTTTCTATTTAATTTTATACATGTTTTATATTTTGAAAATTTGATTTATTGTAGACAAACAAATGAATTTGGCACAATAAATTCTTAAGATCTTAATATAAGGCATGGTGAAATGGTATTTTGACTTATTGTAGACAAATTAAATTTTGGCACAATAAATACTTAATCCATCATAAAATTAAAGGGAAAATAATAATAATTTGTATAATTAATCTTTTGGGTAATAAATTTAAATAATTTGGCAAAAAGAATTTATTAAGTTTTATTTATTCCTAAGAGTGGATCCATAACCCTAACTAGTTCAATTCCATAGTTTCATTTAAATTAAGTTATTTAAATTCAAGTTTTAATTTCAATTTTTAGATAAAATAAAATAAACAAATTAAATCTTTTATCTGTGGATCGACCTCGGACTCACCGAGTTATAATACAACACGACACTCTTATACTTGGGAGTTTAATATTACTTTTAAGTTGTGTCAGTCCACATACACCTCTATCGTTCTCAAAATCAACGACTTAAAGATTTTGTTCACCAACCTCTGGTATGTGGCACCCGCATTTTTAAGACCGTACGACATTACCCTGTAACAGAACAAACCCTAGTTAGTAATAAATCCCGTGCTCTCCTCATCCTGCTCGAACATTGGGATTTGGTTATATCCCGAAAATGCATCCATGAAGCTGAGCAGGCCATGCCCGGCTGTTGAGTCAACCAGTTGGTCGATCTTGGGTAGGGAAAAGCTATCTTTCAGACACGCCTTATTGAGGTCTGTGAAATCTACACACATCCTCCATTTACCGTTAGCCTTCTTCACTAGCACCACATTCGATATCCACTCAGGGTAGTTAACTTCCCGAATGAACCCTGCCTTCAAGAGCTTGCCCACCTCACCATTTATAGCCTCATATCTCTCCTGGTTGAAGCACCTTTTTTTTTGCCTTACTGTCCGGGCACCCTTCTTTATTGCCAACCTATGGGAAGCGACCTCAGGGTCGATTCCCGGCATGTCTTCATGTGTCCAAGCAAACACATCTGCGTGAGCTCACAGGCAATGCACCAGCTCCCGCTTCTGCTCTTCTTTAAGCCTCGACCCAATTCGGATTATTTTTCCTGAATCACCTTGTTCCAAGTTTACTATTTCCAGCTCCTTTACAGGCTCCTGTCTGCCATTCTTGGCTCCTACTCGAGTATCAAGTGATGTAATCTGCATTGCTTCCCTTGCTGCTGTGGAGTAACAGCTTCGGGCAATCCTCTGGTCTCCTCACACTACCCCGACCACTCCATTCACCCGATACTTGAGAGCTAGAAAATGGTTGGAAAGTACCGCTTTGCTCATCCTTAGAAAGGGGCGGCCTAGAATCATCTGGTAAGAACCCTCTTCATCGACAACCACAAAATCCAGGATTATAGTCTTTTTGTCGGGGAGCTGCCAATTATGATCGGCAGTTCGACCATGCCTAAAGGAACCAGCTTTCCTCCTCCAAATCCCTTCAAAGAGGTATTAGTGTGCTCTAACCTCAGGTTTGCTATTCCCATCTTCTCCAGAGTTGACTTGAACAAAACATCGACCGAGCTTCCAGTATCTACCAGAATCCGGTCAAACTTCTTGCTAGCAGCGGTAGCCTTAATGACTAAGGCATCCTCATGTGGATATAGGATCCCTTCTTCGTCCTCATCTGTCCACATGATCGGAACTTGCCTGATTCTTGCTTGCTTGGCTGCTGGGGTGTTGAAGAACACTTCTTTGCTAGTCATGGCATACCTAACGTAGTTCTTCTTTGATCTGTTAGAATCTCTGGCTAATGTTGGGCCCCCAGCAATTGCTCTTACCATAGGCTGCTCGTGGCTCATGTTCATATCACTCTGCTCCCCTTCACATGACGAGGCCACCATCGGGAAGGTCCCATCCACGAACTCGTCCAGGTATCGATTTCTCACCAAATCTTCAACCTGAGTCTTGAGATCTCTGCATTCAGTTGTGGTATGACCGTGGGTGCCATGGAACTTGCAATAGCGTCCCCTATCTCCCATGCTGGGTAGCTTTGTTATTGGGGTAGGGAGGTACAGTAATCCCCGTTCCTTTATAGCCTCATACACCTCGTCTAGGGGCATCTTTAAAGAAGTATACCGCCCATACTCTTGGCTTTGGTCGATCATGTGTATCGCCCTTTCCCTGTTAGTGCCGTTCTGAATTGGAGGGGGTAGCGGTGCTCCTGGTCTACTTCTTCTACCACCTTGTGGGTGTGGATGAGGATGACCATATGTCGGGTCATACCTTCTCCATGAATCTTTGGCTGGTGAACGAGGAGGTTGCGCCCTGCTGCACTGATATTGGGGTGGCCTTCTGATGAGGCTGGTAAGAGGTGACCCGGCCTTCTGCACCACTGCCTAAGGCATGATGGTCCTTCCTCTTAATCGGCCCATTTCCTGGTAGAACTCTCTTCTCTTTCATCCTCAACCCTTCCAACTGATCTGTCTTAATCCGTGCTGATTTTTCCTCCTCAATCTCTATGTCCCTCTTGGCCTACTTGTAAGCAGCTGAGTATGTTTGAATAGCAGGATTTTTCAAATTGTACCATAGCCGTCCTATCTTCACCCCTTCTTTCAACCCCCTTAATGCTTGAGGGTGGTTGAAAGCTCCCAAATATAGGACATCACGATGAAATCTTTTGATGAATTCCTGAAGGGTTTCCTCCTCTCCCTGCTTCATGCTCGTCAGCTCCATCATATCATCCTCAGGCGCTATTGCCTCACAAAACTGCTCTGCAAATTCCTGGTACATCTACTCGAAGGATTTAACGCTTCCTCGAGGAAGTTTTCGGTACCACTCACGTGCTCGTCCCTCTAGAGACAACGAGAATACCCTTCATCTTTGAGCTTGGGATAATTCTTGCACCCTAATTATGTCGTTAAAGCGCTCTATGTGCACCAATGGATCAGTTCCCCCGAGTATCTGAGGACTGGGAGGCGAAAATCCCTCGGAATGACTGCCCTCATGATTTCTGCCAAGAGCGGGGATTCTCCGTCCAACATTATCCTCCAACCAGGTGCTCTGCTCCGTCCTTGCATGTCATCTATTATTTGCGCTAACCTGCACACTTCTTCTTCCAATTGTATTGCACGACCAGGGTCACGTGCTGCAACCTGATCTCGCTCTTGCTCAACATCATGCAGGTGTTGCCAGAGTTCTCTTTCCTCTACATTCGTCACCCCGTCATCGTTATCAAAGATCTGACTTCCTAAGGATTGATCTTCTCCTCTACGGCTTTCTCCCCGTAGAGATGAGTTACCCCCCTCACCACCAAATCTTCTGGTGGTTCGACCTCTCACCATATTGTCGTGCCCTGGTGGCACTCTGCCACTTCTCACCCCCTCCTCTTGAACTCCCCTTCGCTCACTTCTCAGCTCGTGTAGGATGGTTGTCAGGGTCTCCATCTGTTTCTCCATTTGTTCCATCCGCTCATACATTGCTTTTTCCCGTGCTTCGTTGGCTATCTCCCTCAACGTCCTGAACTCGTTAAGCCTCAAGTCACCTCCTTGTGCACTGCCTCCCCCTACATCTATTGTTCCCTCACTTCCTTTCCTCTTATTCTCTTTATTAACAGAAGCTTTTTGCTCAGCTCCCTATAGACGGTGCCAAAATGTTGATGCGAGATTCTGGCTTTCTGCTTGTCCACGACCAGGATCTCTCCTCAACTAACTCGTCCACGACCAGGATTCCTCCTCCCAGGTCTTCCTCTCTGCAAACTCCTGCGTACACAGAGATAGGTCAGAGCACGCCGGGTGTTTTCCCGGCGTAAACCCTCCGACGCTCAAGTCAGAAATGTAGGCTTTGCCTTTCTGGGAAAAACGACCACAAATCTTATGGCTCTTTTACGATTTCTTAATAAAAAACCCTTTTTCTAAGTTCTAATCACAAAAAGTCTAACCCTTTTACCTTCGTTGGTTACCTTTTTATAGGCTTCCCTTGAATCTGGGCCTTCCTACAATCCACGTCCATCACCTCCCCAACTCTCGGAAGTGGATGCTCCATTATCGTAGTCGTGGCTGGATGGGCTTCGTGCCTTGATTCTCGGGCAGGAGTACATGTTTCGCCAACCGTCATTGACCAGGTCTCCCCACCTCAACCTCTAGCAGGAATGGCCTTATGCTCCTAGTAGGAGGCCGGTTCCCGCTGTGGCCCAGTGGAGGGTACATTCGTGAACGAGCATAATATTCTTGCTCGTGTTAACTGTTAGTAATATGCCCCAAAGGCCAATCGAATGGTGATTTGATTGTTTAGGGAATGATTGTATTTGAATAGGATTTTGATATTTATACATAGACATCTCTGATATGTGAATGCATAAAGATTGATTCCTAATCACGGAAGAGATCTAGCAATAGCTATCACGGTTGGCTATGTATGAAGACAAGTGTATGGCCAACATGGAATTCATCACTTTGTAATATACGAAAAAGGATGTCCTTATGAGATAATATGAATTGGCATGAGAAATCCTTGGCCAAGGTGAAATATATTTGAAGGAGTTCAAATTATATTTTCATGCTAAGTTCATTTATATTTATTTTTGAGATAAAGCACAACTGCTTAACATAATAACCATAAGCCGTGCTTTTCTCTGGACATGGATAATGAAGAGACCAAGACATAGAGATACAATGGAATAGGTTCTATAGATCCAACAATTCTTGTTATTTGGATGGTTGTGATATACTGCTAGGTGTCACTCACGACTTGTAGAAACCTTAAGATCAATATTGGTAAAGCGTATTACCAATGCATCTTAAGGTCATTAGAAAGGTTCTAATTGATGACTAAAGAGTTTAGCATCATTTAATGAATAAAGAGTTATCATTAAAATAGTTCTACTACCTTATAACTAAGAACCTAAAAGGTCACACACAATATAGAAATGAAAAAGGAGTTACTAGAAAATGAGAAGTTAGATTTCCTAATTTTAAGAAAATCAATATTTATATTATAATTCATTGAGAATGAATATAAATATAAATATATCTTAAATATGATTTAAGATAGAAATTTAGATGTTCCATAAATAGTTTAAGGAACAAAATAAATTTCATAAATCCTCAATTAAAAATTATGGAATGTCGAGCACGTAAAATGACCATTTTGGACATGTTCGGGTTCATATATGATTATGGACTTCTAGACCAATTTTGGGTTTAGAATTATGGGCTTTTATTGGATCCAATATGGATTAAGAGAAAGCATTAGAACATGTCACAAGAGAAGCCCACATTTAACCATTTGATGTGATCAAAATGGGGTTAAATAATTAATTCCGAAATTAATTAATTTAGCTATTTATTTATTTGATTAAATAGTTTATTGAAGTGATGAGATCAATTTCAATAAATAATGGCTAAGTGGGTGGGTCTAGCACATGATAATGTTTGGTGCCATTATTAGAGATAATGGTGGCTTTATTTGGTGGAAGGAATCAACATGAGCTAGCATTCATGTTCCTTCATTATCTCTCTCATTTCTTAATGAAATTTCGAGATTCCAAATCCTCTGAACTCCTAGAACATTTCTAAGTGTGGACTGATTAGAGGCATCACAATTGGGGTGCTCAAAGGATCTCAGATCGTGGCAAAACAGAAGCTGTTCGTGCAGAGCTGTACTTTCTGGACAGTGTTCGTAGCTTTCTGTTTTCAGTCGTTTTCTCCTACTTCACGAAGTCATTTTTGAAACTGCAAGTGACGTAATTAAACTTCAATCTTTCCTCTTGATTTTCGTTTTTGAATGAAGTCGATCCGAGGTTTCTAGAGCTTCCGCCATCTGTTTTAATTTTACTGCGCAAAAGTTGCGTTATTAGGAACCTCATGGACAAATGTTGTCCTTCAAGTGGTATCAGAGCCATCTTCATTCAATTTCGAATTTTTGAAGCATGATTTATGTTATTTCCATTTACAATAGCATGAAGGATGATCATGGAAAGACCTAGATATTTTATGATATATTTATGTCATGTGATGATTGAATATATGCATGATTGAATGAGCTGTTGATCTATTTGTTGATTTGGCCGATTTCTAAAGGCTTAAATGGTTGTAATATTTTTAAATATGGACTTGCATGTCCCTCCTTTTATTAAGATCTGATTGTATCCCATTACCCCTGAGATTTGTACCCCAATTCTTCTAAATATGTAATTACTACAAGCAAGATGATTGTAAAAGGAGGGATGACGTATTTACGATGCCTTGGAGGATTGGAGCAAGAAGACTTCATGGATCGTTGCAGCACTTCCAATGTAATTTTGGCCTCTCAAATAGAAATCAATATATGTAATAATTTGAGGCATAAGATGTCTCATAATCATTATTGTTTGCTTGATACCTAGGTGGACCTTAAAACCAATTTTGGCTCAAATTGGTTTTATTAGAAAATTCCATGATCATCCTTGGTTGGTTTGTCTATAATATGCATGAGATGTATATTAGGGTGCTTAGACAAATTTGAATATTGAAAATGGAATAACATGCTAAAAAGTGAGACCATAATAATGACCAAATACTCCCTAATTAAATAAACATAATTATTGTTAAGTTGTAATGATGATATTGAGAATATCCATCATGGCCTACTAATACCAATGGAATATTTAAAATATTTTATGCTTGGGCTAGTTGTCATGGATACATGGGCTACTCATTCATTAAAATGTTGAAAATAAACCATATATCATACGATGATGCATAATTCATACATTAAGCTACCAAGAACTGTTAGGTGAGGTTAGTAAGATGTTTTGAAATATGCAAGGGTATTAGGGTAGACTTAACTAAATCATTTATACCAAGAACTGTTAGGTGAGGTATTAATGATTTAGAGGCCGAAGGATAATCGGTACATGCATGAGATGCATTTGGTAAAGAGTTACCTACTCATTATAATAAGTAAGCCAAGAACTGTTAGGTGAGGTAAACTTATGCTAATGAGAATCCGATTCCTACTAGAAACTTTTACCAATGAGAGTTTCCGTTTCTTACATATGGGAGTGTAATGAAATGATAAAATAGTGGGAGGTACTATTTGGTTTAAAGACCAAAATCAAATAGATTATAATAAAATGCTAATAATTTAATTTATACTTTCTGCAGAAATAATTAATAATGAATAATCCGTTGGCACGAATTCTAGAAAACTACCGTTTGACGGGACCCAATTACGTTGATTGGTTAAGAAATTTAAGAATTGTTCTTAATTATGAGAAAATTAGCTATGTTCTTGATACATCTAAGCCAAATCAAATTCCTGAGGGAGCAAGTGAGGAAGAACGCGTCACTTATCAGAAGTGGCAAGATGATGACCTCAGTGCTAAAAGCTATATATTGGCATCGATGTCCAATGAGCTACAAAGGCAACATGAAAATATGCCTGATGCAAGTTCCATGATACTTCATCTACAAGAGTTGTATGGTGAACTAAGCAGAACAGTTAGATATGAGATATCTAAGAAACTGTTCAGAATGAGAATGACTGAAGGATCGGTCAATGAGCATGTACTCAAAATGATTGACTACATAGAGCAGTTGGAAGCTCTTAATTTCTCAATGGATGGGGAATTAGCTATCGATCTTATCCTACAATCCTTGCCAGACTCATTCTCTCAATTTATCATGAATTTTAACATGAATAAAATTGAGTGCAGTCTTGCTGAACTGCTAAAGATGCTTAATACTGCTGAAACTTGCATAAAGAAGCCAAAAGATGTTATGGCTATAGAAGGGCCCTCAACTAAAAAGGGTAAAAAGAAAAAGTTTCAACCCAAGGCTAAAGGTGGGATTAAGAAAGGGAAAGCTAATAAGCCCAATGACAAGGGAAAATGTTTCCATTGCGGTAAGGATGGGCATTGGAAGAGGAATTGCAAAGCTTACCTCAACAGCTTGAAAGTCAAGCCTAAAGAGAATCCTTGTGAAGGTATACTCATTATTGAAACTAATATTTCAATTATTCAATCTACTTCTTGGATTTTAGATTCTGCTGCAACCGCACATATTTGTATGTCAATGCAGGATCTAAAAGGAAGTAGAAGACTTAAACAAGGAGAAATGTCTCTTAGAGTGGGAAATGGAGCAATGGTTGCTGCCTTAGCTATAGGGACATTTTTCTCAAAAATGACATCTGGGCATGTTATAAGTTTGAATGATTGTTTATTTGTTCTTTCTGCTGTAAGGAACATAGTTTCAATTTCATGTTTATGCAAAGGCAATTATGAATTTTATTTTAAAAATAAAATTTGTAATATTTATTATGAGAATAAATATGTTGCACATGGTACTTTAGATAATGATCTTTATGTACTAAACATGAAAGAAAATAATGAGCATGTTGTGAATGTAAATACCATAACACATAAACGTGAAAGAGAAGAAATAAGCCCCAAATATAAGTGGCATTTAAGGTTAGGTCATATTGGAGAAGATAGAGTCACAAAATTGGCGAAAGATGGACTAATAGGTCCATTTGGTTTAGAACCTTATCCAACTTGTGAATCATGTCTTCAAGGAAAAATGACCAGGGCACCCTTCGTTGGACGAAGTACAAGGGCCACTGATTTACTTGAACTTATACATACTGATGTATGTGGGCCATTTAACCTTATCCAACTTGTGAATCATGTCTTCAAGGAAAAATGACCAGGGCACCCTTCGTTGGACGAAGTACAAGGGCCACTGATTTACTTGAACTTATACATACTGATGTATGTGGGCCATTTAATGAAATGGCAAGGGGTGGATATTACTACTTCATAACTTTTATCGACGATCACTCAAGGTATTGTTCAGTATACTTAATGAAGTATAAATCTGAGGCCTTTGAAAAGTTCAAAGAATACCGAAATGAAGTAGAGAAACAGACTGTAAAAGTTATTAAAACCCTACGATCAGATCGAGGTGGTGAATATCTCAGTGGAGAATTCCAGTCTTACCTTAGAGAAAATGGTATTGTTTCACAATGGACACCTCCAGGTACACCAGAGCTTAATGGAGTATCTGAGAGGAGAAATCGCACATTTTTAGACATGGTGCGATCAATGGTGAGTTATACAGACTTACCAATTTCTCTTTGGGGATATGCTCTCCTTACTGCAACATATGTACTAAACAGAGTACCTTTCAAGTCTGTACCTAAAATATCATATGAGATATGGTATGGTAAACAACCAAACCTAAATCATCTTAGGATTTGGGGATGTCCTGCTTTTATCAAGAGACTCAAGAGTGAGAAACTTGAAGCTAAAACGGATAGTGGGAGGTTCATTGGATACCCAAAGGAAACTTTGGGTTATTACTTTTACATCCAATCTGATCAAAGGGTATTGGTCAGTAGAAATGCCATATTTCTTGAAAAAGAGTTTATTCAAGAAGGTGGGCAAGGAAGAAAATTAGAATTTATTGAGAATTCTAATGAGGATAAATCCAATGAAGAGCTTGTTCAAGTACAAACACAAGGAACACAACAACTCCGTAGATCTAGTAGGATAATTCACCCACCAGAAAGATATGGTTTTCTTCATCAGATGAACGATATATTTTTATTGGGTGATACGGATCATAGAGATGATCCTACTAGTTACGAAGAGGCAATATCAGATATTGACTCTAAGAAATGGCTTGAAGCCATGGATTTAGAGATGGACTCTATGAGAACCAACCAAGTCTGGACTCTAGTGGATCCACCCGAAGGTATTGTACCTATTGGATGCAAGTGGATCTTCAAGAGGAAGATAGGCTTAGATGGAAAGGTAGAGACCTATAAAACAAGGTTGGTAGCTAAAGGTTATCGTCAAATACAAGGAATAGATGATGAGGAAACCTTTTCACCAGTAGCCATGCTAAAGTCCATCAGAATCTTATTGGCTATAGCAGCATATTATGACTATGAGATTTGGCAAATGGCTGTCAAAACTGCATTTCTTAATGGGTACATTGAGAAAGATATGTATATGATACAACCTTGTGGTTTTGAATCTAAGACAAATCCTCATAAAGTATGCAAGCTAAGAAAGTCTATTTATGGGTTAAAACAAGCCTCCAGGAGTTGGAACATCCGATTCGATGATGCAATCAAATCATTTGGTTTCATCAAGAATGAGGACGAACCATGTGTTTACAAAAGGGTCAGTGGGAGTGCAATAACTTTCCTTGTGCTATATGTAGATGACATATTGCTTATAGGAAATGACATTGGACAAATGTCTCCTGTCAAAATTTGGCTTTCTCAAAACTTCTCCATGAAAGACCTAAGAGATGCAATGTATATCTTGGCAATCAGGATTTATAAAGATAGATCCAGAAGATCAATAGGTCTATGTCAAGCTAAGTACATAGAAAAAGATATTAAAGAAATTTAATATGTGGGATTCCAAAAGGGGTTTTATACCCTTCAGACATGGAATTCATCTCTCTAAAAGCATGAGTCCTAAAACTTAAGATGAGAGAGAGCGAATGAATAAGATTCCATATGCTTCTGTAATTGGAAGTCTTATGTATGCTATGCTATGTACTAGACCGGATATAGCTCATGCAGTGAGTGTCACTAGCAGATACCAGAGTAATCCGGGTGAGGAACATTGGACCGAAGTTAAGAATATCTTTAAGTACTTAAGAAGAACTAAAGATTTATTCTTAACATATGGAGATGGTAAGCTAAAAATTGAAGGCTTCACAGATTCAGATTTCCAGTCAGATGTAGATGACAGAAAATCTACATCAGGATTTTTATTCACTATCAATGGTGGAGCAGTAAACTGGAAAAGTTCCAAGCAAGCAACTACTGCAGATTCTACCACTGAAGCGGAATATATAGCTGCATCAGATGCAGCAAAAGAAGCTGTTTGGATATGGAAGTTAATTTAACAACTTCCAGTGGTTCCAACCATTGCGTTGTCAATATCGTTATATTGTGACAACAATGGAGCTATAGCACAAGCTAAGGAACCAAGGTCTCACCAGAAGTCCAAACACATTGAGAGAAGATATCACATTATCAGAGAAATCATTGGTATGAGTGATATCATTATGCAGAAAGTAGCCTCCGCTGATAACACTGCGGATCCTCTGACTAAAGCACTTACTCAACAGCAGTTAGATCGTCATCTTGAGAAGATGGGTATGAGATACCATAGCGATTGGCTTTAGTGCAAGTGGGAGATTGTTAGTAATATGCCCTAAAGGCCAATCGAATGGTGATTTGATTGTTTAGGGAATGATTGTATTTGAATAACATTTTGATATTTATAAAATGGCAAAGTTATCAATATTCATATATTAATTTAATGAATATAGTCCAAGAAGTAAAATAGTTAAGGAACACATTCTCGAGTATGTCGAGAATATGAAACGTGTATCCTTTGTACTATACTTCTAAAATAGTTCCTAGTGGTGGATTTATGATTGGACATTATAAATTCTTATAAACACTAGTATGTGTTATGACTCCTTATGGTATGTGATACTAAGATGGATGGTGAGTTTCATATCATTGACATGAGATGTCAAGTCAAACACATAGGTACTTGTTAAGAGAACGAGTTTACTGAACTTGACCAAATATAGTAAGCCATATGGTTTTGAGTGTTAATGGCTTATTATACATTGTATCAGATACTATGTTTAGTAATGGTCTTTAGACCTGAGGCATAACAGATGTCTTATACATAGACATCTCTGATATGTGAATGCATAAAGATTGATTCCTAATCACGGAAGAGATCTAGCAATAGCTGTCACGGTTGGCTATGTATGAAGACAAGTGTATGGCCAACATGGAATTCATCACTTTGTAATATACGAAAAAGGATGTCCTTATGAGATAATATGAATTGGCATGAGAAATCCTTGGCCAAGGTGAAATATATTTGAAGGAGTTCAAATTATATTTTCATGCTAAGTTCATTTATATTTATTTTTGAGATAAAGCACAACTGCTTAACATAATAAACCATAAGCCGTGCTTTTCTCTGGACATGGATAATGAAGAGACCAAGACATAGAGATACAATGGAATAGGTTCTATAGATCCAACAATTCTTGTTATTTGGATGGTTGTGATATACTGCTAGGTGTCACTCACAACTTGTAGAAACCTTAAGATCAATATTGGTAAAGCGTATTACCAATGCATCTTAAGGTCATTAGAAAGGTTCTAATTGATGACTAAAGAGTTTAGCATCATTTAATGAATAAAGAGTTATCATTAAAATAGTTCTACTACCTTATAACTAAGAACCTAAAAGGTCACACACAATATAGAAATGAAAAATGAGTTACTAGAAAATGAGAAGTTAGATTTCCTAATTTTAGGAAAATCAATATTTATATTATAATTCATTGAGAATGAATATAAATATAAATATATCTTAAATATGATTTAAGATAGAAATTTAGATGTTCCATAAATAGTTTAAGGAACAAAATAAATTTCATAAATCCTCAATTAAACATTATGGAATGTCGAGCACGTAAAATGACCATTTTGGACATGTTCGGGTTCATATATGATTATGGACTTCTAGACCAATTTTGGGTTTAGAATTATGGGCTTTTATTGGATCCAATATGGATTAAGAGAAAGCATTAGAACATGTCACAAGAGAAGCCCACATTTAACCATTTGATGTGATCAAAATGGGGTTAAATAATTAATTCCGAAATTAATTAATTTAGCTATTTATTTATTTGATTAAATAGTTTATTGAAGTGATGAGATCAATTTCAATAAATAATGGCTAAGTGGGTGGGTCTAGCACATGATAATGTTTGGTGCCATTATTAGAGATAATGGTGGCTTTATTTGGTGGAAGGAATCAACATGAGCTAGCATTCATGTTCCTTCATTATCTCTCTCATTTCTTAATGAAATTTCGAGATTCCAAATCCTCTGAACTCCTAGAACACTTATAAGTGTGGACTGATTAGAGGCATCACAATTGGGGTGCTCAAAGGATCTCAGATCGTGGCAAAACAGAAGCTGTTCGTGCAGAGCTGTACTTTCTGGACAGTGTTCGTAGCTTGCTGTTTTCAGTCGTTTTCTCCTACTTCACGAAGTCATTTTTGAAACTGCAAGTGAGGTAATTAAACTTCAATCTTTCCTCTTGATTTTCGTTTTTGAATGAAGTCGATCCGAGGTTTCTAGAGCTTCCGCCATCTGTTTTAATTTTACTGCACAAAAGTTGCGTTATTAAGAACCTCATGGACAAATGTTGTCCTTCATTAACCTGCTACCAAACTTCTGCAGAATATACCTGTTTGCGGAATCCTGCTACCAGATACCTGCTCATCATGGCTGGTCCTGCCGAAGTATATCTCCCAAACAGGTCCATATATCATTGTAATGAATTTGGTTAAATTCAAGATACCCTTTTTTGGGATCTTCCGCTCTAACTGTTAATACGTGAACCTAGGCTGGCAAAATTATCCAGATACCAATCAAGATACAAACCCTATACAAGATTTGTTACAAATTTCTTATCCTAATTTTCAATGTGAGTATTTGAGACCCATTTTATACCGATTCATAAATTTCTTTATTTAGACAATAACTGATGATAGATTATTAGTTTAAAGCTCATGGAGTAAAGATTGAATTATTGGTTCAATCATCCGCAATTTTCTGCAAGCATGCAACATATTAAACAAGAGATTATTTAATTATTTTTTGGGTTCTGTTATTACAATAATGATTTTGAAGATATTAGTGGGAGAAAAATGGTTCTTTTAAATCATTTTGAATCTTGAGAAAAAGTTTTCTCGCTGGCATACACTGTCCTTTATCTATATTCCAGTCTTCCATTATGTTAAAAAAAGGAAAAACAAATATGAAAAAAAAAAATAGGACATCATCAAGTATCAATCAAAGATCAATTTGTTTTATCCACTTTCAGGAAAGAAAAGGTAAAAACAATCCCACTGGGGACCATAAAGTTTATCTCAAAAAAAAAAGCACTACAATAGTCGAACACAAAGAAGAGTAATACTGAGAAAGGAGTTGCATATAAATTGAAGAATTGTTTTTTTTTTAAAGAAGGGTCCAGCATCATGATTGCCTTCATTTAGCAAAGGCTATATGAAAAAGAGATGAATAGTGCACTTTAGATTTGGATAATTCCGATTGGATTTTGAATTGTTTGGATTAGAAAAAAAAAATCATTCGAATCCAACCTGAATCTTAAATACAGTCAATTCGATTAAAAATAAATCGAATTGGATAAATATTTCAGATGAATTTGGTTTCAAATTGTTTCGGATTTAAATGATATTTTAGATTCAAATGGTATTTTAAATTTGGATTGAATTCGGATTTAAGTTTTTTTTTAATAATTTTTACAAAAAATTCATGATATATATATAAGGGTAGTGCAATCCAATAGGATTGTTTAGATTAAAGCGGATCCGATCCATCGGATGCACAAATTTTATCCAATCAAATATATATGGCAACATCCAAATCCGAATCAGATCGAATCATATCTATTCGAATCCAATCGAATGCACACCTTTAGCCCTATTGGAATGATCATCTAACCATTCAAACTAGAACGTATTCAGTAGAGGCTTGAAAAGAAAATCTCTAAACAATAGGGACTATTATGCATTAGATGCATCAATGAATCAGATTCTAAGGTGATGCTTTTTCTCTCAACACAAGCTTTATGGTCCCAACGGAATTATTTTTAATCTTTCAGTCTTTTGAGAGGGAAAAAAAAAAATTAGTCTTGATAGCCTATTTTACTTTCTTCATACATACATACATATCTATATATATCTATATATATCTATCTATATATATATAACACAAATTATAAGACACCCTTTTATCTTCTTGCATAAAGAATATTTTATATACACGTACTTTATACGTACATATCTATATATATCTATATATATCTATCTATATATATATAACATAAATTATAAGACACCCTTTTATCTTCTTGCATAAAGAATATTTTATATACACGTACTTTATACCTCAGGTTTTGTGCAGAAAATCATTATTGTACATCAATAATTTCTCAATATAATTCCTCTTATCAATCAGTATCCCAACGACACATGCAGCATCTAGGTTTAAGATTCATTTTCCAGTACTGCTCTGCCTTGATCTGTTCTACTTTGACAGCCACCTGAAATTGATTCAACTTCTTGACAGAAGGAGGTATTGGTGCCATCCTCAGTTGATTATGTTGACTAATGTTGAAGTAAAAGGAGAGCTTTTAACCTTTTTTTTTTATAATTATTTTCTTTGCATGCTAGGGCTGCTGGCTACTGACTACCGAGAGTGAAGAAGAAATGGACATCAATCTTGGACTATTTTCAGAGAGACTGAGAAGGGTGTTAGCTGGTGAAGAATTCACGTTGCCCGATGCTGCTAAACAACCTATTCAGAACCTTTACACTGAGACTGAAATCGTTGCTCTTTGGCTGAGGGACTCTGGATACAACACTGCTTGGTTCATGCGGCAAGTCAATGCAGAAGAGGGTCAAACTCTTGCAGAATTAGAAGATTTTAAGGCTATCATTGACAAAATTCGTTGCTTTTCATATGTATCTGAGAATGTGATTGACACATTCGCTATCAGCATCACTCAACAGAAGAGTCAAAGCAGATGCAGCGAGGACATTTGTGATGCTCTGCTAGGACCCCAAAGCAAAATCATTGATATAAAACAACGAATGCAGCAAGTTCAGCACATCCACTCTGGAATCGTTGATGAGCTCAAATCGATTGAAGCAAAAGCCCGTAATTGGTGTGTATTGATTGTTTTACTTTCTATTTTCACATTCATTGGTGTGTATTCAATTTGTCAACATTCAAGTTGCATATATGTTATTGTTTTTTATTTTATGTTATCTTGTTTCTAGTTTTTGAGTAGTGGTACACTTCAACTTCAATCTCATTACTTCAGTTTGACGAAAAGTGTTTGTGCTGTGATCACATCTCATCATCTTAAAACTGACAGAACGATATTGTTGTTCGGTTTTTCAGAATTTCGCCGACGTGTAGTTCATTAGAAGGGCGACAATGCTGGTCAAAAGTCAAATGGGGTTAGTTAAAAAAGTGCAGGGAAATTTCGGGTTTGTTAGAAATAGCCTTTGTTGTAGTTTATAAGGCTGGTTGTTGGGTCATCTTCACGGGCCTCATCAAAGCCATAGAAAGAGAGAGAGTTAAAGAGAAAAAGTTGTATATTCTTGGAATGATTGTGAAATGGTCCTTGTTCTACTGTGAATGTAGGCACTTTGATTCAATTTTGAGTTTGGGTTTCTGGGAATGATTCTTGATACGTCAAAGAGGGTCTTAGGTGTGTGATCTTGGTACTAACAGAGGATTAAACACAACAAAAAGAAACTGGGCATATTGTCTAATCTTCATAGTCTTCAAATATATGGAGATTTTAGCCCTTGTCAATCTAGGTTGTCCAACAGCCCTTGTAAAATCAAAACCCATCACTAATCCTTGGTGATTTCAAGGATCCAGTGAGGACTAAGTAGAATTGAAGCAGGAGATTTAACGTGTAAAGTTCTGAAAGATTTAATCTATAGCACGGAAGCTTTGTTAGAATTGATGACTGGATTCTTTCTCTATTGATTGATTTGCAGCCCAACTGCATTAAGGGAATAAAGAGGAGCTGTAGTCGTTCGCACATTTTCTGTCCACAGCATCCAGAGGGTGCCTTGTAATGCAGTGCAATGAAGTTGATGGCACACAGGATGTGCTGCTGCTCACTCTCAATTCCTTATAATCACATCAAGGCCCTTGTTTGTAGCAGAGGAATTCCCTTTTGTATTAAAATTGATTCTGCTGCTCTGGTTGTTATTGGATTCTTATGGTTTCTTCACTCATTAGCCAGTAACATAATGTTGAGTTTATTGATTTTGTTATCTTAAGAATGTCCAAGACATCTTGTAATCATGATATATTGTCATTTTATTTTGAGACAAAAAGACTGTTTTACCAGTTAGCAAATGTATATTGCGTACATTTTTGGATTGGAAAAACAAAAATTTGAAGAAGAAAAATGAAAATTAATAAAAAAGATTACAGGACATTAGCATCATGTTCTTTTGTTTGAACTAAGTCTTTGTTTAACCTTTCTCCGTTTTCATTTTGCAAATTTAGTATCTCTTTCTTTTCTTGAACCAAGATAGTTTCCTTTACTTACAAGTAAAGTTTAAATGTCCTTGATCTTGTATTTTTCTCTTACCTTATTTTTCTTTCACATGCATGATCATTTTCAACGCTATCAAAATCATCCATCTATCACTACCCAATTTGAATAAAATTCAGCATCTTTTTTTCCTTATTCTTTCTATGTAATAATTTGGTTGTGTTGCTTTTAATCAAAATAAAATATATCGTCGGGATTTTGAAGTTTGTGATCACTTTAAGAAAAAAAACAGGTAATTTATTATTTGAATTGTCTACAAAATAACTCTATTTTATTATTTTCATCTTATGAATGTTAGATGTACTATATATCTGTGTTTGATTCTTGTTTACAACCTATGTTTTTGCTCACACGTTTCATATGTTGACAAGTCAGATTAAAAATAAATAAAAAGATCCAAATCTAGCTTCCGGTAGCAGTTACATTATTTTGAGTACATGCACAATCTGGCTTATTTCCAGGACCAACTTTCTTTTATTCCATTTACAAATGCATTGACAAACAGTTTAATTTGTTTTTTTTTTATTTTTTTAAAATCACGGTCTCTTTTAATCATTTGTTACTTTGCATGCTAGAACAGCAAGGTAATGACAGAGGAGGAGATATGGACATCAACTTCAGACTATTTTCAGAGAGGCTGAGAAGGGTGTTAGCTGGTGAAGAAGTCACGTTGCCTGATGCTGCAAAACAACCTATTCAGAACCTTCTTGCCGAGAATGAAATCATTACTTCTTGGCTGAGGGACTTTGAATATGAAACGTCATGGCTTCTGGTGCAAAAAATAGGAAAAGAGGAAATTGACAACCCAGATCTTGGGACAATTATGGATGAAATCAATTGCTTTACGTATGAATCTGGGAAGGTGATTGACACATTCATCAACAGCATCAGTGAACAAAAGAGTCAAAGCAGCGGCAGCAAGGACATTTATAATGCTCTGCAAGGACCCCAAAGCAGAATCACTGATATTAAGCAACGGATGCAACAACTTAAGCACACGGATTCCGAAATCATTGATGCCATCAAAACTTTTGAAGCTGAAGCCGGTATATCTTCATCTTCTAAAAGTAGGGACACGGTGGGTCTAGATGATAGAATGGAGGAGTTGTTAGATCTATTGATCGAGGGACCAACTCAGCTTTCAGTGGTGGCCATACTTGATAGCATTGGGTTGGACAAGACGGCTTTCGCTGGAGAGGCTTACAACAGCAGTTATGTGAAGCATTATTTTGATTGTCACGCTTGGATTCCTGGGCCTTACAGCTATGATGCTGACCAAATATTAGATATCGTTATTAAGTTTCTGATGACTTCATCTAGGTTGAGTGAAATAAACGATAAAAATTATTAAATGAAAAAATTTATTCTTCATGAATATCTAACGACCAAGTGGTATTTGATTGTGATTGATGATGTATGGAGCATTCGTATGTGGGATGTTATTCGAGAAATTCTTTCGGATAATCAGAATGGAAGTAGAGTACTAATAACACTCACTGACCTTAAGATCATCACCTCATTTCAGTTCGAAAATGGAGAGAACATTCGGCTTGATATAGTGCCCACCGGAGAACCATTGAGAGCTACATATAAAGGATGGCCTTTCCTCATCTTATATCATGGAAGCATCTCATTAGAAGAAAATATAGGGGAAGTAATGGAGAAGCCCCTTGGGCTTTGGTACTTCAAATATTGCAGGTTACCTTTTTGCTTGAAACTTTGTTTTCTCTACTTATCTGTGTTTCCCGCACACCTAGAGATATCCACCAGGCAGTTATATCAGTTGTTGATAGCTGGAGGTTTCATTCCAGACAACAGTGAGGCAACTGCTGAGAAGTACTTAGAGCTACTAATCAATAGAGGCTTTGTTGATACAAGGAAGCGAGGAGCTGGAGGCGCTATCAACACATGCTCTGTTCGTGGTCGTTGCCGTCCTGTGTTCTTAGCAGTGGCTTTCGAAGCGGAATTTGTCTTTTTCCCATTCGGGGATCCAAAAGGTAAATCATGAAAAATTGTCAAATGGATCAACGTTTTTGAAAAACAGAGTGATTTTGCTCACCTAGATGATTATGACTCGCACCTGCATTCTTTGTTGTACTTCACTTCAAAAAGCGACTATCTTGACCTAATAAATTGGGAGAAAATTTGTAAAATGTTCAAATTTCTCAGAGTATTGGACTTAGGATCTCTTGTTCTCATCCATTATCCGTCCGGAATTGAAAATTTATTTCTTTTGCGATATTTGAAGTTGAATATCCCTTCCCTCAAAAGCCTGCCTTCGCCGTTATTAAGCAATCTTCTGAACCTGTACACCCTAGACATGCCCTTTAGCTATATAGATCACACAGCAGATGAATTTTGGAAGATGAACAACCTCAGGCATCTGAATTTGGCTCAATCACACTTCCTGCGCATCCAGAAAAATATTGCGGCTCTCTGGAAAATCTCAATTTCATTTCAGCCTTGCATCCTTGCTGCTGTACTGAAGATATATTGGGTAGACTACCTAATCTTCGAAATCTCCGGATATGGGGAGATTTAAGTTATTATCAATCTTTGTTGTCCCAAAGTCTTTGCACATTGACCTGCCTCGAGTCATTGAAGTTGGTGAACGAAAGTAAGATGCCAACGCTCTCCAAAATTGTCCTTGTTGAATACCAATTTCCTCCAAGACTAACCCACTTGAGTTTCTCTAATACTGAACTTATGGAGGATCCTATGCCCGCACTAGAAAAGCTGCCGCTTCTTCAAGTGCTCAAAATGAAGCAAAATTCGTATTCAGGTAGGAAGCTGACTTGTGGCTCTGATGGTTTTCCAAATCTCAAGGTATTGCACCTGAAATCAATGCTATGGCTAGAGGAGTGGACTATGGGGATTGGAGCCATGCCAAAACTAGAATGCTTGATTATCAACCCTTGTGCTTACTTGTAAAAGATGCCTGAACTGCTCTGGTGCATAAAGAGCTTAAACAAGTTCGACTGCTGGTGGCCCCAGCTGGAGCTGAGACAAAAGCTACGGGAATTCGAGGATAAGGTGCAGTATGGCATTCAACTATATCCTTATGGAATTTGATTAGCCTCGATTGAATTTCATGTAAGTTTCTCTTTTTATCCAATTTCTTCAACTTTTAATTATTTATCTAATTTCGTATACTTTCTCTTCAATATATTTATTTTCCTTCTCCTTTAGTTAAATAGTTAAGCCCTCTTTAGAGTTTCTGATAGTCACCCCAATCATTACGCCCTCTTTAGCCGCAGGGAGACTTCAGTACCCTTGTATGTTCAACTATGAGCCTAGGCGACATTGGCATTCATTTGTTTTAATAGTTAAGATAAAAAATGTAATATAAAAATTTTTCTTTTTCACCAATTTCTCCTATGACTTGTGTAGGTGAAGTCCGAGCAGAAAATATCAAAACTGTGTTGAAAAGTCAAAGTTGGTAACAGAGCTTGCCAATTCAAAGTTGGTAACACGTTTTGTTGAAGTCAACAAATTGTTGGTTACACCAACAATTGTAGAGATTTTTCAAAGCCGAAAAGAAAGAATGGACAAAGGAGATGGATTTGGAAAAATAATAATAATTAAGAATTATATTTTTAATTATTTTATTCTTAGCATAGTAATTCATTTCTCCTATAAATAGCTAAGGATTTCATTCATTTGAAATCATCCCAAAATTTGTGAAGCTTATAGGTTTCTAAGCTTTTGAGAGTGAGCAATTGGAGAGTGTGTGTGAGAGTACTGGGTGTATTTGGGTTCTGGGAAAGTGAGATTTCTTTACTCAAATTTGTACTCAAATAATTGTTAATAATACAATTATTTTTCTCTTGCTCCCGTGGACGTAGGCATATTGCCGAACCACGTAAATTTTGTGTCCTTTATTTTTCTGTGATTATTCGGTGCGCTTGATTCCGCATTCCGCGCACAACAAGTGATATCAGAGCCGACGGTTCGTACTTGGGGGATACGGTACTATTCACGAATACGGTACTGTTCACGAATACGGTACTATTCACGAATACGGCACTGTTCACATATACGGTACTGTTCACAAATACGGTGGAGACGGCCATTTGTACTTGGGAGACAGTCTATTGTAAGTAGTGTGTATTTTTGTATGTCTAGGAAAGTTCTATCAACAAAGGCGATAAGAGTCTAAGGATTCTGGTTTTTAATTGGGACCTAGTTCCCGTCCAGTCTCCTGGGAACTTTCCTGGTGCATTTATTCACGCGAAATTAACATCATAGAGACTGTTTTTCAAGTGGAAATAGTTCGTTGAGAAAATGGTAGAAGGTGAAACTTTCAGAATTGGGGAGAGATCTACCGAGACTATTTCTGGAGATACTTCAGGTGGGAGGCGAGATTTGTCAAATCGCTATTCAGCACCTGTTATAGGAGGCCAGAAGATCGATGTTGAAAAGTTTGATGGGAAAATCAACTTCGGCATGTGGAGGCGCGAAGTTATGGATGCCCTTATTCAAATCGATTTAGATGTTGTTTTGAAAAATAAAAGACACTTGTATGATGAAGAAATTTGGGATCGTATGAACGAGAAAGCTTGTGGTCAGATCAGATCTTGTTTGACCAAGGAGGTGAAATACTTGGTGAAAGATGAGGAGTGTGCGGTGGCTTTGTGGCGTACATTGGAGGAGAAGTACCTGGTGAAAATTCCTGAAAATCGCCTTCATGCAATGAGCCAAGTATATGGTTTTCGAATGAAGCATGGGGTGTCAATGCACGATCATGTCTCAAGATTTGAAAAGTTACTTGCTGATTTGAAGAATCTTGATGAAGATATTAAGGATGAAGTCAAGGCTATGATTCTGTTACACTCACTACCAGAGGAATATAGCCATTTTGTGACTACTTTGATATATGGGAAGAGTGTGATCGTCTTCAAAGATGTTTGCACAGTATTGACAAGCTTGGAGATTCGGAATAATGATAAAAATTCTGAACGAGCATCGTCTGAAGCTTTGGTGAGTAGAGATTGGGCGATGGAGAAACAAAAGAAGCGTGGTGGAAAGAATTCTCGATCCAAATCGAGAAGCAGAAATATAGCTCGAGACGAGTGTGCCTTTTGTCATGAAAAGGGTCATTGGAGGAAAGATTGTCCAAAGGCTCAAAAGAGAGATGGGAAGAAACCAGCAGCAGCAAACATGGCACGGAAAGATGAAGACTCTGATTATTCACTAAGTATTACTCCTGCAGCATACATGGCTAGTTCGAGCGAGTGGATACTTGATACTGGAGCAACCTATCATTTGTGTCCTATTAAGGAATGGTTTACGGATTTTCGTAATCTGGAATCCGGTGCAGTTGTGATGGGGAATGATCAACCTTGTCGCACAATGGGGATAGGAACAATTCGGCTCAAAATGTTTGATGGAATGGTCAGAGAACTCAAAGAGGTTAGATTTGTTCCAACTTTAAAGAAAAATCTAATTTCTGTGGGTGCTTTGGAAGCTAAAGGCTACAAGATTACCATTAAAGATGGTATAATGAAGTTTACACATGGAGCTATGGTGATTCTGCAAGGGATTCGGCGTCACAATCTGTACTATTTGAAGGGAGGTACAACTGATGAAGCAAATGTTATTGAGGCGCACAATGACACCACCAAGCTATGACATGTACGACTGGGACATGCTGGAGAGAAGTCTTTACAAAATCTGATGAGGCATGGACTCTTAAAAGGTACCAAAACCTGTAAATTGAATTTCTGTGAGCATTGTGTAGTAGGCAAGAAAACAAGGGTCAAGTTTGGTACAGCTAATCACGATACTCGTGAGATCCTTGAATATGTTCACAGTGATGTATGGGGACCAACCAAGACTGCATCAATTGGTGGAAGCCATTATTTTGTTACATTTGTTGATGATTTCTCTAGACGTGTGTGGGTGTACAGCATACGAGCAAAGGATGAGGTTCTAGAGATTTTTGTGAAATGGAAGAAATTGGTGGAGACTTAAACTGGCAGAAAGATCAAAGTATTACGATCTGATAATGGGGGTGAATATACTTCTGATCCATTCTTGCTAGTATGCCAGAACGAGGGTATTAAAAGACATTTCACGGTGAGACATACTCCGCAACAGAACGGTGTGGCTGAGCGTATGAATCGTACTTTACTGGAGAAGGTACGGTATATGTTATCTAATGCTGGTTTAGATAAAAAGTTTTGGGCTGAAGCTGTGAGCTACGCAAGTCACTTGGTAAACCGGTTGCCTTCTGCTGCAATTGAAGGTAAAACTCCTATGGAAATGTGGTCTGGAAAGCATGCACAAGACTATGATTCCCTTCGTGTATTCGGGTGTCTAGCTTATTATCATGTCAAAGATGGTAAACTGGATCCTCGTGCTAGAAAAGCTATCTTTGTGGGATTCAAAGGTGGAGTAAAGGGCTTCAAGCTTTGGGATCTCGAAGATAAAAAGTTTGTGTGTAGTAGAGATGTCACATTTGATGAAGCTTCAATGATGAAAACTTCAAGTTCTCAGCAGGTGGAGAACAAGACCAAAGAGGTATTGCAGCGGGTGGAGTTTGATGCAACTCCATATGTACCAGTTAGTTCTACATCGAAGAAGGGTTCAACTATGGAGGTGACACCTAGAGTTGAAGAAGAGGTTGTTTCTTCTGATGTCCCACAAAATGAAGAAACAATTGATGATGTAGATAATGATGATATTATAGCAACAAGGAGGCCAAGAAGAGAAATAAAGAAACCCGGATGGCTTACTAAAGATATGGTGGTAGCCTATGCACTTCCAGTTATTGATGATGACATCCCCAAGACTTTCGGTGAAGCATTACGCAGCAGTGGAAGTAATCAGTGGAAGTTAGCCATGGAGGAAGAGATGAAATCTCTCCATCAAAACCAGACTTGGGAACTTGTAAAGTTACCAAAGGGGAAAAGGGTTATTGGCAATAAATGGATCTACACCAAAAAGTAAGGATCTCCGAATCAAACAACTCCTCGATACAAGGCAAGGCTCGTGGCAAAAGGTTTTGCTCAAAAGGAAGGTATTGACTACAATGAAGTTTTCTCTCCAGTTGTAAAACATACTTCCATTCGTATCCTACTTGCCTTAGTTGCAGAATATGAGTTAGAGTTGGCTCAATTGGATGTTAAGACGGCGTTCTTACATGGAGATTTGGAGGAGGAAATCTATATGATTCAGCCTTGTGGTTTCAGAGTTGCTGAAGAGGAGAATCATTATGTGAGGGAGATTATCGAGAGCGGTGTTGTGTTGTTGAGAAAGATCGATACCAAAGATAATCCATCAGATATGTTGACGAAGGTAGTTTTTGGAGTTAAGTTTCAACATTGCTTGAAACTAATTCAAATCCTTCGATTGTGTTAAGATATGTCCTTCGGGAATTTTGAACTACGGTTGGCTTGATCCCAAATTTTGGGTATATAGGCAGTCACAACGATGCAGCCGCCTTGGATCCTTGCGAGGATCATTTGGAGATGAAGTATTATGGTCCGTTAATGTCGGCTCAGATTTGGAAAATTTTCGCCGAGGTGGAGAATTGTTGAAAAGTCAAAGTGGTAACAGAGCTTGCCAATTCAAAGTTGGTAACACGTTTTGTTGAAGTCAACAAATTGTTGGTTACACCAACAATTGTAGAGATTTTTGAAAGCCGAAAAGAAAGAATGGACAAAGGAGATGAATTTGGAAAAATAATAATAATTAAGAATTATATTTTTAATTATTTTATTCTTAGCATAGTAATTCATTTCTCCTATAAATAGCTAAGGATTTCATTCATTTGAAATCATCCCAAAATTTGTGGAGCTTATAGGTTTCTAAGCTTTTGAGAGTGAGCAATTGGAGAGTGTGTGTGAGAGTACTGGGTGTATTTGGGTTCTGGGAAAGTGAGATTTCTTTACTCAAATTTGTACTCAAATAATTGTTAATAATACAATTATTTTTCTCTTGCTCCCGTGGACGTAGGCATATTGCCGAACCACGTAAATTTTGTGTCCTTTATTTTTCTGTGATTATTCGGTGCGCTTGATTCCGCATTCCGCGCACAACAAACTGCAGCCCGTGTTTCAGTTTCAACCAGAATCCTTTCAGTTAGTCTTCACTTCTGCTGTCTATACAAATAAATCCTGATCCTATGGTGGACATTTTTCTGCTTTCTTTGTATCTACTATCTACACGATAATAAGAAATTTCGTTTCAGATATTCAGTTGAGCGTTGATTGATTGGTGCTTCGGCCATGGTTGGTTAATTGTGTATAAAATATATATATATATATATATATATATATATATATATATATATAATTGTGACCTCTTTCCATTCTTTTCTGTCTTTGTTCTGTTGCTTGCTTTGAAATCTAAGACTGGGAATGTTTGACACTCAATATGTTTGGTTTATTTTGCGGAAAAGATTGATTATTCACGAACTTCATACACGGCTGACTCTCCTGGTAAATATTCTTGTGAATAAGTACTATGATCCTCTTAGGCACTACAATAAGGCCTTTTTTTCTTTTTTTTGGTGCACTAAATTGTCGGTGCCGATATTCTTACAACACTTTGTACAAAACTTTGCACAAAAAGGTGCGTTTTGTACAAAGTATAAAACCCACTTTTTGCTGCAAAGTTTAACACCAAACACACACGTAAGGGGAACAAAACTTAGAGTCTCTCTCTCCCATCTCCTTTCTCCCTCATGAAACCTCACTAAACAGCTCAGGTCTTTCTCTCTCATCCCCACGCTAGTAACAGTCTCATCTCTGTTCTCCCTTGTCGCGTAAATGATGAAAAAAATGTGCTATAAATGAGGGAGACGCGTAAATTATAGCATAAGCTCAATGTTTAGGGGCTGTAATTTTTTTTAATTGTTTTCAAATAAAAATACAATTTATTCAACAGAGTAAAATAATTTGAGGAAGCAAACTAAATTTTCCAGGTACTTCATCAAACAATCAAATCACAACATGAAAGCTTGAAAAAACATGATTCTCAAAGGCATCGGGTTTTGCATAATTTGATTCTAATTTACAACACTCAAGCAAAAGATCACCACCATCCATAGGTAATTAAACACAATGTCTTAAATGAGTTAAAGATTTCAATTAGAGCAATGAATTGAAACGGGTGAGAGAGAGATCTTATGGTTGCTGCGCGGCGAGAGAGGATAGAACTGAGACTATTAGCGGCATGGAGACTGGAGAGAGAGATTCGAACTGTCTTGTGATGGAGAAAGGAGGCCAGAGAGAGAGACCCGAGCTCTCTCGTAAGAAAGAAAGGAGGACGGTGGGAGAGAGATCGGAGCTATCTCGTGAGGAAAAATGGAGGAAGAAAGGAGACTTCTTGCTGTGTGGAGAACAAAGCTGTTGGATTTTTGTTGCAGTGAAAGGAGGCAAACGCGAGTGGGAAAATAATGTTGTGAATTGGCGTGCGTGTGTGTTGTTTGGTGCACGTACGAAGAGCCTTTTAAAGGTTGCACAAAACGCACCGTTTTGTGCAAACCTTTGTGCGCAAATTTGTGAGAATATCATTTTCCCTAAATTGTGTACACTAAAGCACACGCGTTGTTGTGTCAGAAAAGGATCCTTGCAGCCATTGAGATTAATTGATTAAATGAAGTAGAAAAAAGAAAGAAATCAAAATCTTCAGGTCTAATTATCGCCAATTCATTCAGCAGGTAGAATCAGAGAGGCCGTGTTATAGCAGCAGCCTGAGAGATCATTTCAGCTGAAAAACTCAGAATTTATAAAGTTACGACTTCATTCTCATAAATATGAGGTTAAAATGCAGAGGTTTGATTTTATAGGCTTCAGTCAATGTAGTACATTCTAGTTTTGGATTCACTTGTATAAATTTTTAGTCTGTAATTGTTTCAAATCCTCTTAGTTTGGTTTGAATGTCATTGGTATCTTATGGTTTCTTAATCCAATAATATAGTGTTGAACTATCCGCTGAGATGTTAAAATTCTTTTACAGGCACAAATTGTCTGCAATTGAAAATAATATAAAATACAAAGAACAAGTGATAAATGAGTTAATCCGAGGAAATTCGAATCTGCATAAACATGTTTTTAGTATTTTGAAGGACCAAATACCTCTCAATACAATTTTTTAATTGCCAAATAAAATATTTCAGCTTCCCATTATTAAGATTGATGCTAGTTTAAATACTAGCTTACATATAAAATTTGAAACTAAAGAATAGGAGCAACAATCCTAAACTAAGGCAAATAATTAGCTAATTAACTAACAACTGGTTCTGGTTTATTGAGTTCAAGTATATGTTAACATATTAACCACAACCAACCAAATAAATATAACTTAAAATAAAATAAAAAAATATCTCAAGACTTGAAGATTGGATCACATTCTCGTTTAATAAACTAACGCAGGAATTTCATCTCTGTCATCTATTCCTTTCAATCAATTGTATTCATGTTTCTATTACAGACTGAAATGACCTAAATTAGATTGTGAAAGATGAAAATGATATAAATGTCCAAAACATCTTGCAATCAGGGTTTCATTTTCCCTTTCCTAATCCTGTTAGCAAAATCTTTTTATTGGAAAAACACAAACCGGAAGAAGAAGAAGACGATAAGCAGATTATAAAGGACGTCAGCATCCTGTTCTTTTCTAGAACTAAGTCTTTGCTTTCTTTACTGTTTTTTAAGATGCTTTCCTTTTGGTCTACTATGGTATCTCTTTCTTTGCTTGAACCAACATATAAGTAAAGGCTAAATGCTCCTTCCACTTTTCTCTTGACTTGTGTAATCTTTCTCTGGTACTCAAGATCGAATAAAATGCCATTTCAGTAAAGCCAATTAGAGTTCTTTTTGTTCCATCGGCAAGTCATTCTTGCCTGTTTTGCCTCCGCTTGAAAGCTTCCGTGCATCCATTTATCAGTACCCAATTTGAATACAATTCAACTTTTTTTTTTGCCCTTTTTGGTTTCTGTTTCTTCCATGCAGTAGTTTGACTGAGATGTTTAAGGGTGTGTTTGAGGTGTGGTATTGCATAGCATTAGTGTGTAGGCCAAGCATTACTTGAACATATCCCATATTTGACAATTGATTGGAAAGGAGTGAGCAACATTAATCTTAGCTAATGCGGTAGTTTGCATTAGTTTTTTTTAATATAATAATAAAAATAAGTATAACTTTTTAATATAATATTAATTTTTATTATTATTATATTATAATTATTAATATAAATTAATAAATTAATAAATTTATTATTTATTATTAAATAATATTATATCATATTTTATTTTTTATTATATAATAAATATAAATAAATAATATATTATTTATTTATATTAATTATTAATATATAAAATTGATAAGTTAATATAACTAATAATAAATACTTAATAACATATAAAAATAAAAATATAACATAATATTACGTTATTTAATTATATTATTGTGATTAGTATATAAAAATTGATTATTATTTAAGAATTTAATATAACTAAAAATAAATGTTTAAATATAAATAGACTTGAATAATATTAATTTGAAATTAACAATATAAATAATAATATAAAATATTATTACACATACTATAGAATTCTTACTTGGATTATTTTCTAAATATGTAATTTAAATTAATCACAAAAAATTAATACAGTCCAGTGCAACACCAAATATAGTATAATTAAAAATTAATACAGTACAGTATAACACCAAATATTGTACAATATTTTTATAATACAATACTAATGCAATATAACATAATATAATGTTGTGTGCCAAACACACCCTAAGTTCAATCACAATAAAATATCGTGGGATATACGGAAGTCTGTGAGAGGTACTATACTATCTAAATTATCTACAAAGTAACTTCATTTTATTAAATTCTTATAATATGAATATTAGATCCAGTTGATGTTTGTGATTGATTCTTATTTACAAGGATAAACTTTTGCTCGCATTTTTCATATGATGACAGTTGACGTAGAAATCTGGTCGAGTTGTTTAGCGACCAGACAACACTTAGATTTGTTGTTATTGGGGAGACGGTTCTATGTTGCTTCCTCACTATCGAACAAGTTCCTACGATTTCGAACACTTCCTCCAAGAACACTTGCATTTATAACAACTAGTCAAAGGACGCCACAAGTTTTTAAGGTATAAACCCCCCGATGCTCAAGTTAGCTATCCGGGTCTATGATAGCTATATGAAATGAGAGTTACCATGATACTTTTAAACTGAAATGAGAGTTATCATGGCACTTTTAAACTGAAATGAGAGTAAATGACATGCTTTTATTGCATTTTAGTTATATCTTGCATGAGTATCAATTTTAGTATAGTTTTAATAAATTTGATGTTTTAGAATAATTTGTGTGCATAATTATAGGTGATTGGAAGCTCAAATTTCAAGGAAGGAATGCTACTGCAATAGGCTTGCAAAATGGGAAAAGAACTTAGTTACAGAAGAATTAAAACAAATCTGGAACGGTGCAGTTACTGTATTCGTTGTTGCAGCATCCATTGATATACCAATCCTGGAGCATTGACAGAGAAGATTGCGACTTGGAGTTTCCTAATTTGGAAAATACGCACCCTTGACTTCTTTTTACCCTAATTTTCAGCTACAAAAAAAAAAGCACACACACAAAGGAAATAGGGGGCCGTCAACCAAGAAAAAAACTGAAAAGAAACAAGAGAAAAAGAGAATAAAAGATCGAAACTAAAGGCTGCAACAAGGAGATTGTGGAGATCAATCAGAAAACTTAGTCTTTCTTATTATTCTCTTGTTTTCTTGTTTACTTTTTAATCATGAGGATGTATTTTATGGCTAAAACTCTTTTGTTTATTTTACTTTCACATATCATGAACTAATTTAATTGTGGTTGAGTGATAGACAATCTTAATGGTTCGTTGACTGAATTTATATGTTGCTGTGTGTTTGCTATAGTATTTTGTTTTGGTAAAGCTTATTCTATTCATTATTTTGGCTGACCACCCATTTAATGATACAAGCTAAGAAAGAGCCACAAAAAGACCTATCTTAGTAGGGACATATCAGAGTAGTACTTGGTTTTAGATTGAGTTTCCTGAGTTGAGTTTCATTTGATTCCAAAAGGGTCATGCTTAGTCTCAAATTAGTGATGAACTAGACATAGGGATTCACCTTATAGGGTAAATAAAACCTAAGCGTGTAATATTATATCTTATGTTGGCATAACAATTGGTCACTGTTAGGTTGCATAGGGATATAAGCCATCCAACAAGCGACAACTGAGAATACATAAGGATCCTACCCAGTGCTGCAGCAGATGCTGCAGCAACTACACCTAAAATTACAATAAATAGTCAAAACCATTAAGAGAGTTTAATCATCAACTACTTTATTCTTATTGATTTTATCCTTGAGTGAGACGTGAGAATTTTCTTTCCGCATTTTTATTTATTGCATTTTATTTTAATTAATAGTTTATTAGTTTAATTGTTCGTTCTATTTTCAATCAAGGCAAAATTGCACTGTTGAGATTGCTGTAGCAAGTTTGATAATATCAATCCCTATGAAGACGATCTTGAATATTCATAATTTCATTATTTGTTGTGTACACTTGCATATTGACATAAATAGCATAAGAAAAATTTACAACAATCTACCTAGAAAAACTTGTACCACTATTCACGTGGCTTAATTATAACTGTGTTGTACGGAAGAAAGGTTTAATTTAAGAAAGAATGAAAGATAGAGAAGATAAAATTGTGAATAGAGAGAGCATGAGCAAATTAAATGAAAAGTTGTCCAACCCCCTTACCTTTGTTCTTTGGAGCTTTAAATCCAACCGAAAGTATCAACCTCTTCTCCCTTAACATTGTTACTGGGTGGGTTACATAACCATGGGCGAGTGGGCAGCATAACTGTTGGTGAGTAGGTTTCGTGCCCGAATTCTTTGGAGGAAACCCAAGGTTGACCTTTGACCAAGTCTTTGATTTGACTTGGTTTTAGTCTCTCCTCGTGCGTCCTCAAGCCAACTCTGCTCATGTGACTAGCCACATGCCTCATCAAGGATAATCTTCCTCGAGGAGCCATTTTAGGCTGAGGGGAGCACATTATCATGTGTGCATGATCGTGATGTTTCTCACCTCGAAACATCAATCCCCCTGTTTCTAGTATTGAGAGTGAAACAAATAAAACTAGAAACTTAATGTATCCTATATTCCAAGCTGCATTTATGGCTACTCGATTTTGTAGCAGAAAGTTATTGAAAAAGAGTTTTCACTCCCTTTATTAGCTAGCACCTGTTCGCCCAAACTGTTGTATCATCTCAAATGTGTGTGATATGGCACGCACTGAACCAAGCATTTAAATTTTAAATGGGGAGTTGCAGCACCCTCAAGGCACTCGTTATTAAATGATGTGCTGGTTAAGAACTTTTCACTTCCCTAAAATCCTTAATTTCCCACATCGTTTTATCTCCTTCATTCATGTTTTTTGCTTTTTCTAGTTACTGAGCCATTTCCTTTCACCAGAGAACAAGTTGCAGAAGTTGAATCACATTTGTTTTTTCCTCGCCTAGGTACTGTTTCTCTCACTTTATCGTTGGGTATTTATTTTTTTTATTTGGCTTTGTGGGTTTTTAGTTATACTTCTAGGTGTGCTTGAAAGATGTCAAAGGGCAAAGAAAAAATAGTTGATAATGAATTGGAGTTTTAGCCCAACTTACTCAAGGATTTGATTTTCAACCCGAAGATCCCCGTACGTAATACCAATGTTAGAGATAGTGTTGGGAGAGTGTCTTCTGAAACTTCGACCTCATCTGAAGAAAATGGGTCAAATACCACCAGTATCGATGAGGTCTCTAATACAGAGTAGACTTTAAGTGAAAGCCAAGAGAGAAATTCTACTGAGGATGGGGGTGAAGAGTCTTTACCAGAAGAGGTTCGACCAGAGAAGAAATGAAAATTGAGAAGTAGAACTCTGGCCAACAACTACCCCAATGATTATATGATATGCAGGAAAACGATAGATGATTTAAACAGACTTGAAGAGTGGTCCAAAAGATGGAGGCTGGTATTACCTTATGTCGAGTACTAAAGCCATAAAACCCATAACTGACATCGCCCAAACTGTTGTATCATCTCAAATGTGTGTGATATGGCACGCACTGAACCAAGCATTTAAATTTTAAATGGGGAGTTGCAGCACCCTCAAGGCACTCGTTATTAAATGATGTGCTGGTTAAGAACTTTTCACTTCCCTAAAATGCTTAATTTCCCACATCGTTTTATCTCCTTCATTCATGTTTTTTGCTTTTTCTAGTTACTGAGCCATTTCCTTTCACCAGAGAACAAGTTGCAGAAGTTGAATCACATTTGTTTTTTCCTCGCCTAGGTACTGTTTCTCTCACTTTATCGTTGGGTATTTATTTTTTTTATTTGGCTTTGTGGGTTTTTAGTTATACTTCTAGGTGTGCTTGAAAGATGTCAAAGGGCAAAGAAAAAATAGTTGATAATGAATTGGAGTTTTAGCCCAACTTACTCAAGGATTTGATTTTCAACCCGAAGATCCCCGTACGTAATACCAGTGTTAGAGATAGTGTTGGGAGAATGTCTTCTGAAACTTCGACCTCATCTGAAGAAAATGGGTCAAATACCACCAGTATCGATGAGGTCTCTAATACAGAGTAGACTTTAAGTGAAAGCCAAGAGAGAAATTCTACTGAGGATGGGGGTGAAGAGTCTTTACCAGAAGAGGTTCGACCAGAGAAGAAATGAAAATTGAGAAGTAGAACTCTGGCCAACAACTACCCCAATGATTATATGATATGCAGGAAAACGATAGATGATTTAAACAGACTTGAAGAGTGGTCCAAAAGATGGAGGCTGGTATTACCTTATGTCGAGTACTAAAGCCATAAAACCCATAACTGACATCCCCACCGCGGGTGGAAATTGGTAAAGCAAGTTTTTTTTTTGTTGGTAGTAACTAAGGTCGAGTAATGTCTATAGATGATAGGAATATTCACGTTCCTTCCGGTTTCTTGACTCAAGGTTGCTTACTAGCTTAAGACATTTTTCATTCTACTCACTTAGTTAAATTATACCATTCCAACGTGATCTTGCCTTATGCTACAGATTCCTAGAGCGTGGTCTACAACATTAAGAGCAGATTACTAAATAGGGTTGAGGTCACTTTAGTAAATTCTTGCTCATGTAGAGATCTACTTTCTATTTATAGCTTGGTCGACTCACATTTAACGTCAAACACCCACGATATAGAGGACGCTGTGGTCAGAGCCTTTGAACAGGAAACGCCCCTATTCTAGTGGTGCTAAAGGGAGTTTGAGCAAAGATGCCTTTTGGAAAAGCACCTTGGTACTGCAAAAAAAGTTTCTTTTCTAAAGACTCTCCCACCTCCTCTACCTAAGGTAAGTGAAACAAGTGGGTCTAGTTAGCCTATATGGCTATAAATATTGATTTTGATGATAACAAACCACATGTGTTGGGTAAACAAAGATTTATGTATTGGGCTTTTATAATAAGAAAATGATTTTATTGAGTTAAGTTGTTTTTCAAGTTATGGACTAAAATGAAAGAATTTTACAATCTTTGATTTTAATAAATATTGTTTTGAATTTCAGAATTAGACCTATTTGAAAATATTTAAATACTTTAGGCCATTATATAATGCCACATATTTTGGGTCATATCATACTTTCAGAAAGTTTTGATAGTAATAAAGTAATATTTAGAAATTCCAAAATTGGACTTATTTGAAAAGATTCATAACGTTTTGGGCCATAATACAGCTATATAAAGTTTTGGGGTCAAACTATAATTTTAAAAAATAATTCACTATAGTAGTTACTGTAGTAAGCGGCTATCCGGATCCTGACAAACGGTAGATCGAATTTGGGCAGTAAGTTTCTAGAACATAAACGGCTATCTGAATTTCATAAGCGGCATACTGGATGTTCAAAAATTCAAATTTTGGATGTAACGGTAACATTAAGTGGCTAACCGGATGTCCATAAATGATAAGCTGGTTATCACCAAAATGTGGGTAATGGCTAGTTTTTGAGCTCAAACTATATAAACTGAAATCCAATTCATTTTCAATCTCTCCAGCAAGCAAAAACAAAAAGCACACATCATATCTTGAGCTCTCAATTCGCAAATCATTATTCATTGAATCATCTTTGTTCTTTAATTTGTTCATCTACTCTTTAAGAGAGTTTATTTTGTTGTAATTTTCATTTCTTCATCTTAATTGTGAGTGTTTGAGTGTGTGAGACACTTGAGTGAAGAGATTAGGAGATAATCTCTTTGTTGTAAAGGTTCATTGACACCTTGAAGTCAATTGTAAAAATTTGATGTCTTGGAAGGCTTGGATAGTGAAATCCTCAAGCTTGGATCGCTTGGAGGAGTGGACGTAGGCGGGGATTGCCGAACCACGTAAAAATTCGTGTATTTGTTTCTCTTCTCTCTTACTCATTTGTTATTGTGTTTTTATTGAACTTATAACTTTCGATTTTATTAAGACATTAGATTGGATTGTTGTGTGGTTTTGTTAGAATAATTTTTAAAATACCAATTCACCCCCCTCTTGGGTTGCACACTTGTATTTCAGGGTTGCTAGTGACAAAGGTCCCACCACTTCTCCTCCTCTTGTTGGCTATAAATTTCAACTTCTAAATGAGTGACCCGAATATCTGATCCTTTATATCAATGAGCATAGTAAACTGGTGAAGAAGAAAGATGTTGAGGATTTAAAGGCCATACACTCGGGATCTGGTAGGCGCTCTTCAATTCGGTGTGTTTCAGCTGGGCATCCTGGCCGCTTATTACAAAGCAAAAGTTAGTCGCTATAAGAGGAAAATAAAGATGATATTTAAACTTTGAAGAAGAGAG
Organism: Citrus australasica; assembly: GCA_029618585.1. Classification (NCBI taxonomy): domain Eukaryota; kingdom Viridiplantae; phylum Streptophyta; class Magnoliopsida; order Sapindales; family Rutaceae; genus Citrus; species Citrus australasica. Next base: position 18,473,431 of record JARCIV010000001.1, read on the forward strand.
CGGCCAGCTTCATCTCAAGAACTTAAAGCTTGTGGAACAAATGTTCTTATCTAAAGCTAGGGTAATCTAACTTGAGAAAAAGCTGGCCAATATTAAGGAAGAGTTACCACCCAAAAAATCTCTTATGATTCTCAGTTAGAGTATCTTCTAGCAACTCACTAGGACCAGATCAAGGCTTTAGAAAATGAGGTTAATGACAACTACAATGAGGGGCTTAGACACTCTTGCTAGTGTATTACGACTGCCTCGAGAAGCAACATCTTGACCTAAAAATGGATGAACTAGTTTTCGATATTATTGAATATATGAAGGAACAAGTAGCCAAAGAAAACGCAGAAAAAAGAGGCCTTGCTGCAACTAGAGAAACCACCACTCCTCTTATTGCAGCTGGCGAGACTACTATTCCTCCTACTACAACTGGCGAGACCCCCACTCCTCCTCTAACCAGTGACAATTCATCGAGAGTAAACCCTCTCGTCAACCCTTAAATTTCTTAGATGTGACAAATTATCTCTTTTAATTAACAGACCTTTTGCACAATGTTGTACTTCTTTTTCGTTAATGTTATAAATGTTTTCTTGCCCTTCCAAATTTTCATGATTGATTGTATGCTCGTTTTGTTGCTAATGAACAAGTGTTGGTATATTTTTACTTTGGTCTCACCTCGAGGAGGTTTCGAGACTAAAAGTCTTATATTTGCCTTAGAAATTTATTTATGTATGATTGCCTGTTTGCCTTCGCTTGGTCGAATAGGTTTTGGCAAATTTGACTTTTTATCTCGCCTTGAAGAGGCTTTAAGACTTAAAGTCTTATAATTGCATTAAAAAATATTTATGCATCATTGCCTGTTTACCTTCTTGGTTGAGAAGGTTCTGGTAAATTTGACTTTTTATCTCACTTTGAAGAGGCTTTGAGACTCAAAGTCTTATACTTCCTTTAGAAAATATTTACACATGATTGCCTGCTCGCCTTCAATTGGTCATGCAAGTTCTGGAAAATTTGACTTTTTATCTCACGCTGAGGAGGTTTTGAGACTTAATGTCTTATACTTACCATAGAAAATATTAACGTATAATTGTCTGCTCGCCATCACTTAGTTGAGTAGGTTCTGGCAAATTTGACTTTTTATCTCGCTTCAAGAAGGTTTTGAGACTTAAAATCTATGATTTTCCTTAGAAACATTTAATACAAAACAAGGGGAAGAATCAAATGAATGGATTTTACTGCACCCATCTTATTTACAACTCTATGAAGTACAAATGAAGTAATTTAAAGATACTAATTCGTTAAGAAATTCGACCATCTAATTTCATGAAAACTTTACTGAAAGTACTTCTTTAGTTGCTCTGCATTCTACGATTTCTTGACTTTTCATCCATCTACGTAGGCAAGCTTGTACACTCTCAGTCTAACTGCCCTCAGAACTTTGTAAGGTCCTTCCCAGTTGGGGATGAGCACTCTATGGTTTAGGTATCTGGTGCTTTGATTTATCTTTTTGAGCACCCAATCATTACTTTTGAATTGTTGTACTCAAAAGTTCTAATTGTAATAGCAAATAATCCTTTGTTGATAGACTGTTACTCTTTTTAAGGCAACTGATCTCTTCTTGGCGAGCAAATATAGGTTTAAGCACATCTGTTGTTGTTTTTGTCCTCGTTAAGGCTCTTTGTCCGGTGAGTACTCATCTCAATTTTTACTGGCGCAACTGCCTAATAACCAAAAGCTAATGCAAAAAGGATCTCACTTGTGGCGTTCTTATGAGTAGTTCTGCAAGCTTAAAGAACACCGGGAAACTTCTCGACCCATGCTCTATTTTTCTCCCATAATCGAGTCTTCAAGAGTTTTTTAATAGCTTTGTTTGCTGCTTCTAACTATCCATTTGCCTTCGAATGAGCTGGCGAGCATAACCTTAGCTTGATGCTTAAGCTCTTGTAAAAATTCTTGAAGTTATAGCTGTCAAATTGTTTACCGTTATTTGTTATAAGGCTATAAGGGATTCCATATCTGCACAGGATGTTCCTTCAAACAAAGTCAGTCGTCTTCTTCTTTGTTATCCTACTGAACGACTTGATTTCAACTTACTTCGTGAAATAATCTATTACCATAATAATATGAGCGGCGACTCATCGCCCTTTCAGTAAAGGCCTGATCAGGTCTATTCCCCACTGAGCAAATGGCCATAGTTTTTTTTGGCAGCTGTGCTAGATAACAAGCAAAGTTTTGCCAACTCTTGCAACTCCTGGTCTTTTCTTGTGCATTTTGACCATCATTGGCCAGAAATATCCTTACCTTACGGCTTTGAAGGCCAACGATCTCGTCCCTGAGTGATTTTCACAAACGCCTTTATGCACATCCCTCTGCACATAGAATGCCTCATCTTCATCCAAGCATAGTAAAAAAGGTAAAGTATACCCTCGCCTATACAGCACCCTATTAATCAACGTATATTTAGACAATTAACATTTGAGTTTTCATGCTCGCATCTTATCTACTGGCAATGTTCTATCTTGAATATATGAAATTATCAAATTCATCCATGCGTTTTGCCCATCTATCCACTTATTTTCTGAATCCTGCTCGATATGGGGAGAGGCTTTAACTTCAATGGGAATGGACTTCGGCATCCTTGCATCTGTTGTAATAGCCATTCTAGCCAAGTTATCGACTCAATAATTATTTGCCCTTAAGATCTACTCCATGTCAACTAGTCAAACTTCTCAATTATTTGTCTAGCCTTCTTTAAGTATTGTTGTATCTTTTTACCCCAAGGTTGAAAGTTCTCATTGCAATGGTTAGCAACGAGCTGAGAATCTGTTCGAACTCTCCCTTTGCTTGCTCAAGCAGCCTAGGCCAACTTCAATCCCACTATGAAGGCTTTGTATTTTGCTTGATTATTGGTCGCCTTAAATTCAAACCTTAAGGCATAAGAGATTCATTCTCCATCGAGACTTTCTAAGACCACTCATGCCCTTACTTTTTCCTCGCTTGAAGAGCCATCCACCGTTATCAGGCAGACTCTATCCTTACTACTCTTAGTAACCGCCTGATCACCACTAGCTTTCGGGTCTAGTTTTGTGAGTTATACTATAAAATTCGCTAATGCTTGTGCTTTGATTGCTGCTTGGGGTTTGTAACTTATATCGAACTCACTTAACTCCACCGAACACTTCACCAATCATCCGAAAACCTCTGGTTTATGTATTGTGTGTTATAACAGTTGATCCGTAATCACGACGATTAAAAAGGCCTAAAAATATAGCCTTAGTTTTCAAGCAGCAATAATAAGGGCAAGGGCCCATTTCTTCATCATTGGATATCTGATCTCAGCATTGAGCAGGGCTTTGCTAGTGTAGTAAATCGGATATCTAGCGATCGAAGGCACCATGCGGGGCACCAATGTTGTTCCAACAGAAGCATGATGACTTACTTCAACTCTGCATTAACTACCGAGCCCTCAACAAAGTGACAGTGTAGAACAAGTATCCCATCCCACTGATTACAGACTTGTTCAACCAACTTGGACATGCCAAGTACTTCTCCAAGCCTGAGCTTAGATCGGGATATTACCAAGTACGGAGTGTAGAGGGAGATGAGCTAAACACCGCTTGTGTGATAAGATATGGGGCGTACGAGTTCAAAGTCATGCATTTTGGCCTCACCAATGCTCTAGCCACATTCTACATGCTCATGAACTGCATATTCCAGCCATACCTTGATCAGTTTATGGTGGTGTATCTTGATGACATTGTGGTTTACAATGGCACCTTAGCGAAGCATGCCGAGCACTTTCGGGTTGTGTTCAGGGTGTTGCGGGACAATGAGCTATTTGTTAAGCGGGAGAAGCGTTCGATCGCTAAATTAGAAGTTGATTTTCTTGGCCACAAAATCAGAGATGGGACGTTGCTCATAGACAAGGCTAAGGTCCAAGCCATTACGAAATGGGAGCCGCCCTAGAACGTGATTGAGTTGAGCTCTTTCTTAGGGCTTGCCAACTACTACCGGAGATTCAACAAGGGTTATTCCGCCTTGTTGCACCACTCACCGATTTGCTCAAGAAGAGTAACAAGTGGGAATGGACATAGAGGAGCCAACAAGCCTTCGATGCCCTCAAAAAGGTCGTGATGGAAGAGTCGGTACTAGTGCCACCGAACCATGCCTTACCGTTTGAGGTACACACATATTTTTCAGATTTTACTATTGGGGGTGTACTGATGCAAGCTGAACATCCCATAACCTTTGAGAGCCGAAAACTCAACAATACGGAGCGGTGATATACAGTACAAGAGAAGGAGATCACTGTGATAGTGCGCTATTTGCGCACATAGAGGCACCACTTGCTTGGGTCCAAGTTCATTGTGAAGACAGACAATGTGGTGAAGACAAACAATGTAGTGAAGATGAACATCCCATAGCCTTTGAAAGCCAAAAGAAACTAAGTCTGAAACAAGCGAGATGGCATGATTTCTTGGCCGAGTTCGGCTATGTGCTGAAGTATAAGCCAGGAAGGGCCAATTTGGTAGTGGATGCCTTAAGTCGGAAGATCGAGCTTGATGCCACGAGCCGGATACATAAGGAGCTTCTTACGCTCATAAAGGAGAGAACGTAGCATGATCCCTTAGCCAAACGACTGGTTTCCCTCGTGCAACAGGGGAAATCGAAGAGATTTTGGGTTGAGGATGGTCTTTCGTACACCAAGGGACGACATGTCTATGTTTTAAAGTGGGGAAACTTGATGTAGAACTTGATCAAGGAGTGTCATAACACCAAATGGGCTAGACACCTAGGACAAAGGCGGGAATGAGCCTTGTTTGAGTCGGCATACTATTGGCCTCAGATATGGGATGAGGTGGAGCAGTTTTTACAGACATGCTTAGTGTGCCAATAGGGCAAGGTGGAGCAACAATGTCTCACAGGGTTACTTGAGCCACTGCCCACTCCGGATCGATCGTGAGAAAGCACATCGATGGATTTCATCACTTGTCTTCCAAAGTCCAAGGGGTTTGCGACTATTATTGTGGTGGAGGATCACTTCTCCTAGTATGCCACTCTCATTCCCGCCCCGAAGGAGTGTACAATGGAGGACACAACCAAGCTTTTCTTTAAGCTTGTGGTGAAATATTGAGGACTTCCGAAATTCTTCATTAGCGACTATGACAACTGTTTTACAATGAGGTTTTGGACTGAGTTGTTCAAGGTCATGGGGTCGGCACTGCACTTCTCTATGAGATTTCATCCACAGAACGAGGGGCAAACAGAGAGAGTGAATGCCTTGTTGGAGCTATACTTGTGGAATTTTGGTAAGTGCCAACCAGCATGATTGGGCGAAGTTGCTGGACGTGCCCAATTTTTCTACAACCTGCAGTAGAGTGAGGTTACTTCGATGAGCCCTTTTGAGGTTATCATAGGACAGGAGTAGCTAACGCCATACACACTTATCACAGGCTACACGGGGAGGTGTCTTGCGGCATACTAGGTGGCTAAATCGTGGCATAAGCAAGCGAACATATCACGGGCACACCTCGACAAGGCGATCAAGTGGATGAAGAAGTAGGCGGACAACAAGTGTAGACATTTGGAGTTCAATGTGGGGGACATGATGCTAGTGAAGATCCTACCATCCCAACACAAGTCTACCCGTTCACTATACAAGGGCCTTATTCGGAAGTATGAGAGATCATTTCCCATCATCAAGAAGGTCGACAATGTGTCATACAAGCTAGAGTTGCCCTCTTGGCTAAAACTCTATCCGATCTTCCACGTAAGTTGCTTAAAGCCATACCATAGAGATACCGAAGATCCGAAGTGGGGAGAATTTAAGCACCCTCTACTCGGCAATACGAGGGTGTATGACAAAGAAGTGGAGACCATCTTGGTTGATCGAGTGGTTTGTAAGAAGAGTTTTCCGCCATGCCAAGAGTACTTTGTTAAATGGAAGAGACTAAACGAGAGTGAAGCAAGTTGGAAGCTCGCAAAAGGTTTGTGGTAGTTTTAAGACAAGATTAAAGACTTCCACCGCGAGTCGACGAGGACGTCTCCGGATTAAGAGGGGGCGAATGTCATGGCCAAAGCCTCTAGGTAACATGGACTGGACCCATGGATGATTCTAGACTTATGTAGTGTGTAGATATTTCTCATGTACTTATTATAGGTAGGTGGTAGGTAGTAGTTGAGCATTAACCTACTTTATTGTACTCTATATATAAAAGGGTTTGGCCAATACACACAAGATATAACAAACAAAACAACATACATAGCTTGTAAGCATTTCATCGAGCAAGAAAAGTCATTTCCTCTTATCTTGTGTGAGTTTGAGTGAATACACATTCCGATTTTCGAATCCAGCAACGGAATTGAGTGTAAGGCTGACTTAGGGCCAAGAGAGTGTGAATTTAGCGCCTAAGGCCACAAGTCACAGCGTGAGATATAACCAGGCTATTACATAGGACAAAAGAAAGACAAGATTTTTCACTCTATTTATTATGTCAGTAAGACTTTTGCATATGATAAATTCATGGCTTATTTAGTTGGCACCAAAGTGACTGTTTATATAGATCACTTGGCTATAAAGTATTTGATTTCAAAGAAGGATGCCAAACCAAGGTTGATTACGTGGATTCTATTGTTACAAGAGTTTGACTTAAAGATTGAGGACATAAAAGGTACTAAGAATCAAGTAGCAAATCACCTTTCAAGGTTGGAAGCAAATGAAAGCACTCTGACCTAGCAAGATATCACAAAAATATTTCTTGATAAGCAATTGTTAATGCTACAACACTCTTAAATGATGCAGTAATTTAGATTTCCATGGTATGTAGATTTTGTTAATTATTTGGTGAGTGGACTATTTCCACCCGATTTAAGTTATCAACAGAAAAAGAGGTTTCTTTATGATGTAAAAAGTTTATTTGTGGGATGAGCCTTACTTGTACAAGATGTGTTCAGACCATGTAATCAGAAGATGCGTACCAAATGAAGAAATTTCAGACATCATGCAGTCCTGTCATCTTGCAGCATATGGAGGACACTTTGGAGGGCACAAGGCAACAACAAAAGTCTTTCAATCAGATTACTACTAGCCTTATATTTTTAAAAATTCTTATGAGTTTGTTAAATATTGTAACAGGTGTCAAGGGGCAGGGAACATGTCTCAAAAGCATTAGATGCCACTCTCAAAAGCGTGAGTAGCCCAAAGCTATTGAACCTACTGAAACCCCACCAATTAGTCCAACTCAGAGTTAGAAAAATAAACAACCAGCTGCTACATCTTTAGGTTCACCTAAGGAATGTTCGCGAAGTACAAATAAGAAGAAGTGAACCTTTTTCAGCAAGAGTTGCGGCAAAACATCCAACAACAGGGGAGTATCCCCTGCCAACCCAATTTAATTTTCCAACTTCTGAAACGTTTCTTTTCTTTTATTTATTTTCGATTGTTTATTTTGTATTTCTTTATTGTTAGTGTATGCATGTTTGTCTTTGCTTTATGTTGTGTACTTGTGAGGACACAACACCTCTCAAGTTTGAGGGGGTTGTGCTATAATGTAATGTGTTTATTAATGCATGTGTTTGTGTTATGTGTGTAGCTCTGTTATCCTGTAGTTGTTGGTGGATTATAAAACCCAATGAGGATAAATTGAGTGTTAAATGTGGGAATGAACGACTGCCAAGTAAGGATAGTTTATAGATGAATGTTGAAGCTCTCTCTTTACCATTAGGCTTTGGTTGAGTTTGTGAGTATACTATAGCAAAGTCAGAAAGACCAAAAAAGTTAGAAAATATCTCAAGTTTTGGGGGGAAATTTTTTAGATTTATCATAAATTATGCTTCAATGGCTTAAGTTGCTGAATAATCAGGGCTGAGTATGTACTCTATATGCAGACTTAAGTAAAAAGGCAGTAAGAGCTATGAGCATTACTGTAGCAACTAAAACAAAAACAAAAAAGAAAAGAAGAATAGAGAAATGTCCTCTGTCTAAGATATTGAGTAGTCAGGTCTGTTCATGAGCCCCATGTTCAGCCTTAAGTTAAAAATGTCTATGGATAAGACTATATTATAACATTGCTGCAACAACTCTTATATGTACATTGGTTAAGTAATTGGGTGTCATAATTACAAGTGATAGACATTAACATGAAAAATCAATAATGATACATTAAAGAGAATTTGACTAAATAAAAAGAAAAAAAAATACTTTGTTGTAGCACAGTTTGAACCTATTTGTGACTTCTACTTCCTCATATATGAATGTACTTAGGTTCTATCTTTGAGTTATGTGTAATGTCTGTGTGATGCAGCAGCACCTATAGAACTTGAATAAAGTGACACACACTGTAATACCCCAAATTTCCTAAGGGTATTCAAGTCTTTTTAGTTTTTGGTGATCCCTTTTACCATAGTACAAATAGAACAAGATGTCTTTTCCACTATGAGAGAGGAAGAAGGAGAAATCAGCTAAGAAAAAAAACGACAAAAAAGAGAGGGAGAGTGTAACGCCAAAAATTTCCATAATATTAAATTATGGAAATTGGACTTTCATTGATAATTATGGGTGGCCTATAACCCTTATTAAGAAATGGATACGAAATTATAAATAGAGGTTATTTATGAGATAGTTTTGAAAAAGAGTTATTTTTCCTTATTAAATAGGGTTTCTTAAGATTCCCTATAAATGCTTACTTTTTCCCCTTCCATAACCCTAAGTTCACGACGTTTATTTTTCTTCTCTTCTGCTCTTTACGCTCCTACCCAAATCCTAGGATTCAAACCTTTGTTTAGGAGAGAATCAAAGCGACGGGTAAGTTATTCTCCATGTTCTCAATAGATTTCTAATTACTCTATCTAGGGTTTATATTGGCACGATTCTAGATGGTTATAGATCATAATGCAAGATTTAGAATGTATTTAGGCATTGTTTAGGGTGTTGATTTATTATGAGTTTAGTTAATCAATCCTTGACGTATTAAGCACTGGATAATTATGGACAGCATGAGTATCTCGAATTTAAACCTATATTTTCTGAACGAATTTTCTTATAAAATTTATATTTCTGGAAACTAGACATGTAGGGCTTGGATAATTCTGGACAGCATGAGTATCTCGAATTTAAACCTATATTTTCTGAACGAATTTTCTTATAAAATTTATTTTTCTGGAAACTAGACATGTAGGGCTTCTTGAGTAAATTTTATTTCATTAAATTCGACTTCGTTTTCAATTTTATATGCATTTTCGAAATAGAAACCACTGCACTGGAAAACTACGATTCCAGCATTGCGATCGGATTCACAAGACTATTTGTACCATCAAATGAACTCGGAAAATTCTGAAAGTTTATATGTAGGTTAATATATGTGTCCAGGATTCCCAATTTTAATTTCATAATTTTATGATTAGTATTTGATTTTATAAAAATCACGTAACCCATTCTGTTTGGTTTAGATTATGTGAAAACAGATTATGTGAAAACAGTTTCGAATTTGATGAGAAGTAAATAGTTTTTAAAATGTTTTTTATATCGGATCCTCTTGTAAATTTTACATGGGGTACTCATGGATGTCCAGAATAGTTCCATAGAATATTATATCATTCTGAGTTTTAGATTAAGAGTTAAATTCTGAGAATCAAACCTGTACGGGTATGAATTAGAAAATCAGATTCTTAGAATAAGTTATTAATTGTCATATTTTGTATTTGTTTAAGGTGTTGAAGGTGATTGAGGCTCTTAGAAGCTTAGAGGTGTGTTAATTCAAATTCATTTGTCGAGGTAAGTAACTTCATTCCTAGTATACTGGATATGTATAAGTATTTTGATATTATTATTATAAGCATAAATATTTTTATAATACTTAAAGAATTAATTGATTTTGATAATAAAATTAGTTTTATGTAAACGTTTTAAAGCTAAATTCTTTTTAACAAAGTATTTTATAATTGCTTTTAAATATGTAAATTATTTTATGACATGACTATCTTTTATGATTTTATCTTTAAAATGTTATGCAAGCCTAAATTATTGTTATGAACTTTTTATAAATCTTATACGAATGCTTTGTGCCCATGTATGATTTCAATTATTGATGATTGTATGGGATTCCTAATGTTTTGGCTCATTGTCCATAGTTCTTCTGATTATGATTCTGAATTCTGATCGTAATATATGATATATATGTCTGGACCAGTACTGGGTTTCTGTTTGAGTGTGCACACGATATTCTGATTCTGTTTCTGGCCGGGTCACCGGGACTATAGGTGACATTATGTGACAAGAGCTAACCTTTTGTTTTCTGTATACGTATTATATGATTTACTTCGTAAGTAAATATGCTTTTGGATATTCTGAATTATTAAGAATTTATGTTATGTTATCGTGATATATCGTTTTATGAAATTTATGGATTATGATATATGTTTTAAACAAAAAAAAGGCTTGCAATATTTTTTTGTATCGATAGGCCTAGTATGATAGAAATGGTTTTACTTACCGAGTTGACGGCTCACCCCTCGTCATTACTTTTTGCAGATTAAGTTTCTTTTGAGAGGTGTGCTTAGCTTTGGAGTTAGTAATTTTCTTTTTCCGTTTGCCATTTGAATAAGAGGAGGAATAGACTCATGTTTCTATTTAGTTATTTCTATTATGAACGTGTAATTTGGAGTTTGGGACTTTTGTTATTATTTTTATGTCATCGGGAGATATTATTTAGTATTAGATGTTTGAATTTGTGGATTTATTTGAATAAGAATTAGAGGTATTTCAGTTCGAAACTTATGAGTAAAGATTATGATTTGTGAGTAACCTCCTTCTTCACGTGCTCTGTACGTGTTAAATTTGGGGTGTTACAGAGAGAGAGAGATAGAGAGAAAAGAGAGAAAAGAGAGAAGAGAAAAGAAAAGAAAAAGAGAAGAAGAAAGTCTTCTTCTTCTTCTTTGTTTTGCCATGACAACACGTGAGATCAAATTGCATAATTTGAATTGGGTATTGTTGAGAGAAGATTTGGATTTGGAGGTAATTTTTAATTCTTGGTTTTTATTAATTCGTTATGGAGAAGTATGATTTCAATAGAAGTAGAAACCTAAGATTTTGCAGAAATATGCTGACAGTGAATAATTACGAAAATTATAGTAATTTGTACAAATTGATTTTGATTCTGATTTTTGGGTATGTTAAACTAGACATCGTCTAGAACGTTTTGCAACTTGTTTCAAGTTAATCGGATAAGATTTCAATTAATTATGAGTTTTCAAAGTCAAGTCTGAAAACCTAGAAATTTATGATTGCAGTGAATAACGTGAATTACGAAATTATTTTTACCATAGCTAGACTTCTTCAAAACTTATGAAATTTGGACCAATGATTTTTATATATGTCTAGTATGATTCTGTAAGTTTTCATGGTTTTATGATAAAGCAATAAATTGTTGTGTAATTTTAAAACAAGTGTGTTCAAAACAGAAAACGGTTTGACAATATTGATGATGTCTAAAACATCAATTATGTTCAATAGTTTTTGAAGGAATTATGTTATGAAATTTTTATCAATGAACTTTCAATGTGTCAGCATATGTCTTGTAAAATTTGAGATTATTCCAATAAGGTAATAATTTATTAAAAATCGGAGCATATGGACTGTTATGTTTTGAGGGCCGATTATTGAGGACATTTGAGGTTGAGCTTAGGAGTTGTTTAAATTGAGATATTTGAGGACATTAGAGTTTATGATTGAGATTTGATTATATCTTATGAGGATTTATTGATGATTTTAGGTTGATGATATCAGTACGCATTTGTTACATGAGGATGCCAAGAGATAAGTAAACTATACTTTAAAATGAATCACAATAAACAATACATATGTTTGACTTATATGAAAAGCCTACTTTGATATGTACGAATATGGATTTATATGTCTCTGCTAATGTGTTTATGTGATGTGTTGCTATGTATTGGGCGTGATTATGTACATGGGCATATGTATGTGTGATGGTTCATTGGTATGAGCACGGAAATACATTCAGTTTTCTATGAATGAGAAAGTTGATTTTAGCAAATGAGAATTCTGTTTTATGAGATTTTGCATTGGGGGCCACCTCTTGAAGTTGTGTGGGGGCCACCTCTTGAGGGTCAAAGCGCCGCAAAGTGCCACGCACAGCACAAAGTGCCACAATTGCAGAATATGTATTTCAATAAAAGAAAATATGAAAGTTTGAAAGCGACAGAAAGAGATTTTGATGAATTTGTTTTACAATATTTCCAAAAGCTCATGACATATCATCCATCTGCATTATGCATAAGTATGTTTGTACTTTTGTATAAGAAAAACTGGTTTGCTTACTGAGTTTTATACTCATTATAGTTTATTGTGATTTAGTTTTCAGAAGTCAGGATTGATTTGTGATGAGTGAGAAGTTGAAGATGGTAGATGGTTTGGCTAAATTTTTAAGTTATTCCACTAACTTTTGTATTTGAGACTCGAATTTTATCGTTTGTAAAGAGTTATTTAAATTCATATGTGAGTTGTGGTCAGATTTGCCCTCGGAGTTCGGGCTGGGGTGTTACACACACACTTTGGATAGAGTAAGACCTATGTCTAGAAGTACAACTGTTGTGGCAATTTTGCGTGGTTAAGAGTGTGATATGAGACTTGATGAATCCTAACAAGCTTGATAACATAGCTAAGTTGTTTGTTGCATGATTGTGTGATTGAAATGTTAGGGTTGTTGTCATTACTTGAGGACAAGTAATGGTTTCGGTGTAGGGGTGTGATAACTCTCTGAAAATAGAGTTATAATGAAACTTTTAAACTTCGATCAATACTACTTAGAGAGTAAATGATTTGTTTTTATTGCATTTAGTTACATTTTACACGAGCATCCATTTTATTTTATTTTTAATAAATTGTGTTACTTTAGATCATTTTTGTGCTTAGATTATATGTATGATTGTAAAATGACGAAAAAGCTCAAGTTTTAAGGAAATAATGTTGCTGCAAAAGACTTGCAGAGATAATGAAAGAGCTTGGCTACAGAGGAATTAAAACAAGTCTGCATTAGTGAAGATGTTGTTTCCGTTACTGTAGCAATCCTGGAGCACTGACAGGCTGGATTTCACGCGCAATAACTAAATGATTGCAATTTGAAGTTTTTAAAAATGGAGGATACACGCCACACACTTTCGGTTTGCCTAATCCCAAGTTATAAAAAGAGCATGCATGAAAAGAAAAAAAGAGAGGACCGTCACCCAAAGAGAATACCTAAAAGAAAACAACTAGAAAACAGAAAATTAAAAGAGAGATTGAAGGCCATAACAGACGACTCAAGGAAGAAACAGAGGAGAAATCATAGTGACCAAGCATAACTCAATTCTTCTTCTTATTTTCTTGTTTTCTATTTATTTATAGGGATGTAGTTGATGGCTATAATAATTTTATTCACTTTTCTATCACAAATCATAAATTGAATTTAATTGTGGTTGAGTGATAAACGATCTTAATGGATGTTTGACTGACATATGTGTATTGCTCTGTATTTGCTATAGCAATTTGTCTTAATTTCACTTATTATAAGTTCCTCATACTAGCTAAGAAAGAGCCTTAAAAAGGTCTGACATTGTGGATCAAATTAAGACAATACTTGGTTTTAGATTGGATTTCCCAAGTTGAGTAAATCTCAATTTGAATAGGTCCATACTTGGTCTACAACTAGTGAAGAGCTAGATATAGGGATTCACCTTGTAGGGCAAATGGAACCTAGAACGTTTAATGTTATATCTAATATTAGCGTAACAATTGGTCACTGTTAGGTTTTATTAAGGTATAAGAAATCTAACAAGCGACAACTGAGGATGCATGAAAGATTCTTCTTAATGCTTTAGTAGATGATGTAGCAACAAATTCCTAATTAGAGAAACAGTCAACACTATTAAGTGAGCTTAATCACTCTGCTACTTTATTCCCATTAAGTTTGTCCTTGGGTTTGACTGGAGAATTTTCTTTATTGTATTTTCTTTATTACATTTTTATTTTAGTTAGTTCATTAGTTTCATAAATTATCTTATTTTAATTAGAACAAAACTGCATTGTTAAGATTGTTGTAGTAAGTTTGATAAAATCAATCCATGTGGAGACAATCTTAATACTCATCAGTATATTACTTGTTGTGTACACTTGCACATTAACAACGATAACAATAGAAATCACCCAGCATCAAACCATTACCTGGCTCTCAAGTATCGAGTAAATGGTGTGGCTAGGGTTGTGAGAGGCGATCAGAATAGCTGGGGGAATTTTGCAACTATAACTAGAGAAACTATGCAAATAACCTCAGACATACAATGGAGATTCCCAAAAGGGAAGGCAAGAACCAATGGAAGAAGTTGAAATAGTGAATATGAAACATGATAATGCGAAAAGGACAATGAAAGTTATATGAAGGCTAGACAAGGAGTTAAAAACAGAACTAGTGTAGTGCTTGCGAGCATATATTGATGTATTCGCCTGGTCGCATGATGACATGCAGAGAATCGACCCCGAGATAGCTTGTCACAGATTAACGATAAAAAATGCTCGATCGATGAAACAGAAGATGAGATGTTTTAACCAAGAAAGATACGAGTCCATTAACAATGAGGTGGAGAAACTATTAAAGGCAGGATTTATTAGAAAGGTGAACTACCTCAAATGGATATCTAATATAGTTCTGGTGAAAAAGGCCAATGGCAAATGGATGATGTGTATTGATTTCATTGACTTTAACAAGGTATGCCTAAAAGAAAGCTTTTCTTTGCCAAAAATCAATCAGTTGATCAATTCAACAATCGGTCATAGCTTGCTTAACTTTATGGACGCATTCTCAAAATGCAATCAAATTCCAATGTTCAAGCAAGATGAGGAGTACACAACTTTTATTACTAACCAAGGTCTGCTTTATTATATAGTGATGTCATTCGACCTAAAAAATGCTAATGCAACGTACTAGAGGCTGGTGAATAAAATTTTCAAGTCATTAATTGCACGCACAATGGAAGTGTACGTAGATGACATGATCATTAAGTCTAAGGACCCAGCTGAGCACACAAAACACTTAGAAGAAACATTCGAACTCTTAAGGAAGTATAAGACGAAGCTCAACCCTGAGAAATGCATTTTCGAGTGAGTTTGGAGAAATTCTTTAGATTCATGGTCAGCCATAGAAGGATTGAGGGAAACCCTGAGAAGATTCGAGCAGTATAGAAATAAAATCTCCTTACCCCTTTAAGAAGATACAAAGCGTCACAGGAAAGCTGGCAGCGTTAAGTCGATTCATATCCAAAGCAACAGACAAATGCCATGTCTTTTTACGAGTGATGAAGAGAGGGCAAAAGACATAATGGACTCAGGAGTGAGTGGAGGCCCCTCTTTTGTCAACACCACGAGAAAGTGATACAATGTACTTGTACTTAGCTATATCCAGGTACGACACGAGCTCAGTTTTTTGTGTAAGAGGATACAAGAATCCAATACCCGGTATACTAAAGCCCTGCTTGATGCCGATACCAAATACCCAATGATGAAGAAATAGGTCATTGCCATTATTGTTGCTACTAATAAATTAAGGCCATATTACCAGGTCTTTCCAATTGTCGTGGTTATAGATCAACCATTACGACAAATACTACATAAACCAGAGGCTTCTAGATGGTTGGCAAACTGGTTGGTGGAGTTAAGTGAGTTTGATATAAGTTATAAACCTTGAGCAGTAATCAAAGTAATGGCGCTAGCGAATTTTTTAGCTGAATTAACGAAACCTAATATGGAGATTAATGATGCGCATGCTATAACATATAATAGTGTAATCTAGATTTGGCTGGCAATGCTGGATAAGTCTTCAAACGAGCAAGGAGCTGAGGCAGGAGTGATCTTAGAAAGTCCAAATAGGGAAGAAATCTCCTACGTCTTAATGTTTGAATTTAAAGCAACAAACAATCAAGCAGAGTACGAGGCCTTTATAGTAGGACTAAAGTTAGCCCTGGCAATTCAACCAAATAGAGTAAGAATTCAGACAGATTCTCAGCTTATGGCTAACCATCTTAATGAGAGATTTTAATCGAAGGGAGAGAAGATAGAGCAATACTTAAGGAAGACTAGACATATGATTAAGAAGTTTGAGTTGGTTAATATAGAGCAAATTCTAAGGATAGAAAATTACTAAGCAAATATCCTAGCCTGAATGGCTGCTACAACAGATGCAAGGATGCCAAAGTTAGTTCCCGTGGAAGTTAGAGCCTCTCCCAACATCGAGCAGGATTTGGAGGTGATGCGAAGAGATATGAGAAGCTCATGTATGAACCTGATGATTTCATATATTCGGGACAGAACATCGCCAATAGATAAAATGCGAGCATGGAAACTTAAATACCAGGCATCTAGGTATACGTTGATTGATGGAGTGCTATATAGGTAGAGGCATACTTTGCTTTTTTATGGTGCTTGAATGAAAAAGGGGCAGACTACATTCTAAGGGAGGTGCATGAAGGAATTTGTGGAAGGGGTAAGATCTTTGGCCTTCAAAGCCTAAGGTAGGATATTTCTAGCCAACGGTGTACCAGGATGCACAAGAAAAGATTAGGAGTAACAAAAGTTGCCAAAGTTTTGCTTGTTATCCAACGCAGCCACCAGAGAGGCTCACTACTATCCTTGCCATGACTGTTTGCATAATGGGGGATCGACTTAATTGGAGCGTTACCCAAAGGGCAAGGAGCAACTTCTAATACTATTGTGGCTATAGATTATTTCACGAAATGGGAGAAAGTTGATGCTCTTAGCAAGATCACGAAAAAGAAGACAACTGATTTTATTTGAAAGAACCTTCATATGCAAGTATGGAATTCCTTTTGCCTTGATAACAGACAATGTTAGGCAATTCGATAATCACAACTTTAAAGCGTTTTGTCATAACTTGGGTATAGAGTTGAAATTTTGCTTGCCAGCTCACCCGAAAGCCAACGGGCAAGTAGAGGCAGTGAACATGACAAAAAAAAAGCTTCTGAAAACTCAATTAGGGGAAAAGAAGGGGACATGGGTTGATAAACTGTCACGTGTGCTTTGGGCATATAGAACGACTCATAAGACTACCACAAGAGAAAAACATTCGCCCTGGCTTTTGGTCATGAAGCGATGGTCCTTTCAGTGGGGTGACTACCCACCGAACGGAGTATTTTAACGAGGAGGAAAATGACAAGCAAATCTACTTAAACCTAGACTTACTAACTAAAAGAAAGGAGCTTGTGTCGAGAAAGGTAGTAGTTTACCAACAGAGAGTTGCTCATTAATACAACTAGAAGGGTGAGTCAGAATACTAGAGACTAAAGCTAGAGAGTATTCAGTTTTAACTAGGAGGACG
The DNA here is from genome assembly GCA_029618585.1 of Citrus australasica. NCBI lineage: Eukaryota > Viridiplantae > Streptophyta > Magnoliopsida > Sapindales > Rutaceae > Citrus > Citrus australasica. The sequence continues at coordinate 18,490,800 of JARCIV010000001.1, forward strand.
AGAAGCAGGGCCAGGGGCCTACAAGTTAGCTTATAAAAATGCTCGCAAGGTCAAACAATCATGGAACGGTGAGCACTTAAAGAAGTACTTCCAGGAAGCGTTCTCCGTAGTCATCTAGTTATTTTTTTTTATAGTTATTCAATGTTTATGTTGAATTTGTTTCTTATACCACCTGAAGTCAATTTATTTCTTGTAATTCCTGAAGTATTGAATAATATGAGCCAGATAAAGTTCACTCATTTAACTTTTTCTATTTCTAAGGCAAGTAAAAGCTTGAAGTCTCAAAGCCTCCTCGAGGCGAGACAAAAGTCAAACTTGTCAAAACCTGCTCACTAATGACAAGACGAGAGGTAGTTAATTATGTAAATATTTTCTAAGGCAAAAGATAAAGCTTGAAGTCTCAAGCCTTATCAAGGCGAGACAAAAAGTCAAATTTGCCAGAACCTGCTCAATCAAGTGACGGCGAGCAGGCAGTAAATTATATAAATATTCTCTAAGGCAAATATAAAAATATTTTAAGGTAAGTAAGGGCTTCAAGTCTCAAAAGAGGCGAGACCAAAGTCAAACTTGCCAGAATCTGCTCGTTAATGATAAGATGAGTAGGCGGTTAATTATGTATATATTTTCTAAGTAAAGGCTTGAAGTCTCAGAGTCTCTTCGAGGTGAGACAAAAAGTCAAATTTTTCAGAACCTGCTTGACCGAGCAAAGACGAGTAGGCCATCATGCATTAATATATTCTAAGGTAAGAATAATATTTTTAAATCATAAAGCCTCCTCGAGGTAAGATAAGTTTAACAATTTGTTGCTGCGGCACTGCTGTTTTTGTGTTGTAGTCGGTTCTGTAGAACCGGGTCTGGAGGTAGGCAAAATGATGGGAGGCCCCTCCTCAGCTTAAGCTTGAGTGATTAGTCTGTTGGTACGTATAGATATACTTTGATAGCTTTATTGTTATCTACTATTGTTCAACACAGTCTGATATTAGTTTAAACTTTGATCTTTCAGGTTCAGGAAATTCGAAAGAAGAGAAGCTTGACATTGGGAAATTTGATGGAACTGCATCATTTGGAGCTGTCGGTGGCACTGCCAAATCCTTTAATGAGAATGGACAGGTGTTACCCCCTCTGAAGCCTCCTCCTGGAAGGGTTGGTTCCACCCTTCAGGGAATGCCTCCTCTGAAGCCACCGCCTGGCAGGGCAGAACCTCTCCCTTATGAACCACCTGCTTCTCTCAGGCCTCATCCACCATCAGGACCTCCCCCTCCCCCTCCACCTCGTCCAGCACCTTGTCCTCCCCCAGCTCCTGCTCCTAGAGCACCTCCTCCACCACCAAAACCTGGTCCTCCACCACCCCCACCTCCAAGGGGTGGTCCTGCTCCTCGACCACCACCACCTATGCCATCTGGTTCAAAGGTTCCTAGGCCACCTCTTGGACAAAAGCATTCATCTTCTAGCGAAGGACCTGGTGCCGAGGGTGATGCTAATGCACCTGAAACCAAGCTGAAGCCATTCTTCTGGGATAAAGTTCTAGCCAATCCAGATAATTCAATGGTTTGGCATCAGATTAAATCAGGATCATTCCAGTAAGTTACAAATTCTCTCCCCCCTCTTCCTATCTAGCTGACACTTTCTATCTACCTTGCATATCTGACTATATGGTTTTTGGATCAACCCATAAAACATAAAGTATTATCAGCTACTGATTGTACTATACTGATTTTACAGGTTCAATGAGGAGATGATAGAAACTCTATTTGGGTATTCCGAAAAGAGTAAAAATGAAAAGAAGAAAGGGTCTTCCTTAGATACAGGACCCCAGTACATTCAGATCATTGATCAGAAAAAGGCGCAAAATTTGTCAATTATGCTTCGGGCATTGAATGTGACATTGGAAGAAGTTTGTGACGCGCTTCTTGAAGGTTTGTTTGTCCACACTCGTCATTGCTTTTACTCTTTTTCCATTCAGATCTGAAGCTGTGACACATGTTTCCTGGATCGGTGAATTAAATCAAACTCATGATATTATGCAAATGTTGTTCCGGAAAAACTGGTTATTTTTTAAACTTAACGTGGCGTATTTTTGGTGCCATTCTGTTGGATTTTCCTGTGCACAGTGACAACCTAACCTGTTTTGATTAAATCAGGAAACGAGCTTCCAGCAGAACTCATTCAAACTTTGCTGAAGATGGCACCGACAGCAGAAGAAGAGTTGAAGCTTAGGTTGTTCAATGGTGAACTTTCTCAACTTGGGCCAGCTGAGCGGTTCTTGAAAGCCTTGGTTGACATTCCATTCTCTTTCAAACGACTGGAAGCGCTGCTTTTCATGTGTACTCTTCAGGAGGAGGTCTCTGCTACAAAAGAGTCGTTTCAGATCCTGGAGGTAAGACCTTGGATTTTAATTTGCATCCCTTCTGGGATCTGTTGCTATGCTACATCTAGCTCATTGTCTAACGTTCTTCTGGTATATAAATTAGTCATGAGTAAATTTGAAAGAGAAAGTCACGTGTTGCTTTAACAATGGTAATTGTTGAACTTTCTAGAACCAACTTGATCTTAAATTGTCTATTTTTTGCCTATTATTTTAAATGTGTTAAAACTACTCATGTTTGTTGCTGATACACTTCTTTAGGTTCATTATTTCTTGTTTATCTCCTTCCTAGTTTATGACTGATTCTAACGATCCTGCCATGTGCATAACTGCATGATTTTTTAAGTGCCTAAATGATTCATATTTCCGGAATCGAAATAGCCACATCTATGATTCATGCAGAACCAATTGTAGACAGAATTGAACATGTATATTTGGAAAAATTAAATTCAGATACCTTCTGAATGTGAATGCATAGAAAATTTCCGATGCTTACGCTGAGCCACATAGCTCCTTGTGGTTTTCTGCTTATCTGCTTCAACGAGTGGCTAACTTGAATGTTGTTACCATCTTATTTCTAGGTTGCTTGCAAAGAACTCAGAAATAGCAGACTATTTCTGAAGCTTCTAGAAGCTGTTCTTAAAACTGGCAATCGCATGAATGATGGCACTTTCCGTGGGGGTGCACAAGCTTTCAAACTTGATACACTTCTGAAATTATCTGATGTGAAAGGTGAAGATGGCAAGACCACTCTATTGCATTTCGTTGTCCAGGAGATAATTCGTTCTGAAGGTGTGAGAGCTGCCCGTAGAGCAAGGGAGAGCGGGAGCTTCTCCAGTGTCAAAACGGATGATCTTCTGGAAGAAACTTCTAAATCTAATGAGACAGACGAGCACTATCGGAACCTAGGGCTTCAGGCAGTTTCGCATTTAAGTAGTGAACTTGAGAATGTCAAGAAAGCGGCAGCTATAGATGCTGACAGCTTAACTGGAACTGTTTCCAAACTCGGCCATGCACTATTAAAAACCCGAGATTTTCTGAACACGGATATGAAGAATTTAGGGGAAAATAGTGGGTTTCATGAAACGTTGAAGAGTTTTGTGCAGAATGCTGAGGGTGACATCATGTGGCTGCTAGAGGAAGAAAAGAGAATCATGAGTCTGGTGAAGAGCACTGGCGATTATTTTCATGGGAATGCAGGGAAGGATGAGGGTTTACGTTTGTTTACCATAGTAAGGGATTTTTTGATTATGTTAGATAAGGCATGCAAACAGGTGAAAGATGCACCAAAGAAGTCAACAAAGTCACTGAAAAAAGAGGGATCTACTGCGTCATCTTCCTCTGATACCCCCCAGCAACCTTCTCCTGATCTGCGTCACCGGCTATTTCCTGCTATTACTGAGCGACGAGTGGAGGATTTTAGTTCTGCTGAAGAGAGTTAATTTCCTGTGGAAAGGTACTTACACTCTACTTTGTCAAACAAAATTCTAATGTTAAAATATATCAATACAATAGGCTGTGGAGTCTGAAACTCTTGATTATATTGCAATAATGTGAAAATTCTAACAGTATTTCTTGGTGCTATCCAGGTGAAAATTTGTGATGGAATTTCAACACTAGGTAAATGTTCCCCTGGAGTTTGTTGTAAATGCTATCTCTATGTATCAATAAAACAATTCATATCGGAGAAAAACCATCCATACAAGGTGCAATGGTTGAAATGGGGCCAAGGCCATGGTGTTCTTCGCATTCTTCATTAAAGCTAAATGTTATCAAAGAAGTTAACCTGAGGGAGCTGTCGTCCAGGAGATGTACACTGACCTTATTTTAACGACGTACTGAGAACTTATTCTTGGTATAAACAGATTCTGCCTCCATGTGGCATAACTTGTGCATTAGTACATAGATGTAGTGATTTGTTTATTAATATTTGTTTTTGTCAATAAATTTTTGGTTAAAGGAATTCTGTAAAAGTTAGTCAGATTTCAGTCAGATTTTTTAGTTTAGGCATTGCCTTACAAAATTACAAGTTATGAAATGTTAGAGAGAAGATTTCTTATTTTCTTTATTAAAGTGCCTGGTCTATGGAGTTCTTCTCTTCACTTTTCTGATATCAACTTTGCAGGGATAATGTCGCAGAAGCTAAAACAGTTAATTAGGGTGGGCATGAGTTGGGTTAGATATGATTTATGAAAATATAACTCAACATACTATTGAACGGGTTGAAATAAAATCAACTCAACTTATTTACATAAATATTTTTAGCTCAAACCATTTCAACTCTTAAATCATGGGGTAGGGTTGGGTTGATAAGTTGAAGATCAAGCCAAAATTAAAAATTAAATAATAAAAAACATATAAAACTTATTAAAATCAAATATATATATCATAACATGAAAATTCTATTTATGATCTAGTGTTTGATAAAAAAAGTTAAAAAAATTTTAAAATTGAGAAAATTTCGGCAATGAGCTTTTAGATCTTATTTCCGGCTTCCCACATCTTTTTTTCAAATTCCAAATTCAAACCTTTTAGATAATTAGTTAGTATTATGTCCAGCAACAAAATGAAAGTGATATATAATTGTGTACTATTAAGTGTTTACTAAAAAAAAAAAAAGAGAAGTTGAAACCAACTTATTTTCAAAATTAAACTTATAAGAAAATAAATTAACTTATATGAGAGAATGATTTTAGTTTGGAATTAGAGTTTAGAATAATTGAGACGAAAATGAAATAGTCTTTTCTATAACAAAAAAAAAGAGTTAAAAAATAAGTTGCCATTTAGGTCTTTAGAATTTTACAATTGAGGATTAACATATCATCATCATCATCATCATCATTATTGTTATTATTATTATTATTATTATTTGAGTTGGGTTGAGTTAGATGGATTCATTATAATTAACTCAAGGGTAATTATCCATCAACCACATGTTTTTTTCATACTTTTTTTTTAAAAAATACACATTTTTTTAACTGAATTTTACTTGAAATTATATTTTCTTGTCACTCATCCACTTCCGTCAACGCACTGTTAAATTCGAAAAAAAAATTTTTTTTTCTATTTTCAGTTTTTAGGTATGTATTCAGCCTTCTTTTAATAAAAACAATAATATATTCTTCCTTAATTTTTTGTGTGCATTGCAGTGCAAAATTTGCCAAAATTTTATCATTAGCATTGTGAAGATGCAGATCTTGCATGGGAAGGATCTATGGCTTCGAGATTTTTAAGTTTTAACTTTGTTACATCAAGTTAAACATTTTTGCATTTTAGTCCGGTATTAATAGTACGTGACCAATCTGTAAAGACTGAATACAATTGGTGCACATTTTGCTCTGAATACGACTAACCGCACCCAGTTTAAGCCTCCTAGGATTCCCTTTTAACTGAATTTGCAACTAACTCTAGCTTGATACCTGAATCTTTACCAAAACATTGTGATTCCAGAATTCTTTCTTCAGATTATATAATTTCTGAGTTACGAAAAGAAGATTTTAATTTCCAATCAAAGAAGTGGGCTCAGCGCAAGAAGTAAAACAAAAGCAGTCACAGAGAAATGGAAGAAGAACAGCAGTCTAAAGAAAGAGAAATGGAGTCTATTAATGCTCTGGCGATGCTAGGGCCGTCAAAGAATATGGAAGAAGAACAGCAATCTGAAGAGAAAGAAATGGAATCGGCGGTTAATGCTCTGATGATACTAGCACTGTGGACTCAAGAAGTTGAAGCTGAAAGAAAGGAGGAACCACCAGTCAAGAAGAGGAAGATTCAGGAAAGGAGTGAGAGTTTTGGTGGTGCTGTAGATGGTGAAATTTCGGAAATGGATCAATCTTGAAGGCCAATAATTAATTGTTGATTAATTTCGTTTGTGCTTCATTCATTTTTACATGGGGTGAAAAGTCAATTTTGTTGTTTCTTTTGTTTTTCCTGTTGATTTTCTTTTCTGGGCTCATTGACAATTCAAGTTACATGATCTTGTGATCCATTCTTCTTCCCCTTGTGTAATAAAGAGATGAGTGAAAAAATTATGTGGAATAAATGTGCATACCATTCAAAGATAAGCCATGATTGTTTCACTAATTTTGCGCCTTCGTTTGTGAGTGAGTAGAGAGAGCTGGAAGCTGTTCTTGGTCTCAATCTCTTCGCTGTAGTTCCCTCTGTAATTGTAACCCAAGAATATCTCTGCACGTCACTCATAGCGTAAATGCTCCGTGTCTCTCTTTTGATTCTTTCCAGTTCTTATTTTCAGTTCTTTGATTGGTTGTGATTCAGATTTGATTCTTAGATAAGCTTAGATTGATTATCGATTGGTCTTGTGTGGTGATTCTGCATCTTAAGCTTTGGTTCAACGCGTTACACAAGGTCTAGATGGTGTTGGTAATTGGAGATTTCCGAGGCCATTAATTTCTTGTAACGACCCATCCAAATCATATTAGTTTCGAAAGAGTATCAAAAATTCAAAGGTGGGTAATTATTTACTTTTTAAGACAGTTAGAAACAAATCATAAATTGGGTACAAAGGAATCTATTTAGAACTGATATGATTAATATCCCAACTCAAGGTAATTGATCAAGAGTGTTATATGTATTTTCCTTAGCTTCTTCCGAGGATCATCACCATCAATCTGCGTATAGTCTTCTAGGTACCAACTTTATAATTTCATTTCTGTCATAGTACTTTTCAAGCTCTGTCTCTAATCTTGCTGCTTTTCAGAATACCCGCTGCAATTTCTTTTCATTTTTCATATTCGCGGATTTCTCTTTAATTTTATTTGATCGAGAGGTATACATAATTGTCCTTCTTAGAGCACTCTTAAATTCAAGAGGTAGTTTGGGTAAGGAGTACCCGTAGCAAATCGGCTGTTTACTGACAAACTATCGGACTGTTAAGCAGATGCTGCCATTGTTTCAATTTGACGAACAAGCCAAGATGTCTGGGAGAGTCTTGGGATCATTGGTTCAATTGTGTTGGGATCATTGGTTCAATTGTGTTGGGATCATTGAGCCACATCAAAGGCATAATATTCAACTCACTCACATGTCACACCTTGCCTATCGCTCCCATAAAATTAATTACTTTGTAAAAGCATCCTAGTTATCTTTAACCATACTAATGTTTCTAGTGAGTTCCGTCTAAGTTACCATTTCCGTAGACATACAGATAATTTGATTACATTAATTATTTTTAATTACCTAAATTTGAGAGTTATCCTGAATGAACGAGGAATCCTGAAGGAATAAGAAAACGCGTGATGAGCGTATAAATAAGGGCTACAGTTTAACGCGTGATAAACCGTTAAAACATTGGGACAATCACCACTTGAGTTTGCTTAGCTCGCTGCATATTTCAAATTGGATGGTTCCCAACACGACTTGTTCTTTGAGGCATTCCGTCGAACATCTTGCTGCAGGTATCAAACACCTTTTGCTTTAACTCCCTTTAACAAGCTTTTATGGAATTTGATTCCTTTTAGGGGCTTGAAGGCCTGTGTCATAAACCTGGAGTGTGAAATCATGTGGTTCATAAGGCATAATGCTCAAGGTCCATCCTGTAATTAATCGAACACACACACACAGAGTGTGGAGGATCTAGAAAAAAATTTACCGGGGGTTAAATTAAATGACAACAAAATATAAAAACTGAAAATTGAATATATAAAATTTTTTATAACACATTTACAATTATTCTCTACCCGATTTAATATTCTGAAAACGTTGTGCAATAGATTTATTATCAACACTATTAAATACATATTTTCTCTACATAAACAATCAAAGTATTATTTATCCTTTCATCTCCCATCCGATTCCGAAGTTCATTCTTCACAAATTTCATTGCTGAAAATGTTCTCTCTACTGTGGTTGTAGAAACTAGAAGAACGAGGCTATTTGATAATCTGACAGGGATTATTTAAAAATTTATTAATTTTTCTTTTAAACAAAAAAGAGTTTTTTTTTTTCAGTGGGGGCTAGTCCTACACTACATCCGCCTCTGCACACACACACCCCTAAATTAATTTATATGTTTAAATTGGATTTAACCCAGATCCAATAAGAGTTACCACTCAGTGGTTCGAATCGGATCGGAGTGAAAATTCGATGAAAACAGTGGGAAATTTCTTATTTGATTTGGGTTGGTCTTAGGCTTAGAAGAAGAAGAAATTAGAGAAGATGATTGTTCTTCTTTATAAGGGAAGAGTAGCTAAAAATGGCCAAAGATCCTTCTATCTTCAAATAAGCCTCTGCTTATATGTTTTTAGTCACGTAGAACTCAAATTCCTAAGATAGGACATGAGTCACCATTTTTTATTGGCTTTGATCAAAGAAACTGATATGCTTTTCTCGAGGTGATAGTTCTGGTATGACAATTAATTGCTTGTTTCAAATGTTCTGAATGTCCTTTTTATGTATTTAAGATATTTTCGGTGTTGTTTATTATTAATGGTCATTAGGAGGAATTTTTCCAAATGTTAAGTCTCCGGAGTAATTCTCCTTTTATTGTTTGGAGGGACATGTGGCAAGATGTGATTTCCTAAAGAATTGGTACCTACATGTGTATGTACACACACATATATATTGGAGTAAAAAGTAAATTTTTGGTAATTCTACTTTATAACGTAAAATAATCAATTTAAATTTGGCCGGAAACAATCTTAGTAATCAAATATAATAAAAGAAAATGTAAGTAGTCACAAAAAAATCAATTAAAATGAACTTCAGTAATTAATTCTCTAAATTTCTTCTTTATTTGAAATTCTTAAAAATAATGTGAATTTTTTGTAATTATTTTCTAGAAGTTGGGTGGGTTAACAAAAAAACGTGGGATGAAAATATCACCACCCTTGTTTAAATTTTATTTATATATTGTCCAAATTGTAGTATTCTTCTAAAATTTATAGAGGAGAAAAAAATTTCATTGAATGCCCTTTCAGTAATGGGATTTGTATTCTCTCTTAAACTTTGAATTACATTAAAAGATTCGGCCAAATTATGTAGAATATGTAATTTAATTCTCGCGTGATTAATGAATGCTGCTGTTCTTGATGTTAAATTGGTCAAATTTTTTGGTTTTCTTGGATCTTGAGGATGATCTTGAGTTCATAAGATATTTTGGCGTTATCCGCCTAATGCTATGGGCAGTGGCGAGGCTATGTGTGGGCTAGGGCAATCCGTCCAAAATTTTAGAAAACTTATAAAATTACCATTGTGGCCAGTTTACAAAACTATTATTATTTGTACTTTTATTTACAACAGTAACTATTTTATTATTTACAATATTGCCATTCGGCCCGTTTGTATATATAAATTAAGAAAAAGGGGATTTTGTTTATTGAATAAAAGGGTCCATTCATATGAATAAATTAAAAAAGGGGGGGACTTCCTTTTTCAAGGTTGCAGAGTAGATTCCAGAACGTGAACTCTCTCTTCTCTTGGCTCCTTCATCAGTTACAATATATTTATAAACTGATTGTATAGGATTAAATTATTGTTAGGTCAAATGGAGACCATAAATTCAATTCAAATATAATGTTAATTTGAGATAATTGCTTTGAGAAGACAGTTCCAATGTTTTCAGATTGATATGCTTCGTCTTGTTGAGTTTCAATGTATTTCTTCACTTCATGAACTATGTCAAAAATTAATTGAGACAAGAAAGTCTCAAATTTACTTTTTGATAAGTAGATTGATTCGTTTAGTGTTGACTCTTCTTGTTTTGACTGCAACAACTGAACGAGTATTTTCAGCTATGAAGTTTACCAAGACACCATTTTGAAATAAGATGGAGAATGAGTTTTTATCAGATTGTATAGTTATCTACATTGAAAGAGAATTTGTAGACACTATCAATTCAGATTCGATAATAGATGAATTTAATTCTCGAAAGTATCGTAAGGCACAATTGAAATATTCCTTAATTGTAATTGAATTGTCTCTTAAATTTGATGTATTTTCTTATGTATTATTAAAATTTTCACTAAGCTTTATATTTTTAGTTGGGATAACATTTGGACTTGGAAAAAAAAATTTAGCCCACCAGAAAATTTTTTTCTGCCTTCGCCCCAGGCTATGGGAATCATCTAAATGAACTTTCCACCCACCGTCATCGAGAAAGTAAAGGGGCGTGCAAGAGTTAACGCCTAATGTAAATTGTTCAGTTAAGCGTTATTACTATGGTGAAAATTGTCACTTTAAAATTAATGGTTTAAATTCTTATGACGAATAACCTTTTGAATTTTATTTTTCAGTAATATTTAAATAAAATACTGTATTTATTAATGTGAGGTGAAACACTGTGAAAAGTGAACTTATAAAATTATAATTTCTTTTTAGTAGTTATAAAATTATGAATAATGTTTTTTTTCCTTATCTTGGATTTACGAAAATAATTTAGTTACATTATTTTAATTAATTATTTAAAGTTGAGAGGAATCCTAAACTAAGAAGGAATCCTGAAGGAATAAGGAAACGGCTGATGAGTCTATAAATAAGGGCTAGAGTTTAACATTAAGGATTTGCTTATTTTTCAAGAACCCAACAACCCTCTCGCTTATTTTTCTCCAAGACTCTCCGAGACATCAAGTCTTGTTCTTCAAATTGAAACAATGGCAGCAGCTGCTCAAGAGTCCGATAGTTTTTCAGTAAACAGCCGATTTGCAACGGGTATCCCCTACCCAAACTACCTCTTGAATTTGTTTAAGAGAGCTCTGAGAATGACAGAGATATATCTCTCACGATCAAGAAAAATCAAAGAAAAATCTACGAATATGAAAAATGAAAAGAAATTGCGGCGAGCGTTCCAAAAAGCAACAAGATTACAGATGAAGCTTGAAAAGTATTACGATGAAAAAGAAATTACAGAGTCGGTCCTGGAAGACTATATGCATGTCGATGGTGATGATGCGCGGAAGAAGGAGCTGAGGCAAATACATATCACAATGTTGATCAATTCGCTCAAGTTGGGATTTTAATCAAAGAAGAATATCTCACTCACCGTTTCAGTTTTTTGATGTATCTTTCTTTTAGTAATGAAAACAATTATTCGTATGATGTAAAATACTTCATCAAAGGAATTTTTATGTAGGATACATGTATCCACTTGATGGTTGATGCTTGGAGGTAATACTTTCAAAGCAAATTTTCACGAAGAGATTTTAGTAATTATTTAAATTTTATACCTTTTTTTTTTATATTGATCAAATTCACATCTCCTTCTAAAATATTTTCATTGAATGCTTTCAGCAATGGTCTCCTAAACTTTGGATGAGATCATCACACATAATAAAATCTCCGGTCAAAAGTTTATATAATATTTAATTTAATTCTCGTTTATGATTAACAAATGCTGCTGTTGTTGATGTTAAAATTGGCAGAGTTTATAAGCAAAATTAGTAGTATTTACACGATTAAATGGGTGAAAACTGATTTGATTTTGTTGTTTCTTCTATTTTTCCCGTTTTCTCTTCTTTTCTGGGCTCATTGCTAAATCAAGTTGCAAGATCTTGTGATCCATTTCTCTTCCAAGGAGATATGTAAAAAAGTTATGTGGGGTACACGTACATATCATTCAAAGATAAGCCATGACTGTTTCACTATTTTTGTGCCTTCGTTTATGAGTGAATAGAGAGAGTTGGAAGCTGTTCTTTTCCCAATCTCTTCTATGTAATTCCCTCAGTAAGTGTAACAAAAAATACATCTTTGCTGGTCAGCTATAGCTGAACCACGTAAATGCGCCAGGTGTCTCTTTTGATTCTTTCCAGTTTTTAATAAGAAAAACATCAGGTGTAGTTGTTCTGAATAGATATCTTTGTCCACTTCAGGATTCACTTATAACTTGTGTGATTCTTTCTGAACTAACATGAATTGGATATGTCATTTCTAGAATAAGAAATAGTGATTTTTCATTCTGGACTTGATATTGTTTACTTTGTTTCGGATAAGGATTTTATACCTATAAGAAGGGGGAAACCAAGCCAAAGCTAAGAGTGAATAGTGACATCCAAATTACCAACAATCCTTTCAAGAATTCTGGTGACCGTGAGAAAGAGATGATGAAGATAGGAATTCAAGAAATTGTTGAAAAGAAAACACAGTTCTTAGGCTATCAAAGATGAGGGAGTTGGATACTAACAAATTGACTATATTAAAGCCAATATGAAGCAAATATCTGCAAAACTAAGCAGTTGTTTATGAAGCTTTAAGCTTCAAGGTGAAGCAACCATAAAAATGCACGGACGCACTTATAATTTTCTGAGCTGCTGGAATCCAGAACTGTCACTGTAATAACCCCAACTGCCTCACCTGCAACAAGGTAAGTAGGCCAGATAAGAAGCATCTTTTTATTTTAAGCATAACCAGCTCAACCCTCATACACCTATCTGCAACCTAGGTGGTTTCTTTGCAACCATAAAAGATAAATAGTTGTGTAAACTAAAGCATAACGGGAATGTTTTGAGCTCTGACTTCCTCTGATGCTGATAACATACCAAAAACAAAAGTAAACCATAAATGAGTATGCAGAACATATCTCAAGGTATCATACTAATTGGAAGTAAAATTCTTGGTATTGCCTTTCATATATAGGTCTAACAACATCCAAAAGCCTCCTAAATCATCCAAAAATGTTAAAGAACTTACTAATTGAAAGTCACAAAGGTAACTTAGTGTTTAATAAATAGGCAGCATGCATTTAAACCATTAAATCCAGAATACATTGGCAGTAGCACTTACTTTGTCAGGTATACCCGCAACAAGATTATTCTATTGGGTCATGATCATCTACAAGTAGAACGAGCCCTTTCGGCGAGACAATAGGTTCAGGTGTCTTACTGGAGTTGGTATGGTGACCTCAAGCATATATATTTCAAATATCATCAAAGGATATAACTCAAAAATAATTTGAAAGGACATTTGCACAAAACGAATTTTATCACTTTTGAGAATTTCATACGTGCTGATAGACAAACAATGATAACTTGCTTTACAATTTTTTTCCTTCAGTCAACAAAATGATCTTTGCTAAGAATATGGAAAGCGTTATGCAGAGGTAGAAAGAGAGAAGAAACTGCATTTTCACAATTGACTGCTGAATTTGAATATTCACTTAAACAATTTCCCAATCATTGACTGCTGAATTTGATCAAAACTTCCTTGACTCAGAATCTTCAGTTTGATTCATTCCCAGAGTCTTCGGATTCATCCTCCTCAGTATCTTCAGTGTCCTTCTTGTCCGATGTCTTGCCATTCAACTCTTGTGTAGATTCATCCTCACTGTCTTCACTGTCCTCCTTGTTCGGTATCTTGCTGTTCAAATCTTTTACAAATTCATCCTCAGTGTCCTCCTTGTCCAATGTCTTGCTGTTCAATTCTTCTTCAGATTCATCCTCAGAGCTTTCGATGTCCTCTTCAGAATCTTCATTTTCATCCCTTTCCTTTCCCTGGGCAGAATCCCCACCAACATAGTACAGCTCTTGAATCTCCTCTGTTATTTCCCCAACAGTATTCTTTGATTCTTTTAATTGATTCTCAATGTCTATCAATGTAGCAATAGGAACATCCTTTATAGCCAAGTCCTTCTTCCGCATCAAATGATAGAGACTAAAGTCATTGTCATTAAAAGCAGAGGCTGAATCCGCATCATCATCATTCAAAAATCTATTTCCCTTAGATTTTGCATATTGTCTTAGCTCCCTCTTAACTTCTTTTACAATCTTTGCAACTTTCCCTAATCTGTTATCAAATTCCTCATATTTTCTAAGAGTAATATTGAACTTCTTTGGGGGTAGCTTCTTTAGCAAAGCACTGATAAATGGAAACTTTAAGTCCTTGCCATCATGTTGCCAACTTACCTCAGAAACAACCATGTCTTCATCATTGTTAACACCAACAGAATTGTCTGAATTTTCCCCATTGTCCACATTGTTGAGAATATCAGAATCATCTGAATTTTGCTCATTGTCCACATCATCAGAATCACTCGAAATATATTCATCATTGTTAACATCAACAGAATCATCTGAATTTTCCCCATTGTCATCATTGTTAACATTATCAGAATCATCTGAATTTTGCTCATTTTCTACATCATCAGAATCACTCGAATTATCTTCGTCACTGCTAGCATTTACAGAATCATCTGAATTTTCACTATTGTCCACATTTTTAACATTATCAGAATCATCTGAATTTTGCTTATTGTTCACATCATCAGAATCACTCCAATTATCATCATTGTTCGCATTATCAGACTCAACTACATCATCCTTAATATCACAATCAATTAAGTCATCCACGTGGTTCATACTATATGCTATTGGTTCATTAACTTCAGAACCTAGTGAATCATCGAACTTGATTGAATCATTAGGCAACACTCTCTCTTCAGAATCAGCAAACAGTTTAGTTGGAGTGAAAGTCAAGGTACCTGAGCAACTCAATTTTGTGGATGAGTTGGTTGAAATGCTTGAAGCCACAGAGAAGCTTGATGCTGATGAGTTCAAGGAATTGCTGCCACTGCTGGATCTCAACTCATCCATAACGCTTATCAATTGCTTGACGAAAAGACAATCAATGTAGGCGTGTTTCGTGGTGAATTATTAGTAGCAGCAGCTGCTGTCAACGATTGAAGAAACAATTTGCTCAAATGGCACGCACAAAATTACACGGACGGTGTCGTTTTTCAGTTCATTATTATAGCAGAAATAAAAGATCAATGAAAACTTCTATCGAGGCCTAGGCCTAATGAAGGTGCGGTGTGTGAAATCAGTAAGCTTTGAAGGATTGAAGAAACAAATTATACGGACGGTGCCGTTTTCAGTTTATTGTCATGGCAGAATTGAAAGGGTCATTGAAAAATTCTAACGAGGCCCAAGCGTGTGTTGTGTGAATTAGTAGCAGCCAGCAAGAACGGCTGAAGAAATAATTTGCTCAAATGGCGCGCAAAAACTAAAGGGACGGTGTCGTTTTCAGTTTTACCGTCATGGCAGAATGAAGATCATTGAAAAATGAGTGAAGCTTTTGATGCCCTTCTAAATATTCTTTCTTAAAATAACCTCAGTTTAATTGATAAAATACAATTTCATATATTAAAATTTCATCCAAGAATTTCTTTTTAAATTGCATAAAAGATTTATCTCAATTATTTTATTATATAATTTCTATCTTCACAAATCTAAATTCTCATAATTATTTTAAAAAATATGTTTCAATAAAAATTTAAAATATAATTATAAATAAAGAAATGGGTTGGGTGTGAAAATTTTGTTAGAATAATAATTTATTTAAGTGTTTAACTGAATTTCCTTTGAAAATAAGAAATGAATTAATCTATGTCAGGTGATTTAAGTAAATTCAATTAAAAATGAGTTTTAAGAGAAATTTTGAGGTGGCGTCAAAAGCCTGCCTTTCTAACCAGGCTTAGGCCCAACTATGGCGACAAATGTAGGATCCAATAAAGGCACCGTGGCTCTCCTTCTCGTGCCTTTGTCACTTTGATTCGTATCGCAAAATCTGGTCCTAACTCCTAAGCCAGCAATATTGCCATCTTTTGTTCGCCTTTTCTGGTTACGGTGTTACAACTTACTTTTATTCACGTTAGATGGTTTCAGTTGTCTGGCCAGTTCAGAAATTCAATGTTTTTACACATTGTTGACTTTACAAACTTTTAGAAGCGTGCGCTGGGAAAAATATTCTCAAGCCCAAAAGGGAAAACGCAACAGGGATCAAACTTTGAAAGTATGTCCTTTTCTTCGGTGCTTTCTTTTTGTTAAAACAAATCCTAAACTGGGTACAGAGGAATCTATTTAGAAACATGTTTTCATTATTAAAAGAAAGATACATATAAAAACTAAAACTGTGAGTGAAATAGCCGCCTCCATTAATATCTCAACTTGAGCGAATTGGTCAACATTGTGATATGTATTTGCCTCAGCTCCTTCTTCCAAGCATCATCACCATCGATATGCATATAGTCTTCCCGGACCAACTCTGTAATTTCTTTTTCATCCTAATACTTTTCAAGCTTCGTCAGTAATCTTGCTGCTTTTTGGAACGCCCACCGCAATTTCTTTTCATTTTTCATATTCGCAGATTTCTCTTTAATTTTTCTTGATCGTGAGAGATATACATCTGTCATTCTCAGTGCTCTCTTAAACAAATTCAAAATGTAGTTTGGGTAGGGGGTACCAGTTGCAAATCGGCTGTTTACTGACAAACCATCGGACTCTTCAGCAGCTGCTGCCATTGTTTCAATTTGAAGAACAAGCCAAGATGTCAGGAGAGTCTTGGAGAAAAATAAGCGAGAGGGTTATCGGGTTCTTGAAAAATAACGAAATCTCTAATCTTAAACTCTTAACCCTTATTTACTTATTTAATTATTTTACAATAGGTATAAATATATAATTTCAATAAATAAAAAATTAGAGATTTAAATAAAGTAAAATCATTACTATTTTATAAAGTGTTTAAATTATTAAAAAAAACTTCAAAAGTTTGCAATAATATCTTGAAATGATATCAAAACCATAAAATGCTTGGATAAATAATAACTAAAAGAACAAAAATGTATAACAAATGTTTCAAATCCTTCTTTCTTTGGCTTCATCTTCTCTTAATCATATTCATATAACCTATGATTGTCACTTTAATCCTGCAATATCAAATAATAAAATTAATGACTGTTAGTTCACTGCAAATTTATTTTCAAAAGGTTTTGTCATACATCATTTGTAAACACTTGTAATAAATAAGGTGATTAACCTCATTCAAATACAATTTTACCTCGTTTGTATCTTCATAAAATGAGTCGCATTTATTTTTTGTAAAAGAACCAGAACTAGAACCTGATAGTATAAACAAACTCACATATGAACAATATTTGGCCAAAACCAAATAAAAATCAAATAGAATTAAACACACACACACACACACACCCCTTTAATGCAAATTATTTATTCATACAACATACCTTTAATTTCAACCCATAACCAGTTTTGAGCACAAATTAAAGCCTCCAATGTTTTAGGATGTAATCTGCTACGATGTGAACTCACGAATCTACCACTGGTACTAAAAGCAGACCCAGAAGTAACTGTAGAAATAAGAATGGTTAAAATATCTCTAGCAATAGCATGCAAAGTAGGATATTTGCTTCCATTTGCTTTCCACCAAGCCAATATGTCAAAGTTAGGAGACCTAGGTAAGACAGATTCCCCTAAATAATGGTTCAGCTCTAACTTAACACGCTCATCATGTTGCAAAAGCGCAGGTTAAGTAATTACTAATATTCTGGTGACTGCAACTTCTGGAGAAATATAAATATGGTGATAAACAAATGCAAGAAAAATAGACAACAATAATTTACGTGGTTCGGCGTAATGCCTACATTATTGGGCAAAGAATGAAAGATAATTTTACTAACAAATGAGAATTTACAAAAGTGGAAAAAGCTCTCAAAACCCACAACCCCAATACACCCAATTGGATTCTCACTAGAACACTCAAGTGGAATCTCTCTCAAATCTCTCAAATTGCTTCGCTTGCAATTGTTCTCAACTCTTTCAATTGGATGTCATTTAAAACTCTTCCTTTCTTCTCTATTTATAGGCAAGCAATGCTTACCTACCACAACATTCAATTTGGCTTCAATTTGCCAAATTGGAAAAATTTAGCAATCGGTGCCAACTTTGTCAAAGTCCACATGCTAGCTCAACAATTGTTTGTTTAAAATTTGCATGCTAGCTAGCTAATGCAAGCATTCTTGAAGCTTGACTTTTCAACAATTCTCCACCTCAGTGACAATTTTAAATTTGAGCCAACTATCAGCAAACCATCCTCCAGTCTCTGCCTTCTCCGACTGTTTTCAAACTTGTATGATATTGATAAAGTTTAGACAATGCTAAAACTTGATCGGTGTCACCACCTTGGTTAACATATCTATGAGATTCTCTGCAGTTTTGATTTTCTGAAGAAGAATTTTTCCTTCATCAACAATTTTCCCCACAAAGTGAAATCATACATTGATATGCTTTGTACATACATGATAAACTTGGTTCTTTGTTAAGTGAATAATACTTTGACTGTTGCAATACACATTAATGTGCTCCTGTACCAATCCTAAGTTTTTAAGCAAGCCTTGTAACCAAATAGCCTCTTTAACAGCCTCTGTAATTGCCATATACTCAGCTTCTGTGGTCGACAGTGCAACTGTAGACTGTAGTGTAAACTTCCAACTGATTGGCCCTCCAGGAAAAGTAAATACATATCCAGTGGTTGACCGTCGTTTTTCTAAATCACCAACATAATCAGAATCAACCTACCCAATCACACCTTGACCAAGTGTATCATCTTGCTCAAATAGTAAACCAACATCCACGGTCTTTTAATGTATCGTAGAATCCATTTCACAACTTGCCAATGTCCTTTACCAGGATTATGCATATACCTGCTCACTATACCAACTACATATGAAATGTCAGGCCTGGTACACACCATTGCATACATCAAGCTACCCATTACATTTAAGTAAAGAACTTGTAACATATATTCTCGTTCCGGTTCTGTTGAAGGAGATAATTGTGCAGAAAGCTTGAAATGAGAAGCCAACAGGGTACTCATAGGTTTTGTCTGCTCTGTCATGCCAAACTGTTATAGTACCTTGTTCAAATATTGCTTTTAAGACAAGTTAACTTTGCCACGAGCTCTATCTCTGCATATCTCCATGCCAAGAATTTTCTTAGCTTCACTTAGATCTTTCATCTCAAATTTTTGATTGAGTTAATTTTTTAACTTCTCAATCTCATTTGAGCTCTTAGATGCTATTAGGATATCATTAGCATAGAAGAGCAAATATATGAAGGATATCTCTTGTAGCTTACAAAGATGCACACAATGATCAAATTTATTTCTTGTGTACATTTGCCCTTTTATAAACCGATGAAATCGCTTGTACCACTACCTCGAAGATTGTTTCAATCCATAAAGCGACTTTGTCAATTTGTAAACCCAATTTTCTTTTCTAGCAACTTTAAAGCTATCTCGCTGAGTCATGTAGATTTTTTCTTCTAAATCACCGTGTAAAAATGTGGTTTTCACATCAAGTTGAACTAGTTCAAGATCAAATTGCGCAACTGTGGCTAGCAAAATTCGAATAGACGAGTGTTTCACAACTGGAGAAAATACCTCATTGTAATCTATTCCTTTCTTTTGAGCGTAACCCTTCTCTACCAATCTGGCCTTGTATCGAATTTCATTCTTATGGGGAAATCCTTCATTCTTTGCATTGTTAGCTTCCACTATACACTTTCAGGGCTACTCATTGCTTCTCTGTAAGTGAAAGGAACATCATCATCTACAAATTGAAGTGCATAGGCCACCATATCAACAAAGCTAGTAGGTTTGTGAATCTCTCTTCGTGGCCTTCTATATGCAATTGAATCTTGTTGCTGTGAGGGTTCTTGAGCCAGAACCTCTTCGATCAGTGGAGAATTACTATTGTCTTCTTAACATCGACTGGATTATCTTTAACGTTTTCAAATTCCACATACTACAAAATTCTACTGCTCTTGTCATTCTTTGGAGAATCTTTTGTTTAAACATTGCTGATTCATCAAAAGTCACATCTCTGCTGAAAATAATCTTCTTTGTAATAGAACACCGAAGACAAAATTCTTTTACTTCACCAGTTATACCCATGAACAATGCTTTCTTTGCTTTTATGTCTAACTTAGATTCCCTTACATGATAATAGGCAGTGGAATTAAAAACATGGAAAGAATCATAATCAGTAGCAGGTTTACCAGTCCACATCTCTATGAGTGTTTTGCCCTCAATTACAGCTGATGACAAATGGTTGATCAAATGAGACATATATACAACTGCCTCAATACAAAACTCTTTGCCCAATCCAGCATTGGATAACATACACCGAACTTTTTCTAGTATAGTCCGGTTCATGCATTTTGTCACCCCATTCTGCTGTGGTGTATCTCGAACAGTGAAATGTCCCACAATGCCCTCATTTTGACATATTTGAAGAAATGAATAATTCTTGTACTCACCACAATTGTCTAAAGCTGTTTAGTACAACTTTTCAAGTAGAGCCTATTTAAGTAGGGATTTTGTTAATAAAATTTTTATAAATAGAGCTTTTACAAAAAAAAATAGTTGTTTGATTGTTAATAAAAGTTTTTATTAAAAATTTATGAAATTATTTTAATAGGCAAGTTTTTTAAAGTTACGTTATGAAAAATAATAAAATAAGATTATCAAATAAGTATATGATATTTTAAATATTTTAACATTTAAAAAAATCTTTTCAACCTCTACTCCCAAAAGCTCAAAATTTGAGCTTTTGCTAGTAGAGGCAAAATAACTTATTTAAACTTCAAAAGTTCTATTAGAAAAACAACCAAATAATAACAAAAATTATTATAAGAGCTTATGAGATTAAATAAGCACTTATAATCATTAAATAAGTCATACCAAACAAGCACTAAATAAAGTCTTTTGACCTTTCAACCAGTCTGAGTCTCGACCATTTTCTTCCATTTAAAAAATATGCCCAAAACTTCATTATTGTTCTTCATTAAATACACTCATACTTTTCTTGAACAATCATAAAAAAAAGTAACAAAATAATGCATACCTCCCAAAAAAGCTATTTTGATAGGTCCCCACACATCACTGTGAACATAGTCCAGAATTCCTTTTATATCGTGAATTGCTGAACCAAACTTTATCCTCGTCTGCTTGCCCAAAACACAATGTTCACAAAATTTCAATTTGCAAGAATTTACACCTTTTAATAAGCCTTGTTTCATCAAAGTTTGCAATGTTTTTTTACCAGCATGTCCCAAACACATATGCAACAACTTAGTTCTAAATCTGCCTCTTTTTTAGAAACTGTTGATGCTGATCCAATAACTGTATTTCTTTAGAAATAGTACAAGTTATTTCTTCTTGTGCCTTTCATCATTGTCAGTGCACCAACTACTACTTTTAAAAATCTATCTCTCAGAGTAATTGTAAGCCCTTTAGATTTTAAGATTCCTAACGAGATGAGATTTTTCTTTAAACTTGGTACGTAGCGAACATTCATCAACACTTGGATTCAACCATCATGATTCTTTAATTGGATTGTACCGATTCTCATGGTTTTACAGGCATTGTCATTGCCCATGAAACCTTCACAATCCAACTCCTTAAAGCTAGAAAACCAGCCCTTGTTAGGACGCATATGATAAGTACAATCCGAATACAATATCCACTCATTTGAGTGACATGTCAATGTCATGCCAACCAAATTAAAGTCTGGCTTCTCATCATGCTCTGCTATACATGCATCAGAAGTAGCCTTGCCCTTTTGTAACTTAAGACAATTATTTTTCCAATGCCCTTTCTCGTGAAAAAAAAAACATATTCATCTTTGGCAAACCTCCCTTTAGACTTGCTCATTTTTTCAGATTTGTGGCTTTGTGAACGACCTCATGCTATCAATGCTTTTGTAACTTTATTTTTGTGATCCTTTCTGTTTTTCTTTCTGGTCTCAGAGTTGTACAACGCACTACATACAACATCGAATGTGACACTGTCCTTCCCATAAAGCAAAGTGGCGAGATGATCATATTTATAAGAAAAAGAATTCAACAGCAACAATGCCTTATCTTCATCTTCAAATTTCTCATCCAAATTTAGCAAATTCGCCAATATCTTGTTGAATAAGTTCAGATGCTTATTCATTGACATGTTAGGTGTATATATGAATCAATAGAGTTTCTTCTTTATATAAAGCCTATTTTCAAGGCTTTTCTTCATGTACTTTTCTCCCAGTGCCTCCCACAATTTCTTTGCTAATGTCTCCCTCATGACAGAGTACTTATGATCTTTAGCCAGACAATAAGTGAATAGTATCACATGCATGTCTATTAATATGTATCCACTCATTGTCATCCATCTTGTCAGGTTTTTCTTCAAGGGAAAGCTCCAACTCTTGCTAACATAAAACATCTAACACCTTATATTACCATATATCAAAATTATTAGTACCATTGAATTTCTCTACTTCAAACTTTGCATTAGTTACAATAGTCTTGGCTGATGAAGATGACGACGATGCCTCTGCCATCTTTCTTAACTCAAATGATCTGTGCTTTCAACAACTATTTACACTTGAAAAACAACCTCTATGATGTTAATTTCGCGTAAATAAATGCACTAGAAAAGTTCCTAGAAGAATATAGGGGTCACAACAGTCCCACTTAAAACCCAGACTCTTTAGGTTCTTATCACTTTGTTGACAGAACTTTATTAAATATAAAAAAATACACACTACTTACAATAGACTGTCTCCCAAGTATAAATGGTCGTCTCCACCGTATCATTGAACAGTACCGTAAACGTGAACAACTCCGTATTTGTGAATAGATTCGTATACGTGAACAGTGCCGTATACCCCAAGCACGAATCCTTCAGCTCTGATACCAATTGTTGCGGAAGCACGGGTTGAGCAAGTACTAATATTCTAGTGACTGCGACTTCTAGAGAAATATAAATGTGGTGATAAACAAATATAAAGAAAATAGGACACAATAATTTACGTGGTTCAGCGTAATGTGTACGTCCACGAGTAAAGACTAGAAGATAATTTTACTAATAAATGAGAATTTACAAAATTAAGAAAAACTCTTAAAACTCACAATCCCAATACACCCAATTGGATTCTCACTAAAAAATTCAAGTAGAAACTCTCTCAAATTGCTTCGCTTGCAATTGCTCTCAACTCTCTCAATTGGATAGGATTTAAAGCTCTTCCTTTCCCCTCTATTTATAGGCAAGCAATGCTTACCTACTGCAACAATCAATTTGGCTTCAATTTGCCAAATTGGAAAAATTTTGCAATCAGTGCCAACTTTGTCAAAATCCACATGCTAGGTCAACAATTGTGTGCTTGAAATTTGCATGCATTCTGTCACCAACTCATAACAAATCTTACGAATTTTATCAATTTCATATGGGGAATCATTTTGGTATATTTTTGGAAAGTAAAACTCCAATAACTTCATCTTGAATCTTGGATCTAAAACAGTGGCTACAACCATTATACCATGAATGACATTCCAATATTTGTCAAATTTTGCTATCATATATGATGCCATATCCTTTATTACATCACATGGAAAAATAAACCACTCTAAAAACGATAGTCTAATTTGACAAATCTTTGGAAAGTAAAGGTTGGCTGTGGGATACTAGATACCAGAAAATAACTCAGTCACTCAAAACATATTTCCAATCTATCACAAATCTCCTTGGCCAACATCCAATCTTCTTCAGAAGGTAAATATTTATGCTGTGACTCTCGTTGTTTTAAATGAGGGAAAACAATTTTATATATCAAAGCAGTATGAAGCATTAAATGGGTAGAATTCCACCTAGTTTTGCAATCAAGAGATAACTTCTTACTATTTTGGATATTCAAATGGCAGGCAGCTTCAAAAATTTTTTCCTCTCTTTTGGGTGTTACTGTCAAATAAGCAACACTATTACGAATTTTTTCAACACTATTACTAATCACATCAAATCATTCTTTCACTATCAAATTCTGGATATGGGCACAACAACACATATGAAAAAACTCTCCACCCAATAGAATTGAATTATCAGATAACTTCTCAGTAAGAATTTCAATCATAGCATCATTAATAGTACAATTATCTACTATTAAAGTAGAAAGTTTGTGATCAATAGTCCAATCCAATAAACATTCCATCAACACATCAACAAGAACATTAGAAGTATATGGGCATGGAACATAGATAAACCTATAAATGTGGAACATAGATAAACCTATAAATGAAGGATAACAATTAATTAAAAAGAAAATATTATCAAAGATATTAAAAAAAACTTAGTCATGCTAATATAAAATAATTTAAAATAAATTTCATGCTATAAAAAGTACCATATAATTCTACACTGTAAATTTGTAATTTAGCATGAACATCATCATTCACAGTTAGCAATTTTTGATCTACATAATAAGCTCCCTTATTCTTCTATCTGATATTGTAGTTACTACACCAGAACCTCTAATTCTCTAAGTTATCTTCTCTAATTGGATTGGAATCATTGAGCTAGATCAAAGGCTTAATAATCAACTCAGTCACATCTTGCCTACCACTTCCATCAAATTAATTACTCCGTAAAGCATCTAAGTTATCTTCCATGAAATTAATTACTCTGGCTCTTATTATTCTAAGAACAATGAATCCTGAAGGAGCAAGGAATCTGACGATGAGTCTATAAATAAGGGCTACAGTAATTTGCACATTTTGCTTCAAGCTCTTTGTTGTATCAGTGTCACCATCCTCATCTCTCTAATACCCTCGATCATTCTAGATCCTTTACTTCTAGTAGGTTTTCATATGAACCTTGGCTCATGGAAACAGAATACGTAAGATCGATCAATAATATATGTACAATCTAAAAAAGGAAACCCAGGAGAAATATTCAGAGCATTAATTGTTTGGAACAAAATACACAAGAACAGATTGATAAGAAATATTACTGAGTTTTATTTGGCATATATATATATATATATATATATATATATATGTATGTATGTATGTATTGGTATTATTTTTGCAACAGTGCACATCTTTATAACTACTACTGTTTCAATAAAATTGAATCTAAGCCATTCTCATTACTATTAAGTTAATAGAAATTTTATCTTCATTTTCCTTTAGTTCATACTTTTTCTCAGCACCCAAACAGAGTGTCAAAGAAGACAAAAAGCAGAAACTAACTGAACTCATGAAGTCCTTAGATCAAACTTCAAAGTACGAAAATAAATTGAATTATTTGAAGCAAAATGGAAAATAGAACAAAACAACAACATTGTTGAGTAGTTGGATATTACATGTTTATATCCATACCCAGTAACACTTTTGAGTAAATATACGCAAACTATTCATACCTTAGTTTTCTTTCACATGTGGGACAAGTGCATTTTCTTTAATTTTTTCAACTACATGGGTGTACTTTGAGCAACAATTTCTCATTCACTGGAGCATCATTTTGAACATATAAATATACCATTTCGAAATACTTACGAAGGAATATCCAAATCACTCATGATTTTTCACATGTACAGGGTGGGTTCTACTCAAAGTTATGTCTTAAAACAACTACTGACTATGCTATTTTTCCAACATTGCACAATTTGATATCCCGTTTTAATATTATCGCCACCTCAATTTAATCAACTCAGTCGATCTTTTTTAGCTTGATGCTTGCAGCTTCTTTTAAATTGACACCGGCCTAGTTATAAAATAAACTTTTCTTCTTGAATAAAATAAGCACATATAGATGGCAAGAACAAATGCTCACTACTAACCTTTCCAAATGTTCACATTCTACTTCATTTGTTAATCTTCAAACATGATAAGTCTCTAAACACTGCTTTGTCATGAATCCATTCAACATAACAAACGACCTCTTTATTTTTAGGCCTTTGACCATTACTAGAAAAAATGGCTTTCTTTGATACCATTTTTGTGCCTACTGAATTTTTTAAGTGGCTTTGAATTTTAGTGTCATCGCTTCCCTTGCAACTAAAATACTTACTATTTTTTTATGCAAGCAATTTAGCAACACCTTAGTATCAAAGAAATGTTGATACTTGAACATTGCATAGATTACGATACTATGGCATCAAATCTAATTCTCTATTATAAAAAATTTTGATTCTATGGAATTTCACAACAACGATATTATGATATCAATATTTATTTGAGAAAAAAATTATATAATAACAAAATGAAAAATACAAATTTGCAATTGGCAGTTGACTTAGAAATATTCCTTAATTGAACAATCTGAACACTTACTACATTGTTTAAAACTGCACCATCGAAATATAAAAGTCAAATAATTGTATCAAACTTAAGAAGTTCAGAATTTACACCAAAAAATAAAAGTATCAACCATCGACATTTGAAGTCTTCGAAGTTTATATTAGCTTTGACTACGATAACCTTTGCAAGCATCCCATAAGGTCCAAACAAAAAGCATAAGCTTACAAACACAAGGCTGCATTAAGAATAATGAAGTGAGAATCTTATGTTTTGAAAATTAAAAGATAAGATCAAACAAGTGTTTGACTTGCACTAATTATTTTATGCTTATGTTTTAATTGTTTAAGCTTACGATTTAACCAAAACATCCCAAAACAAAATGCTTGTATTGAATGATAATAGCCAAAAAACCAAGTAATACAATTCTATTCTAGACTGATTTCAAAAATACAAAAAACTTCGAAAAAAACCATAAGCAGAATAACGTGCCACCTGACATTGCATTAAATTAGAATCTTGGATGGTAAAAAAATAATGGAAGAATTAATTACTTTCGCAACCAACTGGAAATTGCAGAATGCAACTCTTCTAGTCTAGATTATCAACTTTACCTATAATAGAGGAGTATTGTCCTGAAAAGTTTGAGAGTGGAATAATATAGTTAATAAGAATAAATAAATGTTGGAAGCAAGATGTGAATTCAACACAACTACTGCTCTCTTCGATGAATAATAAGCATTGAAAAACCTATGGAAGGTACACGATGAAACCAAGCCACGGCGTGATCTAACACAAAATATTGGTGTCAATGTCTAATGATGAAGAATCAATCCATTGCTGAATATGAGCCTGTCAAAACCAAGAACATACAATATAACGAGGTGTTGGTTCAGTCGTCTCCACTGAACCCCATAAGGCGCTCGACTGGGTTTGCTCCCCAGTTCGAGTCCTCGTGGAGTCGCCCTTGTTGGGAGGCCTTTCTTGGAACCCGGGCCGAATCCGAAGTAGTCGGGGCCCAATGTGGTCACCGGATACCGGGTGGTTTGACCAAAAAAAAGAAAAAGAAGGAAAGGGGCCAAAAATTAAAAAAGAAAAAAGAAAAAAGAAAAAAGTTCTCAAAAGGAAGAGCAAATGGTTTTTGAGGATTTGTAAAATCCTTGTATCCTTGTGTTGATTTTTTTTTAAACACCTTGCCAAAATGCACTATATTGTTGGCACATTAATCACTGAATAAGCTATGAAAAGAATTTAGATCTATTGCAAATAGATGTGGGCAATTAAAACCCTGAAATTAATAACTTAATTAATTTTTGAAATTACCCCCAGATGAAAAGTAATTCACTAAATTGAGATGTTATAACCTATGGATTTACCAAACTTAAGACTCTCACTTATAGTTTATCACCATACGCTTTACTCAACCTTATACTGAATCGGCTTCTATTTAATAATTGCTATCCCTTTTGATCCACGGTCCTCAAGGCACTTCGCAAAGTAATCAATAGCAATTCTTCAATTCTTCAATTTCTAGTGATCCAAGATCCACATAGACTCTCCATAGAGATGAAAAGAAGATAAGAAAACAAATCAACACAACATTATGAGCCAAATTCAGATTTTCTAGGGAAGAGACCGAATTTTGCTTCTCTGCTTTATGCTCTGTGTTGCGTGCCTTCAATTGTGAAATACCTCTCGTTATATAGGCACTAGTTCACAAATATTACAAGTCTTAAAAGACTTGGATTTTTTCCAAATAAAAGTTTCTTTCCTATTATAATTCCTATGAATCTGAATAGAAATAAATATGATCTTCTTGTCTTACTTATCTCCCAAGAAATATCTAGAGCATTAAATAAACTTCCTGTTTGAACCAACTAATTGCTCTAAATAGATCTCATGAGCCAATTATAAAATCTCATTGTTAATTGACTTATTAAATTAGATATCTAATTAAATTAGGAAACAAATATTCCTAATAAATTGAAATCTTACTAAATTAGAGAATTAATAAATTAATCCTTATTACAAGATATGCACTAAAATAATATTCCAATTTAACTAGACTTGCTATAATATGCTAACTCTATAAATAATGGACTTACAAGCTAATTCTAATACCCAAACTAAGAGCAAATGACTGAAGGAAAAAATAAAAATATAGCACCTGTAATTTTTTTTGTTGAAATTTAGTTGTTGTTTTGCAATTAATAAAACAACAAGAAAACAACACCCAAAATTTTTCAGGTGTAGTTCATGCCTAATGTCCATATCCTGTCGATCAAGATGAGTCTCATGTGTGTCTTTGGTTTTACCCTTAATATTCATCAATGTTCCTAAAATACTACCACATACATGTTGAAAATTGAGGAGGACTAAACTGCTCAAAACTAAAACTATATGGGTAACAAAAGAATTTTACTAAACTAAACAACTTTATTGATATTTTACAAGCCAACGCCACAACACTCAGGACTCATTCTTCTTTCTCTCTAGAGTTAGATATTTTCATCTCCGTGAGATACTTTTTGGATTATAATCATCTCCCATACTCTACACAATTCTTGAAACTTCTATGGATTAAGCTTTGAAATTGGCCTTGGACAAGTGTAATTAGATTGGACCATGAAATTAGTGTTGGACTTTTAACAATACATTCTTTTCTATGCACCAAGTGCATGACATCTAGGTTGTGACGAAGCTTCAATGCTTTTGTCCAATTCAAATAATTATCAGGTTATTTCCTCTTTCTTTCCAGCTGATGTGCTTTTCCGAAACATAGTTAATTAACATGATCCAGTTGTTCCAAAATATCATCACCTGATAATCGTATAGGCTTCATTCTCCCTTCAACTTCACTATTCAATAACTTAATGTCTCATCATCGATGCTTTTTAGGTAAAAATCAACTATGACCTATATATACAATTCTTTTTCCCATTTGGAAACCATTTATGATTTGTCTTTTTATTACAGGCTGGACAAGCCATTTTTCCTTTTGTACTCCACCTGCACAAATTGCCATATGAGGGAAAGTTGTTAATGTCTACAATAATGTTGCATGAAATTGAAAATTTTGTCCAGAGGCAGCATCAAATTTAATAACACCAACGTCCTATAGTTCTTACAGTTCATTTGCTAATGGCTATAAAAACACATCTATGTCATTCCTAGGAGCCCTTTGACCAGGAATAAATAGAGACATCATAAAATGTGGATCTTTTATACATTTCCATAGTGGAAGATTATACATGACAACAAATATTGGCAACATGCTATAAGAGTTACTCATGTTACTAAATGGATTGAATCCATCACTTGCTATACTGAGCCTAACATTAAGTGACTTATCAGTAAATGACTTATGCATTCGGTCAAATAACTTCCATTGTTTAGAATCAGTAGGGTGTCTCAATACCCCATCATCAAGACATTTATCCTTGTGCCATCTCATATCAATAACTGTTTTAATAGAGATAAATGACCTTTGTAATCTTGGAATTAAAGAAAAATACCTTAAGATCTTTGGGAAACCATCTTCCTTTTTCCACTATCAAAAGCATATCTTGGAGTGTGACGTTTTAGACAAACTTCATTTTCATGTTCCTTTTAGAAAAGCATACAACCATTTTTACAAGCATGGATCTTCTTATAACCAAGGCCTAAATCACAAAAACCTTTTTAGCCTGTTGGAGACATGTGGCTCCATTTTCATTAAATGCATTTGGTAAACTTAGTAGAGCAATAATGGAGCAATAATGAAGCATTTTAATAAGTTAGTAGAGCATTTTGTATTAGGCCACACATGTGGTCTTTTCTACGTCCACATATTCTTTATAGTCATGCATTTGCATGGTATCAAGAAAACAAGGGAAATAAGAAGAATAAGCTTAAATGAAATCTCTAGTTTGTAGTGTTCTTCTGAGCAATTGTAGTTTATAGGATTCAAGCATTTGTATTAATGGGGTGCTTAAATACATTTGAAGGTTATCTTTTTTGTAGGTGTATTTGAGAAAAAAGTGTATTATTATCTTTTTTTAGTTGCGAAGTGAGGTTGAGAGTTATTTTGTATTCCATATTTATTCACCATATCAGTGGAACTTGTGATCTCCTTCCCATCAACGAAGGCAATTTACCGAACCATGTAAATCTTGTGTCTTTTTTTTTCTCTCTCTCTCCTTCGTTATTATCTTGCATCGTCATTTAACACGTTTCTGTAGCTAGTTAGAGTTATAGCCTAAGACTTTGACAACCCCAACAGCAATTGCGGATCCACCGGTAGCTTTATCTGCACCGTCAATTTAGAGGTCCACAACGTCGACAAGGATGGTGTTGACAAATATAAAGCTGAAGTGGAAAAATTTAATGGAACCAACAACTTCAGTATATGGCAATGCAAGATGATGGACACTCTTTGTCAACAAGAGCTAGATATTGCACTTGAAGAAAGTAAGCCATTATGTATGGATTATATTGAATGGAATCGGAACAATCATAATGCTTGTGTTGCAATCAGTTCATGTCTCACCAGGGAGCAAAAGTTTTCATATGTGAAGGAGACTTCAACAAGTAAACTTTGGAAGGAACTTGAGAAGCAGCTCTTAACAGAAAGCTACTAAAATCGACTGTATCTAAAGAAGAAGTTGTTTCACTTCCATTATCAGCCAGGTATAGTTATGAACAATTATATTACAGATTTCAATAAGTTAGTAGCTAAGTTGATGACCATGAAGAATCAAACAAGGATGGAGATAAGCTTATTTTGTCTGTGTTTTCCTTTATAATTAAATATGATCACCTTATTATTATGATACTTTATAGAAAGTATAAAATTATTTTTGATTAAGTATGTGCTCTTTGTACAATAATGAGATTCAAAAGTTGAAGTTTGGTCCAACGATCAATAATACGCAAGATATTTAGATTACATTCAATTAGACGTATAGGGACCGATAAGATGTTGTCTTGGGAGGTATGCACTATTTTGTCTCTTTTATCAATGATTTTTCTAGAAGAGTTTGGGTACATGTAATGAAGATTAAGGATAAATTGTTAGATTTTTTTCTTAAGTGAACGATGGTTGAAAATTAAATTGACAGAAAAGTTGAAGCGACTTCAATCAAAGAAGGTCTTGGACCTCCAAAATCACTATTCATATTAAGATAGAGAAAACTCGTTTTCTCTCTTTCTTCTATGTTTAATCTTAATCAAATACTAACTTGGGCGTCGGAGTTTTTTTTCAAGTACTCACCTCATCAGATTTGAGGCCAATGATCGTGATAAGTTCTTCATAAACTATAAATATGTGTGAAGGTAAAAATCCAACACCTTCATTCCTCATCTCGCATATCACCCTTATGTTTATTATCTAGAAAAGAAAAGGAGAAAAGAAAAACAAGATAAACAAATTCTATTTAAATGAAAATGTACCCACAAATCCTTATCTTTCTCTCACCACAGTCTCAATATCATTTCAACTTTATCTTTAGTACAACCCCAACGAAAAAAAAAAAAATCCACCTTGTTCAAATTGCAGTGATTTCACCTCAATTATTTCACAATGATGATGGAGGGCTTTTTTGAGAAGGTATTCAAAGTCTTTTGTTTTCCTTATTTTATCTTTTCATTGTTATATATTTGAATTTTGCTAAGTTACAGGTGTTGCAAGTTACGGCTCCTTCAAAAATCATGCGGATCTCACCACATGTTACAACTTTTTACATTATTTTGAAGGGGCTGTAAGTTACAGCAGGTGTAACTTAGCAGCACCCTATATCTTTTTATGTTCCAATGAATTAATAGCTATCGCCTGTGGGTGGGCTTGCTATCTTTTCAATTAATGAGAAAATAATGACTTTGTTTTGATTTGATGTTTGTAGAATGTTTTTGTTCTAAGGCGTGTTCGTAATTTCTCTTTATTTTTATTTATTTGGTTTTTTTTTTCTCTTAAAGTATACTGGATTGACAAAAGATTCTCGTTAATACTACAAGCTGAGGATAGATTTAATCATGAAAATTTCGATTGTGACCAGTACTATGACATATCCGTCTTTCCTTTGTTTAAGTTAACTCTTTGAATTAATGTCTATAATTTCTATATCATTTGTATTAATTAACTCTCCCTTATTAAAAAAATAAAATTTAGCTCTCCAAATCAATATATTTGCTGTGGGTTTCCATTGTCTAAATGAAATTTGATGAAACGTGTCTTCACTCAGTGTAATTGCTTACATGTTTCGGTGTAGATATTGGGCGATAAGTATATATATTATTCTCCTCAAATACTTATACTGTGAAAGTTTTTGAGAATTTTGTACATATTATTTAAAATGCTTAAATAATAGATTACGTTTAATCTTTTCCTACTAAAATTATACTATGGGTAACCTATGACGATCCTAAATTCCAATTATATTAAGATGTAGAAATATTAATTAATTAATTCCTTCCATTAATTTCTCAATGTGCTGGAAAGATGTTTCCATTACCAATTTGAATTATTTCAACTAATTATATATTTTCTTCCTTCAGAGAGAAATAGTTCCAATATGACCATGCTTTTGCCTTTTTGTTATTTATTTTCCAGCTTGTTTGAAATGAAAATTTCTTTCTAGTTTCAAGGTTTTTGCTATTTTTTTATGAATTACTGATATTATTTGTTTTCATCTTGATCCTAATTGATTATGAACTATTTTGTAATTTCTCGCTTTGAAAGTGGCATTTTACTGGTGATCTGACCTGCATTCAGTTTTCAAATGGCTGCCCGGAAGTACTATCTCAAAACCGTCTTTATTGTAATTAGACGGATAATTTTGTTTATCATTTTAATGTGGACTTATTAATTGGACATTGTATGTTTTATTAATAATTGCTTTACTAATCTCTTGATTATTATACGTGCAAAAATAGATGGTATTAATTTAGTGCTTTTTATTGAAGACTAAAAGCATAGGGGCTTTGTAAATATTGTTGAAGGCTAGCCACGATATAAATACTTGTAGAAACAAATGTTTTTGATAAATTGAATTCATATTAAGATTGTTTGCCATTATTGTAATCAAAACGGTCACATGAAATATAAATGTCCCGTGAAAAGGAATGCATTCATTGGTGTCAAATGTATTTGGGTTCCAAAAAGAACCATTGCTAACTCTCAAGGACCCAAAAAGCTTTGGGTACCTAAAACTTGAGATTTTCTTTGTAGGGCTTAAAGAAGAAGAAAAATAAATGGTACTTGGACAACGGTTGTTCAAGGCACATGACCGGAAATTATGCATGGTTCTCAAGCTTCACCAAAATTGAAAATGGTGGAGATGTATCTTTTGGAGACAACTCAAAAGAAAAAATTCTTGGAATTGGAGATGTTGGTAAAGTTTCCTCAACTGTAATTGAGAATGTATGTTTGGTTGAGAACTTGAAACACAACTTAATTAGCATTAGTCAATTATGTGACAAAGGTTATAAAGTTATTTTTGATAAATTTAATTGTGTTATCGAGAACTCATGTAATGGCAAAATCTTGTTTGTTGGTAATAGATGTGGTAATGTTTATATCATTGACATAGAATGTGCATATACTCTTGATAAATTTTTTTCCGCATTACATGATGATAGTTGGCTATGGCATTGAAGATTAGGACATGCAAGTATGGATTTGATTTTGAAAATTTCGAAAAATGATTTAGTTAAAGGTCTTCCGAAAATTGGTTTTCAAAAGGATAAGATTTGTGAAGCTTGTCAATTTGGAAAACAAATCAAAACCTCTTTAAAAAATAAAAACCAGATTTCTACTTCAAAACCACTTGAACTCCTTCACTTAGATCTATTTGGGCCATCTAGATATGCTAGTCTAAATGGCAAATATTATGCATTTATGATAGTGGATGATTATTCTAGATATACATGGGTACTATTCTTAGCCAATAAAGATGATGCTCTTGATGCTTTTAAAGTGCTTTATAAGAAATTACAAAATGAAAAAGGGCATGATATTATATGCATTAGGAGTGATCATGGAGGAGAATTTGAAAATCATGCATTTGAGATTTTTTGCAATAATCTTGGCATTGAGCATCAATTTTCATCACCTAGGACTCCACAACAAAATGGAGTTGTTGAGAGAAAGAATAGGTCTATTCAAGAAATGGCTAGGACCATGTTAAATGAAAATGCATTACCTAAATATTTTTGGGCCGAAGCCGTCAACACTGCTTGCTATGTTTTAAATCGGGTGTTGATTAGACCTCATCTTAATAAAACTCCTTATGAGCTTTGGAAAGATAGAAAACCCAACATTCAGTATTTCAAAGTTTTTGGATGCAAATGTTTTATTTTAAACACAAAACATAATCTTGGTAAATTTGATCCAAAATCTGATGTTGGCATCTTTCTCGGGTATTCAAACTCAAGCAAAGCTTATAGAGTTTATAATAAAAGAACTTTAGTTGTGGAAGAATCCATGCATGTTACGTTTGATGAATCTAACCCCTCCTCTGTGGAGAAAGGAGTTGCTAATGATGATGCAGATGGAGAGCTACAAGAAGAATCATCAAAAGAGAATCAAGAGAATGCACCACAAGAAAATCAAGAGGATAGACAAGAAGAACAAACAAATACGGAGCTGGAGCAACAAGAAGGTATTTCTCAAACACTCCCCAAGGAGTGGAGGTATGTCTCTTCTCATCCTAAAGATGTAATTTTAGGAGATCCCTCACGAGGTGTTACAACTAGATCATCTCTTAAGAATACTTGTGAGCATAATGCATTTATCTCTCAAATTGAACCCAAATCCTTTGCGGATGCGGAAAATGATGAATCTTGGATTATGGCAATGCAAGAGGAGTTAAATCAATTTGAAAGAAACAATGTGTGGGAATTAGTTACTAAATTGGAACATCAATCTGTCATAGGTACTAAATGGGTGTTTAGAAATAAGATGGATGAATCCGGTGTGGTTGTAAGAAATAAAGCTAGATTAGTGGCTCAAGGTTACAACCAAGAAGAAGGAATTGATTTTGATGAAACTTTTGCACCTGTAGCAAGGTTAGAATTCATTAGGATGTTGTTAGCAAATGCATGTCATAAGGATTTTATTTTATATCAAATGGATGTCAAGAGTACTTTCTTAAATGGATATATTATGGAGGAAGTTTATGTGAAACAACCTCCTGGTTTTGAAAATGAAAAATTTACAGATCATGTGTATAAGTTATCCAAGGCTTTGTATGGTTTAAAACAAGCACCTAGAGCTTGGTATGATAGGCTTAAAAACTTCTTGTTGGATAACGATTTTTCGATGGGAAAAGTGGACACAACTCTTTTTGTTAAGCATAAGAACCAAGACATACTTATTGTTCAAATTTATGTTGATGATATTATTTTTGGTTCTACTAATGAGTTGTTGTGTAAAGATTTTTCATCATGTATGAGCCAAGAATTTGAGATGAGTATGATGGGAGAGTTGAAATACTTCCTTGGACTTCAAATCAAACAAAACAAGGAAGGAATTTTCATAAACCAAGCCAAGTACGTGAAAGATCTACTCAAAAGATTTGGCTATGATAATGGAACGGCAAAAAGCATTCCTATGAGTACTACCATCAATCTTGACAAATATGGAAAGGGCAAAGAAGTGGATATCAAAATGTATCGAGGTATGATCGGATCTTTACTTTATTTGACTGCAAGTAGACCCGATATCATGTTTAGTGTATGTTTGTGTGCA
Source organism: Citrus australasica (assembly GCA_029618585.1). NCBI lineage: Eukaryota > Viridiplantae > Streptophyta > Magnoliopsida > Sapindales > Rutaceae > Citrus > Citrus australasica. The sequence continues at coordinate 18,526,738 of JARCIV010000001.1, forward strand.
AGATTTCAATAATGTCCCAAGGAATCCCATTTGCTTGCTGTTAAAAGAATTTTCCGTTATTTGAGTGGAACCATAGATATTGGCCTTTGGTATCCTAGGGGAACTCATATAGATTTAACATGTTATTCGGATGCGGACTTTGCCGGTTATAAAGTGGATAGGAAAACCACTAGTGGAACTTGCTATATTCTAGGACACTTACTTGTTTCATGGTTTAGTAAGAAACAAAATTCTGTTGCACTTTCAACTACCGAGACTGAATATATAGCTGCCGGAAGTTGTTGTGCACAAGCACTTTGGATGAAACAAACACTTAGAGATTATGGCATTAATCTTGAACAAATTCCTATTAAGTGTGATAATACTAGTGCTATAAATCTTTCAAAGAATCTCATTCAACACTCTAGAACCAAGCATATAGAAATTAGACATCATTTCTTGAGAGATCATGTTCAAAAGGGAGATATTGCATTAGAGTTTATTTCTACGGAAAAACAACTTGCCGATATTTTCACAAAACCACTTTGCGAAGAACAATTTTCAAAAATTCGGCATGAACTTGGGATGATGAAATTTTCGCATCAACTTCTCTATTCATGCTATTGAGTGTACTGAATTGATTGACTTAGTTGTAATCTAATATTTATGAAATGCTTGAGCTTGATAGTCAAATGATGAATTTGCCTTGTTAATTCTTGATTATATGAATTAATTGGTTGAAAACATGTTCATGAATCGTGCATTAACATGGCTCATAAAATATTTTCAGATCAATTAAATGATCTTGTAATATATTATTTGCTGGCCAAAAATTAAATCAAATGTGCGAAATTACAGATAAAATAAACGGATAACCGTTTCCAATAAACGGTGAACCGTTTTATTCCAGAAATGAGATTATGTGTCTGACTGTTTACTCTTTCACCGTTTGCTACAATCGGTGAATCATTTGAAAACAGAGAGTCCTCTAACAGTTACTCATTAGCCGTTAAGCGCTTAAGCTTTCACCGTTGCCCATTCTTTAGCCTCTGGAAGTTACCCCTTAACCGTTTAAATAAACGGTTAACCGTTTTCGCGATTATAAAACTGTTCAAAGGTCTTTTCTTCTCCCTCTCCAGTTGCCCTTTCACCGTTTCGGCCATTATTGCGCAACCGAAGGTTTCTCTGCCCTCAAACCCTCATTTTTCTTACTTTTCTTGCCAAATCAAACCTTCAACATCATTTCTTATCACCTTTAGAACACTTTCACCGATTCAAAACTTCCAATCAAGCCCAAAATTGAAAAATCCCAAATCTAAACCCTAACTGCCGCGGGTCGGGTTTCTTCGTTTTTAATCCGATTCTTCCCCTTCTTCAACCAAATTGAGCATCAAACTCACATCCTCTATTCATTCCTAATCAAATCATCGATTTATTTTCTTCTCTTCACATCTCTCCCGCATTTTTCACACTCCATTGTGTTTCTCCATGGCTGCACCCCCTCGGGGAAATCTCAGGCGTAAATCTGTGCCTCCAAGGAATCCCATACCACCACGGGAAGTCTCTGAATTTGCAAGCATTCACTTCCCCACGCCTTCCTTGGTCAAGCGGTTCGAAGATCGCTTCTATGGTCGAAAGGTACTTGACTCCTTCTTTGTTGACATTGATGATTTCCGTAACTTAGTTGCATGTGGTAGAAGCATTCGGGATATGCTTCAGCCTTGGGAGTCTGCCATTGACTTTGATGACCGAGTTTATCCAAATTTAGTGCGAGTCTTTTATTCGAACATGGAAATCTCCGATACTCGTCCAAATAGGATAGTTACTCAAGTCGGCGGTGTGCCAATAGAGTTTGATGATGCGGACCTAGCTGACTTTCTTGGTATTTCTAATGAGGGGCATGATATATATGAAGGACAACATTTGTCCATGAGGTTCCTAATAACGCAACTTTTGTGCAGTAAAATTAAAACAGATGGCGGAAGCTCTAGAAACCTCGGATCGACTTCATTCAAAAACGAAAATCAAGAGGAAAGATTGAAGTTTAATTACCTCACTTGTAGTTTCAAAAACGACTTTGTGAAGTAGGAGAAAATGACTGAAAACAGCAAGCTACGAACACTGTCCAGAAAATAGAGCTCTGCACGAACAGCTTCTGTTTTTCCACGATCTGAGATCCTTTAAGCACCCCAATTGTGATGCCTCTAGTCAGTCCACACTTAGAAATGTTCTAGGAGTTCATAGGATTTGGAATCTCGAAATTTCGTTTAGAAATGAGAGAGATAATGAAGAAACATGAATGCTAGTTCATGATGATTCATTCCACCAAATAAAGCCACCATTATCTCCAATAATGGCACCAAACATTATCATGTGCTAGACCCACCCACTTAGCCATTATTTATTGAAAGTGATCTTATCACTTCAATAAATTATTTAATCAAATAAATAAATAGCTACATTAATTAATTTCGTAATTAATTAATTAATCCCATTTTGATCAAATCAAATGGTTAAATGTGGGCTTCTTTTGTGACATGTTCTAATGCTTTCTCTTAATCCATATTAGATCCAATAAAAGCCCAAAATTCTAAACCCAAAATTGGTCTAGAAGTCCATAATCATATATGAACCGGAACATGTCCAAAAAGGTCATTTTACATGCTCGATATTACATAATGTTTAATTGAGGATTTATGAAATTTATTTTGTTCCTTAAACTATTTATGGAACATCTAAATTTCTATCTTAAATCATATTTAATATATATTTATATATATTCATTCTCAATGAATTATAATATAAATATTGATTTTCCTAAAATTATGAAATTTAACTTCTCATTTTCTAGTAACTCTTTTTTTTTTCATTTCTATTTGGTGTGTGACCTTTTAGGTTTTTAGTTATAAGGCAGTAGAACTATTTTAATGATAACTCTTTATTCATTAAATGATACTAAACTCTTTAGTCATCAATTAGAACTTTTCTAATAACCTTAAGATGCATTGCTAATACGCTTTACCAATATTAATCTTAAGGTTTCTACAAGTCATGAGTGACACCTAGCAGTATATCACAACTATCCAAATAACAAGAATTGTTGGATCTATAGAACCTATTCCATTGTATCTCTATGTCTTGGTCTCTTCATCATCCATGTCCAGAGAAAAGCACGGCTTATGGTTTATTATGTTAAACAGTTATGCTTTATCTCAAAATAAATCTAAATGAACTTGGCATGAAAATATAATTTGAACTCCTTCAAATATATTTCACCTTGGCCAAGGATTTCTCATGCCAATTCATATTATCTCATAGGGACATCCATTTTGTATATTACAAAGTGATAAATTCCATATTGGCCATACACTTGTCTTCATACATAGCCAACCATGACAGCTATTGCTAGATCTCTTCCTTGATTAGCAATCAATCATTATGCTTTCACATATCAGAGATGTCTATGTATAAGACATCTGTTATGCCTCAGGTCTAAAAACCATTACTAAACATAGTGTCTATTACAATGTATAATAAGCCATTAACACTCAAAACTATATGGCTTACTATATTTGGTCAAGTTCAGTAAACTCGTTCTCTTAACAAGTACCTATGTGTTTGACTTGACATCTCATGTCAATGATATGAAACTCACCATCCATTTTAGTATCACATACCATAAGGAGTCATAACACATACTAGTGTTTATAGGAATTTATAATGTCCAATCATAAATCCACAACTAGGAACTATTTTAGAAGTATTAGTACAAAGGATGCACGTTTCATATTCTCGACAAACTCGAGGATGTGTTCCTTAACTATTTTACTTCTTGGACTACATTCATTAAATTAATTTATGAATGTTGATAACTTTTCCATTTTATAAATATCAAAATGCTATTCAAATACAATTATTCCCTAAACAAACAAACACCATTCGATTGGCCTTTAGGGCATATTACTAACAATATACACCTCTAGGAAAGCCTTTTTCTTTGATAGTTTTTGTCATACTGATGGCGTCCGTAATATATGTCGTCGTCAAGACTTGTCTGATGAGATTTGTTTGCTTCCTTTTCGGTCTCAACTTTTACCTCTCCAAGTTCGTATTCTTCACACTATCTTACAGCACATAGTGACACCTAGGAAGGGTCACTCGGATGAGGTTACGAGGTTGGACGTTGACCTACTAGATAGCCTACTCTCAGACCGTCCCATAAACCTCGGGTATGTTATTGTGCAGCACATGTTGAGTACTCTCGCGGTCAATCACCGATTGCTTCCTTATGGCAGTATTATTACTAAGATATTGTGACACTTTGAGGTGCCTATTCTTGATACTGGACATATGGAGACTAGACGGATTGGTCCCGAGGCCATGACTAGTATCGGTTTTTCTAGGAAGAATGGAGAGTGGATAAAGACAAGGAACTCCAAAAACCGGGATACCTTGATGACTCCAGAGGATGATCGGATGCTCAATGATATCTATCCTCCCGATCGGCTTCTTGACTTTAGATTATGAGCTCATCCTCATCCTCCGCGTCGTCGTTTGGTCCCTCGGCCTCCAACTGACTCTGACTCTGAGGAGCGTGTGATGGATGCTGACATTCCTCCTCTTCCGAGCCGCCTCCTGCTCCTGAGCCATCTGCTGTTCCTGAGTAGCCATCTGCCTCTATGCCGCCTCCAGCTCCAGTTCAGTCCCCTGCTTCAGACGTTGTGCAGCAGTTGATTACTGATGTTCACCGGATTTCGGAGCGCCAGCAGCTGATTCTTGATCGGTTGGACATTGTTTCCCGTGACCACCAGCAGCTACGTTCTGACTTTCAGACCTTCCAACAGCAGAGCATTGATCAGCAACTTGAGCTTATCGCTGGACAGCGCACTCTTCTCCGCTATTTCGGCTATAATTCGGGGAGCACATCTTCTCCACCTCCATAGTTTCTGGGTTCTTTTTCGCACATACATTTCATATTTTGGTTGTTTGCGTGTTGCCATTTATATTTTTATATACACTGTTCCCTCTATATGCTCTTTCTGGATTTTGATGACATATGTTTGTGTTGTTCTTGCTGATTGAATGACTTGATTATTGGTTGATGAAATTTGTGGTTTATTGGATATTGAAGTGTTAGTTTGTTTGTTCATGGCGTTGTTAGTTTGTTGAAAGATGAAGTTGGTGTTAATCTATTTTGGAAATGTTTTAATCTCATTTTTATTAGTGGTTTTGCTCATTTTTAAGGGGAAACTCTGCCAAAATTTTCGCTCGCCAAAACCGGGTAACTTCTTTAAAGGATTTGCGTTTTTCCTTTCTCTCTTTTCTTTTTTATGATGAAGGGGGAGATAATTGGGGAGATTTAGAATGAATTTAAAAATGTTTTCTTGAGCAAAAATTATTTTATTGGACATTTCTTAATTTGGCCATACATTTAGGGGGAGCACATATTAAGGGGGAGCTAAATATTGAATGAAGTTTGTCATCATCAAAAAAAGGGAGATTGTTAACATGAATATGTTAATAATATTGATTTTGATGATAACAAACTTTAAATGGTTTTTGATAAAAATGTTGGAGCTATTCCTTAATAAACGAAAGCCTTAATAATCATTTCATTCATACTCATAAAAGATGGACTTTCAAATTAGAAAAATATTCTCTGCAAAATCTGGTTTAAAATGTGATTATGGAAATAAACGGTGAACCAGTTTCTTTTAAACGGTTAACCGATTAATACCAGAGAGCAACATATTGCCTAAGCTCTAACCATTTATGAAAAACGGAAAACACAAAAGATGGAAAGGCTACTGAAATTTAACGGTGAACCATTTATTTAAACGGTTAACCGATAACATCCAGAATTGAAGGTTGTACTCCTCTGGCACTGTTTAACAAAATCGGATAAGGCTGAATTGTTTTGAAGGTTACTGGAAACAAACGGCGAACCGTTTATTACAAACGGTTAACTTATAATATCCAGAGAAGTCACTCCATGCAAATCCCTAACCGTTTAATGTAAACGGATAACTGATGTTCATCTTACAGGTCTCTGGAATTTAACGACGAAAGGATAATCCTAAGCGGCAAACCGTTTATTTGAAATTTGACCCAACGGTAACTTTTGACCAGCCTAAACGGTTAACCGTTAATGGTTAACGGCGAACCGTTTTCGGACCGAAAGTTTGTAACGGCTAGTTTTTCAGCTCCAAATATAAATAAGCTCATTCAAATTCAAAGGAGATTTGATCACAACACGACTATTGAGCTTATATTCGAGAATACAATCTTCATAGAGCTTAGAACACATTCTTGCTTCATCTATTCACATATTAGGCATCATTGTGTAATCTTATATATTGTGAGAGGCAAAACAAATCTAAAATCTTTTGTTTTGAGTGATTGTAAGTGTTGGGATACACTTGGGTTAAAGAGATTAGGATAATTTCTTGTTGTAAAGGTTATTGACACATTGGAAGTCAAGTGTAAGCATTTGAAGCCTTGGAGGCTTGCTTAGTGGAATCCTCAAGCCCGGAAAGCTTGGAGGCGTGGACGTAGGCGAGGTTGGCCGAACCACGTAAAAACCTATGTGTTTGAAATTCTCTTCCCTTATCTTTTTATATTGTGATCAACTTAATTGTTATTGCTTTGAACTTGGATTATATTTGCTTTAAGTTTTTCTTTATAAATTAATAATTTTTTAGAAACCCAATTCACCCCCCTTTTTGGGTTGCATACGTGTATTTCAGGGTTTACTTTGCTCATATCTGTTCCACAAGACCAACAGATAGACAGCACTCTCCACCCATTTACGCTTAATTGACTAGGGGCTAATTGTAGCCTTCCAAGCACTCAAACAAAATAAGGCTACAAGGGGAGCCTCATCCCTAGTTTAAAATATTCTAGGAACAAGGTGTCATATCCCTTAAGAGGCGGCTTAGTGTATCCTTTTTACATCATCAGGAATGTTGTAAATTTTTCTAAGCCTATTTAATTCATTTTATAATTGTGCTGCTTGCCATTAAGTCAATAAGGTAATTTTCGACTAGAGCTCTACTACTTAACTTTCTTTTCTTCTCTGGTCTAACCTCATCTGGTGAAGACTCTTTACCTTTATCCTCATCAGAGTCTCCCTCCTAATATTCACTTAAGGTCTGCTCTGTATTCTAGGAGCCATCGCTACTGTTTTCTGCAGATGAGGTCCAAGCCTCAAAAGACATCCTTCTAGCACTATCTCTAGCATTAGTATCACCTATCAAATTTAAAGGGATTCTCGTGTCGAAAATGGGTTTCTTCAGTAAACTAGGCAAACACTCCAGTTCATCATCATCAACCTCAATTACTTATTCTTTCCCCTTAAACATCTTTTAAACAATCTTAGAACTAGAGCCAAATATCTTCAAACTCAACCAAAAATAATAAATACCTAATGTTGAAGTACGAGAAACAATACCTTAAGCGAGGAAAAGCCAGAAGCGAGGCAATTTGTACGACTTGATCTCCGGTGAAAAGAATTGACTATGTAACTGTTGGTTAATTTTTAATCAAATGTTATTTATGCCAATGTGCAAGTGTACACAACAAGTAATAAAGTGATGAGTATTCAAGACCGTCTCCACAGGGATTGATGTTACCAGAAATGCTACAGCAATCACAATAGTGCAATCTACCTTTATTTCGAATGAACAAATGTGAAGTTACTTCGTACCGAAATTTATAATTGTGAGAAAATAAAACGAAATAGTGCAGTGATGAAATAAAGTAAATAAATTACGTAGAATGATTAAATGAGAATAAGGTAGTTGAATGATCAAACTCTCTTTATGGGTTGACTGCTTTTCATCAAATTAACACCAGTTGCTACAATACTGTCCATAGCACTGGGCAAAATTACTTTGCATCCTCAGCTATCACGTGTTGGAATTCTCATACCCTTAAGTACCTTAGCAATGACCAGTTGCTACTCTACCTTCGGCATGGCATTACGAACATTTATTCTCTTCACCCTACAAAGTGAGTACTTATGTTTAGTTTGTCACAAATTTTAAGTTCAAGTATAGCCCTTATGAGATTCAAGATAAACTTAATCCAGGAAACTCGAATTAAGATCAAGTATTACTCTAATAATATCCATTAAGACATGCCATTTTGCGGCTCTATCTTAACTTGAACCATTAAATGGGTGGTCAACCGAAATAATAGTTATAATAATAGCTACTAAAGTAAAATGCTATAGCAGTTATATAGCAACTCATAAGAACAGTCAAGAACCCATTAGATTGTTTGTCACTCAACTACAAACAAGTTTAGTTTATATTTTGAAAGAGAAAAACAAACAACAACATATTAGTCACGAAATACATTGGTTCAATCAAAGAGTGAAGAAAAGAATAAATGGAGAACGATAAAAAGTGAATCTAAATAACTCTGCTGGATTCTTCAATGATGCAGCATCTGTTTCCTTAAATTCTGATCTTCTTCTTCTTTTTCTCTTGATTTTCTCAATGTTAATCTCTCTATTAGACACTTCTGCTTGGCCATTGGATTGTGGGTGATATCCTGTTGCTACTTTATGCCTGACTCCATATTTTACTATAGCTGCAGCAAATACTTTGTTGTGAAAATGAGTACCCTCATCACTAATAATTGCTCTTAGAGTGCCAAACCTGGAAAAAAATGTTTCTCTAAAGAAAGTCCACTACTGCTTTAGCATCATTGGTAGTTAATGCTGCAGTTTCTACCCATTTGGAGACATAATCCATAGTAACCAGGATATATAAGTTCTCAAAGGATGGTGGAAAAGGACCCATGAAATCTATTCCCCATACATCAAAGACTTCTACTTCCAGAATGTTTGTCAATGGCATTTCATGTCTTTGAGTTATGTTTCCTGTCCTTTGACACCTGTCAGAACGTTTAGTAAATTCATAAGCATCTTTAAAAATAAAAGGCCAGTAATAACCTGATTGCATAACCTTAGCAGTTGTTCTGTGACCACCAAAATGTCCTCCATATGTTGCAGCATGGCAAAATTCTAGTATGTGAGGAATCTCTCCCTCTGAAGCACATCTTCGTATTACTTGATCTGAGCATAACTTATACAAATACGGGTCATCCCACTGGTAGCTTCTAACCTCATAAAGAAATTTTTTTTTCTCCTGAAACTTCAACTCAGGTGGTAGCAATCCACTTACTAAGTAGTTAGCAAAATCTGCATACCATGGAGGTCCTGTTTGCTGCAGCATCTGTGCTTGTTGTACTACTAACAGTTGTTCATCAAAAAAAGTTTCAGTGATGTCCTTTCTTGGCAATGTGCTTGTGTTTGCTTCTAGTCTCGACAGATGGTCTGCTATTTGATTCTCAGTCCCCTTTCTATCTTGAATTTCCATATCAAACTCCTGTAACAATAAGATCCATCTTATTAATCTTGGTTTAGCATCCTTCTTTGAGATTAAGTACTTTATGGCTGCATAGTATGTGTACACTGTCACTTTAGTACCTACCAAGTAAGCTCTGAATTTATCAAAAGTAAATACTACTGCTAGCAACTCTTTTTCTGTAGTGGTGTAATTAATCTGAATTTGAGTAAGAGTTTTACTTGCATAGTATATAAAGTGAAAAATCTTATCCTTCATCTGCCCTAACACTGCCTCAATAGAATGGTCACTGGCATCACACATCAGTTCAAATGGTAGAGTCCAATCTGGTGATATAACCACTAGTGCAGTGATCAAAGCTTTCTTTAACTCTCCAAAAGATTGCAGGCAGTCTTTATCAAAATGAAAAGGTTTGTCATGTTCCAGCAATAATTATAATAGTTTAGCTACCTTGGAGAAGTCTTTAATGAATCTTCTGTAAAATCCAGCATGACCCAAGAAACTCCTAATACCCTTGATTGAGGTGGGGGGTGGAAGTTTATCTATCACTTCTATCTTTCCTTTATCTACCTCAATACCATTCTTGGACACCTTATGACCCAACATTATGCCCTCTTGCACCATGAAACGGTATTTTTCCCAATTGAGTACTAAGTTAGTCATCTCATATCTTTTAAGAACTTCTTTCAAGTTGTGTAAACAATCAGTATATGTCTCTCCAAAAACTGAGAAATCATCCATAAAGACTTCCAATGTTTGCTCAACCATATTAGAAAATATAGACATCATACATCTCTGAAAAGTTTCTGGAGCATTGCATAAATCAAAGGGCATCCTTTTGAAGGCAAAAGTTCCATAAGGACAGGTAAATGTAGTCTTTTCCTAATACTCTGGAACTATAGCAATTTGGTTGTAGCCTGAATACCCATCTAGGAAATAATAATACTATTTTCAAGCAAGTCTGTCCAACATCTGATCTATGAATGGGAGTGGGAAGTGATCACTCCTTGTGGCTTTGTTGAGCTTCTTGTAATCCATACATACCCTCCATCCAATCACTATCCTTGTAGGAATAAGTTCATTCTTTTTATCTGTTATCACTGTTATTTTTCCCTTCTTTGGAACACATTGGACTGGGCTCACCCATGAGCTGTTTGATATCGGGTATATAATTTCATCATCCAACCATTTGATGATTTCCTTCTTCACAACTTCCTTCATAATGGGGTTTAACCTTCTCTATTGCTCCACTGAATTAATATAACAGTCTTCTAACAGAATTTTATGCATGCATATGGATGGACTAATCCATTTGATGTCTGCCATAGTCCATCTAATTGCTCTTCTGTATTTCTCAAGCACATCTACTAGGCTCTGTTCTTGGCCTGCATCCAAAGTAGATGAAATGATTACAGGGAGTGTGTTGTTTTGACCAAGATAAGCATATTTCAAATGTGAGGGTAACAATTTTAATTCAAGACTAGGAGGTGATTTAATAGATGGTAAAGTTATTTTTACTTCCATATCTGGAAGATTCAGATGCTCAACAAATCTGTTATGTCTATCAGATTTCTTTCCCTCTATCCAATCTATCTGGTTTGCTGCAACATCTTCTTCTTCAAAGCTCTCAAAGGTGGTAACTTTGATGATCTCATTACTGCAGCATCTGTCGATTCTGTCTGCTACAACAAAATCCACAACACTCAGGAAATTGCAATATTCTGCTTCATCAGGGTTCTTCATAGCCTCTAATACATTGAATGTGACTTGCTGATCATTCACCCTCATTGTTAGCTCTCCTTTCTGCACATCTATCATAGTCTTCTTGGTTGCTAGGAAAGGTCTTCCAAGTATAATGGGTACTTTTTTATCAGCTTCAAAGTCTAAAACAATAAAGTCCACTGGAAAGATGAATTTGTCAACCTTCACCAGTACATTCTCAATTTTTCCTTCAGGATATGCATGAGATCTATCAGCTAATTGTAGAGTGACTGCTGTTGGCCTGTATTCTCCTACTCCTAACTGATTAAATACAGATAATGGCATCAGATTAATAGTAGATCCCAAATCACAAAGTGCTCTACTATTCTACCTAGTTCCAATGGAACATGCTATTGTGAAGCTTCCTGGATCCTTCAATTTTTAAGGAATCTTACTTTGGAGCATGTGACTGCTTTTCTGTCTTAAAGCAACCGTTTCAAATTCTGCCAATCTTCTCTTTTTAGCCAAAATGTTCTTTAGGAATTTCACATAATTAGGCATTTGCTTCAATACTTCCATAAAAGGGATGTTAATGTGTAATTGCTTCAACACTTCCAAGAATTTACCAAACTGCTTGTCTTGTTTTTATTTCTAAAATCTTTGTGGGAAAGGAGGTGGCTGCCTAAATTGCTGAGTAGCTTCAGGAGGTACCAATCTCTGCTCATTTGGTTTGTTATAAGTTGTTACCACTGGTGTTGTAACTTCTTTTTCAGCATTTATTGGTTGATTCCCTTCCATAGTTGCTGCAGTTTGACCACTGACATCAGTAACTTGATGGCTGGGTTGCTGTAACATACTCTCCTCTTGAGGTGGTTCTTGTGAGGAATTAAGTTCCACCATTTTTTTAGTCATATTAACAAGAATATCAACATTATTTCCATATCTTAAGTTGATGACCTTGCAATGTTCATTTCCCTTTCTTCTTGGATCTTCTGTGTTGATGGGCAAGCTCCCTTAAGATCTGCTACTCATTGCTGTGGCAAGCTTACCAATTTGGTTTTCTAGATTTCTTAGAGATACTGCTTGACTTTGAACAATTGCTTCATTCTTTGCAATGTACTCCTTAATCAATGTTTCTAGTGAAATGAGAGGATTATGGCTAGTGTGTTTTTGCCCTTGATTTTTCTTATGAAAACCAGGTGGTTGAGCATTTCTGTTCTATCCACTCAATGCTGGAGCATTTTGATTCTAATTACTCCACGAGAAATTTGGGTGTTGCTTCCATCTCTGATAGCCCTGTCTCTGTCATTTGCCATGTAAATGATATTATTGTTGCCTGGCTGTCTCTGGTTAACATGCTCATTTTGCTCCTCTTAAATGTTGATAGGTTGTAATGGCCTGTGAGGGTCTAAATTTCCCACATTCTGTAAATTATCCATGTCTGAAACAGTTTTTGAATTCCTTTGTTCTATTCGCAGTCTCCTTACAGTCCTTTTAATCTCAGGATCAAATTGGAATGCAACATATCTGTCTTTGCTTATGCAAGTGTTGATCTGTTAATAAATAGAACAAATCAAATTAAATTGGCACTATCAAGACTTACTTCACACTTCGAAAATAAACAATCAATCCCCGGCAGCGGCGACAAAAACTTGTTGGTTAATTTTTAATTAAATGCTATTGATGCCAATGTGCAAGTGTACACAACAAGTAATAAAGTGATGAATGTTCAAGATCGTCTCCACAGGGATTGATGTTACCAGAAATGCTACAGCAATCACAATAGTGCAATCTACCTTTATTTAGAACGAACAAATGTAAAGTTGTTTACAACCAAAATTTATAATTGTGAGAAAATAAAACGAAAGAATGCAATGATGAAATAAAGTAAATAAATTGCGTAGAATGATCAAATGAGAATAAGGTAGTTGAATGATCAAACTCTCTTTGTGGGTTGATTATTTTTCATCAAATTAACACCAGTTGCTACAGCATTGTCCATAGCACTGGGCAGAATTACTTTGGATCGTCAACTGTCGCGTGTTGAAATTCTCATACCCTTAAGTATCTTAGCAATGACTAGTTACTATTCTACCGTCGGCATGGCATTACGAACATCTATTCTCTCCACCTTACAAGGTGAGTACTTATGTTTAGTTTGTCACAAATTTTAAGTTCAAGTATAGCCCTTATGAGATTCAATAAAAACTTAATCTAGGAAACTCGAATTAAGATCAAGTATTACTCTAATAATATCCATCAAGACATATCCTTTTGCGGCTCTATCTTAACTTGAACCATTAAATGGGTGGTCAACTGTTGTGAAAATTTTAATAAGCTCGCAAGCGCACGAATCTAGAAATAGAATAGTGGTAACAAGGTCGATCCCACATGAATTGTTACAAATTGAAAAGTCTAATTTAAATCTAAAATTAATATTAATTCTAACATAGTTGAGCAAATTGAGTTTTAAGAAAAATTAAACTAATTAAACTAAGAAAACAATTAAAGCAAATGAGAAATCAATAAGACAAATTACCAAGGTTTCAGAATCCACCACTATTCAACTAGTAATTATCTAATTATTAATTAACCACCAATTTTAGAGTGACAACTCGAAATCAATCTATGTCATCTCATAGATATAACAATTAAGCCCAAGTAATTAAATCTAATGCAGGTTCTTTTTCTACTTGATAATATGACATCTAAGAATCTCATGTAAACATATTGAATAACAAAGAGTCAAAGTTTCCTAAGCACTCTATGTAAACAATTTAATGAAAGACATAGAATCAAAGATAATCATGTATAAACTTTATAAATCCAAGCATAGATTTAATCGAATATTAATCCCTAACAATCAATAATGCATGATAGAATTGATGAAAAGATTTTATTAACATCCAATTAATCATGTGAAATAAAAACCATAATCATCAAAGAACATATATCGGGAATTAATTAAATACAAAGATAATTATTTCATTGAATAGGGTTTCATCCTTAACCTCAGTATAAGAAAATTAGTTAGACATACTTGAATTGTGAGCAACAAAATAAATAAAATCAGCCATGAAGCCGAACTGCTGCACTCGTCCTTTTCTCCCCTCTTCTGCCTTGCATCTGCACTCCTTCCTCCTGGCGGCTACTCTCTTGCCGTTATATAATGTTACTGACTTGCTTAATCCTTATTGGATTCTAATTGCATTAATTCTTCACAACTTATCATAAGTCAAAGCCATCCACCGACTTATAAAGTCCACTCACCAAGCCCTTTTTAAATTATTTCCTTACTAAACTTTGAAAGCTAAGCACACGTTAGATCACAAAAGCAAAAGACCAATTAATGACTTCTTCTTTTAATGCCCAGCACATGCACTACAAATTGCCAAATCTTCGCTTTCCAAATGCATGCCCACCGTTCATCTTTTGAAGGGATTGACTTCCAATTTTAGTCTTATTGACTTCCAAATTTGAACTTCCTCATGCCCTTTTTATCCTTAATCTTCAATTAATTCCCTATTCAACAAAATAATTCAATTAATTAAAAATAACAAATAAAAATAACTAACAATTAAATTATTAAGAGTAAAATATGTATATAAATTATGCTCATCAAATACCCCCAAACTTAGATTTTGCTAATCCTCGAGCAAAACTAAAACTTAAAACAAAAGTAAAAACAATGAAACAAAAAGTAAATCTTAACTAAATCACTTTCGCAGGTAATCGCGATTGCATTTAGCGTATGCAACAAGCTTTTAAACCCTTAAGCGGCCCTAGTGGACGAGTTATAGTCTCGTGAGGGCTTCAGTGATGATACCCACAAACATCATTTAAAAAAAAATAATAAAATAAAAAGAAAAAAAACTTTAAATAAAATATGAAAATAGCCTCAAAGATTGCATAAATTATATAGCTCAAAGAAAATTTCAAATATTGGCAAAGTTCTAACTTTAATTCAATAATCAATTCCATCTCTCTTTCGATTCTTGTAGTGTGTGTGTGTGAGAAATCAATTCAGTCAAATTCATTCCTAAAATCTTCAATATCAACAACCTTCGCCTCAAACAAAGAAAAGAGTAGGTCAAACTAATCTTATCATCTTGATCTCCAATTTTTTCCTCTCACAGCTTTTATGTGCATTTTCTTTTGATTTTTTTTAGCACATGCACTTGATTTTTTTTCTTCTTTTTCCTTTTTTTTTTAACCATAGTCATGAGCTTTCACTCTACCCCTTAAGGTAGCCTTCTTCTCATGGTAGATTATCATCTACATACTTGTGGTACATAGGCCCAAATTACTCAAGAATAGCTTCACTCTTAAGGGTTATAGGTAGCTATTTCTGACTCTGGCGCCTGTGTATACTATTTTGTATTGTGGAGATAAGAATCAAGACAAACAGTCATTTACTCTATCTAAAATTCTCAACTCAGGCTGCGTCAATCTCAAATTTCAAGTCAAAATTACGAAAGAATTGATATTAGTACTCATGGTTTAAAGAATCTCAATCAAGAGGAACTAACACAAGAATCAAGTATAAACTAAGACAATATTCAACCCTTTCTAAAAAACCATATTCATTGTCAATCAAATTCTTATCATTGGCTTTTCACATAAAAACAAAAAAAACACAATTTTTTTTTTGAATTTTTGAAATTTTTTTTGGGGTTTTTTTAACAAACAAAGCACACACTATTCCCACCCCAAACTTATTTGGAACATTGTCCTCAATGTTTCACAAACAAAAGATATGCATGCAAATAAAGGAAAGAAATAATAATAATAATAATAATAATAATAATAATAATAATAATAATAACATAAATAATAAAAAGAAAGTTGGAGAGAACACACATGGATGGGCTGTGAAAGCTTTAAAAAATTGACAACTAAAAAGAAAACATTAGAAAAGAAAAACAAACAATGAAAAGAAAAACCTACTATTAACATAAAACAAGAATGCAAAGATGGACTTAATTAATCCTGATAAACAGGATCATCTAAAAGTATTTAATCAACTTCTGGTGTTCTTAACTCTAAAAATGGTTTTAATCTTTGACCATTGACCTTAAATAAATCACCATTCTTAGGATTTTCAATCTCAATTGCTCCATAAAGGAAGACAGTACGAACTATAAAAGGACCAGACCATCGAGAACGTAACTTACCTGGAAAAAGATGCAATCGGGAATTATATAAAAGTACTTTCTGACCTGGTGTAAAGACTTTTCTCAAAATGTGTTTGTCATGAAAGACTTTCATCCGCTGTTTATAAATCTTGGCATTCTCATATGCATCATTCCTGATCTCTTCAAGTTCTGTAAGTTGTAATCTTCTCTTGGAACCAGTATGCTGCATGTCAAAATTGAATTTCTTGATAGCCCAATATGCACGATGCTCCAACTCTATTGGCAAATGACATGCTTTTCCATACACAAGTCGATAAGGTGACATCCAATTGGTGTTTTAAAAGCAGTCCTATATGCCCACAATGCATCATCAAGTCTCAAAGACCAATCCTTTCTATCTAGCCTAACTGTTTTCTCTAGAATCTGTTTGATCTCTCTATTAGAAATCTCTACTTGGCCACTGGTTTGAGGATGATATGGGGTGCCAACCTTATGTGTAATGGAATATTTGTCCAAAAGAGTTTTGAAAGGTTTATTGCAAAAATGGGTACCACCATCACTAATGATTGTTTTAAGGAAACCAAAACGAGACAGAATATTACTCTTCAAGAATTTCACTACAACCCTATGATCATTGGTTTTGCATGGAGTAGCTTCAACCCACTTCGACACATAGTCCACTGCAACCAATATATACTGATAACCAAAAGATGGAGGAAAAGGTCCCATGAAATCAATACCCCATACATCGAAGATCTCAACCACAAGAATAGGATTGAGTGGCATCATGTTCCTCTTTGAAATGCTACCCATACGTTGGCACCTATCACACAAAGAACATAAAATATAAGCGTCATGAAAAAGAGTAGGCCAATAAAAACCACACTGTAAAATTTTTGTTGCTGTCTTTTTAGCACTAAAGTGGCCTCCACAAGCTTGTTCATGGAAAAATGAGATAACACTTTGAACTTCATTATCGAGAACACATTGCCTAATAATTTGATCAGCACAATATTTAAATAAATAGGGATCATCCCAAAAGAAGTCTTTCAATTTAGATAAGAACTTTGTTCTATCTTTCTTAGTCCAGTGCTTTGGGATTTGACCTGTAGCAAGGTAATTAACTATATCAGCAAACTATGGTACAACATTAACACTCATAAGTTGCTCATCTGGAAAAGACTCATTCAAAGGTAAAGATTCTGCAATAAATTTAAGATCAAGGCGAGATAAATGATCTGCCACAACATTTTCAGAACCCTTTTCTATCTCTAAATTCAATGTCAAATTCTTGTAAAAGCAACACCCAACGAATCAATCTTGCTTTAGCATCTTTCTTAGTAAGTAAATATTTTAAAGCAGAATGATCAGTAAAAATAATCACTTTACAACCTATAAGATAAGATCTGAATTTATCAAGTGCAAATACCACAGCTAGCATTTCTTTTTCTGTAGTTGAATAGTTCAAATGTGCATCATTGAGTGTCATACTAGCATAATAAATCACATAAGGCACACTATCTAATCTTTGTCCTAAAACTGCTCCCACAGCATAATCAAATGCATCACACATAATTTCAAAAGGCAAATCCCAATTAGGTGGTTGAATGATAAGTGAAGAAGTCAACAATTTCTTAAGCTTTGCAAAAGCATCAAGACAAGATTCATCAAAGATAAAAGGTGCATCCTTAACAAGTAAATTGCATAAAGGTCTAGAAATTTTACTAAAATCTTTAATGAATCTTCTATAAACACCAGCATGTCCAAGTAAAGATCTTACTTCTTTTACCGATTTGGGATGTGGAAGATTAGAAATTAAATCCACCTTAGCTTTGTCGACTTCTATACCTTTGCTGGAAATTATATGACCAAGGACAATACCTTGTTTTACCATGAAGTGACATTTTTCCCAATTTAGAACCAAGTTCTTTTCTTTACATCTCTACAAAACTAATGTTAGATGCTGCAAACATTCATCAAAAGAATCTCCATAAACAGAAAAATCATCCATGAACACTTCAAGAAATCTTTCAACCATATCAGAAAAAATACTAAGCATGCATCTTTGAAAGGTAGCATGTGCATTGTATAAACCAAATGACATTCTTCTATATGCAAAAGTTTCAAAGGGACAAGTAAAAGTAGTTTTCTCCTGGTCCTCTGGAGCTATAGGGATCTGATTATAACCTGAATATCCATCTAGAAAACAATAAAAATCATGACTTGCAAGTCTATCAAGCATTTGATCAATAAATAGAAGAGGAAAATGATCTTTTCTTGTGAATGAATTCAATTTTCTATAATCAATGCAAACACGCCAACCTGTAGTTACTCTAGTGGGAATTAATTCATTATTAGCATTAGTAACTACTGTAGCACCAGATTTCTTAGGAACAACTTGCACAGAGCTAACCCAAGAGCTATTTGAAATAGGATAAATAATTCCTGCATCTAATAATTTGATTACTTCAGCTCTTACTACTTCTTTCATGTTAGGATTTAGCCTACGTTGCATCTCCCTAATAGGTTTAGCATTTTCTTCAAGATGAATACGATGCATGCAATCTACTAGATTAGTACCTTTAATATCAGAGATGGTCCATCCTATTGCCTTTTTATGCTCTTTTAGAATACCTAACAACTTACCTTTTTGCTTAAGTTCAAGAGAAGAAGAAATAATAACAAGTAGAGTGTCAGATTCTCCTAAGAATGTATATTCCAGAGTGTCAGGCAGTGCTTTGAGCTCCAATTTTAATGGTGTTTTTACAAACGAGCTAATCTTCTTCTCAGAATAAGGTAGCGGTTCTGACTTTGTCTTCCATTTAGTTATGTCCATAATTTGAGGTGCATCAAGTAAGGCGTTGACTCCCGCAATCGCACTGTCATCATTAAAAGATAAATCAGAATGAGTTAAACATGCCTCTAATGGATCATCAGTGTGGTTAGAAATGAATGAATCTTCTACTAATTCCTCTATCATATTTGCTTCGAAAAATTCATCTTCTTCCTGTGGCTGCTTGGTAACATTAAAAATATTCAATTCCATGGTCATATTACCAAAAGATAGTTGCATGTTTCCATTCCTGCAATTAATAAGAGCATTAGCTGTAGCTAAGAAAGGACGACCTAGAATAACTGGAGTGTGTTTCTTAAGATCATGTACCTGTTGAGTATCAATAACAATAAAATGAACATGATAATAAAATTTATCAATCTGTATCAACACATCCTCTATAATACCACGAGGTATTTTCATTGACCTATTAGCAAGTTGCAAAATAATAGGAGTTGATTTTAACTCATCTAGTCCAAGCTACATGTAAACAGAATAAGGCAAGAGATTAATACTAGCACCCAAATCCAATAATGCTTTATCAAAACATTGGTTCCTTATAACACATGAGATAGTAGGAGAACCTGGATCCTTAAATTTTGGTGGCATTTTACATTGGAGTAAATTGCTAGTTTGTTCAGTTAAAAATGCCTTTTTGGTGACATGCAAATTTCTCTTTTTAGTACATAAATCTTCAAAAACTTGGCATAAGAAGGAACTTGCTTAATAGCATCGATTAAAAGGATGTTTATACTTACCTGTTTGAAGATTTCCATAATCTCACCTGTTGAAGTCCCTTTCTTTACCTTTGTTAACCTTTGAGGAAAATGAGCCTTGGGAATGTAAGCTGGCGGGCCACTTTCTTCAGGATCATTTGGTGATGAGTCTTGTGATGGAACTGGATCTGAAAAAGTATGCTCAGATGTCTTTCTTGTTTAAACCTTCACCTTGTTGTCAAATAATTTTCCTCTTCTCAAGGTCATAACAGTTTTTGCTTGTTCATGCTGAGGGTTTGAACTCGATCCAACTTTGTGCACTCCTTTGGGATTAGGAACTGGTTGACTTGAAAATTTTCCTTTTTCTCTCTCCGCTACAGTAGTCGCTAATTGACCCAATTGATGTTCAAGCTTTAGAATAGCTTGAGTGTTTGACTGAAAAGCTTGTTGGGTTGACTGAATGAAACTTTGAAGTGTATCCTCTAAAGAAGACTTTCTTTGTTAGGGTGCAACAAATTGAGACATAAGTTGTTGGGCAGGAGGATATACTTGGTTAGGATGGACAGATTATTGATTGGGCATGTTAAATTGTTGCCCTCCTTGGTTTGACAAAGTTTGATTTTGTTTCCAAGAAAAATTAGGGTGATTCCTCCAATTAGGGTTATATGTGGATGAATATGGATTATTGGGGGTTTTCTCATATGATTGTAAGGCATGTACCTGCTCACAATAAGCCTCTGGATAGACTGGTAATGATGGACAATTCTGTGTTGAATGAGACAAGTTAGAACAAATAGCACAAACCTCATTAGCTACACTAAGATGATGATTCATTGATTGGTTCAGAGCTAAGGCATCTACTTTCCTAAAAAGCATAGCTAGAGTGGCTTTCACATCAAAGTCATCCTTAACTTCGTATAGACTCTTTCTAGAAACTTGAGATAATTTTTCCCTTTGATTTGAAAAAACACATTGTTGAGAATTATCAGAAAGTGAATTAAAGAAATTCCATGCAGCCCCTTCATGTAAGTTCAAAAATCTCCCACCATTCATAGACTCTACCATATGACGATTTGACATAGTTAAACCATTATAAAAGCACTGTATAAGTCTCCATTTTTCAAAACCATGGTGGGGACACTTAAGGAGTAAATCATTGAATTTTTCCCAACACTCATAAAATTGCTCACCCTCTCTTTGATAAAAATCACTTATCTCTCTCCTAAGGGCATTTGTTTTAGACATAGGAAAAAACTTGGTGAGGAACTTATTACTCAATTCATCCCACGTAGTTATAGACCCAGCAGGAAGTGAATTCAACCAAGCTTTCGCTTTGTCTTTTAATGAGAAAGGGAACAAACGAAGCCTAATTGACTCATCACTAAAATTTTGAAAACGGAATGTAGAGCATATGTCAAGGAATTCCTTAATGTGCAAATATGGGTCCTCTCTCTCTAACCCATGAAAAGATGGTAAAAGTTGAATGACAGAGGGCTTGAGTTCAAAGTATGTTGCTGTAGTTTGTGGCAACACAATACAAGATGGTTGGTTGGCTGCAAGCAGTGAAAAATATTCTCTAAGGGGTTTCTCTCCTTGCACTAGTGGTAGTATTGGCAATATTCCATTTAGGTCATCCATCACTTGAGAAGAACTAGCTTGACTACTATCAATTTTCGACTCTCTTTTAACCAAACGATTTGTTGAATCACGTTCCCAAACACTCATAAACTAACTAGACAAGGAAAGAAAGAAAAATAAAATAAATAAACCAACAATAATGAGAATAAACGAAATTAAAAAAAAATAAAAGAAATCAAACAACCAAACAATGAATTTAAAGATAAATAAAAGTTTTTTTGTGTTTTTTAATTAAAAAAAATAAAAGACAACCTAAATTATAACTAGTGGAAGAATTAAATCAACCTAGATTAAACTGACTTTCTAGCACATTCCCCGGCAACGGCGCCAAAAACTAGTTGTGAAAATTTTAATATACTCGCAAGCGCACGAATCTAGAAATAGAAGAGTGGTAACGAGGTCGATCTCACAGGGATTGTTATAAATTGAAAAGTCCAATTTAAATCTAAAATTAATATTAATTCGAACCTAGTTGAGCAAATTAAGTTTTAAGAGAAATTAAACTAATTAAACTAAGAAAACAATTAAAGCAAATGAGAAATCAATAAGACAAATTACCAAGGTTTTAGAATCCACCACTATTCAACTAGTAATTATCTAATTATTAATTAACCCCCAATTTTAGAGTGACAACTCGAAATCAATCTATGTCATCTCATAGATATAACAATTAAGCCCAAGTAATTAAATCTAATGTAAGTTCTTTTTCTACTTGATAATATGACATCTAAGAATCTCATGTAAACATATTGAATAACAAAGAGTCAAAGTTTCCTAAGCACTCTATGTAAACAATTTAATGAAAGACATAGAATCAAAGATAATCATGTATAAACTTTATAAATCCAAGCATAGATTTAATCGAATATTAATCCTAACAATCAATAATGCATGACAGAATTGATGAAAAGATTTTATTAACATCCAATTAATCATGTGAAATAAAAACCATAATCATCAAAGAACATATATAGGGAATTAATTAAATACAAAGATAATTATTTCATTGAATAGGGTTTCATCCTTAACCTCAGTATAAGAAAATTAGTTAGACATACTTGAATTGGGAGCAACAAAATAAATAAAATCAGCCATGAAGCCGAACTGCTGCACTCGTCCTTTTCTCCCCTCTTCTACCTTGCGTCTGCACTCCTTCCTCCTGGCGGCTACTCTCTTGCCTTTATATAATGTTACTGACTTGCTTAATCCTTATTGGATTCTAATTGCATTAATTCTTCACAACTTATCATAAGTCAAAGCCATCCACCGACTTATAAAGCCCACTCACCAAGCCCTTTTAAAATTATTTCCTTACTAAACTTTGAAAGCTAAGCACACGTTAGACCACAAAAGCAAAAGACCAATTAATGACTTATTCTTTTAATGCCCAGTACATGCACTCCAAATTGCCAAATCTTTGCTTTCCAAATGCATGCCCACCATTCATCTTTTGAAGGGATTGACTTCTAATTTTAGTCTTATTGACTTTCAAATTTGAACTTTCTCATGCCCTTTTTATCCTTAATCTTCAATTAATTCCCTATTCAACAAAATAATTCAATTAATTAAAAATAACTAACAATTAAATAATTAAGTGTGAAATATGTATATAAATTATGCTCATCATCAACCCAAATAACAGTTATAATAATAGCTACTAAAGTAAAATGCTATAGCAATTATATAGCAACTCATAAGAATAGTCAAGAACCCATTAGATTGTTTGTCACTCAACTACAAGTAAGTTTAGTTCATATTTTGAAAGAGAAAAAACAAACAGCAGCATATTAGTCGCGAAATACATTGGTTCAACCAAAGAGTGAAGAAAAGAATAAGTGGAGAACGACAAAAAGTGAATCCAAATAACTCTGCTGGATTCCTCAATGATGCAACATTGGTTCCCTTGAATTATGATCTTCTTCTTCTTTTTCTCTTGATTTTCTCAATGTTAATTCCTTGTCGCCGTTTTATGTGATACGCGCCCCTTTTTATAACTGAAAACTAGGGTAAACAAAAGCTTAGGGCATACATGAGTCAAATTAGGAAACTGCAGATTGCAATTCTATAGCTATCTCGCTCTAAGTTTTCTCCCTCATTGTTTCAGGATTGCTACAACAATGGTTGCTCCAGCAACAACTATAATACTGCACTGTTTCAGGTTGTGTTTCACTTCTTTTGTGGCCATATTCTTTCTCCTTCTTGCTAGCCTAATGCCTCAACATCCCTTCATGGATTATAAACTTCTGAAAACCTACAATTATACACATCTTTCAAACACAAATTACTTTAAATTAAGCAAAACTTATTAAGACTAAATTGAAATGGATGTTTATGCAAAATGTAATAAAAACATATCATTTATTCTCTAAATGGTCTTTATTTAAGTCTAGAATTACCATCATAACTATCATTTCATAGAGTTATCAGTAACCAATAAAGGTAGATGGAAGCAAAGAGAGAAAGAACGATTTAAGAAATTAGGGATTTTCATATAGTTAAGCCACGAGTTTATGGCACAAGTCTTTCCAAAAGAGGCCCGATTACTAACTTGAGCATCAGAAGGTTTTCGCCGGAAAAACATTCAGCACCCCTCTAACTGGATATTGTGAGTCCAGGTTATCCATAGTGAGTTTATGGTCAACATTATCTATTCGAGTGGGATAGCAGCAATGCTGAGTCATTTCCCCAACAAACCAAATTTAAACGTTGACGTGGACACTTGGTTGCAACTCTATTGACCACATTCTTGCATTAACACTCATGTTCATCATCACGTTCATCCACGCTTGTAGAACTTCCACCAAAACATAAAAGAGCTTTAGAAAACATATTTTGACAACACACAAAAGTTAAGGCACCTGAATTTTTAATACCAAATAATTACTAATTCAAATGCTTAAAAATACAAACAAGTAAAAAAGTGAAACTCACTAAGGCATGTTTTTGACAGCGCATGCAAATTGAGACTCCGCTAAGAGTGTGTCGACAAAGGATAAGGAAGTGCAGGGAGAAGAAGAAGATGATGATGATGATGAAAAAGAATGAACTGAAACTTTTATGAGAACGAAAGAGGATGTTGATTAGGTTCTTGGTTTTTGTTTTATTGGTGGAAATAGATTATGTTGGTGGGTTAACTGGTTGTACGGAAGACGTTTGAAGAAATAACCCAATGAGAAGAACTACATTGCTACTCTGCTTTACTCATAAAGTTGTTTATATAAGGGTGGGTCTTCGACTCACAGAGGACTCAAATAATTTATTTTCTATCGCAATTTATTTCCCTCCCTTCTGAGTAGGAATAAATATCTAGAGTAAACATTTCATCACTAATCAATGTTGATCAAACTATTATAACAATTGAAGAAAACTATAATTATATATTAACATAAAGCGGCAAGTCAATTGGATTGGATTGGATTGGATCTAATAATTCAATATTGTTTCACCTTCACACACATTGATAAGAGCTATTGGCACCCTCTAAAACTTTCATAGAACCATGCCCCGAAAAAGAATAGAGTGGAGTTATTGGCACCTCTAAAAGAATTCTTGTATCTTAAATTTACATTTTTAACTTTAATCAAATCATGTTTGACAATTCATCTCTCTTCCTCTAGCCTTACATGGGTTTTATTTTTATTAAATAAAAAATACTTTTGTTGTTATAGTGAAATGTTTTTATTTTTATTTTTACTCTTAAATTAGTGGTTTCTGTTGGACTGAAATTTTTAGTTCATTATTTTCAAATTATGAAAGGCTTATTTTCTTTTACCATTATAGCTCTTGATTTCAATTATTTATGTGTCCATATAAAAGCACGTAGAATTGTCACATTCAGAGCATTAGATGATATTAGATTAGCTTCTATCAATCTTTTTTAATCTAAAAGAAATATTTCTTTATTCTTTTTTCTCTCTCTCGTACTGAAGTTAGTGAGAACATTTGTTGAATTAACATAGCTCTCCTCAAGAGAATAGCCTAGAGTATTTCCTATCTAGTTTTTAGATTCTATTTTCTACTGGTTTAACTTACTTCATAGAAATAGTTTGATATCTTTTCTCATGGAATGATAAAAAAGAGTAATAATATGAATTCTATCTTATGAGAATCATATATACATATAAGAATAAGAATAAAAGCTGGAAAAAGAAGTTCAAAGAATTCTAGACTGAAAAGTTGATTCTCATGGACAGAAAAGGGCTTTTAATTAAATTGGAGAAAAATTTTTGTAATAAAAGAATTTCATTTTCATATGATTTCTCAAGAAAAAAAGAGTATATAAGGTTATTTATGAAATTAACATAGGTGTTGTTAAAAGTAATGTGATTTACATATGTTTTTAATAGTCATTTAGAAGAGAGGTTTTATGAGGAGTTTAAAGTAGTGCTAATAGTTTCACTTATTAACAAATGGGTCAAAAAGAACATCCAAAAGATACTTGTAATGAAACAAAAAATAATTAATTATATTTTACAACTCAAAATACGCTAGAAGATCTTTAATATTTCTTAGTTTACTCTATGTTACTATAAGTACATAAAATGTTTGGCTGATGAAATGGGGCAACTAGAATCAAGCTTTCCTTGAAGCTTCCTTATGCTTGCCTTGTCACTTAAAACGACCTGAAGGAAATTTGGCGAGGAGGCAGTTGAAACTGTGAACAAACCTAGTCAAAACAACCTTTCCACCTCATCTGGAAACCCAGGGACTTAGTTTTATCCACAAAACCCACAACTCCATGATCCTAAAGAGTAAAGAAAATGGACTCATATCCAAATAACTCATAATCCTAGAATTTAGGGGAGATGAAGGAGGAGCCCTATCCAAAAACCCACTTCACTGAGATCCAAGGGAGAGAGATTTTCAACTCCTATAAAATTCCCAAAGGGCAAAAGGATAAGGGTCCATAATTTGAATACCGTGGACCCTTGTTCAATATTTGGAAATTCAAAGATTTATCTTTGATTTTCTTTACCCCTTTTATTTTTTATCATCATCCCTCTGTATCATCATCTTTTTTTATTTAAGCGAGAGTTTCTTCTAACTTTTCTCTTTTTGATTCACTTTGATTGATTTATTTTAGGTAGATATTCATATACTCAGTTATCCCACGAAAATCCATGATATTGACTTGAGCAAGGTTAACGCTGAAAAACCTTTTGGCACCCCAGACCATTCTTTTTGTTGCAAGTACTCGCCAGGACAACACCATGCTTGCCAATTCCTGCTCAGACTTGTCGAATTCTTGGTTGCCAACTTTCATTCAAGTTACTAAATTGAGGTTAGAAACTGTCTGTCCGCATGAACAAATTCAAATGCTAGCGTTGGAATCTGGTAGGTAGCCCACACGCTGACACAACTAGATTTTGGGGTCAACATATAACAATCTAAAATTTATTGATTGGTGCCTTATACTTGATATAAATAAAGTATAAAATCTTCCACCTCATAAAATACATGGTATATGACAAAGTTACATCTAATTTTCTACATGCATATGGAAAAAAATTAATTATTTAAATTTCTAATTTATCACATTGAGGTTTGATTTCTGAATTTTTCAGTTGTCAAATGGATTAATTTTTCCCCTATAAACATTGTCTACAGAAACTCATGAATCTAAACAAACCAAACCAATATTGTTTGGGGAATGAAATAATGTGACCCCGATAAGGTGTTTGCTCATACGTTATTGTACTCTCCTCAAAGTAAAAAGTGAGCAAATAGTCAATAGGCTAGCAGAAGAAAATTCTAGTGACCTTGAGTAGACCACCTTGACCAAGTGGTTATTTTGATGACCTCGAGTAGATTACCTTGACCATGATGTTATTTTGTGACCTCGAACAGATTACCTCGACCAGGAGGTTATTTGATGACTCAAGCACATCATCTTGACTAGAAGATGAGTCTGGTGACCTTGAGTACGTCACCTGGACCAGAAGGCAATTCTAATCACCTCGATCAAATAGGTTTTGAAGAGACATTGGAAAGTCACCAAGAAGCAAGACAAAGTCAAAACTTCTCTGAAATACTAGGGACCATATTCTTAGTAGGCTGAAAATTAGTGGTCTTCCTTAGAATTCTAGAAAGAGGATTCAGCCAAGTGGATAACATCCAGTCTGGGGATTGGTACTTGGTTTTATTTTTTCAAGCTTTTGATCTCTATTTTTTTTAAATAGAAATTATTTATTTTGATTCTAGTATACTTATAAACTGACTTGAGCATTGAAGGGTTCACATCGAAAAAACTTCCAATGCCTCTTACCATCTTCTGTGATTTTAGGTGTTCACAGGTTATTTATGAGTGGTCGCAGGGCATTCTTGACGATTGGCAAGCCGTTTCACCACCAAATAAATTTGATGCTGATGCAAGGATCGGTATTGAGTCACTAACCAACTCAACCGGATTTCGGCATCAACATACTTTATTAATATTTTTATCCTCAGACTCTCGGTTTTGCACTTCTGCTTACTAATACATTATGGAACTTATATCCACATTTTTCATCACTCTTTTGCTGGCCTCATGTTTGTTCCTTAATCTTCTCTTCCTCATCTTTTATCATCAATGCATGCATAATTAATTATAATATGAAGGTATTAGCATTAAGCTAATTAATTGTTTGGCATTTATATATACAGGTGTGTTGTTTTATATTTCCATGCCAGTGCCCAACCGGAATCAAAAGTAATCACATGTAAAAGCAATGCTGACTATGACAATTGCAAAATTCGTTTGAATGTGATCTTGATACCCAGGGGCGGATTTATTATAAGACCATTGGGGACTTAAGTCCCCACTAGAAAAAAAATCTTTTAATAATTAATTTAGTTTGCCTAAAATTCCCAACAAATTTCTCTCAAGCCCCCACTAATTTATAATCAAGCCCGCAATACATAGTTACACTTAAATTCTCACACTCTATATTTTTAAGTTCAAATCAAAAGAGATGGGCTTTGCAAACTAAAATTAAGCCCATAAATATTAATATTAATTTAATTTTTAGACAGCCCACAAACTCATTACTAATTTTTTATTAATCTTACATTTTTCAATTCCACCACTAGTCCAACACCCATAAAAAATCCCTAAACATCTTTTTATGTTGGTTTTATGTCAATTGTTTACATAGAAAAAGACTTATTTAATAATATTGATAATGAAGTTCTAATGCAATGTATCAATGTATAACAACTCGTAAGGACAATTGTAAACATATGCTGAAGTATTATAAATCTTTCAAATATATATCTTTATTACTTTTTGAATTTTTTATTTTGTCATTGAATAAGCCCCCCAGTCAATCAATGTGGTGTCTCCGCCCTTGTTGATATCCATCTCTGTGTTTGTGTTCCTGGCTAAAATTCGATGTGTTGTTGACGAAATTAAAGCTTGTATTGCAAGTTCTAGTGATATTTTGGATGCTGAATTGCAAAATTTGTAATGTTTCTTGCAATCTTTGTTTTATTTCTTACATTATATTCTCTCCGGATATGCATATTAAAATTGTGTACAAATATTTACAAACCATCTCCATGTGATTGGTTCTATACAATGTCATGCTATACATTTGGAGAAGTCTCTAGGACTCGGAATTAAGGATGGCAAAACGCTGCGTTTTTTTAGCCAAGCCAAGGGCCTGAAGTTTACATTCTATATTTTCTAAAAACTTTTTTTATTATATTTTGTAAATTTATAGTGTATAAAATTTAGTTTTGTTTTGGTTAGATTAGCCTTTAAAGTTGGACTTGAATGATTTAAAATTTAAAATATATGTAAGTGGATTAAATATATGTTAATAGTTGTATTTTAATTAAAATATATAAAATATATTTTTAAAATTTTTAAGTAGCTTTTGGGCTTTCGAGCTGGACTCAGGTTTTTTTTACAAAGCTCGAGTGCAGCCACAGTACTTATAAAACATGCTCTAGTTGGATTGGATTTTTCTGCCATTCCTACTTGGAATTCGATTGTCATTGATTTCATTAATTGATTGTTATTTTTTTAACATTAAGGACTCAAATGAAAATAATTATAAATAGTGTCTTAAGATATTAATCTTTTCAAAAAGACGAGGGTTCATATATTACGGATACTTGAATCGAAGAATGATACAATGGTGACCAAACAACTGTAAAATCATATAATGTTATAGTGCTAAATAAAAAAAATTATAACTATTTTTCAATCAACATTGTAACACTACACAATTTACAATTATTTTTGTCACCCTTATGTCTCTGTTAGAACTCTATCATTTTTCATTTCTTAAAAAAAACGTGCTTAAAAGATCCCCAAATTTCTGTGGGATATGTATATACTTTTAAAATGAAGATCTAATAAATATAAAATTTTACAAACGATCTAGTACTTTCTGTAAATTTCATTGAAGAAATAAGATACCATCGTACATGATTAATCATGTATATTCATTTGAGTAATTTTACATTTATAACCTTGGGAAACAAATTTTGTTTGTGATATACATGCAAGTCTCGTAATGTATAATTCGTCATCGAGGATTTAACACATCAACAACGGCTGATGCTGGTAATTATTCTTCTGTATCTTCAGGATTTAAGAAGAGGGTCACAGTGGGTCTAGATAATAGAATGGAGGAGTTGATAGATTTATTCATCGAGGTACCACCTCAACTTTTAGTAGTGGCCATACTTGATAGCGTAAAATCAAGTTTGTATCAGGCCATTGATTCTTCTCTAGGGAGGAAGAGGGAGAAGATGAACAAGAAACCCCCGTGTAGTGGGTTGAAAGGATTAGATGGAGATGCTGTTAAAACTAAGGTATGAGGCAGAGAAGCAAGCTGTGGAACCCAATTAGGGTGAAGACTCTCAAAAAGCAAACACGATGATTAGTTTAGCAGTATGTCTTTGCCTCGGCTCATAGTGCTAACTACTTCAACTTTGTCTGTTACTTGGAAACTTTGGTGCCTTCCATGCAATCATCTTGTGGCAGCAAGGTGAAAGATTCTATTGCTTTTGGTTTCAATGAACAGAGCTAGCATACCAGACAGGGTTAGCATTTTATTAATTGCAAGTGGTAGCATATTTATTCATTAGCGTCACCTTCCCCTCATCTTCTCCAACTTTGCTGCAAGTGGTAGCATATTTATTCATTACCTACATTGATAAATTTTTTAAAAATTTCCTTTTCACGAGAAATAGTCACGGAAAAACTTGTGCATGATAGAGCAGTCAGTGACTAACTCCATGAAATAATTATAAAATCATTATTTGTCTTTAATTTTCATCATACTCATTAAAAAAGTATTATGATTACATAGTCAGTGTTTTATATTCACAGATGACAAAAGTAACGAAGTACTGCCATTTTGGATTTAATTGCAAGTTGTACAATTTACTATGCTCCAAGTCCATATCACATAAACCAATACCCAATCTCTTTTCTACAATTACTTCCCTATTGTACATATTATCAAAATTCTATAATAAACATCATTTATGTATAGGAGAAATTATTGACTAAACTAACATGCTCACACTACTTGAGTGCTGAGAGAAAGAGTTGCGTCGGTCAACCTACGACCAATTCCATTCATCAACAATAAATGTTTCAGCGGACACATAAATATTTGAATTAAGAGCTAAGAAGTTTTAACAATGATTTTTTTTTTTTGTGCATGCCAGTAAGTGGCAGACATGATTTTGCATTTTTCCACAGCTTAATTATTAAACAATTGATAACGCTCTTGTGCTTGCTCCGTTCTTTTCTTTTCAGGCAAGCTTTTATAGTCCCAGTGGAATTGTTTTTACCCTTCCTTTCTTAAAAGTGATGTATAAAACAAATTGGTCTTGATCGATACTTGACGATGTCCTGTTTATTTTTCTCTGCTTTACACTTTTTACAACATATGGAAGACAAAAGTGTTGTAAGATTCTGCCTTGATATGTTCTAATTTGAGAGTCAACGATCTTGATTCAACTTCTTAACTGGAGAGCTAGCTAAGAGAAGGGAGGTATGGGAGCTAGCACTAATGTTTGAATTGAGAGGTTTAAAGCATATTTTTCTTTTCCCCTCTCTCTTTTAATTATTTCTTTGCATGCTACAGGACTAATTTCACGGTGACTCTGAGGGAGGAGGAGATATGGACATCAACTTCAGACTATTTTCAGAGAGGCTGAGGAGGGTGTTAGTGTTACGGAAACGCGGGTTGAGCAATTACTAATACTGCGACTTTTGGAGAAATATAAATGTGGTGATAAACAAATGCAAAGAAAATATAACACAATGATTTACGTAGTTTGGTGTAATGTGTTGTGCAAATTTTATTAAACTTGTAAGTGCACGAATCTATTGTAGTGTAGATTAATGGTAACGAGTGTCGATCCCACGAGTAGGTGGATTTTAATTGTGTGTAGAATTAATTTTCTAAATGGGTAGTTGGATTTGTGGTGAAAATGATTTGGATTATCCTAAAATTCGAATTAAGATGGCAAGAATAATATTGAAGAGAAATCTATTGAAATGACGTACTTGGGTATCTGGATCCGTATCAACATGCACCATATGCTAAATATTCCTTATTAGTGCCAATTAAATCATGAGGGGGGAATCCACACCTCATGAACCACACTCTAATCAATATGGTGCTAAGGGCTTATCGTGCCAAATAATAATAACCTTGTACTAGGGAGCCGGTGTAACCAGGGCGGTATCTAGACAAGATTATTATTATTTATCGACAAAAAGTCAAATCACCCACAAAAATTAGAGGGGAAAAGAAAATAAATTTACCAAATAAAGCCCATAACACATGTTGAGACTTCACCTTCAACCCAAGCTTGAAAGAAAATTAGCCACTCATAATTGAACTAGGGGCAAAATGGAAATTTATTAAAATACATAGAAAATACAAGATGGAGAAGGAATAACAGAAAATGGATCCCAAAAATGGATTAAGAGCTATCAAATTAGGGGGGGAGGCCCCCTTTTTATAGATACATTGAGTAAATCATGGTCATCGGATTAAAAACAGTTTAGACGCTCAGGATTGCGCCACGTCATCAGTCAATAGTACGCGGTTTGACCAAGCGGTTTGAACAGTAACACAGTTTGACCCGTCTTTGAACAGTAACGCGGTTTGGTTGAAAATAATCCTGTGTAATGCATGTACTGTACGCGCGATTTTTGCTCCACTAATATGCTGCCACGTCACCAATCAACAGTGCATAAGAATTTTAGCCCAACAGGATCGTGACACCTCATCAGTCAATGCCACATCATCGGTCAATGCCACGTCATCGATCCGTCTATGTAAACAGTGTCGTGAACAGTAACGTAGACAGTACTGTGCATGTGAATAGTACCGTACATGTGAACAATACCATTTTTCTTTTATGATCCTCCTAAGGTTTTCGACCATCCTGAGTTCAAAAGTGATGTCCGTTTTGCCGTTTGATCTCTCGTTTATTGTGAAATAATTATGATGCCCCTAAAATACTTAAAATACTTAATTAAAATCAAACACACATAATTAAATTACAAGAAACTTAAATACATAAAAGTAAGGGTTGTTAATAAGACTTGAAATGTAAAATGACGATTTTCTCCTTTACAAATATGCATTTTCTAACACTCAACTAAAAGATAATTTTACTAACAATGGAAATTTACTAACGGGTAAAGACTGAAAGATAATTTTACTAACAATGGAAATTTACAAAAGTGGAAAAAACTCACAAAACCCACAACCCCAATACACTCAAATGGAACCTCACTAGAACACTCAAGTGGAAGCTCTCTCAAATTCTCTCAAAGAACTCACTTGCAATTGCTCTCTACTTCTCTCAAATTGGGATGCATTACAAATGAACAATGGCCTTTCTATTTATGGGAACCGTAGCTCACCTACCACTTTCAATTTGGCTACAAATGAACAATGGCTTTTTCGCATTGGAAGGAACGAAATAATTTTTTATTGCATGGTTAAGAAATGTGATAAAGCCATCATAAAAATTATTGACATTTAACAAACCGATGGGTTTCTGGTGAATGTGCAGATGGGCCTAAGATGCTAGTGTGATAAGTGCCTCTAGTGTTGCAAGATCTCCTAGAAGGAAAATAAAAGCATCAGCATGATTAAGCATTTCAGTTATTCGTTCTTGCATACCTGAGACGACTAACTCTTCTCCAGTCGGAGAGTCAGACAAATTGCCCAAAGGTTTTAGGACTCTTGGGATGATACCTAACACTTGGCTTCCTCTGACAAAAGCAGCTTCTAAGACCAATTTTGATAACCCTCGGTTACCTCCTCCATACACCAAGTGCAAGTTTCTCTCTGCTATGCTTCGACCAAGATCTATGGCTGCATCAACGAACTCTTTATGTTTGCCATAGGTAAATCCAGAAAGCACACAAATGTTCTTGAATTGTCTATTGGGAGTCGCTGCCATTGGAATATTTCTCAAAAATAATTTGTGAGTGCTTAACAAAAAGTCATATTTAAGAATCTTGGTGACAGTGGATCACAACTGTGTATGAGGTGGCATGTCAGTGTCAAATAACGCGTAAAGCACATGGCTCGATAGTCAAAAAGAAAACAGTAAAAAG
The DNA here is from genome assembly GCA_029618585.1 of Citrus australasica. Lineage (NCBI taxonomy): Eukaryota > Viridiplantae > Streptophyta > Magnoliopsida > Sapindales > Rutaceae > Citrus > Citrus australasica. The sequence continues at coordinate 18,560,703 of JARCIV010000001.1, forward strand.
GAAAAAAAACAGTAATAAAATTATTAAAGACAATAATGCAAACAATAAAACAACAGTGAAATGAAAGAAAATAATAGTAAAGTAAAATGATATTTACAGGTAGTTGCGACTGTGACTCACATCTTCCTCTGATTTTACGTCCAGAAACAGCTTGAACGCCCTCTACGGGTCGAGGATGGGCTTCCCATCCAGTTTTCTTATAAACTAGCAAACAAGGTCGTTTATAGTCAGATTCTCGAGACTATGTCGTGCATGCTCTTTCTGGAATAATGGTCATAACTGGAGAATCGCCCCTTGCACATATCCACTGGGATGCGTTTCAAGAGACAGAAGGATATCATCCAATGACTCCTTATTCAAGCCATCCCTAATGAATTGAATCTTATCTTCCCTGTTATCAGACACCATTCCTAAAGAACATGGGTTTTTATCGCAACTCATTCTAGCACACTTATGACAAGCAACATAAATTCTTCGAGCTCGTCGTTTTCTTGCATAATTTCCTTTACCACAACCAGGCATGTATGCAATAAATTTTGGAGGTAACTCACCCGCCAATCGTACTTTCGCCTCGATTAGCCGACGGATGTCAGCAGGTATGTTATTCCTCATGAGCAATCGCATGCGTTCGGATCAAGCTTTATAGATTGTAAGGAGGACATTCTGAGGGAGTGAAGGGAATCGCTTGTGAAGCTTCGCTAGAATCTCGTTTCTGTCCATACCTTCGCCTCAGAATATCAGTTATTATGGGAAAACTGAAGTAACCGACTTGATTGTCACGGAGTACCGTTATCCGCCACTTCACCGGGGTAACAAACTAAAGTACACAAACAGAAAAATAAATTAAAACACACAAAGAAAATTAAAATCGTCCTCTTATTGAATTTACCTCAAGCTCCAACTGGATGTCGTAAACACTTCTCTCAATATCTCTGAGTTGACTTTCTAAACCCTCAACATAGGCTACTAACTCTGGTGGTTGTAGAGCCCAAATACGATGTGTTTTACAAAATTGAATCTGCCTTTTGAGATGAGTTTTGACACGTTGAAGTGGTTTAAGAATGTTCAGGAGGAACGGTCTAATGATGGTACTCATGATTAACAATGATAAGAGAAAACTTAATGATAAACACACTTATGGAAAAATAATTTTAATTAGCAAAAGAATAATAAAAAGAAAGAAAAATCAAACCATCGAAAAGAAAAAAAATCAATTCAAATCTGGTGGGTCACTCAAATTTATTTCGGTGTCTTCTCCATGTGGTTGGTACTTTAGATATGGCTTTAATCTTTGACCATTAACTTTAAACGTGACACCGTTCTTTGGGTCCTTAATTTCAATCGCCCCATGTGGAAAAACAGTATGAACAATAAATGGACCAGACCAACGAGAGCGTAACTTACCTGGGAATAGGTGCAAGGCAGAATTGAATAAAAGCACTTTGACCTGGAGTGAAAGATTTTCTCATAATTTGCTTGTCGTGGAAGACTTTCATTCGTTGCTTGTAAATCTTGACATTTTCGTATGCGTCATTACGAATTTCTTCAAGTTCTGCCAGTTGTAATCTTTTTTCTGAGCTGGCTTACTGCATGTCAAAGTTGAATTTCTTGATGGCCTAATATGCACGATGCTCGAGTTCCACAGGTATGTGGCAAGCTTTTCCATACACTAGCCTGTAGGGTGACATCCCAATCGAGGTCTTGAAAGCCGTTCTATATGCCCATAATGCATCATTAGGTCTTAATGACCAATCTTTTATGTCTGGCCTCACCGTCTTTTCTAATATGTGCTTTATTTCTCGATTGGAGATCTCAACTTGGTCACTGATTTACGGATGATATGGGGTCGCCACTTTGTGAGTGATGGAATACTTTGTCAAAAGAGTTTTGAATGCTTTGTTACAAAAGTGGGCACCACCATCACTGATTATTGCTCGAGGGAATCCAAAGCGCAAAACAATGTTGCTTTTCAAAAATCCTATCACCACCTTGTGATCATTGGTTCTGCATGGAATTGCTTCTACCCATTTCGATACGTAGTCAACAGCAACCAATATGTATTGATGGCCAAAAGAAGGGGGAAAAGGTCCCATGAAGTCGATACCCCATACATCAAAAATCTCAACCACTAAAATTGGATTTAGTGGCATCAAATTCCTTCGCGTAATGCTCCCTATTCGTTTACACCTATCACATGAAGAACAGAAAGTGTAAGCGTCTCGAAATATAGTTGGCCAATAGAAACCACATTGTAAAACTTTAGTCACTGTTTTCTTAGTACTAAAATGGCCTCCACAATCTTTTTCATGGCAAAATGAAAGGATATTCTGAATTTCATTTTTTGGGACACATCGTCTAACAATTTGATCTGCACAATACTTAAACAAATAAGGGTCATCCCAAAAGAAATTCTTTATTTCTGCAAAAAATTTGGTCTTGTCTTGCTTGGTCTAATGCTCTGGAAGTTTACCTGTAACAAGATAATTAACTATATCAGCATACCAAGGTAATACTTCCACACTCATTAATTGTTCATCTGGAAATGACTCATTTAATGGTAATGATTTTGTAATTGTGTCAAAATGGAGACGAGAGAGATGATCCGCCACAACATTCTCTGTGCCTTTCTTATCTTTGAATTCCAAGTCAAATTCCTGCAAAAGTAACACCCAACGAATTAGTCTAACTTTTGCATTTTTTTTTGTGAGAAGATATTTAAGAGCAGCATGATCCGTGGATATAATTATTTTACAACCAATGAGATAGGATCGAAATTTTTCCAATGCAAACACTACTGCTAGCATTTCTTTTTCAGTAGTTGAATAGTTCAACTGTGCATCATTTAATGACATACTAGCATAGTAAATAACATGGGGAATTCGATCAACTCTTTGTCCTAAAACTGCTCCTACTGCATAATCAGATGCATCACACATTAGCTCAAATGGTCAGCTCCAGTTTGGGGGCTGAATGATGGGTGATGATGTCAACAACTGCTTTAATTTTTCAAATGCCACAAGACATGAATCATCAAAGACAAAAGGTACATCCTTAGCAAGTAGATTGCATAAGGGTCTAGAAACTTTGCTAAAATCTTTAATGAAACGTTTATAGAAACCAGCATGTCCAAGGAAAGATCTTACTTCTCTGACTGTTTTGGGTGGAGGAAATTTTGGGTGGAGGAAGATTAGAAATGAGATCCACCTTAGCTTTGTCAACCTCAATACCTTTGTTCAAAATGATATGACCGAGAACAATACCTTGTTTTACCATAAAATGACATTTTTCCCAATTTTAGACTAAGTTCTTCTAGATACATCTCTGCAAAACTAGTGATAGATGATGTAAACATTGATCAAACGAGTCACCAAAAACAGAAAAATCATCCATAAAGACTTCAAGGAATCGTTCAACCATATCAGAAAAAATGTTTAACATGCATCGTTGAAATGTAGTAGGTGCATTACATAATCCAAATGGCATTCTCCTATATGCAAAAGTGCCAAAAGGGCAAGTGAAAGTGATCTTCTCTTGATCTTTTGATGCTATGGGAATCTAATTATATCCTGAATAGCCATCTAGAAAGCAATAAAATTCATGGTATGCTAATCTATCAAGCATTTGATTGAAAAATAGTAAAGAAAAATGGTCTTTACGTGTGACAGAATTCAACTTTCTATAATCAATGCATACACGCCATCTTGTAGTTACTCTAGTTGGTATCAATTCATTATCGGCATTGGTAACTATTGTGACTCCTGACTTTTTAGGGACAACTTGTACAAGACTGACCCATGAACTATCAGAAATTGGTATCAATTCTTTTTAACAACTTCTTTCATATTAGGATTTAACCGACGTTGCATTTCCCTAGTAGATTTAGCATTTTCATCAAGGTGAATGTAATGCATGCAGTCTACTGGATTTATACCTTTTATGTCTGCTATGGTCCATCCTAATGCTCCTTTGTGCTTTTTTAAAACATCCAACAACTTACCTTTTTGTTCGTCATTGAGGAATGATGAGATTATTACCGGTAGATTGCTTTCTTCTCCCAAAAATGCATATTCCAGAGTGTTGGGCAATGGTTTGAGCTCGAGTTTCGGTGGTGATTCTGATGATGGGATGAGTTTCTTTTCTGATGGTGCTAGTTGTTCAACTCTTGACTTCCATTTATTAGTGTCCATGGATGGTATTGAGTCAAGTAGGGCGTTGACCTCATCGACCGATCTGTCAATATCAAAATCCAAACTAAAGTGAGTTAGGCATGTTTGTAAATGGTCATCACTAAGGTTTGAAACAAAAGTGTCATCAACTAATGCTTCAATTAAATCCACATCAACAATTCTATCATCTGCATTGTGAGGTTGTTGGGCAATGTTGAAGATGTTCAGCTCCATAGTCATGTTGCCGAAGGACAACTGCATATTTTCAGTCCTGCATTGACTGTGAGCATCCGCAGTTGCCAAGAAAGGTTGGTGTTATGCAAATTTTATTGAACTCGCAAGCGCAAGAATCTATTGTAGTATAGATCAATGGTGACGAGTGTCAATCCCACAAGGAGGTGGATTTTAATTATATGTAGAATTAATTTTGTATGAGGTGGTTGGATTTGTGGTGGAAGTGATTCAAATTATCCTAAAAATTGGAATTGAAATGGCGAGAAGAAATTAAAGTGTAAATCTATTAAATTGACATACTTGGGTATTTGGATCCGTATCAACATGCATCATGGGCTAAATATTTCTTATTAATACCAATTAAATCATGAGGGGGGAATCCACACCTCATGAACCACGCTCTAATAAATATGGTGCTAATGGCTTATCGTGCCAAATAATAATAACCTTATACTAGGGAGCTGGTGAAACCAGGGCGGTACTAGACAAGATTATTATTATTTGTCAACGAAAAGTCAAAACATCCACAAAAACTAGAGGGGAAGAGAAAATAATTTTATCAAATAAAGCCCATGACACATGTTGAGACTTCACCTTCAACTCAAGCTTGAAAGAAAATTAGCTACTCGTAATTGAACTAGGGGCAAAATGAAAATTTATTAAAATACGTAGAAAATACAAGATGGAGAAGGAATTACAGAAAATGGATCCCAAAAATGGATTAAGAGCTATCAAATTAGGAGGGGAGGCCTCCTTTTTATAGATACATTGAGTAAATCATGGCCATCGGATTAAAAACAATTTGGACGCTCAGGATTGCACCACGTCATCAGTCAACAGTACGCGGTTTGACCACGCGGTTTGAACAGTAACACAGTTTGACCCGTCTTTGAACAGTAACGCGGTTTGGTTGAAAATAATCCTGTGTAATGCATGTACTGTACGCGCGATTTTTGGTCCACTAATATGCTGTCACGTCACCAATCAACAGTGCATAAGAATTTTAGCCCAACAGGATCGTGACACCTCATCAGTCAATGCCACATCATCGGTCAATGCCACGTCATCAATCCGTCTATGTAAACAGTGTCGTGAACAGTAACGTAGATAGTACTGTACATGTGAATAGTACCGTACATGTGAACAGTATAATTTTTCCTTTTATGCTCCTCCTAAGGTTTTCGACCGTCCTGAGTTCAAAAGTGATGTCCGTTTTGCCGTTTGATCTGTCGTTTATTGTGAAATGACTATGATGCCCCTAAAATACTTAAAATACTTAATTAAAATCAATCACACATAATTAAATTACAAGAAACTTAAATACATAAAAGTAAGGGTTGTTAATAAGACTTGAAATATAAAATGACGATTTTCTTCTTTACAAATATGCATTTTCTAACACTCAACTGAAAGATAATTTTACTAACAATGGAAATTTACTAACGGGTAAAGACTGAAAGATAATTTTACTAACAATGGAAATTTACAAAAGTGGAAAAAACTCACAAAACCCACAACCCCAATACACTCAAATGGAACCTCACTAGAATACTCAAGTAGAAGCTCTCTCAAATTCTCTCAAAGAACTCACTTGCAATTGCTCTCTACTTCTCTCAAATTGGGATGTATTACAAATGAACAATGACCTTTCTATTTATAGGAACCGTAGCTCACCTACCACTTTCAATTTGGCTACAACTTGCCAAATTGAAAAATTGAATTTAGAATGGAAAATCAATTTGGTGGGCAACAAAATCAACAATTTTGAAAAAATCAATTGGCTTCTAGAAAACCATCCCATTTTTCCTCCATGCAACTTCAACAAAATCGTGCCACCAACCTTGCCTTTTGAAATTGGCAAGCCTCCCAACTTTGTCTTTTGAAATTTGCAAGCCATTCTTTGACTTTTCAACAATTCTCCACATCGGCGAAGATTTATTCAATTATGAGCCGAATACTAAACTCCCAGTACATCAAATCATCCTTCAATCTTTGCCTTCTTCGACTGCTTTCAAACTTGTAGGATATTGATCAAGTTTAGACAATGCTCAAACTTGATCGTTGTCACTACCTTGGTCAACATATCTGCGGGATTATCTGCAGTCTTAATTTTCTGAAGAAAAATCTTCCCCTCATCAATAATTTCCCGCACAAAGTGAAATCGTACATCGATGTGATTTGTACGCACATGATAAACTTGGTTTTTTGTTAAATGAATAGCACTCTGATTGTCTTAATACACATTAATGTGCTCCTGTGCCAATCCCAAGTTTTCAAGCAAGCCTTGTAACCAAATAGCCTCTTTAACAGCCTCTGTAATTGCCATGTACTCGGCCTCTGTGGTCGATAGTGCAACTATAGACTGTAGCATAGACTTCCAACTAATTGGCCCTCCAGCAAAAGTAAATACATATCCAGTGGTTGACTATCGTTTGTCTAAATCACCAGCATAATCAGAATCAATGTACCCGATCACACCTTGACCAAGTGTATCGTCTCTCTCAAATAGTAAACAAACATTCACGGTCTTCTGAATGTACCGTAGAATCCATTTCACAACTTGCCAATGTCTTTTACCAGGATTATGCATATACTTGCTTAATATACCAACTGCATGTGAAATATCAGGCCTTGTACACACCATTGCATACATCAAGTTACCCATTGCATTTGAATACGGAACTTGTAACACGTATTCTCTTTCTGCATCTGTCAAAGGAGATAGTTGTGCAAAAAGCTTGAAATGAGAAGCCAATGGGGTACTCACAAGTTTTGTATGTTCAGTCATGCTAAACTATTGTAGTACTTTCTTCAAATATTGCTTCTGAGACAAGCTTACTTTGCCACGAGCTCTATCTCTGCATATCTCCATGCCAAGAATCTTCTTAGCTTCACTTAGATCTTTCATTTCAAATTCTTGATTGAGTTGAGTCTTCAACTTCTCGATCTCATCTTTGCTCTTCGATGCTATTAGCATATCATCGACATACAATAGTAAATAAATGAAATATATCCTTCTTGTAGCTTGCGAAAATACACACAATGATCAAATTTATTTCTTGTATACCTTTGCCCTTTCATAAATCGATCAAATCGCTTGTACCACAACCTCGGAGATTGTTTCAACCCATAAAGCGACTTTGTCAATTTGCAAACCCAATTTTCTTTTCCAGCAACCTTGAATCCATCTGGCTGAGTAATGTATATTTCTTCTTCCAAATCACCATGTAAAAATGCAATTTTTACATCAAGTTGAACTAGTTCAAGATCAAATTGTGCAACCATGGCTAGCAAAATTCGAATAGACTAGTGTTTCACAACTGGAGAAAATACCTCCTTGTAGTCTATTCATTCCTTCTGAGCGTAACCCTTCGCTACCAATCTAGCCTTGTATCGAATTTCTTTTTTACGAGGAAATCCTTCCTTTTTTGCATATACCCATTTGCACCCAATTGCCTTTTTTTCCTTGGGCAGTGTAACTAACTCCTAAGTTTTATTTTTGTGAAGAGATTGTATTTCTTCGTTCATTGCTTTCTTCCACTGTATATTTTCTGGGTTACTTACTGCTTCTCTATAAGGGGAAGGAATATCATCATCTACAATTGGAAGTGCATGGGCCATTATATCAACAAAGCGAGCAGGTCTGTAAATCTCTCTGCGTGGCCTTCTATATGCAATTGAATCTTGTTGTTGTGAAGGTTTCTGGGTCAGAACCTCTTCATCATCATCGGTCGATGGAGAATCATTATCCATCTCATCGACACCAGCTAGATCAGTTTTAACTTTTTCAAAACTCCACCTGCTGTAAAGTGCTACTGGTCTTGTCATCCTCTTGAGAATCTTTTTATTTCAACATAGCTGATTCATCGAAAGTTACATCTCTACTAAAAATAATCTTCTTCGTAACAGGACACCAGAGACGGTATCCTTTTACTCTACCAATTTTACCCATGAGCAATGCTTTCTCTGCTCTTGGGTCTAACTTAGATTCCTTTACATGATAATAAGCAGTGGAACCAAAAACATGTAAAGAATCATAATCAGTAACAGGTTTACCAGTCCATATCTCCATAGGTGTTCTGCCCTCAATTGCAGTTGATGGCAAACGGTTGATCAGATGGCACGCATATACAACTGCCTCAGCCCAAAACTTTTTGCCCAATCCAGCATTGGACAACATACATTGAACTTTCTCCAGTATAGTCCGGTTCATGCATTATGCCACCCCATTATGTTGTGGTGTATCTCCAACAGTGAAATGTCGCACAATACCCTCATCTTGGTATATTTGAATAAATGGATCATTCTTGTACTCACCACCATTGTCTGAGCAAAATCTTTTGACCTTTCAACCAATTTGAGTCTCGACAATTTTCTTCCATTTAAGAAATATGCCCAAAACTTCATTCTTATTTTTCATCAAATACACCCATATTTTTCTTGAATAATCATCAACAAAAGTAACAAAATAGTGCATACCTCTCAAAGAAGCTGTTTTGGTAGGTCCCCACACATCACTGTGAACATAGTCTAGAATTCATTTGTATCGTGAATTACTGAACCAAATTTTACCCTTGTCTGCTTGCCCAGAACACAATGTTCACAAAATTCTAATTTGCAAGAATTTGTACCTTTCAATAAGCCTTGTTTTACCAAAGTTTGCAAAGTTTTTTCACCAGCATGTCCCAAACGCATATGCCACAACTTGGTTGCTTCTGAATCTGCATCTTTTTTCTAGAAATTGTTGATGCTGATCCAATAATTGTATTTCCTTGGAAATAGTACAAGTTATTTCTTCTTGTGCCTTTCATCACCGTCAGCGCCCTAGTTACTACCTTCAATAATCCATCTCTCAAAGTGATTGTGAGCCCTTTAGATTCTAGGACTCCAAATGAGATGAGATTTTTCTTTAAGCTTGGTACATAGCGAACATCCGTCAAGACTTGGATTGAGCCATCATGATTCTTTAATTGGATTGTACATATTCTCATGGTTTTACAAGCATTGTCATTGCCCATAAAAATAACTCCACCGTCTAGCTCCTTGAAGCTAGAAAACTAGCCCTTGTTAGGACACATATGATAAGTACAACCCAAGTCCAAAATCCACTCATCTGAGTGACATATCAATGTCATGTCAACCAGACTAAAGTCTGACTCCTCATCATGTTCTGCTACATATGCATCAGAAGTAGTTTTGCCCTTTTGTAACTTAGGACAATTCTTTTTCCAATGCCCTTTCTCACGACAAAAAGCACATTCATCTTTGGCAAGTCCCCCTTTAGACTTGTTCCTTTTTCTAGTTTTACGGCTTTGCAAACAACCTCTCGTTGTCAATGCTTCTGCTACTGTATCTTTATGATCCTTTCTATCTTTTTTCCTGGTCTTAGAGTTGTACAATGCACTGCATACAACATCGAATGTAACATTGTCCTTCCCTTGAAGCAAAGTAGTGGTGAGATGAGCATATTGATCAGGAAGGGAATTCAACAATAATAGTGCCTTATCTTCATCTTCAAATTGCTCATCCAAATTTAGCAAATCTGCTAATATTTTGTTGAATGAGTTCACATGGTCATTCATTGACATGCCAGGTGTATATGTGAAACGATAGAGTTTCTTTTTCATATAAAGTCTATTTTCAAGGCTTTTCTTCATATACTTTTCTTCCAGTGTCTCCCACAATTTCTTTGCCGATGTCTCCCTTATGACAGAATATTTCTGATCTTTAGCCAAACATAGGCGAATAGTACCATATGTCTATCTGTTGATCTTTATCCACTCCTTGTCATCCATCATGTCAGGCTTTTCTTCAAGAGCAACGTCCAACTCTTGCTGACATAAGACATCCAACACCTCACATTGCCACATACCAAAATTATTGGTACCATCGAATTTCTCCACTTCAAACTTTGCATTAGTCACAGTAGTCCTCGCTGATAAAGACGACGACGATGCCTCTGCCATCCTTTTATCTTAAATGATCAGTTTCTTCAATAACTATTTACACTAAAAAAACAGCCTCTATGATGTTTATTTCACGTGAATAAATGCACCAGGAAAGTTCTCAGGAGACTAGACGGGAACTCGGTCCCAATTAAAAACCAGAATCCTTAGACTCTTATCGCCTTGTTGATAGAACTTTCCTAGACATGTAAAAATACACACTACTTAAAATAGACTATCTCCCAAGTATAAATGGTCGTCTCCACTGTATTTGTGAACAGTATCGTATCCCCTCAAGTATGAACTGTCGGCTTTGATACCACTTATTACGGAAACGCGGGTTGAGCAATTACTAATACTGCGACTTCTAGAGAAATATAAATGTGGTGATAAACAAATGCAAAGAAAATATAACACAATGATTTACGTGGTTCGGCGCAATGCCTACGTCCACGGGCAAAGACTGAAAGATAATTTTACTAACAATGGAAATTTACAAAAGTGGAAAAAAACTCACAAAACCCAAAACCCCAATACACCCAAATGGAACCTCACTAGAACACTCAAGTGGAAGCTCTCTCAAATTCTCTCAAAGAACTCACTTGCAATTGCTCTCTACTTCTCTCAAATTGGGATGCATTACAAATGAACAATGGCCCATCTATTTATAGGAACCATAACTCACCTACCACTTTCAATTTGGCTACAACTTGCCAAATTGACAAATTGAATTTAGAATGGAAAATCAATTTGGTGGGCAACAAAATCAACAATTTTGAAAAAAATCAATTGGCTTCTAGAAAACCATCACATTTATTCCTCCATGTAACTTCAACAAAATCGTGCCACCAACCTTGCCTTTTGAAATTGGCAAGCCCACCAACTTTGTCTTTTGAAATTTGCAAGCCATTCTTTGACTTTTCAACAGTTAGCTGGTGAAGAAGTCACGTTGCCTGATGCTGCAAAACAACCTATTTAGAACCTTCATGCCAAGGTTGAAATCGTTACTTCTTGGCTGAGTGAATTTGAATATGAAACGTCCTGGCTTCTGGTGCAAAAAATAGAAGAGGAAATTGATGACTCGTATCTTGGGAACATTGGGAGCCTTATGGACGAAATCAATTGCTTTACGTATGAATCTGAGAGGGTCATCAACTTCATCGTGTTCTTGGCAATAATATTTTGAATAATAACATTTTCTAGAAAAAGACAAGGAACATAGAAAACATTGAAGAAGCAAAAAATATTGTACACTGTAGAGACCTCTCCTTGATACTTTACTATAATTACCAATTGTGACTGAGGAACTCATTGCCACTCATCATCTATAGCATATATATAACTTTTAACACCTTAGCAAGGAAGTTACCTGCTCAGATAGAATACCGGAGATGCCCACAATTGCTCCTGGCTTAGCATAAGAAACAATATGATCTACTAATTGCAGCAGAGGATTAAGAAGAATATTTGCAATAACTACATCATACTCCTCTATCTCAGAAATCCCTCTAATTTCGTGTGAGCTCAAATATTCCACTACTCCGTCTACCCTTTCATTCATGGAGGGCGGGAAGGTTCTGTCTGGAACCAAGTGTAGTTTCATTTTCTTAGGTCCTATGTTGTTTAAAGCAGCATTTTGATGGGCATATTTGATTACCTGGGGATCTATATCAACTCCAACAGACATGGCAGCACCGAACTAAATTCACAGAAGAATTGACTTTGTTTCACATTGTACAACAGAAAGACAAATTATGAGACAGTAATGGATCAATATTTATAGCCGCAGTAGCAAAATTAATAGTTGATTACCTTGATTGCTGCAATTCCAAGAATTCCTGAACCCGTGCCATAGTCCAAGAAGAGTTCTCCTCCTTTTATCAAGCTTCATAACAACAAAAGACACAACTTAGTGGTGGCGTGCTCTCCAGTTCCAAATGTCGATCCAGGATTCAAAATTATATTTGTTGCTTGAACATCCTGTAGCGAGCAAAAAAAATTATTATTGATACGATGTGTTAACCATTGCTCAAAGCTAAAATTTTTCTTTGTAAAGAATTAAAAGAAGTAAAAATGAAAGGGAGACTATTCCAGCAGTCAAACGGATTTGCAATGAGAATGCCAAGTCGGTGTGTTTTGGATTACTCTTCCTAATTTTAGAATTTCCAGGTAAACTATCAGGCAAAGTCACTAGAACCTTAGGTTATTAGGCAGAGTGGCCCAATAATAAAAAAGCAGCTATATTACAGACTTAACTAATGTGGGATTACATCAACATTATGATTTTGCAAATGAAGGTTCCTCATTGACGAAATTTAAAGACTCGGAAGCAATTAGCTCATAAGACTTTTGCAGAAGCAATGAAGAAGAGGGTACCCTATAAAAGACGAGAAATTACTGCAACAAACCTCCAAAGAGAGTGACATAATCATACTGGTGGTGTACTCCACTCGGGCACAATCCATAGTCCTTTTGTCACCTCATCAGCATCATTATCATGTTCATCCACGCTTGTAGAACTTGCACCGAAAACATAGAAGAGCTTCAGAAAACATATCCTGACAACACAAGTTAAGGAACCTCAATTTTAATGGCAAATAATTACTAATTCAAAATGCTTAAAAACACAGACAAGTAAAAAAAGTGAAACAAACTAAGGCATGTTTTTGACAGCAAATGCGAACTGAGAGATAAGGAGATTCCGCTGACGTAGGGTAGATAGAGGATAAGGATGTGCATGGAGAAGAAGAAGAAGAAGGGGCTGAAACTTTTATGAGAACGGAAGAGGGTGTTGTTGACTGGGTTCTGGGTTTTTGTTTTATGAGCGTAAATAGATTCTGATGGCGAGTGAGCTGTTTTTACGGAAGACGTTTGAAGAAATGACCCAATGAGAAGAATGACATTGCTGTTCTGCTATATTAAGATAGTTTTTTATCTAAGGGTGCGTCTTTGATTCGCAGAGGACTCAAACAATTTATTTTCTATCACAATTTATTTCCCCTCCCATCGGTAGGAATTAGTGCTGATTTTCGAGCAATCTTCTCGATAATAACAATTAACATTTCAAAGAAAATATAATTATATATGAACATAAAGCGGTGAGTCAATTAGATTGGATTAGATCAAATAAGGGGTGGTTACCTTATAAATTCTGTAAGGTACACCCATCCAAAATAAATAAAATAGAGATGGTCCACATGTAAAATTTATAAGGTGGCAAGGTCCATCTAATAATTCGATATTGTTTAACCTACACGCATATTAATGAAAGCTATTGACACCCTCTAAGACTCTCATAGAACTCCGAACCTAAAACTTGCAGAACTACAAAAAGAGAATAGAGTGAAACTATTGGCACGTCTAAAATAATTCTTATATCTTAAATTTATATTTTTAACTTTAATCAAATCTCGTTTGACAATCCATGTCTCTTCTTCTAACCCCACATGGGTTTTATTTTTATTAAATAAAAGATAGTTTTGTTGTTGTAGTGAAAATGTTTTTTATTTTTATTTTTATTCTTAAATTAGTGGTTTCTATTGAATTGAAAATTTTAGTTCATTATTTTCAAATTATGAAAGGCTTACTATTTTGGCTTCTTGTTCTCTTGATTTTTTCAATTTATGTGTTCATATAAAAGCACGTGAATTGTCACATTCAGCGTGTAAAATGATATTGGATTAGTTTTAGCAATCTTTTTTAGTATAAAAGAAATATATATTTAATTCTTTTCTCTCTCTCTCATAGTAAAGTTAGTGAGAAAGAAGTGTACAAGGACGTTTGTGGAATTAAAATAGCTCCACTCAAGAGGATGGCCTACAGTATTTCTTACCTAGTTTTTAGATTCTATTTTCTACTAGTTTAACTTACTTCATAGTAATATTTTGATATCTTTTCCCATGGAATGATAAAAAAACTAATAATATGAATTCTATATTATAAAAATCGTATATACATATAATAATAATAAGAATAAAAAGTTGGAAAACGAAGCTCAAAAAATTTTAAATTGAAAAGTTGATTCTCATGTGCCGAACAAGGGCTTCAAATTAAATTGGTGAAAAAGTTTCGTAATAAAAGATTTTTGTTTTCATATGATTTTTTAAGAAAAAAGAATATATAAAGTTATTTGTGAAATTAACATAGGTGTTGTTAAAAGTAGAATATATATAGCATATGACAAGTTACATACATCTAAATTTCTGCATGCATATGGAACAAATTCAATTGTTTAATTTTCTAATTTGTCAAATCGAGGTTTGATTTCTGAATTTTTTAGCTGTCAAATGGATTAAATTTCCCCCCAGACATACTGTCTAGAAACTCATGAATCTAAACGAACCAAACCCATATTAAATTTAAAAATATCACTATCCTCAGACTTTCAGTTTTGCACTTTTGTTTACATAAACATTAGGGAACTTAAACTTAAATCCACATTTTTCATCACTCTCTTGGTGGCCTCATGTTTGTTCCTCAATCTTCTCTTCCTCATCTTTTTAATGCATGCATAATTAGCTATAATATGACAACTAATTGGTTGGCATTTATATATGCAGGTGTGTTATTAGCATTAGGCTAATTAATTGTTTGGCAGGTGTGTTGTTTTATATTTCCACGCCGGCAGTTGATGCTCAACTGGAATCAAAAGCAGTCACTTGCAAAAGCAATGCTGACTGTGACAATCCCTGTCATTCGTTCGAATATGATCTTAATACCCATCTCTGCGTTTGTGTTCCTGGCCGCAATTCGACGTGTTGTTGAAGAGATTAAAGCTTGTATTGCAAGTTCTAGTGATATTTTGGATGCTGAATTGCAAAGTTTGTAACGTTACAATCTTTGTTTCATTTCTTACATCATATGTCAAATAAAGTATTAACTAAGAATTGCTGCCTCTCTTCTAATATGCATATTAAAATTGTGTACAAAAATTTGCAAATCATCTCCATGTGATTGGTCCTATTATACAATGTTGTACTATACATTTGGAGAGTATTTAAGGCTTGGAATTAGGGATGACAAAACATTTTTTTTTTTTCAAAGTCAAGCCAAAAAGCTTGAAGTATACATTCTGTGTTTTTTTAAAAACTTTTTTCATTATATTTTACAAAATTTATTTCTTTTGAGATATTTCAAGTTGAATATTAAATAAGAGAGCATCGTACATGATAAATAATGCATATTTATTTGAGTAATTTTACATTTATAACCTTAGGATACAAATTTTATCTGTGATATACATACATACTTGGAAACTTTGGTGCCTTCCATGACAATCATCTTGTGGCAGCAAGGTCAAAGATTCTATTGCTTTTGCTTTCAATGAACAGAGCTAGCTTACCAGACAGGGTTAGCATTTTATTAATTGCAAGTGGCAGCATATTTATTCATTAGCGTCACCTTCCCCTCATCTTCTCCAACCTAGCTGCAAGTGGTAGCATATTTATTCATTACCTACATTGATAAAGTTTTTAAAAATTTCCTTTTCAGGAGAAATAGTCACGGGAACACTTGTGCATAATATAGCAGTCAGTGATCACATAGTCAGTGTTTTATATTCACAGATGACAAGAGTAGCGAAGTACTGCCATTTTGGATTTAATTGCAAGTTGTAAAATTTATTATGCTCCAAGTCCATATCACATAAACCAAAACCCAATCTCTTTTCTACAACTACTTCCCTATTGTACATATTATCAAAATTCTATAATAAAACATCATTTATGTATAGGAGAGTCAACGATCTTGATTCATCAACAATAAATGTTTCAGCTGACACATAAATATTTGAATTAAGAGCTAAGGAGTTTTAACAATGATTTCTTTTTTTTTTTTTTTAACAAAGATTCTGCCTTCATCTGTTCTAATTTGAGAGTCAACGATCTTGATTCAACTTCTTGACTGGAGAACTAGCTAAGAGAAGGGAGGTACGGGAGTAGAGGTGGCAAAAATACTCGCCCGGTCTGGACTCGGACCGTACTCGGACGTTGTGGGTCTGGTAATATTCGGTCTGGGTATGAAGTCGGGTCGGTCTTGGGCATCACTTGATAAACTCGGAACCCGAATTTTATTAAAAAAATTATAAAATATATATTATTTAAATATTTATATTTATTTGACTCATTTATTATACATATATAAAGTTTTAAACACTTAAAATTTATATTTTCATATCAAATTTTATTGAAATAAATTTAAAACTTATAAAATTACCAAAAAAATTATAAAATATATACACATATAATATTAAAAAAAATATAAAATTTGGGTACCCAAATTAAAATCCGGTCCGAACCCAGACCCAAACCGATTACATCCAGATAGGGTCCGATCATTGCAATACCCGGAACCAGCACAGGATTTTGCCATCCCTATACGGGAGCCAGCACTAATGTTTGAATTGAGAGCTTTAAAGCATATTTTCTTTTTCCCCTCTCTTTTAATTATTTCTTTGCAAGCTACAGGACTGATTTCAGGGTGAATCTGAGAGAGGAGGAGATATGGACATCAGCTTCAGACTATTTTCAGAGAGGCTGAGAAGTGTGTTAGCTGGTGAAGAAGTCACGTTGCCTGATGCTGCAAAACTACCTATTCAGAACCTTCTCGCCGAGGTTGAAATCGTTACTTCTTGGCTGAGGGAATTTGAAGATGATATCTCCTGCCTTCTGTTCCTTAAAATAGCAGAGGAGGAAATTGATGACCCAGATTTTGGGACCATTATGGATGAAATCAATTGCTTTACGTATGAATCTGGGAAGGTTGTTGACACACTCATAAACAGAATCACTCAACAGAAGAGTCAAAGCAGATACAGCAAGGGCACTTGTGATGCTCTGCAAGGACTCCAAAGCAGAATCACTGAGATTAAGCAACGGGTTCAACAACTTAAGCACATCGATCCCGAAATCATGGGTGCCTTCAGAAGTGTTGAAGCTGAATCCGGTTATTTTCCTGCATCTTCATCTTCTAAGAATAGGAACACGGTGGGCCTAGATGATAGAATGGAGGAGCTGTTAGATCTATTGATCGAGGGACCAACTCAGCTTTCGGTGGTGGCCATACTCGATAGCATTGGGTTGGACAAGACGGCTTTCACTGCGGAGGCTTACAACAGCAGTTATGTGAAGCATTATTTTGATTGTCACGCTTGGATTCCAGAGCCTTACAAAAATGAATATGATGCTGACCAAATATTAGATATCGTTATTAAGTTTCTGATGCCTTCATCTAGGTTGAGTGAAATAAACGATAAAAATTATGAAATGAAAAAAATTATTCTTCATGAATATCTAATGACCAAGCGGTATTTGATTGTGATTGATGATGTGTGGAGGATTGAAGTATGGGATATTATTCGAGAAATACTCCCGGATAATCAGAATAGAAGTAGAGTATTAATAACACTCACTGAAATTAAGATGGTCACCTCATTTCAGCTCGAAGACGGAGAGAACATTCGGCTTGATTTAGTGCCCACTGGAGGACCATTGAGAGCTACATACCAAGGATGGCCTTTCCTCATCTTATATCATGGAAGCATCTCATTAGAACAAAATATAGTGGAAGCAATCGAGACACCCTTAGGGCTTCTAACTGTAATATGTTGCAAGCTACCTTTTCACTTGAAACTTTATTTTCTCTACTTATCTGTGTTTCCCGCACACCTAGAGATATCCACCAGGCAGTTATATCAGTTGTGGATAGCTGAAGGTTTCATTCCAGACAACAGTGAGGCAATTGCTGGGAAGTACTTAGAGCAACTAATCAATAGAGGCTTTGTTGATGCAAGGAAGAGAAGAGCTGGAGGCACTATCAGCACATGCTCTGTTCGTGGTCGTTGCCGTCCTGTGTTGTTAACAGTGGCTTTAAAGGCAGAATTTATCTTTCTCTCGTTCATGGATTCAAAAGGTAAATCACAAAAGAATGTTAAACGGGTCAGCGTTTTTGAAAAACAGAGTGATTTTGTTCACTTAGATGATTATGACTCGCACATGCATTCTTTGTTGTACTTCACTTCAAAAAGCGACCACCTTGACCCAATAGATTGGGAGAAAATTTGTGTGATGTTGAAATTTCTCAGAGTATTGGACTTGGGATCTCTTGTTCTCATCCAATATCCATCCGGAATTGAAAATTTATTTCTTTTGAGATATTTAAAGTTGAATATCCCTTCCCTCAAAATCCTGCCTCCATCATTATTAAGCAATCTTCTGAACCTTTACACCCTAGACATGCCCTTTACCTATATAGATCATACAGCAGATGAATTTTGGAAGATGAAAAAACTCAGGCATCTAAATTTTGGGTCAATCACACTTCCTGCGCATCCAGGAAAATATTGTGGCTCTCTGGAAAATCTCAATTTCATTTCAGCCTTGCATCCTTGCTGCTGTACTGAAGATATATTGGGCAGACTACCTAATCTTCGAAATCTCCAGATACAGGGAGATTTAAGTTATTATCAATCCTTGTTGTCCAAAAGCCTCTGCAGATTGAGCTCTCTTGAGTCATTGAAGCTGGCGAATGAAAGCAAGATGCCACGGCTCTCCAAAATAGTCCTTGCTGAATACCTATTTCCTCATAGTCTAACCCACCTGAGTTTCTCTAATACTGACCTAATGGATGATCCCATGCCGGCACTAGAAAAGCTGCCGCTTCTTCAAGTACTCAAACTGAAGCAAAACTCGTATTCAGGTAGGAAGCTGACTTGTGGTTCTGATGGTTTTCCAAGGCTTAAGGTATTGCACCTGAAATCAATGCTATGGCTAGAGGAGTGGACTATGGGGACTGGGGCCATGCCAAAACTAGAATGCTTGCTTATCAACCCTTGTGCTTACTTGAAAAGGTTTCCGGAACAGCTCTGGTGCATAAAGAGCTTAAACAAATTCGAGTGTTGGTGGCCTCAGCCGGAGCTGAGACAAAAGCTACGGGAATTCGAGGACAAGGAGCGGTATGGCGTTCAGCTATATCCTTACGGAATTTGATTAGCCCCGATTGAGTTTGATGTAAGTTTTTTCTTCTTCCCCGATTACTTCAACCTTTAATTATTGATCTAATTTCATATAAATGTTTTCTTCTCTACGATAGATTTGATAGTACGCAGCTGCCTAAACTATAATCATACTATAAAGTGTTTTCTACTTCTAATTGTGGTTGCTTCTAATTTTTGTCTCAACATAAACTTGAAGTGTCCGTCACAGTTCCTGATGCTGACACCATTCATTAAAAACTGTATGATAAGATCTTCAATCAGTTGTATGTGCAGGTAAAAGCAGAGCGGAAAATATCTTAACTGTACTGCAGCCAAAGTTTCAATTTCAACCAGAATCCAGCCTTCATCCTTTAAGTGTTCACTTCTGCTGAGTTGTCTACACGTTGTTTGGTTTCTTTGTTTTCAAGGATTTGCATGCTAAAAGAAATAATGTCATGTTCGGATTAATATATTGTACAAAAGTCTGATTAATTGTTTTACTTTCTATTTTCAGTTTCACTGGTGTGTATTCAATTTGTCAACATTCAAATTGATATATGTTATGTTTTTATTTTTATTTTATTTCTTTCTCTAGTTTTTAAGTAGCGGTACAGTTCAACTTCAAGCTTAGTACTTCAGTTAGAAGAAAAGTATTTGTGCTGTGATCTCATCTCATCATGTCAAAAGTGAGTTGGGGTTAGTTAAAAAAGTACAGGAAAATTCTAGGATTGTTAGAGATAGCCTTTATCGTAGTTTATAAGGCTGATGGGCCATCTTCTCAGATCTCATCAAAGCTATGGAGAGAGAGAGAGAGAGAGAGTTGAAATAGAAAGTTGTATATTCTTGTTTTCTGTAACAAGCTCTACATACTGGTAACATTGATTTGTGAAATAGTGAAAGCTTGACAGCTTGTATCCTTGTTCTTCACTGGATGTAGGCACTTTGATTCAATTTTTAGTTCGGATTTCTGAGAATGAGTCTTCATACATCAAATCAAAGATGGTCTAAGGTGTTTGATCTTGGTACTGTCAGAGGATTAAACACAACAAAAAGAAACTGGGGCATATTGCCTAATCTTCATAATCTTCAGATATATGGAGATTAAGCCCTTGTCAATTTGGGTTGTCCAACAACCCTTGTAAAATCGAAAACCAGCACTAATCCTTGGTGATTTGGAGCAGAAGATTTAACGAGTAAAGTTCTGAAAGTGGAATCATACCAAAGGCCTCTTTTGCAGCAGAGAAATCCCTGTTTGCATTAAAAATGATCCTTATAGCCATTGAGATTAATTGATAAAATGGAGTTGACAAATGAAACAAAAACGGAAAAAAAATCATCCAACCATTAATACCCACTTTGAATAAAATCCAACATCCTTTATTCTATTCCTTTCAGGTAATAAGTTGCTTGTGTTGTTTTTAATTTCAATAAGATATATATCATCGGCATATTGAAGTTTGTGATTATTCTACGAAAAAATAGGTGCTTTATTATTTGAATTATCGACAAAATAATTCCATTTCATTATTTTGTTAGATCCACTATATGTACATGTTTGAATCTTATTCACAAGTTTTGATTTCACTCTCACGATTCATATGATGACAAATCAGATAAAAAGAAAGAAAAAAAATGAAAGCTAGCGTTTCGGTAGCAATTACATTAGTATTTAGCAAATGTTATTTTGAGTAGAAGCACAATTTGGCTCATGTTCCAGGACCAACTATCTTCCATTTAGAAATGCATTGACAAACAGGTTAATTCGTAAAATGATGGTTTCTAGATAGAATCTTTCCAAGTTGCACTAACCTCCTTTCCTAAAAGAATAACGATCCAGAGGAAAATGTGAGCTATATAGAGAGAGATTGCTGACAGAATAGCTGTATTTCTTGTTCTTTGCTTTGTACTCTGTAAAAACTCTGTAATACATCTTGAAGAATCTGTTTGGGTGTATACCTCGACGAGACTAGCCATGACGAGCAGGCACCTGGCAGCAAGATGTACTTCGGCGAAGACCAGCAGTGATGAGCAGAACCTGGCAGCAGGGAAGCAGGAGCAGGAGCAGGAGCATTCTGCTCGCCCACGAGCACACCATCCGCGAGGCCAATCTGCTGGTAAAAGCATAAAGCCCTTTCCTGCTAAGGCTTGCATCGAGGAGACCCGGTCAACGACAGTTGGCGAGACGTGTTCACCAACCCGAGAATCAAGGCACGAAGGCCACGCAACCGCCCACGACTACGGATGTGGAGCATCCATTTCTGAGAGGTGGAGGAATAACGGGCGCAAATCGAGGGGCGGTCTGAATCCAGGAGAGGCCTATAAAAAGGTAGCCAACGAAGGTAAAAGGGTGAGATTTTTTGCCATTAGAACAAAGATAAAGAAAAGCTCTAAGAAAACTCAGATTAAAGAAAAAGGCCATTAGATTTGCGGCCAGCATTCCCCAAAAAACCTTCATATCTGACTTGAGCATCGGAGGGTTTACGCCGGAAAAACAACCGGCGCACTCTGACTTGTTTCTGTGAACGCAGGGAAACTGAGAAAAGGAATCATACGAGGAGAGATCCTGATCGCGGTAGAGTTGATCGAGCAGAGATCCTGGTCGTAGAACGAGCAACCAGAATCTTGCATCAACATTTTGGCGCCGTCTGTGGGTACTTGATCGAAAAGCTTCCGTTGACAGCAAGAAGACGAGTAAGGCAAGTAGAGAAGCAATGGAGACCGGAGGGAGTAGTGTACAAGGGGGCGATATGAGGCTTAATGATTCCGTGACGCTGAGGGAGATAGCCAGTGAAGCACGGGAAAAGGCCATGTTTGACCGGATGGAACGGATGGAAAAGCATATGGAGACCTTAACAACCATCCTTCATGAGCTGCGTAGTGAACGAAGGGAGATCCAGGAGGAGAGAGTGAGACGTGGTGGAGTGGCACCAGGTTATGATGGTACAAGGAGGAGTGAAACTACCAGGAGATTTGGTAGTGAGGGAGGTAACTTCTCTCTGCGGGGAGATGTTCATAGAGGGGAAGAGCAATCCCCAGCGAGATCGAATTTTGATGAGGACGCCGGGGTGGCGAACGCAGAGGAAACAGAGCTCCGGTAACATTTACACGATGTCGAGCAAGAGTGGGATCAAGTTGCAGCACGAGACCCTGGTCGTGCCGTGCAGCTGGAGGAAGAAGTGCGCAGACTAGCGCAGGTGATTGACGACATGCAGGGAATGAGCAGAGCTCCTGGTTGGAGGATAATGCTGGACGGAGAATCACCTCTCGCGGCAGAGATTATGAGGGCAATCATCCCAAGAGACTTTCGCCTCCCAGATCTTAGATACTCGGGACGAACTGATCCGTTAGTGCACATAGAGCGCTTCAACGACATAACCGGGGTGCAAGGATTATCTCAGGCCCAAAGGTGCAGGGTGTTCCCCCTATCCTTAGAGGGACGTGCACGCGAGTGGTACAGGAAGCTTCCTCGGGGGAGCATTAAAACTTTCGAGCAGATGTGCCAGGAATTCGCAGAGCAGTTTCGGGAGGCAATGGCACCAGAAGACGACATGATAGAGTTAAAGAGCATGAAGTAAAGGGAGCAGGAAACCCTGCGGGAATTCATCAAGAGGTACCATCGGGCTGTCCTCAATTTGGGAGCCTTCAACCACCCTCAGGCATTAAGGGGATTGAAAGAAGGGGTGAAGATAGGAAAGCTGTGGTATAACTTGAGAAGCCCGGTTATTCAGACGTATGCGGCGGCATACGAGTAGGATAAGAGGGATATAGAGATCGAAGAAGAAAAGGCCGTACGAATTAAGACAGACCAGCTAGAAGGGCTGGGAAGGAAAGAGAAGAAAGCATTACCAGGAAATGGACCGATCAGGAGGAGGGACCACCAGGCCTCAGGTAGTAGTGCAGGAGGTCGGGTATCCACTTACCAGCCTCATCAGAGGCCACCATAGTACCAGCGCAGCAGGGCGCAACCCCCTCGCTCACCAGCTAGGGAGCCTTGGAGAAGGCATGACTCGGTATATGGTGGACATCATCCACACTCCCACGGTAGTAGAGGGAGTAGACCAGAAGCGCTGCCACCACCTCCAACTCAGAACGGCACAAATAGAGAAAGGGTAGTGCACATGATCGACCAGAACCAGGATTATGGGCGATATACTTCTTTGAAGATGCCCTTGGACGAGGTGTACGAGGCCATAAAGGACCGTGGATTATTGTACCCCCTGCCCCAATAACAAAGATAGCCAGCAGGAGGGATATGGGACGCTATTGTAAGTTCCACGGCACTCATGGCCATACCACTGCAGAATGCAGAGATCTCAAGACCCAGGTCGAGGATTTGGTGAGAAATCGCTACCTGGACGAGTTTATCGATGGGGCTTTCCCGATGGTGGCCTTGACATGTGAAGGGGAGCAGAGTGATAGAAGCTTGAGGCGCGAGCAGCCTAATGTAAGGGTGATAGCCAGGGGCCCAACATTGGTCGGAGATTCCAACAGATCGAAGAAGAATTATGCTAGATACGCCATGACTAGCAAGGAGGTATTCTTCAACACCCCGGCAGCTAAACGGGCAAGGGTCAGACAAGTGCCGATCATGTGGACCGATGAGGATGAAGAAGGGATTTTGTACCCCCACGAGGATGCCCTAGTCGTCAAGGCCACTGTTGCGAGCAAGAAGTTTGATCGGATACTGGTTGACACAGGGAGCTCAGTTGATGTGCTATTCAAGTCAACTCTGGAGGAGATGGGAATAACAGACTTGAAGCTGGAATACACCAATACCTCATTGAAGGGGTTTGGAGGAGGAAAGTTGGTCCCTCTGGGCGTAGTCGAGCTACCTATCACGATTGGGAGCTCCCCGACAGAAAAGACGACGATGCTGGACTTCGTGGTGGTGGATGAGGAAGGTCCTTACCAGATGATCTTAGGCCGGCCATTTCTGAGGATGAGCAAAGCAGTGCTGTCCAACCATTATCTAGCCCTCAAGTACCGGGTGAATGGGGTTGTTGGAGTGGTACGAGGAGACCAGAGAATCCTACGAAGCTGTTACTCCTCGGCAGCAAGGGAAGCAATGCAGATAACATCCCTTGACACTCGAGTGGAGAATAATAAGGGCGGATAAGAACCTGTAGAGGAGCTGGGGACAGTAAGCCTGGGACCAGAGAATCCAGGGAAAACGATCAGAATCGGATCGAGGCTTAGGGAAGAGCAGAAGCAGGAGTTGGTGCAATGCTTACGGGCTCATGCAGATGTGTTTGCTTGGACACACGAGGACATGCCAGGGATTGATCTTGAGGTCGCATGTCATAAGTTGGCAATAAAGAAAGGGGCTCGGGCAGTAAGGCAGAAAAGGAGACGCTTCAACTAGGAGAGGTATGAGGTTATAAATGGCGAGGTGGAGAAGCTCTTGAAAGCGGGGTTTATCCGGGAAGTCAACTATCCCGAGTGGATATCGAATGTGGTGTTAGTAAAGAAGGCTAAAGGCAAGTGGAGGATGTGTGTTGATTTCACGGACCTGAACAAGGCATGCCCGAAAGACAGCTTTCCTTTACCAAAGATTGACCAGCTTGTAGACTCAACAGCTGGACATAGCCTGTTCAGCTTCATGGACGCTTTCTCGGGATACAACCAAATCCCCATGTTGGAGCAGGACGAGGAGAGCACGACATTTATTACTAACCAGGGTCTGTTCTGTTACAGGGTAATGTCGTTTGGTCTGAAAAATGCGGGAGCCACGTACCAGAGGCTGGTGAACAAAATCTTCAAGCCGTTGATTGGGAGAACAATGGAGGTGTACGTGGACGACATGATAACTAAGTCCAAAATCCCAAAAGAACATGTCGAGCACCTCGATGAGACATTCTCACTTTTGAGGAAGTACAAGATGAAGCTCAACCCGGAAAAATGTGCTTTTGGGGTCGAGTCAGGGAAATTCCTCGGGTTCATGGTGAGTCACAGAGGGATCGAGGTGAATCCTGAGAAGATCCAGGCGATTGTTCAGATGAAGTCTCCTCGCACCCTGAAGGAGATGCAGAGCCTTACGGGGAGGCTGGCGGCATTGAGCCGATTCATATCCAAGGCTACAGATAAGTGTCAGCCATTTTTTCAAGTGATAAGGAGGGGGAAGAAAACATAATGGACCCCAGAGTGCGAAGAGGCCTTTCAGATCCTGAAGCAATACTTGCAGCAAGCACCCCTGCTGTCCACACCAAGAGATGGGGACAAGTTATCGTTGTACTTGGCGGTATCAGATCGTGCCGCAAGTTCTGTTCTGGTAAGAGAAAAAGATAGAGTTCAGTACCCGATATACTACACTAGCAAGGCTCTGCTCGACGCTGAGACCCGATACCCACCATTGGAGAAATGGGCACTCGCTCTTGTGGTCGCTGCCCGGAAGCTGAGGTCGTATTTCCAAGCGTTCCCCGTCTCGGTAGTAACAAACCAGCCGTTGCGTCAAACTCTACACATGCCAGATTCCTCTGGTCGGCTCGTGAAGTGGGCTATAGAGCTGAGCGAGTTCGACATTGATTACAAACCCCGAGCAGCGATTAAGGCACAAGCAATGGCTGATTTCGTAGCAGAGTTTGCAGAGCTTGAAATATGTTCGGACCAGCTGGATATTACTACAGACAGCAGTGAAACCCAAGTATGGCAGATGTCTGTAGATGGTTCATCAGGGGAGCAGGGATCAGGAGTCGGAATTGTCTTGGAAGGACCAGAGGGGGAGGAGATCTCTTATGCTGTGAAGTTAGAATTCGCAGCCACAAATAACCAGGCAGAGTATGAAGCCTTGATAGCAGGGTTAGAATTGGCTAAGGTCGTGAAAGCAGATAGAGTGAAGATCAGAACTGATTCCCAGCTAGTTGCGAATCATGTCAGTGAAAGATTCCAACCGAGAGAAGAGAAGATGGAGCAGTACCTGAAGATAGTCAGGCAGATGATGGAGAAATTTGAAGCGGTAGAGGTGATACAAATCCCCAGGGAGCAAAACAGTCGAGCAGACATTTTGGCCCGGATGGCAGCGATAGCAGACCCAAAAATGCCAAAGTCAATCCCTCTGGAGGTGAAGTCCAGCCCGAGCATCGAGCCGAATCGGGAGATGTTGAGGATAGAACAGGAATGCTCGTGGATGGACCCGATAATTTCATACCTTAGGGACGGGATATTACCACCAAATAAGCTACAAGCTCGGAAGATTAGAGCTCAGGCCTCAAGGTACACGATGATTGATGGGGTACTGTATCGGCGAGGGTACACACTGCCGTTCCTTCGGTGTTTGGATGAGAACGACGCGGACTATGTGCTGAGAGAAGTACATGAAGGAATTTGCGGAAACCACTCTGGTGGGAGGTCCCTGGCTCATAAAGTTCTAAGGCAGGGATATTTCTGGCCGACGATGCATCAGGATGCACAGGAAAAGACCAGGAGCTGTGTAAGCTGCCAAAGTTTTGCAAGTTTCTCCAATCAACCACCAGAGAAGCTCACTTCTATGGCATCCCCTTGGTCATTTGCTCAATGGGGAATTGATCTGATCGGCCCGTTGCCAAAGGGACGAGGAGTAGCAACGCATGCAATTGTTGCGATTGATTACTTCACGAAGTGGATAGAGGTAGAAGCCCTTAGCAGCATCACAGAGAAGAAGACAACAGACTTCGTGTGGAGAAACCTGGTCTGTCGGTACGGGATCCCTTATGCCTTGGTAACGGATAATGGCAGGCAGTTTGATAATCATAGCTTCAGGGATTTCTGCCAGAACCTCGGGATAGAATTGAAATATTGCTCGCCTGCTCACCCACAGTCTAATGGGCAAGTAGAAGCAGCCAACAAGACGATCAAGAGGCTTTTGAAAACCAGGCTTGGAGCAAAAAAGGGAGCTTGGGTTGATGAGTTAGCAGGTGTGCTATGGGCGTATAGGACAACCCACAAGACAGCGACTGGGGAAACTCCATTCGCTTTGGCCTTCGGACACGAAGCGGTTGTACCAGCCGAGATAGGGACAACCACGCACCGGACAGAGCATTTCGATGAGCAAGAGAACAACGACCAGATGTGCTTGAATCTGGATCTGCTAACCGAGAAGAGGGAACAAGCATCGAGGCGGTCAGCCATTAACCAGCAGAGGGTTGCTCGGTACTATAACCAGAAGGTGAATGTACGGCAGTTCAAGGTCGGAGATTGGGTGCTGAGGAGAGTGAATCAGAACACGAAAGACTCGACCCAGAGAGTACTCGGACCAAACTGGGAGGGACCATATAGGGTCAAGCAGCTAGTTGGACCCGGAGCTTACAAGCTAGTTCGCGCAGATGGCCACGAGGTGAAACGCCCATGGAACGCAGCGCACCTTAGGAAATATTTCCAGTAAAATTTCTGTTCGTGCTCGTTGTTTTTATTTCTTATTTTTATTTTCAAAGCAATTTCATGTAAGCCAAAATTCAATAATAAATGAACCAATGAGGAACTTCAGTCAGCTATACTGCTTCAAAATTTACCCAGGCATGCAAAGGCTCACCCAGTCTCAAAGCCTGTTTATGGCGAGACTAGAAGCCAAGCGTGCCAGGATCTGCTCGACCAAGCGAAGGCGAGCAGAATCCTAAGCACCGAAGATTTCTCTAAGGCATGCAAAGGCTCACCCAGTCTCAAAGCCTGTTTATGGCGAGACTAGAAGCCAAGCGTGCCAGGATCTGCTCGACCAAGCGAAGGCGAGCAGAATCCTAAGTACTGAAGATTTCTCCAAGGCATGCAAAGGCTTACCCAGTCTCAAAGCCTGTTTATGGCGAGACCAGAAGCCAAGCGTGCCAGGATCTGCTCGACCAAGCAAAGGCGAGCAGAATCCTAAGCACCGAAGATTTCTCTAAGGCATGCAAAGGCTCACCCAGTCTCAAAGCCTGTTTATGGCGAGACCAGAAGCCAAGCGTGCCAGGATCTGCTCGACCAAGCGAAGGCGAGCAGAATCCTAAGTACCGAAGATTTCTCTAAGGCATGCAAAGGCTCACCCAGTCTCAAAGCCTGTTTATGGCGAGACCAGAAGCCAAGCGTGCCAGGATCTGCTCGACCAAGCGAAGGCGAGCAGAATCCTAAGTACCGAAGATTTCTCTAAGGCATGCAAAGGCTCACCCAGTCTCAAAGCCTGTTTATGGTGAGACCAGAAGCCAAGCGTGCCAGGATCTGCTCGACCAAGCGAAGGCGAGCAGAATCCTAAGCATCGAAAAATTTTCCAAGACATGCAAAGGCTCACCCAGTCTCAAAGCCTGTCTTATGGCGAGACCAGAAGCCAAGCGTGTCAGGATCTGCTCGACCAAGCGAAGGCGAGCAGACTCCCAAGCAATGAAAATTTTCTAAGGCATGAAAAGGCAAACCACGATATTCAAAAAGCAGTCACAATGTTGAAAAATTTTCTAAGGCATGAAAAATTTCACAGCCCACAACTCCAATATAGGAAGGCAAGCAATAACATATTTTATTAAGCTTATGATAATTTGCAAAGTTGCTACATATATTATTCAAAAAGCAATTACAACATAAGTTAAAGCTTAAGAAGAGGGCGGGTCAGCAAGCCGAGCAGCCTCAGTGGGCTGTTCCACCTCAGGTACAGGAGGAGTATCACCAGTTGCGTCTGGAGGGGTACTCGCCTCACCAACATCAGCAGGGACAGCACGGGGAGGAGAGTTTTCCTCCTCAACCACAATTGGTTCCACCTCTTCGACGTTCTCTTTTGCTGCCTCCTCGTCCATATACTGAGCAACACCAGCTGCAAGGTCATCTATTTTCAGATCTGGGTGCTGCTTCCCAAGGACGGCCATGATGCAGCGATAGGAATGTCGAAGCCCCTGGTCGTATTGGTTGTGAGCTTCTTTCTCCAAGTTCTCGACCTGAACCCGATGGGAATCGCGGAGAGATTCGAGCTGAGCCTCATACATAGCCTTCTGCTTTTGCAGATCTTCCTGCACCTTAGTCAGCTCTTCCTCGAGACTAATGGCCTTTGCCTGAGCAAGAGATTCTTGCTCTTGCAGCTTCAGATTCTCAAGGTTCAAATCTCCTGCTTTCTTCTCGGCAGCCTCGGCTCTGGTCCCCGCCGATTTAAGGCCCTCCTTCATCTTTCGATCATAACGGCCAACATTGGCCTTGTAGTAAGTGGCCATGCAGCTGAGATGGAAGGTGCTGAACTACATGGAACTCACCAGATCAGCCAGGGTGCAGCCGTTAAACTCCTCCAAATCCTTCTTGCTCACGAGTTTGGAGAGCTCGTTCATATAGGGGACTAAATGCTCTGCTACGCGGGATTTTAGCCCAACGGGAGTAGAAGAGGAAGCAGGATCGGTGGCTACTCCGCTAGTCTCTCCGACTTTGGCAGGAGGAGGCGGTAAGGTCTTCAGGGGAGGAACCTGCTGCACAATGTTTGCTCGCTTCGTAACGGGAGCGTCCTTATCCTGGCCCTTCTTGGCAGCTGGAGGTCAAGCACGTTTCCTAGTCAGAGCTCCAATTACAGCATCCTCCATCTTGTGGCCGGTGGGCACCAAACCAGATTTGGCCAGGTTATAGACAGTCAACAGCTCTCGGTAGGAGCAGGAATTGGCCAGTACAACCTCGACTCGCTTGAGCTGGTCGGGTTTAAGTGGGAAGTGAACACCCCAGGAACCTGCAATGCGAACAGACGTCTGATTAGAGTCAAACCAACAAAAGTAAGAACAACTATGGAGACAAGACATCTAAAGCGAGCAGGCAACCTGGGACCACGAAACGAGATGGGACGCGATAGCCCTTCCCATCAATCTGTGCAATTTGACCCCAGGGACCCCCAGCAAAAAAGAACTTTCTCTTCCAAGTCCCACCACCCCCAGTTGGAAGTTCAGTTATGGGTTTCCTGCTTTTGGTGCTAGATTGGAAGTAGTACCAGCCGGCATCTTTGGGGCTACTCTTTAGCTGATACAGGTGCTTCACCTCATCAACTGTGGGCTCACTCTGACAACATCTATCCCACAGAACGAACAGACCAGAGAGCACTCTCCACCCGTTGGGGTTCAGCTGACCAGGTGATAAGTTCAACTCGTTAAATATTCGGGCAAAGTACGGTTGCAGGGGGCACCTCAGCCCATACTTAAAGCTCTCCAGAAACAAGGTAACATACCCCTTAGGAGGCCGACTAGGGGTGTCTTTCTTTCCCGGGATCCTAAGAGGTATGTCATCGGGAATCCCATATCTATCCCGAAGGATAGTGAGCTCGTCCATTGTAGTCGTGCACGTGATGAGGTCGATGGCGAAATTCTGTGATAAAGCTCTACCCCCTACTGTGCTCCTCATCTCTGGTCGCGATGTTTCTGGTAAGGGCATCTCACCAGAATCACCTCTCTGGTCCTCACTCAGGGTATTTGCCAAGCCAGATGATCCCACGCCACCACTATTTCGGCTCGAGGAAGTTGTTTCCAGGGACATTCTCCTAGCACTAGTCTCAACACTGGGTCTAATGGGTTCTAAGGGGATCCTGGGGTCAAAGGCGGCATCAGCGAGCAGACTGGGTAAGAAGTCTAACTCGTCATCATCAATCTCAATGATGATTTTCTCTTTACCCTTTGACATTTCCTAAAGCTATAACCCAAACATCACCACCAACTATTACCCAAGCAAAATAAAAAAAAAGATATCTAGACTGAGGAAATAGAAGTAATACATGAAGAAATGACTCAGTCGGAGAGAAAGGCTCAGTCGGAGAGAGTGGCTCAATCGGAAGGGGACAGGGATGGAAGTTCTATGCCGAAATTCGCTCGCCGGAAAAACGAAAGGGGAATAAACGATGAACTTCTCGTTTGGGGGTTTTTTGAGTTGTCCTAATGAGGAACGACTCTTAGGCTGCCAGTATTTAACGACACCAGATCCCAAGGGCTTTGTGACTCTTGGTTTGAAATTTAAATGGAGGGATAGATTCCCGCCACGTCACCTCATCCGTAATTAAATGCGACACGACTCTTGGCAGCCTTTTCATGCCCTATGCAAGCCAGAACCGTTGAGTTTCTACTGTCGGCTCACTACGTTACCCAACACCAGAAACTGGGGGACCGGTGTTTGGGTGTATACCTTGACGAGACCAGCCATGACGAGCAGGCACCTGGCAGCAGGATGTACTTCGGCGAAGACCAGCAGTGATGCGCAGAACCTGGCAGCAGGGAAGCAGGAGCAGGAGCATTCTGCTGGCCCACGAGCACACCATCCGCGAGGCCAATCTGCTGGTAAAAGCATAAAGCCCTTTCCTGCTAAGGCTTGCGTCGAGGAGACCCGGTCAACGACAGTTGGCGAGACGTGTTCACCAACCCGAGAATCAAGGCACGAAGGCCACGCAACCGCCCACGACTACGGAAGTGGAGCATCCATTTCCGAGAGGTGGAGGAATAACAGGCGCAAATCGAAGGGCGGTCTGAATCCAGGAGAGGCCTATAAAAAGGTAGCCAACGAAGGTAAAAGGGTGAGATTTTTTGCCATTAGAACAAAGATAAAGAAAAGCTCTAAGAAAACTCAGATTAAAGAAAAAGGCCATTAGATTTGCGGCCAGCATTCCCCAAAAAACCTTCATATCTGACTTGAGCGTCGGAGGGTTTACGCCGGAAAAACAACCGGCGCACTCTGACCTGTTTCTGTGAATGCAGGGAAACTGAGAAAAGGAATCGTACGAGGAGAGATCCTGATCGCGGTAGAGTTGATCGAGTAGAGATCCTGGTCGTAGAACGAGCAACCAGAATCTTGCATCAACAGAATCAATAAACGCTGATCAGAAATTCCCTCCCATGGATGCAAGCTAATGCAAATTAGCTGAACCACGTTAAATCGATTTGTCCTCTGTTCTTGTAATTCTTTGATTCAATTTGATCTTAATTGCTTTCTGTTCTTTCATCATCATCTTGTTTCGATTCCATTTTCAATTGAGCTTCAAATCAGTTCATTCTTGGTAGCATCTTGATTGATTGGATTGTGATCTTGGACAGCAATTGAGATATCTCTGGTTTTAA
Organism: Citrus australasica; assembly: GCA_029618585.1. Taxonomy (NCBI): domain Eukaryota; kingdom Viridiplantae; phylum Streptophyta; class Magnoliopsida; order Sapindales; family Rutaceae; genus Citrus; species Citrus australasica. Next base: position 18,593,008 of record JARCIV010000001.1, read on the forward strand.
GCACTCCAGTTGCTACACTGAGGCACTCAATCAATATGCTTTGTTTATTTACCGAAGAGATTTGATTACTGATAAACTTCATACTTGCCTGACTCTGATCCCGTGTAGTGGGTTGAGAGGATTACATGGAGATGCTGTTTAAGCTAAGGCATAATGCAGAGAAGCAAGCTATGGAAGCCAATTAGGTTGAAGACTGTCAATAAACAAACACAATGCGATTAGCAGGAGGTCGTTATTACTTAATAATTAACGTGAGGAACAAGTTTTTCAGCCTCGCCTCATAGTGCTAACTACTTCGACTTTGTCTGTTACTTGGAAACTTTGGTGCCTTCCATGACAATCATTTTGTGGCAGCACAGTGAACGATTCTGTTGCTTTTGCTTTCAATGAACAGGGCTACCTTACCAGATAGGGTTAGCATTTTATTAATTGCAAGTGGTAGCTTATTTATTCATTACTTTTGTCTTCTGTGAATATAAAACACTGACTATGTAATCATAATACTTGTTTAATAATGATTTTGTAATTATTTATTACGCTCCAAGTCAATATATATCACATCAACCCCCAATATTTTCTCTGCAACTACTTTCTTATTGTACCCATTATCAAAATTCTATAATAACATCATTTATGTGTAGGAGAAACTGTTGACTAAACTGACATGCTTGCACTACTGGAGTACTGAGAGAAAGAGTTGTGTAGGTCAACCTAAGATCAATTTCATTCAGCAACAATAAATGTTTCAGTGGATACGTGATTTTGCACGCCAGTAAGTGGTAGACGTGATTTTGCATTTTTCCACAGCTTAAATTATTGACGATCTTGCTCTGTTCTTTTCTTTTCAAATAGACTTTATGGTCCCGGTGGAATTGCTTTGACCTTTTCTTTCTTGAAAGTGGATGTATAATACATATTGGTCTTGATTGATCCTTGATCAAGACCTATTTATTCTCTTCTGCTTTATTCTTTTTACAACATATGGAGAACAGTGTATTGTAAGATTCATGTACAGCACTGCTCTACCTTGATCTGTTCTAATTTGAGAGTCAACAATCTCGATTCAATTTCTTGAATGGAGTACTAGCTAAGAGAACGAGGTAGGGGAGCTTTAAAGCATAGTTTCTTTTCAACTCTCTGTTTTTAACTATTTCTTTGCATGCTACAGGACTGATTACAGGGTGGTACTGAGAGAGGAGAAGATATGGACATCAACTTCAGGCTATTTTCCGAGAGGCTGGGACGGGTATTAGCTGGTGAAGAAGTCACGTTGCCTGATGCTGCAAAACAATATATTCAGAACCTTCATGCCGAGACTGAAATCGTTACTTCTTGGCTGAGGGAATTTGAAGATGATATCTCCTGCCTTCTGATGCGAAAAATAGGAGACGTTGAAATTGACAACCCAGATCTTCGGACAATTATGGATGAAATCAATTGCTTTACGTATGAATCTGGGAAGGTGATTGACACATTCATCAACAGCATCAGTGAACAAAAGAGTCAAAGCAGCGGCAGCAAGGACATTTGTAATGCTCTGCAAGGACCCCAAAGCAGAATCACTGATATTAAGCAACGGATGCAACAACTTAAGCACACGGATTCCGAAATCTTTGATGCCTTCAAAAATCTGGAAGCTGAAGCCGGTATATCTTCATCTTCTAAAAGTAGGGACACGGTGGGTCTAGATGATAGAATGGAGGAGTTGTTAGATCTATTGATAGAAGGACCACCTCAACTTTCTGCAGTGACCATACTTGATAGCATTGGATTGGACAAGACGGCTTTCGCCGCAGAGGCTTACAGCAGCAACTATGTGAAGCATTATTTTGATTGTCATGCTTGGGTTCAAGAGCCTTACACCTGTTATGCTGACCAAATATTAGATATCATTATTAAGTTTCTGATGCCTTCATCTAGGTTGAGTGAAATAAAGGATAAAAATTATGAAATGAAAAAAGTTATTCTTCATGAATATCTAATGACCAAGCGGTATTTGATTGTGATTGATGAAGTGTGGAGCATTGAAGTGTGGGATATTATTCGAGAAATACTCCCGGATAATCAGAATGGAAGTAGAGTACTAATAACGCTCGCTAAAATTGATATCGTCATCTTATTTCAGTTCGAAAACGGACAGAATATTCAGCTTGATTTAGTGCCAACTGGAGGACCATTGCGAGTGACATACCAAGGATGGCCTTTCCACATCTTATACCATGGAAGCATCTCATTAGAAGAAAATAAAAGGGAAGCAATTGATAAGCCCCTTCTCCGTCAAATCGTCGCATATTGCATGTTACCTTTTCCTTTGAAACTTTGTTGTCTTTACTTACCTGTGTTTCCAGCACACCTAGAGATATCCACCAGGCAGTTATATCAGTTGTGGATAGCTGAAGGTTTCATTCCAGACAACAGCGAGGCAACTGCTGAGAAGTACTTAGAACAACTAATCAATAGAGGCTTTGTTGAAGTAAAGAAGAGAAAAGCTGGAGGCACAATCAACACATGCTCTATCCGTAGTCGTTGCCGGCCTTCAATGCTTGCAGTGGCTTTGAATGCTGAATTTGTCTTTTCCCCTACCCTGGATACAAAAGGTGAATCACGAAAAAATGTCAAACGTTTCTGCGCTCTAGAACAACAGAGTGATTTTGCTTACTTAGATGATTATTACCCGCACCTGCATTCCTTGTTGTACTTCACTTCAGAAAGCGACCACCTTGACCCCATAGATTGGCAGAAAATTTGTGAAATGTACAAACTTCTTAGAGTATTGGACTTAGGATCCCTTGTTCTCAACCAATATCCGTCCGAAATTGAAAATTTATCTCTTTTGAGATATTTGAAGTTGAATATCCCTTCCCTGAAAAGCCTTCCTTCATCATTTTTCAACTATCTTTCGAACCTGTACACACTCAATATGCCCTTTAGCGACATAGATCATACAGCAGATGAGTTTTGGAAGATGAACAAACTCAGGCATCTAAATTTTGGCTCAATCATACTTCCTGCACATCCAGGAAAATATTGCGGCTCTCTGGAAAATGTCAATTTCATTTCAGCCTTGCATCCTTGCTGCTGTACTGAAGATATAATGGGCAGACTGCCTAGTCTTCGAAATCTCTGCATATGGGGAGATTTAAGTTATTATCAATTTTTGTTGTCCCAAAGTATTTGCAGATTGAGCTGCCTCGAGTCATTGAAGTTGGTGAACGAAAGCAAGATGCCACGGCTCTCCAAAATCATCCTTGCTGAATACCTATTTCCTCATAGTCTAACCCACTTGAGTTTTTCTAATACTGACCTAATGGATGATCCCATGCCGACACTAGAAAAGCTGCCGCTTCTTCAAGTGCTCAAACTGAAGCAAAACTCGTATTCAGGTAGAAAGCTGACTTGTGGTTCTGATGGTTTTCCAAGGCTTAAGGTATTGCACATGAAATCAATGCTATGGCTAGAGGAGTGGACTATGGGGACTGGGGCCATGCCAAAACTAGAATGCTTGCTTATCAACCCTTGCGCTTACTTGAAAAGGGTTCCTGAACAGCTCTGGTGCATAAAGAGCTTAAACAAATTCGATTGCTGGTGGCCTCAGCCAGAGCTGAGACAAAAGCTACGGGAATTCAAGGATAAGGAGCAGTATGGCGTTCAGCTTTATCCTTACGGAATTTGATTAGCCCTGATTGAGTTTGATGTAAGTTTTTTCTTCTTCCCCAATAACTTCAACCTTTAATTATTGATCTAATTTCATATAAATTTTTTTTTTCTCCACAATAGATTTGATAGTATGCAGCTGCCTAAACTATAATCATAATATAAAGTGTTTTCTACATTCTAATTGTGGTTGCTTCTAATTTTTGTCTCAACATAAACTTGAAGTGTCCATCACAGTTCCTGATGCTGACACCATTCATTAAAAACTGTATGATAAGATCTTCAATCAGTTGTATGTGCAGGTAAAAGCAGAGCGGAAAATATCTTAAACTGTACTGCAGCCAAAGTTTCAATTTCAACCAGAATCCAGCCTTCATCCTTTCAGTGTTCACTTCTGCTGAGTTGTCTACACGTTGTTTGGTTTCTTTGTTTTCAAGGATTTGCATGCTAAAAGTAATAATGTCATGTTCGGATTAATATATTGTACAAAAGTCTGATTAATTGTTTTACTTTCTATTTTCAGTTTCACTGGTGTGTATTCAATTTGTCAACATTCAAATTGATATATGTTATGTTTTTATTTTTATTTTATTTCTTTCTCTAGTTTTTAAGTAGCGGTACACTTCAACTTCAAGCTTAGTACTTCAGTTAGAAGAAAAGTAATTGTGCTTTGATCTCATCTCATCATCTCAACACAGGCAGAACGACATTGTTGTTCGGTTTTTTGGAATTTCACCGACGTGTCGGTCATTATAAGGGCGAGAATGCTGGTCAAAAGTCGGTTGGGGTTAGTTAAAAAAGTGCAGGAAAATTCTGGGATTGTTAGAGATGGCCTTTATCATAGTTTATAAGGCTGGTTGATGGGTCATCTTCTCAGATCTCATCAAAGCTATGGAGAGAGAGAGAGTTAAAGTAGAAAGTCGTATATTCTTGTTCTCTGTAACAAGCTCTACATCCTGGTAACCTTGATTTGTGAAATAGTGAAAGCTTGAAAGCTTGTATCCTTGTTCTTCACTGGATTTAGGCACTTTGATTCAATTTTTAGTTTGGATTTCTGAGAATGAGTCTTCATACATCAAATCAAAGATGGTCTAAGGTGTTTGATCTTGGTACTGTTAGAGGATTAAACACAACAAAAAGAAACTGGGGCATATTGCCTAATCTTCATAGTCTTCATATATATGGAGATTAAGCCCGTGTCAATTTGGGTTGTCCAACAGCCCTTGTAAAATCGAAAACCAGCACTAATCCTTGGTGATTTGGAGCAGAAGTTTAACGAGTAAAGTTCTGAAAGTGGAAGATTTAATCTATAGTGCTGCACGTTTTGGAAGCTTTGTTAGAATTGATGACTGAATTCTTTCTCTATTGATTGATTAGCAGCCCCACAGCATGCTAATGGTTTTCACATTTTTCCCTTCACAGCATGCAGAGGGTGCCTGTAGTGCAACGAAGTTGATGGCACGCAGGATGTGCTGCTCACTCTCAATTCCTTACAATCACACCGAAGCCGTCTTTTGCAGCAGAGAAATACCCGTTTGCATTAAAAATGATCCTTATAGCCATTGAGATTAATTGATTAAATGGAGTTGACAAATGAAACAAAAACCGAAAAAAAAAAAAGAAACTTCAATTCTACCAAAATCATTCATCCATTAATACCCACATTGAATAAAATTCAACATCCTTTTTTTCTATTCCTTTCACGTAATAGGTTGCTTGTGTTGTTTTTAATCTCAATAAGATATATATCATCGGCATATTGAAGTTTGTGATTATTCTAAGAAAAAATAGGTGCTTTATTATTTGAATTATCCACAAAATAATTTCATTTCATTATTTTCGTTAGATCCACTATATGTACATGTTTGAATCTTATTCACAAGTTTTGATTTCACTGTCACGTTTCATATGATGTCAAATCAGATAAAAAGAAAAAAAAATGAAAGCTAGCTTGTCGGTAGCAATTACATTAGCATTTAGCAAATGTTATTTTGAGTACAAGCACAATTTGGCTCATTTTCCAGGACCAACTATCTTCCATTTAGAAATGCATTGACAAACAGATTAATTGGTAGAATGATGGTTTCTAGATAGAATCTTTCCAAGTTGCACTAACCTCCTTTCCTAAAAGCTAAACATTAATTAATTTGCATTTTATAAAAATTTTCTTGCTATTCCTTTTACATAATGATTGGTCACCAATCTTGATTCAATTTTTTGAATGGCAACTTACTGCTGGATTAATTAGAGAATTAGACATCACTCATAGGGCGTCAATCGGGTAAAATTATTTTCATACAAATACTTTCTTCATATCACATAAGTCTATACAAATTTATTTATACAAGATAGTTGTCACTCTATCAGTATTCATCAAGAGATCTAAAGATATATATATATATATAATTTTTTTTCATGATGTCTTTTAATTATTTCTTTATTTGCATTCTAGGACTACCACGTGATGAGAGGGGAAGGGAAGGAGTCACGTTGCCCGAGGCAGCTAAACAACATATTCAAAACCTTCACGCAAGATACGAAATCGTTGCTTCTTTGCTGAGTGCCTGTGGAAACAACACAGCTTGGATTATGCTGCGATCAAAAGCTGAAAAAGATCAAAACTGATGGAGAATTAGAAAAAGATCTTCAGCCCATTATTGAATTAGACTGTTAGCTCTCTCAAATAGACTTGCTCACATCGTTCCAACTGAAAAATGGAGAGAACATTGGGCTTAATTTAGTGCCTGCGGGAGTACCACTAAAAGTTACCGATGGCCTTTTCTCATCTTATACCATGGAATTGTGTCATTAGAGAAGAATTGGCTAGATACTTGGCATATCTCCGGTGGGTATCAAATGTTCGCATATTCCACATTTTAGGATTCTATACCGATCTGAGCTACTACAATTATGTAATTATTTGTTATTATATGAAATAAAATAATGAATAAATCTTGACTGTATATAAATAAAAATACACATATATCAACTTAGAAATCACGGATCTTAAGCATGCAGTGTTTGGCTAGCAAGAAAATGACAGAAAGGAGAAGGAAAATAAACTGAACAGAGAGCCTTTTATTAATCACTAAATTAATTCGTTACAATGACTTTCATTTACAATTTATACTTGCTAACTAACAGTATTAACAACCTTTACAACAGCTGTCAACTCATTATTGGCTAAGCTACATTCAAACAATAACAAACTAACGAAATCATCCAGCTCAACTATCCAGCCCATCAATCCTTTTCAAGTTAATCTCAGCCCTTTATCTGCTGCTGCTGACTAATCATCTCAACACCCCTTCTCAAGCTTAACGGTCATGGAACAACATTAAGCTTGTCTCTATAGTAATTGAAAAAAGAGTAAGCCATAGGCTTTGTAAGAACATCTGCAATATTCCACTCACTTGGTACATATTTGATCTCCACTTGTTTGCCTGTTACCTTTTCTCTTATGAAATGCACATCTAACTCTATGTGCTTGGTTCTTGCGTGATATACTGGATTTGTTGCTAATGCAGCTGCTCCATTGTTGTCACACCAGATGATTGGTACTTGGCTGCACTTCAGTTTGAGTTCTCCAAGTAAAGCTTGAATCCAAACAATTTCTGCACAAGCTGTTGACAATGCTCTATACTCTGATTATGTGCTAGACCTTGCTACAGTTTGTTGCTTCTTGGAAGACCATGAAATAAGATTCTGACCAAGATATACACAATATGCTCCAACTGATTTCCTGCCATCAACATCACATGCCCAATCTGCATCTGTATATGTTGTTAAATTAATTTCATCACCAGCTTTAAACAGCAAACCATAATCCTCAGTTGCCTTCAAGTATCTCAGAATTTTCTTACAAGCAATCCAGTGTTTCTCAGTTGGTGCAGCAAGAAATTGGCTCAACTTATTCACTGAAAATGCAAGTTCTGGTCTTGTAAGCACCAGATACTACAGAGCTCCTATTATACTTCTGTACTCAGTGACATTAACAATCAAGTTATCATCATTCCCTGCTCTTCTTAGCTTTTGTCCTGTACTCATTGGTGTATCACTTTCTCTGCAATTTTCCATGTTAGTTCTTGTAAGCAAATCCCTTACATATTTGGCCTGTGAAAGATGTAAGCCACCCTTTGCAGTATGTGTAATCTCAATTCCAAGGAAATAGCTGAACTCACCAAGATCCTTTAAGGCAAAAGTATCTCTAAGATATTTGATGAATGTTTCAATTATTGTATTGTTATCTCCAGTAATTAATATGTCATCCACATATACTAATACAATCACAATACCTCCAGATTCATGTTTGATGAACAAGGATGAGTCTGCTTTTGAGTTCTGAAACCCCCACTGCAACAGTGCTTTCCTTAATCTGTCAAACCAGGCTCTGGGTGCCTGTTTCAGACCATAAAGAGCCTTAAGCAACTTACAGACATGGCCTGATGGAGATTGAACAAACCCCTCAGGCTGAAACATGTAGACATCTTCATCGAGCTCCCCATTAAGGAAAGCATTGTTGATGTCAATTTGTCTGATTTTTCAGCCCTTCATCACAGCAAGACTAAGCACAATTCTCACAGTTGATTGTTTAACTACAGGGCTAAAAGTCTCAAAGTAATCAATACCAGGTATTTGATGAAACCCTTTTGCTACCAACCGTGCTTTATACTTAGAAACAGAACCATCTGCATTGTACTTAATGCGAAAAACCCACTTACAGCCAACAATTTTAGTAGCTTGAGAGGCTGGAACAAGTGTCCAAGTCTGGTTTTCCATAAGAGCATTATACTCAGCCTGCATGGCAGTCTTCCATTTGGGATCTGAAAGAGCTTGTAAGACAGTGGCAGGTTCTTGTTCACCAAGAACAGAAGAATAGGCAATAAACTTTGGCTTAAAAACTCCTGCTTTGGCTCTTGTGAGCATTGGATGAGTTGGCAGGGGAGCTGGATTAGGTGATAGATGAGGATGTGGTGAGCTATGAGAGGATAGATGATGTGAATGTGTAGGCTGAGAAGAAGATGATATCGAGCTGGATGAAGAAGAAGAAGCTGAAGTTGCAGGCATCTGAAGCTGTTGTATAATGGTGTCACTTGAGCTTGAAGTATCAGGAAGTGGAACTGACACTGAAGAGACTTTAAACATAGGATGTCTATATTCAGAGACAGAGTTTGAATATTGTTTTGAGAATAGAGAGTCAGTAGAAAAAGGAAATTCTGACTCATTAAACACAATATGCCTGGCAACATAGACAACACCTTTGGAGCTTAGACACTTATAACCTTTGTGATCTGGACTGTAACCAATAAACAAACACTTAGTAGTATGATAATTGAACTTGTGTTTGTTATAAAACCTCAAATATGGAAAACATGAACAGCCAAAACATTTAAGGAAAGCATAGTCAGGCTTATGTTTGAACAGAATTTCATAAGGAGATTGATAGGATGGCAGAACAGAAGTTGGTAGTCTATTTATAAGAAAAGCAGATGTTGAGAAAGCTTCCCACCAGAAACTGAGAGGTAATTTAGCTTGTGCAAGGAGAGTTAAACCCATCTCAACAAGATGTCTGTGTTTTCTCTCTACTGTCCCATTCTGGTGATGTGTGTGAGGGCAAGGATGTTGGAATAAAATTCCATGTTTTTGAAGATAAGGCACAAAGGACCTGAATTCACCTCCCCAATCTGATTGTAAGACTTTAATGGCTGTTTCAAATTGTTTTTCAACTTGAGTTCGAAAGATAATGAAAACAGACAAAGCCTGAGACTTGGTTTTTAAAGGATAAATCCAGGTATATCTACTATAATCATCAATGAAACTGATATAGTATTTATAACCATTGAGAGAAGTAATGGGAGCTGGACCCCATAAATCAGTGTGGATGAGCTCTAGAGATGAAGCTGTTTTGTTTTCAGTTACTCCAAAATGCAATTTATGAACCTTTCCATATTGACAGGCATCACAAAAATATGGAATCTGAGTTTTATTGCTTAATTGCAAATGTTTACAATTGGTAAGTACATGTTTCATGACCTTTGAACTAGGATGACCAAGTTGCCTATGTAAGACATTTATTGAAGTGCTGGAAACTGTACTAGAATGAGACAGCATACTATTTTGAGAGAAGTGTTGAGCAACTTTAGCTTGAGAACTTGTACTGAAACAGGTCTGCAAACCATCTGAACAATGTGACATCATAGACATAGGAACAGAAACTGACTCTTTATTTATGACAGAAAATAAGGCTTGATGAATTTTACTTCCAGGCTCAAGTTTCAGCTTATACAGACCCTTCATAGCCACACCCTCCAGCAAAACTGTCATCTTCTTCTTGTCCTTAAGAAAACAAGTATTTCCATAGAATTCAATGATCAAGGAATTATCAGAAGTCAGCTTAGATATGCTTAAAAGATTTTTGGTGATGTGTGGCACAAACAAAAGGTTTTTGAGCAACAGTTTGTAATTTCCAACTGCTAAATGAGTACTTCTTATATGTGAAATAGTAAGGCCATATCCATTTCCAATTATAAGCTTTTCATTACCTTCATAAGGTTCATTGATGCTGAGATTGCTGAGATCATTAGTTAGGTGGTGAGTTGCTCCACTGTCCAGGTACCAACCATCATCCATTACAGTTTCTGGAGTTGCCATATAAGCTGACATACTTCTTTGACTGTAGCCTTGATTAAAGCCTTGATTATAGTTGCTTTGATGTGGATACCTCATTGCTGGAATGAAATCCCTGTTGAACCTATCCTTGCAGATATCAGCAGTATGTCCTATGGTGAAACACACTTGACATCTTGGTTGGTATTGCTGTGAAAAGTTTCCAGGCACTTGAGTTCTTCCACCTTGATTCCAAGATCTTCCTCCATTCATATTGTTTCCTCTTCCACCTTTCTTTCCTCTATAAAACATCCCTCCTTGATTAGATCTAAAATTCCCTTGCATCATGTAACCAGAATTTTCAGATATTGCTGCATCTTGATTAAAACCAGATTTTGTGTTGTATGTACCAAAACCATTTTTCTTATTGTTCCCTTTCTGAACAAAATTTGCAACAAAAGCTAGATTTGCATCCATTGTTTCAGCCAAAGCTTGTTGTTCTAGCATTCCCTCATGTGTCATTAACATAGAAAGTGATTCTGACAAATCAAGCTCTAGTCCTCTTCCTGTGATCAAGACTGCTACAGGATTGAACTCTGAACCAACTCCTCCTAATATACTCATCATAAAGTCATAGTCACTCATTGGTGCTCCTGCTGCTGCCATGCTATCTGTTATGCCTTTCATTTTGTGAAAATAGTCATAGATGCTCAAATCATTCTTCTTTGTCATGAGCATTTGATTTTTCAGTTGCAATACTCTGGTTTTGTTTTGTGAGCCAGAAAGTTTTTCCAGAGCTTTCCAGACTTCAAAAGAAGTCTTGCATCCAAGGACAATTCCGAGAACACTCTCAGTCATTGAAGAGAGTAACCAACCTAGTAGCTGCTGATCGGTTCGCTTCCATATCACAAATTCAGAGTTTGGAATCCTCTGATCTGAATGTGGTGCTGTGATTGAACCATCAATGTATCCTTCTAATCCATTTCCCTGAATGGATGCCAATACTTGTATTTTTCAGATCAGATAGTTTGATCTGTCGAGCTTGATTGGTGTAGGAAAGGTATATGAAACAGCTGTGGTTTGATTTGAGCTTGACGATGCCATCTGGCTCTGATACCAACTTAGAAATCACGGATCTTAAGCATGCAGTGTTTGGCTAGCAAGAAAATGACAGAAAGGAGAAGGAAAATAAACTGAACAGAGAGCCTTTTATTAATCACTAAATTAATTCGTTACAATGACTTTCATTTACAATTTATACTTGCTAACTAACAGTATTAACAACCTTTACAACAGCTGTCAACTCATTATTGGCTAAGCTACATTCAAACAATAACAAACTAACGAAATCATTCAGCTCAGCTATCCAGCCCATCAATCCTTGTCAAGTTAATCTCAGCCCTTTATCTGCTGCTGCTGACTAATCATCTCAACATATCAGAAGATTCTTCAAAACCCATATAAGTTCAAATTATAAGAGGATTTAATACAATTTCAAATTACCTTTTTTCTTGAAACTTTATTTTCTCTACACGTCTGTCTTTCGTTTTTATTTAGAGATATCGAACAGGCAACTGTATCAATTGTGGGTAGCTGAAGGTTTCTGTCCAAAAAATAATGAGTCAACTGCTGAGAAGTTCTTGGAACCACTAGTCACGGGGGCTTTGCTGGAGCAAAAACGAGAAGAGCTGGAGGCACAGTCAACACTTGCTCAATTCCTTCTCTGCAAATTTGAACGCTTGAACACGCACTGTCATCCCAGTTCCTTGCAGTCGTCCCGAAGCCCCTGCTTGCAGTAGAGGAAAGACGATTCTGTATAGCCATCGGGATTCATCGATGAAACAGAGAAGAAAATTTGAAACAATCCAAGGTTGCTCAGATCAAATGAAACCCCAAGATCAATCAAGACCAATGGATGATCTTGTACTTAGCTCTAAAACAAACAAGTAAAACCATCGAAGAAATTGGATCAAAACCAGCAGGTTTAGATTGATTATTTATGAACATCATACTTGCCACACTCTTGGCGTGTAAATCCTTAGATGCACAGGTCTTATATCACATGAATGAAGATGCTAGTGGTGTGACTCCATGGACCTCTTAGTTTTCAAGTAGTTTTATTTAACTAACCCCCTAAATTTAAATAGTGGTGAGGGAAGAAGGTAAAAATTAATTTGATCTTTGCACCTCACTACCTTTAAAAGAACTCAAACTTCGGACTCAATTTTGAATTTTAATTATTTTAAATTGAAACGCTAAGGCCATATATTATATATACGAGTTTTTTTCCCAAGGTTAAATTAAAATATATATTTACGAATTTCTCGAGATATGTGATTTTTCAAGATTTAATAGAATCATAAGTACTAGTTATATATACATCTTAATAAATGTTTGCAGACCTTTATTTGTACTAAAATTATATATATATATATATATATATATATATATATATATATATATATATATATATATCTAGACTCCCATTACACTTTAGATTGTAACAATTTAAATAATTTTTTTTTTGGTGGAAGTCGTCTAGAATTCTAAGATTGAAAGTAAAATTTCAATAAAAAAATATTAATTTAATCTATATATATATATATATATAGAGAGAGAGAGAGAGAGAGAGAGAGAGAGAGATTCTTAAGTGCATATACTTAATATTATATGGTGTTATAGCGAATCTACACAAAATTTGCATTTAGCGCATCCACACTTGAGAACTTCTATATATCAAAGCTTTCAAATGCAGAAGTCTAAATATGGATTTCGTGCGGATTCACTACAAAATCATATGATGTTAACATGCTTTTACAATTGACTATAATACCACACAATGTTATAGAAAATTCACACGAAATCTATATTATATAAAGAGAGAGATATTGCTTTGCTTTATAATTGAATATAGGGCGGTGATATTCCCACCCCTCAAATTTTGTAAACCTACCTCACCTTAAAAAATTAAATCATAAAAAATTCACATTATTTTTAATGATTTCAAATTATTAAGAATAAAATTAAGCAATTGACTAATTAAATCCTCATTAAATAATTAAAATACATTTATGATATGATATTTCAAAAGTTTATGCTATTTTTCTCATGAAATTTATTAATTATAAGAAGGATCTGATTGATTAATTGTTTAAAATTTTATTTATTTTAAATTGAAAAAATGTGAATTATTTTTTAAATAATTCTTTGAAATGATTTAAATGCGGCACGTGTCCCATCAAGTTAAAACCTGAAGTTGATTTAAATTTTATTTTTTATTTAAATTTTATTTTGGAACGGAAACCAAGTAGCGAGGCCTCGTTCTTCAGGAAATTCCGAGGTAAGTTAATCAACATTTCCACTAATTATTTTTATTTTCTTCCAAAGTTTATTTAATTAGATCAATTTCTGGCTTCCTACTTAAATTGCATATCCAATTTGGGGGTTGATTTTTGGAGATGGAGATAAACTGAAACATTAATAAGCTCAGAGAAAAAAAAAATCGATTGAGATTGAAAGTTCTTTATTACCCAACATACAGAATACATATGCAATTAATTCAAATTTCTAAAATGACTGTAATTGTTGGCAATGTGGGTTTTTTTTTCATTGGGGGGCGGGGGGGGGGGGGTGGTCTGAAATTTGCATGCATGCCTTAATTGAGTTTTATCACTTTAAATCATAATTACTAATGTTTTTTTTCTGTTAATGGTTGAAATTAAGATAAGAAGAGAGAAGGTGCACTTGAAGAAGTATAAGAAGAAAAGACATGTAATGATGTTGATGTGTTTATGTGAATAAAGAGAACGACAACGGAGGTGGAACCATTGGACAAATGGAAATTGAATCTTTGTCCAAGTTTTTCCCTTGATGTTCTAAAGTTTGCATATATATGTTTCAAGAAACAAATGGAAATTGTAAAAAGAGTGAAACAAACTAAGTGGAGGAGTCCTCTCCTTTCTCGTTTTTCCTTGAAAAATAGAATGGGAGCTTATGAGTGGGTCGCAATGACTCTTCAAACTCACCCACCAAGTGTTGGGTGCTTTTAAGGGGTCTTAAGGCTAAGTCTTTCTAGCTTTAGATCTTTCTTCCAGCTTATTTATTCTCAGTGATTTGTCAAAAAAAAAGTTTAAGTTCAGTTGGAGAGGTGGAGTGAATAAGCAGTCAGATAGTTTGAAGGTGCAGATGGACACAGAAGAGCTGATAAAGAAGTGTAAAGCAATATCGCTGGATGGAGACAAAAGAGGGAAAGTAACCCTAAGAAGTAAAATGAAGGAAAAAAGGGAGAAGATCCTTGCGGGATGCTTGGTTGGAAAAGTGTTGCTAAATAGAGAACTGAAAAAAAGAAAGTTTTAAAGCTGCTCTGCTCCCTGTATGGAAAACGATGAAGGATGTTAAAATCGAAGAGCTAGGAGAAAATGTTTTCATTTTTCAATTTGGAAGCGAAGCTGATAAGCGGAAAGTTTTTGCAGGGGGTCCGTGGCATTTTGATAAAGCTTTAATTGTATTAACAGAGCCAGCAGGTATAAGGGAGATAACAAAACAAGCTTTTACTCATGTTTTATTTTGGGTTCAAATACTCAATGTACCCATCATGTGCACGAACAATGAGACAATACGAGAACTGGGTGAAGCTATTGGAAGGGTGGAAGAGGTTGCCACAGATATTATAGGAGCATGTTTTGGTAAATATATTAGGCTTCGCATTTCGGTGGACATTACCAAACCACTGATAAAAGCTCTATATCTGAAGCAGTAAGAGGATGAAGACAAAATGGATAGGGGAGAGGAAGAAGAAGGGGAGGATACAACAAATGAAGGGGGCGAAGAAAAGGAAATTACAATGCCGGTAAGGTATGAAAGATTGCCAGATTTTTGTTACGTTTGCGGGCATGTGGGGCATCAATACAAAGAATGCACCAACTATAAAAACCAGTGGAGAGAGGAAATGACATATGCACCATGGATGAAAGCCCCAACAATAACGGAACAAATGAAGCAAAACAGAAGAAAAGAAAATGGTAGAACATACCAAGGGAAGACAAGTAAAGATTACACAACAACGGGGGTTCAAGGTGAACAGGGGAACCCGGAGACAATTGATGGAGTAATCCAAAAGCCAGGCCAAACGAGTACGGGTCAAGAACCATCACAAGGGGGGACCTTCCCAAAAATGTCAAATCAAAACAGTAAAATGCAATCAGAGACATCAGGAGAAAACCAGGCAGTGGGAGAAAGTCAACTTGAGGCGGGAAAGGAAAAGCAATTTGAGAGGGAAGCGGAAGGTGAAAAATCAAAAAAGCACCAACAGAAAGAGGACAATAGGCTGCGTATCTTTAGCCCAAAGCAAAGTGCCCTAATAGAAACAAGCCCATTATTAGATAACCAAAAAGCACATGCGAAAGAAGGAGATGGGCCGGGAGCAAGTAGAGCAAAGCCAAAGAGATACAAATGGAAGCTGCAAGCCAGACACGCAAAAAAATTCACTAGCCACAATAATGGACCAAAAACATTGAAAAGGTCTAGTAAGGAAATCCTTTGGGACAGTCCCGAAACAAAAAGAAAAAGATAGAAAGCCCAATAAAAGCAGTAATATCAGCATCTCCAAAGGTTAAATGCAGATTGATGCTAGAGATGTAGAGCAATGGAAGAAATAGAACTGATGAAATGTTTATGAGAGAATTAATGGCGGAGGATGGCTACCAGCCCCGCCGACAACAATGAAGATAATCAGCTGGAACGTTTGGGGATTAGGGAATGACCAGACGTTCCGAGAAGCTCAAAAAATTCTCCGCTTATATAGACTGCAGATGATGTTTCTTTGTGAGACAAAGCTGAAGTATAAGCAAATGGTGGATAAAGGTAAGAAACTTAATTTTGCCAATTGTTTTACTGTCGATAGAAGTGGCCTAGGAGGTGGTTTGGCTTTGCTATGGAATGATGAAACTATTATGGAAATAAAATCATATAACAAGCACTACATTGATGCTGTTGTTCATGCTGAAAATGGTTGTTATTGGAGGTGTACGAGTATATATGGCCACCCTGAAATAGATCAAAAGCACCATACATGGATGTTGTTAAAAAGATTAGCAGGACTCTCCCCACTGCCCTGGCTTTGTTTCAGGGATTTTAATGAAATCCTGCATCTAAGTGAGAAAACAGGGAATGATAGGAGTGTTTTAGTAGTAAATGAATTCAGGAAAGCTCTTGAATTTTGTGGCTTAAATGACTTAGGCTACAAAGGATATCCGTACACATGGTCATATAGGCGGTTTGGGTCTCAAATGGTGGAGGAAAGACTGGATAGATTCTTAGGCTGCAAAAATTAGAGAAAGGTGTTTCAAGAAAATGCGGCTATACACTTAACAACAGGGACATCAGATCACAGCCCAATGATGATGGACGTGGTGGAAAAAAATAAAGGAAGTAAGTATAGCATAAGGTTTTTTACGCGCATCCATTACGAAGACATGTGGAGTCCATATGAGAGGTGTAAAAAGATTGTGAAAAATGAGTGGATGGACAGTTGTAGATGGGATGGTGAAAACCTTGTAATGTAGTTCAAGGAGAAAGCAAGAAGTTCGATGGCAGAATTAAAGATTTAGAGCAAAGCTGAATTTAAAGGAAGAAAAAAGAAGTTAGATAATCTGCTCCAGCAGCTGCAGCAAAAGAGAATATGGGGAATAGTACGAGAGTGGGGAAGAAATCAAGAATATCGAAAAACAGATTGATGGAATTCTGTTAGAGGAAGAAATCTATTGGAGACAAAGATCCAGAGCAGTGTGGCTAAAAGAGGGCGATAAAAACACAAAATTCCTCCATTCCAAAGCTTCAGCTAGGAAGAGGAAGAATACAATTGAAAGGATCCTTGATGAAAATGGCAGATGGACAGAAGAGACAAAATGGATTGAAAGGGTTTTCTGTGAGTATTTTGCAAACCTCTTCACCTCAACACATCCCACGGATAGCCAGCTGGAGAAAGCTTTCAAGAACATGCCTCAGAGAGTGACAGAGAATATGAACGAGTGTACACAGAGGAAGAGATTATTGCAGCCTTGAAACAGATGCACCCAACAAAAGCTCCTGGCCCTGATGGTTTACCAGCTGTTTTTTTCTAGAAACACTAGAATGCGGTCAGCGAAGGAGTCATTTCTACATGTCTGCACATCCTCAACAAAGGAGATAATATTTCCCCTTTAAATCACACTTATATTACATTAATTCCCAAGTGTGAAAAGCCTAAGAGAGTGGGTGATTTTAGACCTATTAGCTTATGCAATGTCATTTACAGGATAGTAGCAAAGACCATAGCTAATAGGTTAAAAGAAATGTTGCATCTTGTAATATCACATACTTAAAGTGCATTCATTCCAAGCAGACTCATTACAGATAATATAATCATTGGGTATGAGTGCTTGCATAAAATTAGGCTTAGTAAAAGCAAAAAGGAGGGCTTGGTAGCTCTAAAATTAGATGTTAGCAAGGCTTATGATCGGGTAGAGTGGAGGTTTTTAAAGCAAGCAATGAAGGTGCTTGGGTTTTCATCAAATTGGGTAGATCTAATCATGAGATGTATCACCACTCCCTCATTTTCAGTTTTGATAAACGGGACACTTAAAGGTCTAATTCAACCTCAACGAGGGCTTAGACAAGGCTGCCCTCTATCCCCATACTTATTTATCTTGTGTACAGAGGTCTTCTTAAATATGATGACTCAAGCTGAGAAAAATAAGCTGATCCAGGGGCTGAGTTTCAGTAAAGAGCTATCAATTAGTCACTTCCTCTTTGCAGATGACAATCTAATCTTCACAAGAGCCACTTTCGAAGATTGCTACAACTTGAAGAAAATCTTTGATTGCTACGCTGAGGCATCAGGACAAATTTTCAATTATGAAAAATCTTCCATGTTTTTCAGCGGAAGGACTCAATCGGCACAAATAGCTACAATCAAAAACTTGTTCCAGCTACAAGTAGTGCGCAGCATGAAAAATATCCGGGGTTGCCTTCTATGGTGGGAAGAAAGAAGCTAAATTTTTTCAACAGCATAAAACTCAAAGTGCTAAGTAAAATATCTAATTGGCAGTCAAGGATGTTTTCCAGAGGAGGGAAAGAGGTGTTGATAAAAGTTGTTGCGCAGGCAGTTCCCGCTTATGCCATAAGCGTGTTTAAGCTACCAGTGGGGCTATGTGAGGATATTCAAAGGGCCATTGCAAGATTTTGGTGGAGATCGAAACAAAACCAGAGGTCCATTCATTGGGCCAAGTGGGAAAGTTTGTGTCAAGCAAAATGCAGAGGTGGTCTGGGGTTCAGGGATTTAACTTGTTTTAACCAAGCACTGGTGGCGAAACAGGGGTGGAGAATCATACAAAATCCCAACTCAATGGTGGCAAAGGTTTTAAACGCCAGGTACTTCAAAGGTACTGATTTCTTAAGGGTAAATTTGGGATCAAATCCATCGTTCATATGGAGAAGTATTTTGTGGGGGAGGCAAATTATAAATGAGGGGCTGAGATGGAGAATCAGAGATAGGAGGAGTGCTCAGATATATCACAGTCGCAGGATCCGAAGACCTAAGACTTTTAAACCTTTCTCTCCTCCAAAGCTACCACTGGAGTCGACAGTATCTGAACTTACAGATGTGGAAAATCAATGGAAGGAGCTGCTGGTTCAGCAAAGCTTTGTGGAGGAAGATGTACAACAGATTCTTAGAATTCCTCTTCCCAGAAATCCCAGCCCGGATCAATCACTATGGCATTTTGACAAAAGAGGGGAATAAACAGTTAAGAGTGGATATCAAGTGGCCTTAAATCAAAAGTTTCCTGATCAGCCAAGCAGTTCGAAGAGAAACCAAACTTCATGGAGCATAATATGGAATACAGAGCTACCGAAAAAAATAAAAAATTTTATGTGGAGAATGGTCAAAAACCTTCTGCCAACAGCAACCAATTTGTGGAGAAGAAATGTGTTACAAAGCCCCTGGTGTCAGAGATGTCAAAGAACAGAGGAGACGATGGCTCATGCTATTTTTAATTGTAAAGTTGTTCAAAAGATATGGAGCCCTATAGACCATGAGAATGAAATAAGGGAGGCTAGATGCGAAGATGTGGCCAGTATGTTGATAGAAATGGCCAACAAGAAACGCAAAACTGATATGGAACTGATATTTGCTTTATGTTGGGTAGTTCGGCACTCAAGGAATCTTCATATTCTCAGGAACAAAATGGAAGATCCCCAGATATCAGTTGCAAGAGCTGAAGCTGTGGTGAATTCATACAAAAAAAAATCAGGCAACCTGAGTTACAATCAAATCTGGGAAAGAAAGCCATTAGCAGTCAACAGTGGAAACCACCTCCAGCAGGGCACTTTAAAGTGAATGTAGATGCTGCAGTGCGAGAAGAGCAAGATAAAGAGGGTTTAGGAGTGGTCATAAGGAACTCGGAAGGAAAGTGTGTGGCAGCAGCCATGAAGCCATCGACTTTCCGTGGTAGTGTGGCATTTGCTAAAGCTGAAGCTACAAAGCTGGGATTGGAAATTGCAGAAAGTGCAGGATGTATGCCTTTTATTATAGAGACAGATTCGCAGGAGGTGGTTGATTTAGTTCTTAACAGAAAAAGCATAATGACTGAAATCTTTTGGATCATTTCTAAAATCCAAGAAAGGATCAAGAGACTGCAACATGCCAAAATTCAATATGAATCAAGGAATTGTAATGGAGTAGCTCATTCATTAGCTAAAGCAGCTCTAGAACAAGATAGTTTTATCTCATGGCTGGATAATATTCCAGAAAAAATTTTGTATTTGTTTTTTGAGTTTGAGAAATGAAAGAGACAGTTTCATATAAAAAAAAAGAAACAAATGGAAATTAAATAGTACATAAAGGTGAACTCACATTGTCAACTAAAGGTTACACTACCATTTGCCCAATGGTTCCATTTCTATTATCATTTTCTTTATTCACAAAATATCATTGGCCTCATATTCATCAGTATAAAAAGAGGGACAAGTACAAGGACAAGGACAAGGACAGGGTGAGTCTATGGTAAGACTACAACAAATCTATATTTTAGTTTTATTTTTGTTGCTACACTCAGGAATCACTAGCATCAACCACCTCATTTATTGCCCTTGCTTCATTTTTCTCCTGAAGATTGTTGACCTGATGAAATAACACTTAAAATGAGGCTGCCTTAGACGAAGCATATATGTTAATCACCTGTTGTAACCTCATGCCAAAACATTTCAGTTCCTGCTCATAAAATTAGTTACTTCAACCTTTGTCATATGCATTCTCCACTGCTTCAAGATACTTAGATAGTGAATGTGTCTAAATTCCGACTCAAAAGATTCATTTGAGGAAAAATTCTTCAGATGGTCATGTAGAGTTCTAATTTATCTCCGCATCATACACAAAATACTTGAAACCCCACACATCAATGATCAATGTTCATCTTTTATTGACAATCTCAATTCTTAAGTGCGTTTGGAAAGAAATTAGATTCACAGGCATTCTAGAAATATCTGGTGTATTTCAATGACAATGATGCCAAGTCATGTCTCATGGCGTCCAAAAAAAAATGGAGATGTATGTGGAGGAAGATCGTCAGCTCAATTAAAACTACACCTCGGTCATTTCTGGACTCATCAACAAGAGGTAATTTCTTACTTTGTAAACAAATTTTGTGTCTTATAATTTTTTCTGTATTTATATACTTACATGTTATTTTGTAATTATATAGCCACCAAAGCCTGGACATGGAGATGTGTGTTTTGTTATGTTTAGTCCATTTATAAGATCATGCGTCATGTGATCTATAAGTCTACTTAATGGTTGCAATCAAATGAGTTCCCAGATTGTGAAGTTAGTTAATTTCAATATATAGCAATGATTGTATCCATTGCTTTTATGAAGTTGCTATGTTATTACTTCTTTAATAAGTGGCAGACATGATTTTCTATTTTTCCACAGCTTAAATTGTTAAATAATTGATAATGCTCTTGTGCTTACTCTGTTCTTTTCTTTTTAGATAAGCTTTATGGTCCCAGTGGAATTGTTTTCACCCTTTCTTTATTGACAGTGGATGTATAAAACAAATTGGTCTTGATTGATACTTGATGATGTTGTAGTTATTTCTCTTTGCTTTATTCTTTTTGCAACATATGGAAGACTGAGTATTGTAAGATTCATTTCCTGCACTGCTCTGCCTTGATCTGTTCTAATTTGAGAGTCAGCAATCTTGATTCAACTTCTTGGGTGGAGTACTAGCTAAGAGAAGGGAGGCATGGGAGCCAACACTAATTTTTGAATTGATGAGATATGGGCATCAACTTCAGACTACTTTCAGAGAGGCTGAGAAGGGCATTAGCTGGCGAAGAAGTCACATTGCCTGATGCTGCAAAACAACCTATTTAGAACCTTTGTGCCGAGGTTGAAATCGTTACTCATTGGCTGAGGGACTTTGAATATGATATGTCATGGCTTCTACTGCAAAAAAATAGGAGAAGATGAAATTAACAACCCAGACCTTGGGACCAGAAATTAATTGCTTTACATATGAATTTGAGAAGGTCATTGACACATTCTCAACAGCATCACTCAACAGAAGAGTCAAAGCAGGTGCAACAAGGACATTTGTAATGCTCTGCTAGGACTCCAGAACTGATTCAATGATATAAAACAGCGGATGCAACAACTTCAGTACATCGATTCCGGAATCATTGATGATTTCAAAAGTATTGAAGATAAAGTCGATTATTTTCCTGCATCATCATCTTCTAAGAATAGGGGCACGGTGGCTCTAGAAGACAGAATGGAGGAGTTGTTAGATATATTGATAGAGGGATCACCTCAGCTTTCAGTGGTGGCCATCTTGATAGCATTGGGTTGAGCAAGATGGCTTTCACTGCAGCGGCTTACAGCAGCAGTGATGTGAAGCATTATTTTAATTGTCACGCTTGGGTTCCAGAGCCTTACAACTATGATGCTGATGATGACCAAATATTAGATATCATTATTAAGTTTCTAATGTCTTCATCTAGGTTGAGTGTAATAAAGGATAAAATTTATGAAATGAAAAAAAAATTTCTTCATGAATATCTAATGATCAAGTGGTATTTAATTGTGGTTGATGATGCGTGGAGCACTGAAGTGTGGGATGTTATTCGAGAAATACTTCCGGATAATCAGAATGGAAATGGGGTACTAATAACACTCATTCAAATTGATGTCGTCATCTCATTTCAGCTCAAAAGCGGACAAAATATTTGGCTTGATTTAGTGTCCACTAGAGGACCATTGAGAGTTGTTTACCTTTTTGCTTTAAACTTTGTTTTTCTTACTTATCTGTGTTTCCTGTACACCTGGAGACATCCACCAGGCAGTTATATCAGTTGTGGATATCTGAAGGTTTCATTCTAGACTACTTGGAACAACTAATGAATAGAGTCTTTGTTGATGCAAAGAAGAGAAGCGATGGAGGCAGAATCAACGCATGCCCTATTCATAGTCGTTGTTGGCCTTCATTGTTGCAAATGGCTCTCAAAGCAGAATTTATCTTTTCCCTTATCCTGGATCAAAAAGGTAAATCGCGAAAAAATGTCAAACGTGTCTACGTTTTTTAAAAACAGAGTGATTGTGCTTACTTAGATGATTGTGACTCGCACCTGCATTATTTGTTGTACTTCATAAAGCGACCACCTTAACCCCATAGATTGGGTGAAAATTGGTTGAGTAATGGACTTGGGATCTCTTGTTCTCAGCCAATTTCCAGCCAAAATTGAAACTTTATCTCTTTTGATATTTGAAGCCGAATATCCCTTCCCTCAAAAGCCTGGCTTCATCATTATTAAGAAATCTCTGAATCTATACCCCATAGCCATGCCCTTTAGCTACATAGATCATACTACAAATGAATTTTGGAAGATGAACAAACTCAGGCATCTAGTCATTGAAGATGGTGAATGAAAGCAGGATGCCAAGGCTCTCCAAAATCGTCCTTGCCAAATACCTGCTTCCTCAAAGTCTAATCCACTTGAGTTTCTCTAATACTGAACAAATGGATGATCCCATGGCTGCACTAGAAAAGTCGCCACTTCTTCAAGTGCTCAAACTGAAGCAAAACTCATATTCACGTAGATAGCTGACTTGTGGGTCTGATGGTTTCCCAAAGCTCAACATAGTGCACCTGAATTCAATGCCATGGCTAGATGAGTGGACTATGAGGCTTGGAGCCATGCCAAAACTAGAATGCTTGATTCTCAATTCTTGTGCTTACTTGAAAAAGATTCCTACTCAGCAGCTCTGGTGTATAAAGAGCTTAAACAGATTCGAGTGTTGGTGGCCTCAGCCGGAGCTGAGACAAAAGCTACGGAACTTCGAGGATAAGACGCAGTATGACAATCAAATATATCCTTATGGAATTTGATTTGCATGGATTTAATTAGATGTAATTTTTTCATTTTATGCAATATCATCAACCTTTAATTATTAATCTAATTTCATACATATTTTTTTCTTCTCCTTAATAGATTTGATAGTACGCAGCTTCCTAATGCTATAAAGTGTTTTCTAACTGTGGTTGCTTCTAATTTTTGTCTCAACATTAGACATGAAGTGTTCATCACAGTTCCTGATGCTAACCCCGACCATTTTCCCTTAATTATTTTTAGAAGAGGAAGAACCCTTGTGTATTGATTGTTGAACAGTCAGGAAAAACTATAATTTCAGAACCCTTGTGTATTGATCGTTGAACAGTGAGGAAAAACTATAACTTCAGATCTTAAATTACTTGCGCAGGTGAAATCAGAGACGGAAATATGTCAACTATAGTTCAACAAAAGTTTCAATTTCAATCAGAATCCGGCCTTGATCCTTTCAGTATTCACTTATGTTGTCTACACATTAATAAGTCCTTAGGATTGATGCAGGACATTGTTGGGTTTCTTTGTTTTCGAGTATCTTCTACAAGCAATAATGTCAAGTTTTTGGATTCACTGTGTATATTCTATTCGTGTGTCTTCATTCTTGTAATGTGCTTGAAACTCCAGCTCAGTGTGGACGTGTGTGGTTTGGTTATTCCATGTGCAATACATGTAAATTGTCATAATTGTCTTAAGGGAATTCTGCATCACTTCCATTAGAAGAAAAGTTTGGATGTAGGCACTATTGCCGCTGAATCTACTATTGATTTGCTCCATGTTTTCTATATTTTTTTAATTCAATTTTGGAGATAGGGTTTCTAGCATTGATTGTTGATGCATCAGAGGACTAAATACAAGAAATAGAAACTGGGGCATATTGCCTAATCTTCAGAATCTCCAATTTTATGGAGATTTAAGCCCTTATCATTCATTAATAACTTGAATGCTGGATTGTTATTATCTTAGATTCTCTAAATAATAATCCGAATAATAATTATAAATGCTTGTTTTGAACAAATACTACCTATTATTTTAAACTTTGGACTTAGAAATTATAAATAGTATTAGCATGTGAATTTTAAGGAATTAGCTGATTTTGTCCAATTTTAAAGGTTGATGCCTCATGCTCACCTTATAGTCATTGGTTTTTGTTGAACGAATGAATGTGTATCATTTTTTTTCTTTTATTTTCTGTTATAATTTGATTCCCCTGCTTTTAGCTGATTATGTTCTCCTTTATAACGAGAAAGAAGTTATTTTTTGTGCTCTTATATACATGTTAAGCCTGGATATGTGTGGTTTGGTTTGTTTTAATAATATGATTGTGTGGTGTCATCCGTAATACTTTTTAAGGGTGCAATCAAATGAGTTCATACCTTATAGTGAATTTGGTTAATTTCAAGATATTTTTTGGGATCTTCGGCTCTAGTTGCTAATACAAAATTCCTCAAATCTCGATTGGAATTTGGGAGTCCGTCCTAAATGATACAAGATTTGATAAAAATTTCTCATTCTGATTTATTATTCGAGTTGAGATTCAAGATCTAGTTTTCTTCCAATTTAATATTCAAGACAGGATTTGAGACGTTTGAAAATTTCATTCGAGATCCCTTAGGCAATCAAATGGGTCCTGTTGATGTGAGATTCTGGCTTTCTGCTCATCCACGACCAGGATCTCTCCTCAACTAACTTGTCCACGACCAGGATTCCTCCTCGCAAGTCTTCCTCTCTGCAAACTCCTGCGTACACAGAGACAGGTCAGAGCACGCCGGGTGTTTTCCCAGCGTAAACCCTCCGACGCTCAAGTCAGAAATGTAGGCTTTGCCTTTCTGGGAAAAACGACCACTAATCTTATGGCTCTTTTACGATTTCTTAATAGAAAGCCCTTTTTCTAAGTTCTAATCACAAAAAGTCTAACCCTTTTACCTTCGTTGGTTACATTTTTATAGGCTTCCCTTGAATCTGGGCCTTCCTACAATCCACGTCCATCACCTCCCTAACTCTCAGAAGTGGATGCTCCATTATCGTAGTCGTGGCTGGATGGGCTTCGTGCCTTGATTCTCGGGCAGGAGTACACGTTTCGCCAACCGTCATTGACCGGGTCTCCCCACCTCAACCTGTAGCAGGAATGGCCTTATGCTCCTAGAAGGAGGCCGGTTCTCGCTGTGGCCCAGTGGAGGGTACATTCGTGAACGAGCATAATATTCTTGCTCGTGTTAACCTGCTACCAAACTTCTGCAGAATATACCTGCTCGCGGAATCCTGCTACCAGATACCTGCTCATCATGGCTGGTCCTGCCGAAGTATATCTCCCAAACAGGTCCATATATCCTTGTAATGAATTTGGTTAAATTCAAGATACCCTTTTTTGGGATCTTCCGCTCTAACTGTTAATACGTGAACCTAGGCTGGCAAAATTATCCAGATACCAATCAAGATACAAACCTTATACAAGATTTGTTACAAATTTCTTATCCTAATTTTCAATGTGGGTCAGGATTTGAGACCCATTTTATACCGATTCATAAATTTCTTTATTTAGACAATAACAGATGATAGATTATTAGTTTAAAGCTCATGGAGTAAAGGTTGAATTATTGGTTCAATCATCCGCAATTTTCTGCAAGCATGCAACATATTAAAGAAGAGATTATTTAATTATTTTTTGGGTTCTGTTATTACAATAATGATTTTGAAGATTTAGTGGGAGAAAAATGGTTCTTTTAAATCATTTTCAATCTTGAGAAAAAGTTTTCTTGCTGGCATACACTGTCCTTTATCTATATTCCAGTCTTCCATTATGTTAAAAAAAGGAAAAACAAATATGAAAATAAAAAAAAATAGGACATCATCAAGTATCACTCAAAGATCAATTTGTTTTATCCACTTTCAGGAAAGAAAAGGTAAAAACAATCCCACTGGGGACCATAAAGTTTATCTCAAAAGAAAAAGCACTACAATAGTCGAACAAAAAGAAGAGTAATAGTGAGAAAGGAGTTACATATAAATTGAAGAATTGTTTTTTTTTTTTAAAGAAGGGTCCAGCATCATGATTGCCTTCATTTAGCAAAGGCTATATGAAAAAGAGATGAATAGTGCACTTTAGATTTGGATAATTCCGATTGGATTTTGAATTGTTTGGATTAGAAAAAAAAAATCATTCGAATCCAACCTGAATCTCAAATACAGTCAATTCGATTTAAAATAAATCGAATTGGATAAATAATTCAGATGAATTTGGTTTCAAATTGTTTCGGATTTAAATGATATTTTAGATTCAAATGGTATTTTAAATTTGGATTGAATTCGGATTTAGGTCTTTTTTTAATATTTTTTACAAAAAATTCATGATATATATATATATATAAGGGTAGTGCAATCCAATAGGATTGTTTAGATTAAAGCGGATCCGATCCATCGGATGAACAAATTTTATCCAATCAAATATATATGGCAACATCCAAATCCGAATCAAATCGAATCATATCTATTCGAATCCAATCGAATGCACACCTTTAGCCCTATTGGAATGATCATCTAACCATTCAAACTATAACGTATTCAGTAGAGGCTTGAAAAGAAAATCTCTAAACAATAGGGACTATTATGCATTAGATGCATCAATGAATCAGATTCTAAGGTGATGCTTTTTCTCTCAAGACAAGCTTTATGGTCCCAGCCGAATTATTTTTAATCTTTCAGTCTTTTGAGAGGGCAAAAAAGAAAACTAGTCTTGATAGCCTATTTTACTTTCTTCATACATACATATCTATATATATCTATATATATCTATCTATCTATATATATATATAGATAAAAGGGTGTCTTATAATTTGTGTTATATATATATATATATATATATATATATATATATATATATATATATAACACAAATTATAAGACACCCTTTTATCTTCTTGCATAAAGAATATTTAATATACACGTACATTATACCTCAGGTTTTGTGCAGAAAATCATTATTGTACATCAATAATTTCTCAATATAATTCCTCTTATCAATCAGTATCCCAACGACACATGCAGCATCTAGGTTTAAGATTCATTTTCCAGTGCTGCTCTGCCTTGATCTGTTCTACTTTGACAGCCACCTGAAATTGATTCAACTTCTTGACAGAAGGAGGTATTGGTGCCATCCTCAATTGATTATGTTGACTAATGTTGAAGTAAAAGGAGAGCTTTTAACCATTTTTTTTTATAATTTTTTTCTTTGCATGCTAGGGCTGCTGGGTACTGACTACCGAGAGTGAAGAAGATATGGACATCAATCTTGGACTATTTTCAGAGAGACTGAGAAGGGTGTTAGCTGGTGAAGAATACACGTTGCCCGATGCTGCTAAACAACCTATTCAGAACCTTTACACTGAGACTGAAATCGTTGCTTCTTGGCTGAGGGACTCTGGATACAACACTGCTTGGTTCATGCGGCAAGTCAATGCAGAAGAGGGTCAAACTCTTGCAGAATTAGAAGATTTTAAGGTTATCATTGACAAAATTTGTTGCTTTTCATATGTATCTGAGAATGTGATGACACATTCGCTATCAGCATCACTCAACAAAAGACTCAAAGCGGATGCAGCGAGGACATTTGTGATGCTCTGCTAGGACCCCAAAGCAAAATCATTGATATAAAACAACGAATGCAGCAAGTTCAGCACATCCACTCTGGAATCGTTGATGAGCTCAAATCGATTCAAGCAAAAGCCCGTAATTTTCCTGCATCCTCATCTTTTAAGAATAGGGACGCGGTGGGTCTAGATAATAGAATGGAGGAGTTATTAGATCTACTGATAGACGGACCGCCTCAACTTTCAGTAGTGGCCGTACTTGATAGCATTGGATTGGACAAGACGGCTTTCGCCGCAGAGGCTTACAGCAGCAACTATGTGAAGCATTATTTTGATTGTCATGCTTGGGTTCAAGAGTCTTTACCGTATGATGCTGACCAAATATTATACGACATTATTAAGTTTGTGATGCCTTCACGTAGGTTGAGTGAAATTATGGAAGCAAGTTCGGAAATGAAAAAAATTATTCTTCATGAATATCTAATGACCAAGCGTTATTTGATTGTGCTTGATAATGTGTGGAGAATAACAGTATGGGATGTTATTCGAGAAATACTTCCCGATAATCAGATTGGAAGTAGAGTATTGATAACACTCAGTCAAATTGAGATCGTCGCCTCATTTCAGTTCGAAAATGGAGAGAACATTGGGCTTGATTTTGTGCCCAATGGAGGACTATTGAGAGTTACATACCAAGGATGGCCTTTCCACATCTTATATCATGGAATCATCTCACTGAAAGAAAATATAGAGGAAGCACTTGATGAACCCCGAGGGCTTCAAGTCGTTGCATATTGTTTGTTACCTTTTTACTTGAAACTTTGTTGTCTCTACTTATCTGTGTTTCCCGTACACTTTGAGATATGCACCAAGCAATTATATCAGTTGTGGATAGCTGAAGGTTTCATTCCAGACAACAACGAGGCAACTGCTGAGAAGTACTTGGAACAACTAATCAATGGAGGCTTTGTTGATGCAGGGAAGAGAAGAGATATAGGCAGAATCAACACATGCTCTATTCCCGGGCGTTGCAGTCCTGCTTTGTTGACTGTGGCTTTCGAGGGGGAATTTATCATTTCCCCAATCATGGATCAGGAAGTTAGATTACGGGAAAATGTGAAACGCTTCACCGCTCACGGAAAATTGAATGATTTTGCATTTTTAGATGATTTTGACTCGTTCCTGCATTCTTTGTTGTACCTCACTTCAGGAAGCCAATACCTTGACCCCACTTTTTGCGAGAAAATCTGTAAAATGTTCAAATTTCTCAGAGTATTGAACTTGGGATCTCTTGTTCTCATCCGATATCCTTCCGGAATCGAAAATTTATTTCTTTTGAGATATCTGAAGTTGAATATCCCTTCCCTCAAAAGCCTGCCTTCATCGTTATTAAGCAGTCTTTTGAACCTGTACACCCTAGACATGCCCTTTAGCTACATAGATCATACAGCAGATGAATTTTGGAAGATGAGCAAACTGAGGTATCTAAATTTTGGAGCAATCACACTTCCTGCACATCCAGGAAAATATTGCGGCTCTCTGGAAAATCTCAATTTCATTTCAGCCTTGCATCCTTGCTGCTGTACTGAAGATATATTGGGCAGACTACCTAATCTTCGAAATCTCCGGATATGGGGAGATTTAAATTATTATCAATCTTTTGTTGTCCAAAAATCTCTGTAGATTGAGTTGCCTCGAGTCATTGAAGTTGGCGAATGAAAGCAAGATGCCACGGCGATCCAATATCATCCTTGCTGAATACCAATTTCCTCCAAGTTTAACCCACTTGAGTTTTTCTAATACTGAACTAATAGATGATCCCATGCCATTGCTAGAAAAGCTACCGGTTCTTCAGGTGCTCAAACTGAAGCAAAACTCGTATTCAGGTAGAAAGCTGGCTTGTTGCTCTGATGGCTTTCCAAAACTCAAAGTGCTGCACCTTAAATCTATGCTAAGGCTAGAGGAATGGACTATGGGGATTAGAGCCATACCGAAACTAGAATGCTTGACATCAACCCTTGTGCTCACTTGAAAAGGATTCCTGAACAGCTCTGGTGCCTAAAGAGTTTTAACAAATTGGAGTTGTGGTGGCCTGAGCCGGAGCCGAGACAACAGCTACAGGAATTCAAGGATAAGGAGCAGTATGGCATTCGGCTATATCCATATGGAATTTGATTAGCGTGGATCGAATTTGATGAAGTTTTTTTCTTTTTTATCCAATAACTTCAACCTCTAATTATTTATCTAATTTCATGTAAACATCTATTCTCTATCATTGATTCGATAGTACGCAGCTGCCTAAATAATAATTATACCATTAAGTGTTTTCTACATTCTAATTGTGGTTGCTTCTAATTTTTGTCTCAACAAAGACTTGGAAGTGTCCATCACATTTCCTAATATTGACACTAATCACTAATCCCTCATTTATAGAAGAGGAAGAACCCTTATGTATTAGTTGTTGAAATAATCAAGAAAAACTGTAAAATAAGATCTTCATTACTTAGTGATAACTCACTCTTTCCTCTACAGTACTTTTTTCTCTGAAAAAAGTGCAAGAATGAAAGTCTCCTGCAGCCTATAATGGCTTGATATTGGTCACCCACACGTTGGGTGTTTTCTTTCCCGTCTCTCTCGGGATTCATCTATTATATTTACACCATACGTGGTCACTTACTTTCAGGGGGGATCGTTCAGAGGGCCGGACAATAATTCCCTCCCGTCCTTCAATCCCGTTCTGCCTGTTACGGGGGGAGTCTTTGCTGCCAAATTTGTTGCTTACCGGCCGTGATGGATACAGAGGATTTAATTCGAAAATGCCAAGCAATTGTTTTACACGAAGAAGAGGAGGCCACGGTTACGCTAATGGAAGGCATGAAGGTTCAGGGGGCAAAAATTGCTGCACACTGTTTACTTGGAAAGCTTATGCTAACCAGAAGAGTAAACAGGGAGGGTTTGCAAACTGCAATGAATCAGGCATGGCGAACCGCCAGAGAGGTAAAAGTTGAGAGTATGGGGGTCAATCTATTCCTTTTCAAATTTGCCAATGAAATCGACAGGAGAAGAATTTTAAGGGGAGGCCCTTGGCACTTTGATAGGGCTCTACTGGTACTGACGGAACCAAGCGGCATAGGCGACATCAAAAATCAATCTTTCACGCACACCTCATTCTGGGTTCAAATCCATAATATTCCCATAATGTGTATGGCAAGAGAGACCATTAAAATGCTGGGGGACAGAGTAGGAACAGTAGAAGATATTGAGGCCGATGAAGCCGGAGAATGCATAAGTCAATTTGCTAGGATTCGCATATCCGTAAACATAACACAACCTTTGAAAAAGGTAGTGTATTTGCACCAAGAGGCGGAGAAGATTCCAATGCCGGTCTTATATGAAAAGTTGCCGGATTTCTGTTTTTGTTGCGCCCATCTCGGTCACCAATTTAGGGAGTGTGTCCACTATGAAGGCCAGCCAAAAGAGGAGTTGCCCTATGGTCCTTGGATGAGAGCCATATCACCAACCGAGAGGGCGAAGTTCAACAGAGGCCGAGAGCGAAGACATTGGGACCACAGTCAGAAGAAAACCGGAGAAGACGGAGTCCACACCCAGCCATCTGGTCAGTTCCCACACGACCCAAGTAGTGCACACGGATCACCCATAAACCACAGGGGCCCTGAGATGGGAGCTCGAGAGGGGCCAATGAGTACCAACCGTGAGCACGCAACCGAGGACAAGTCAGTCAGGCAGAGTACTGAGCTGATGGAACGCATGACACCAAGTGGGAAGAGTAGTTGTGAAGAAATCAACCCACTGCAGAGTAGGTTAACTGCCAACGTTGGCTGCACCAGCTACGAAAATAAAAGGGCGGGAAGTAACATATGGGGGGGACAGGACGCTGGGAAGGAAAAGGACAACAACTCCCAAAAAGAACTTGACTTATTGGGTGCGGAGGATATGGCCAGTGGGCCGAAAGTTCTGCAGCCAAAGCCCAACCCAAAGCGCCGGAAGCTTCGCGCAAGAATTCAAAAAATGGAGACAGAAGGGGGTTGTGACTCCAAAAACCAAAAAAGGCCGCGTCCCGAAAAGTTGAAGCCCAAATCTGAAAATAAAAAAAAAACAGCTGTACAACCCACCTACGCAACTCAGCAATCTCCATCAGCTCAGCTCTTCCTCAACTCATTGCCAGCTGCTGTTAGCTGCTGAAGAACAAGTTGCAGGGGCAGCAAGAAATGTCGGGGAGGAATGTATATTGGCGGGAGCTGGGAGCCAGCCCCGCCAGGGGCCATGAGAGTGTTAAGCTGGAACGTTCGAGGTCTGGGGACGCCTCGAACGCGCCTTGCAATTAAAAAGGTCCTCCACCTGCACCAGCCCCAAATTTTCTTTTGCTGTGAAACAAAGATGACGGCTCGGCAGGTTGATGCGTTTTGTGGAATTTTTAATTTTGAGAACAGGTTTGTGGTGGATAGGAATGGGATGGGCAGGGGTCTGGTTTTATTTTGGAGTTCGGATGTAGAGGTTACGCTCATGTCTTATAGCTCGCACCATATCGATGCTATTGTGCAACCCCCGAATGGCAAGCAATGGCGTTGTACGGGGATTTACGGCCACGCGGAGGCAAGTCAGAAACATCACACATGGACCCTGCTGAAAAGGTTAGCCGATCTCTATTCCTATCCATGGTGTTGCTTAGGTGATTTTAATGAAATTTTATGTTCGGATGAGAAAGTGGGGGGCAATACCCGGAGCAGCAATATGATGTTAGATTTTAGAGAGGCTATCCGAGCTAGTAACTTGATGGATATGGGTTTTAAGGGGCACAAATACACTTGGTCTAATCGGAGGTATGGGATTCATTTCATAGAGGAAAGGCTTGATCGAGTGCTCTGTAGCAAAGACTGGGGTAACACCTTTCAGCATTCCCCAGCCACCAGCTTAGGGAATTGGGTTTCAGACCATTGCCCAATTTTGTTTGAAGTAAAGGTCTGTCGTAAAACGACTCACCATAGGCACACCTATTACCCCCGTAACCATTATGAAATTATGTGGAATTCGTATGACGCTTGCGGCAGAATTGTGAGGAGGGAGTGGGCTGGCCATGGTGGTGACAGTTGGGTCAGCCCTGTGCAGAACTTTCAAAGGGCTGCAAACCGGTCTTTAGCTCAGCTCAAAATCTGGAGCCAAGAGGAATTTGGGGGCCGAAAATAGAAGCAGCTTGATTTGATGGCACGGCTGCAAATGGCAAAGCAGAAGCCTCCGGCAGAGATAAATGGTTCAGAAATCCGGCAGCTTGAGAACCAACTTAGTTCTATGCTGAGCGATGAAGAAGTCTACTGGAAGCAGAGATCGCGGGCAGATTGGCTGAAAGAGGGGGACAAGAATACCAAGTTCTTCCACTCCAAAGCTTCAGCTAGGCGTCGCAAGAACAAGATTTGGGGAGTCGAAGATGAGCATGGGCAGTGGATAGACGATCCAGAAGGCATTGAAGGGAAGTTCTGTGGATATTTTCAGCAGCTATTCACCTCCTCTCACCCAAGTCAGTCCCAGATTTCCAAAGCCCTCCAAGGTTTGCAGCCCAAAGTAACACAAGACATGAATACCCTTCTAGAGGCGCCGTTCACTCCGGAAGATATCACAAGAGCCCTTTCCGAAATGTGTCCGTCGAAAGCCCCGGGGCCAGATGGTTTGCCAGCTGTTTTTTTCCAACAGCATTGGCACGTAGTCGGCAAAGATCTGACCAACACATGCTTGCACATACTCAATGAGCAAGGTACCTTAAACTCTCTAAACTACACTTTTATTGCCCTTATTCCTAAGATTGAGAAGCCTAGGAAAGTTATGGATTTTAGACCTATTAGTCTTTGTAATGTGGTGTATAGGATTATAGCAAAGACAATAGCACATAGGCTCAAGCAGATACTCAACCAGATTATATCTCCTAACCAGAGCGCTTTCATCCCCAATAGACTCATTACGGACAATGTGATTATTGGTTATGAATGCCTCCATAAGCTTAGGTATAGTAAGAGTCATAAGAATGGCTTGGTGGCTTTAAAGCTCGATATAAGCAAAGCATATGATCGAGTTGAATGGAATTTTCTGGAACAAACTATGTCAACTTTGGGTTTTTCAGCCAAATGGATCCGTTTGATCATGAGCTGTATTACTTCCACTTATTTTTCAGTGCTTGTTAATGGGAATCCCGTGGGCTTAATCAAGCCGGAAAGGGGCCTTAGACAAGGCTGCCCCCTCTCTCCATATCTTTTTATCTTGTGTGCAGAAGCCTTCTCCAATCTGCTGCATCTAGCTGCGAGGGAGCAGAAAATCAGCGGCTTGAAGTTTGCTCACGACATCTCCATATCCCACTTGCTATTTGCCGATGATAGCTTAGTTTTCAGCAAAGCCTCTGTGCCTGAGTGCAAGTACTTAAAAGGGCTATTTGATTGTTATGCGACGGCCTCGGGGCAGATCTTTAACTTCGACAAATCCTCCATGCTCTTCAGCAGCAAGGTCTCCAGTGACCGTATCTCAGCAATCAAAAGCATCTTTCAGCTGAAGGTGGTGCCCAAGTATGAAAAGTATCTCGGCTTACCCTCCATGCTTGGACGGAACAAGACGAGTTTTTTTACGGAGGTGAAGCGTAGAGTGGCAAGCAAAATATCGAGCTGGCATCACAAGTTTTTTTCAAGCGGAGGAAAGGAAATTCTGATTAAAGCAGTAGCACAGGCAGTGCCAGCTTACGCAATGAGCGTGTTCAAGCTCCCCAAAGGTTTATGTGAAGATATCCAAAATGATCTTGCTCGATTCTGGTGGGGCACCAGCAAGGATAGGCATGGTATTCACTGGGCTCGGTGGGACAGCATGAGTAAAGCAAAAATCCGATGAGGCTTGGGATTCAGGGACCTTACCAGCTTCAATCAAGCGTTGGTGGCAAAGCAAAGTTGGAGATTAGTGCGGTTTCCAAACTCTCTAATGGCCAGGGTTCTGAAAGCTAGATACTACAAGAACTCTTCTTTCTGGCATGCACCAGTTGGCTCTCATCCTTCATTCATTTGGAAAAGCATACTGTGGGGCAGTCAGATCCTTAAGAAAGGAGCGAGGTGGCGGATTGGAGATGGACAGAGCACTCTGATATATAAGGACAACTGGATCCCAAGACCAGCCACCTTCAAACCATTTTCCCCACCAACTCTCCCTCCTGAGACTACAGTGGCTGCATTGCTGGATGAGGACAATAAATGGCGAGTTGACAAGCTGGAGCAGCATTTCATGAAAGAAGATGTTGAAGCTATTCTAGACATTCGGCTGCCAAGGGGGAAAGAAGCTGATGAGGTGTTATGGCATTTCGACAAAAGAGGGGAATACTCGGTTAAGAGTGGGTACCAAGTTGCTCGCAATCAACATTTTCCACATGATCCCGAAAGTTCAGTCCGCAGCTCCAGGCTCTGGAAAATTCCCTGGATGTTTGTTTTACCTGCGAAAGTTAACATATTCATGTGGCGAGCGCTGAAAAATATCCTCCCAACGGCTGACAATCTGTGGAAGAGGAAGTGCTTGCATGAGCCGCTTTGCCAAAGATGCAAGCTGCAAGTGGAAACAGTCAGCCATGCTCTGATAGAATGCAAAGTATCAAGGAAGATTTGGAAGATAGCTCCGCCAGCAATTCAACTCCCCAAGGCTCACAATAAGGAGTTCTTCAGCGCTGTCCACGAGCTGAGTTCCAGAATTTTAACAGCCGAAGCAGAACTGCTCGTAGTTTACTGCTGGGTAATATGGTCAGCAAGGAATAAGTTCGTTTTCGAAGGCAAGATTACGGACGCTCGAATCGCCGCAGCTGAAGCCGAGTCAGCCCTTTCAGCATTTCAACGAGTGAGAAAGTCAGGAGCTGGGCTGGAATCTAAGGTTAGAGGAGCAGCTCAGCAGCATTGGCAGCCTCCTCCCCAAAATGTGCTGAAGATTAACACGGATGCTGCTGTAAACAGCTTCGACCAAACATCAGGGCTGGGGGTCATTATCAGAGATGCAGAGGGCACGATCCTAGCTGCTGGAACCAAGCAAGTTCAGCTTCGAGAGGGTGTCAGCTCAGTGGAGGCTGAAGCCATCCTTTGGGGGTTGACTGTAGCGAAACAATTACGTTCGTCTAGCTTGATTGTTGAATCGGACTGTAAAGAAGTGGTTGAGCTCCTAAACAACACAAAGGGCAGTAGGACAGAAATTCATTGGATCTTATCTGATATTCATAGGATTTGTCAGAATTTCCAGCAAGTTCAATTTTACTATATTCCTAGAATCTGTAATACTTATGCCCATGCCTTAGCAAAGTTTGCTCTAAGGCGT
Organism: Citrus australasica; assembly: GCA_029618585.1. Lineage (NCBI taxonomy): Eukaryota > Viridiplantae > Streptophyta > Magnoliopsida > Sapindales > Rutaceae > Citrus > Citrus australasica. Next base: position 18,629,607 of record JARCIV010000001.1, read on the forward strand.
TGTTCCACTGATGTGTGGGTTGATCAAATCCCAACTGAGGTGCAGCATGTATTGACCCGTGTTGTTGTTTAAGAATGAAAGGTTTACTTTCCCTTCAAAAAAAAAAGATCTTCATTACTTGTATGTGTAGGTCAAAGCGAAGCGGAAAATATCTCTGCAGCCAAAGTTTCAATTTCAATAAGAATCCAGCCTTCACTGAAATTATTTGGTTTCTTTGTTTTCAAGGATAATGTCATATTCGGATTAATATTTTGTACAAAAGTTTGATTGATTGTTTTACTTTCTATTTTCACATTCATTGGTGTGCATTCAATTTGTCAACATTCAAGTTGCATATATGTTATTGTTTTTTATTTTATGTTATCTTGTTTCTAGTTTTTGAGTAGTGGTACACTTCAACTTCAATCTCATTACTTCAGTTTGACGAAAAGTGTTTGTGCTGTGATCACATCTCATCATCTTAAAACTGACAGAACGATATTGTTGTTCGGTTTTTCAGAATTTCGCCGACGTGTAGTTCATTAGAAGGCTGGTTGTTGGGTCATCTTCACAGGTCTCATCAAAGCCATAGAAAGAGAGAGAGTTAAAGAGAAAAAGTTGTATATTCTTGGAATGATTGTGAAATGGTCCTTGCTCTTCTGTGAATGTAGGCACTTTGATTCAATTTTGAGTTTGGGTTTCTGGGAATGATTCTTGATACGTCAAAGAGGGTCTTAGGTGTGTGATCTTGGTACTAACAGAGGATTAAACACAACAAAAAGAAACTGGGGCATATTGTCTAATCTTCATAGTCTTCAAATATATGGAGATTTTAGCCCTTGTCAATCTGGGTTGTCCAACAGCCCTTGTAAAATCAAAACCCATCACTAATCCTTGGTGATTTCAAGGATCCAGTGAGGACTAAGTAGAATTGAAGCAGGAGATTTAACGAGTAAAGTTCTGAAAGTGGAAGATTTAATCTATAGCACGGAAGCTTTGTTAGAATTGATGACTGGATTCTTTCTCTATTGATTGATTTGCAGCCCAACTGCATTAAGGGAATAAAGAGGAGCTGTAGTCGTTCGCACATTTTCTGTCCACAGCATCCAGAGGGTGCCTTGTAATGCAGTGCAATGAAGTTGATGGCACACAGGATGTGCTGCTGCTCACTCTCAATTCCTTATAATCACATCAAGGCCATTGTTAGCAGAGGAATTCCCTTTTGTATTAAAATTGATTCTGCTGCTCTGGTTGTCATTGGATTCTTATGGTTTCTTCACTCATTAGCCAGTAACATAATGTTGAGTTTATTGATTTTGTTATCTTAAGAATGTCCAAGACATCTTGTAATCATGATATATTGTCATTTTATTTTGAGACAAAAAGACTTTTTCCAGTTAGCAAATGTATATTGCGTTCATTTTTGGATTGGAAAAACAAAAATTTGAAGAAGAAAAATGAAAATTACTAAAAAAAGATTACAGGACATCAGCATCATGTTCTTTTGTTTGAACTAAGTCTTTGTTTAACCTTTCTCCTTTTCCATTTTGCAAATTTAGTATCTCTTTCTTTTCTTGAACCAAGATAGTTTCCTTTACTTACAAGTAAAGTTTAAATGACCTTGATCTTCTATTTTTCTCTAACCTTATTTTTCTTTCACATGCATGATCATTTTCAACGCCATCAAAATCATCCATCTATCAATACCCAATTTGAATAAAATTCAGCATCTTTTTTCTTTATTCTTTCTATGTAATAATTTGGTTGTGTTGCTTTTAATCAAAATAAAATATATATCGTCGGGATTTTGAAGTTTGCGATCATTTTAAGAAAAAAAACAGGTACTTTATTATTTGAATTGTCCACAAAATAACTCTATTTTATTATTTTCATCTTATGAATGTTAGATGTACTATATATCTGTGTTTGATTCTTATTTACAACCTACGTTTTTGCTCACACGTTTCGTATGTTGACAAGTCAGATTAAAAAATAAATAAAAAGATCCAAATCTAGCTTCCGGTAGCAGTTACATTATTTTGAGTACATGCACAATCTGGCTTATTTCCAGGGCCAACTTTCTTTTATTCCATTTACAAATGCATTGACAAGCAGTTTGATTTGTTTTATTTTTTTAAAATCACGGTCTCTTTTAATAATTTGTTACTTTGCATGCTAGAACAACAAGGTAATGACAGAGGAGGAGATATGGACATCAACTTCAGACTATTTTCAGAGAGGCTGAGAAGGGTGTTAGCTGGTGAAGAAGTCACGTTGCCTGATGCTGCAAAACAACCTATTCAGAACCTTCTTGCCGAGAATGAAATCATTACTTCTTGGTTGAGGGACTTTGAATATGAAACGTCCTGGCTTCTGGTGCAAAAAATAGGAAAAGAGGAAATTGATGACCCTGATCTCGAGAACATTATGGATGAAATCAATTGCTTTACGTATGAATCTGAATTATTAGCATCACGCTTTTGACTAATTTCTATTTGTTTATCATTCTCTTGAGAATCAATACTTTTTGGTATAGTGGAAAATCTATTTTCATAGAATATTGCATCTCTAGATTCCACTGTAGTATTGATCTCAACAAAGCTATTAGGTTCTGTTACAAGAAACCTATAAGCTTTACTATGCTCAGCATATCCCAAGAATATGCATTCAATGCTCCTTTCTCCTAATTTCTTTATCTTAGGTTTTGGTAGTCTTACAATGGCTCGACAACCCCAAACTCTTAAATAAGAATGATTAGGCTTTCTCTTTTTCCATAATTCATATGGGGTCACCTTTGTTTTCTTATTAGGCACTCTATTTAAGATATAACATGCAGTTAAAATAGCTTCACCCCAAAAACCTTTACCAAGCCCAGCATTAAAAAGCATAGCATTAATCATTTCTATTAATGTCCTATTTTTCCTTTCAGCTACGCCATTTTGTTGTGGAGTATATGCAGTGCTAGTTTCATGTACAATGCCAACAGATTCAAAAAATTCAGAAAAAGCATATTCACCTCCTTTGTCACTTCTAAGGCATTTAATTTTAGTGTCACAAAAATTCTCAACTTCATTTTTATAAGTTTTAAATTTTTCTAACACTTGATCTTTAGAATGTAATAAATACACATGGCAATATTTTGAAAAATCATCAATAAATGTTACAAAATATTTTTTACCACCGTTAGAAGGATTACTATGCATATCACACACATTGCTATGAATTAAATGCAATAAAGAAGATGTTTTTTCAATTTTTGGAAAAGGAGATCTTGTGATTTTAGTCTGTGCACATACTTTACATTTTTCATGCATATCATTTTCATGCTTAGGAATTAACTCTAAATTAGCCATATCATGCAATCTTCTAATATTCACATGTCCTAAACGATTATGCCACAAAGATAATGAATCAACCATATAAGCAGAAGAAACATTCATATTATTGATATTGAGTTTAAACATTCCTTTATACATGTATCCTTTCCCAACAAAGGTATCACCCTTAGATAATATAAATTTGTTTGACTCAAAAACAAGTTTGAAGCCAAACTTATTAAGAAGGTTACCAGATACAAGGTTTTTCCTAACTTCAGGAACATGATAAACATCAGTAAGAGTTAAAGTTTTTCTAGAAGTAAACTCTAGTTGCACATTGCCTTTTCCTTTAACTATTGCAGTGGAGAAATTTCCCATATAAAGAACACTTCCATCATCCATTGCTTTATAAGATTTGAAAAGGCTACGATCCTTGCATACATGCTTAGTTGCACCAGAATCTATCCACCATGCATTATCATCTTCAAGAGCATTAATCTTAGATATCATGGCCACAAAATTTGTGTTCGAAACTTCCTTTTGTTTCTTCAAAAGTCGACAATCTCTTTTGAAGTGGCCAGGTTTTCCGCAGTGGTGGCATGTACCCTTCTTTTCTTCTTATTATTTTGATTCTCTTTAGAATCAAACTTTCTCTTTTGATTATTCTTAGGGTGATTAGAATGTTTAAACTCCTTCCCTTCCTCTACGACATTAATTTTAGAGGACGTAGTGGTCTGATCCTCAAAACTATTAAGCTTGAGTTCCTCTTCAATACGAAGACTTTGGCCTAAGCCATCCAGACTAATTTCCTCTTTGTTATGTTTAAGACTTTTCTTATAGTTTTTCCAAGAGGGAGAAAGTTTATCAATAATTGAAGAGACAATAATAGACTCATCCATTTTCATGTTATGTTGGTTGAATTGATCCAGAATATGCAAAATCTCATTATATTGTTCAACCACAAGTCTATTATCAACCATTCTATAATTAAAAAATTTAGAAGCCAAGAATTTCTTACTTGTGGCATCTTCCATCATGTACTTAGCCTCTAATGAGTCCCATATCTCTTTTGCTGTAGGTTTGTTGTCATATTGATCAAACAAAGTATCAGACATGGCATTGCAAATGTGTCCCTTACACACGTAGTCATCTTGCTCCCACTTATGTCGCACTCTGGTTTCCCCTAATGTCTCATCCTCACGTTCTTGAGGCTTTGGTGTTGTGAGAACATAGACCACATTGAGGCTTGTCAACAAGAAATGCAACTTTTTCTGCCAACGAATAAAGTTGCCACCATCGAACCACTCTAATTTGACAAAATCTACTGCGAATTGTCGAAGAAATGAACTTGGTGCCATTGTTGCAGAAATAACGTCTTAAGATTGTTGGTGGTAAAATTGTGGGGAATGGCAAATTAAGAGAAATACGACAATAATGGTGGAACTTTATTATGTAAAGTAATGTGTTTACAACTAACTCTGTATGTAGGAAGAAACTGCAGAAATTTTGTGTGCTTCAAGGCACGTTACAAATGTCGCTTTCCTTAAGACGTTATTTGCCCCCACCAATTGAGTGATGCACATAGGTTAAGCAAATACGCCTCCAGGATACAATGAAGCACTTGTTTGTTTGCTTGAGTTGTGTATCGACGAAAGCAAACCAGAATACTCTTGAATGTTGCAAGCCTACCAAGAAACAATATATTGTTCCTGCAGAAAACAATATATTGGAATGTGAATGCACAAAAGAAATGGGTGTTTTGTGTTGAAATTCGTACTAGAAAGCAATGCTAAGAAAAGAGTGGTGTAGGATCATTTATTTCATGTCTAAATGACTTAAACATGACCCCTATTTATAGATATACTTGTGTCCCCTCATTTGGGTTATCATCTTTTATGATACCCCTTCATTCATGGCCATTGGATCTAGATTTGATTTTAATCAATGGTCCAAATTGAACCATCACCATTTCAAATGAAATGTCACCATGAAATTATGCATCTCTAAGTGAAATGTTGCCATGAAAAGTTATATCATTTAGTAAAAAGATACATTTTCTACAAGACACAATTAAATAGACATGTCCTTACAACAAGACATCATTTAATTAGACATGTCTTTAGTGAAAAGGTACTTTTTCTGTAAGGCACAATTAATAGGACGTGTCTTTACCATAAGACACATTTATTTTGAAAATTTTCCAATATCTGAGAAGGTGATTGACACATTCATCAACAGCATTAGTGAACAAAAGAGTCAAAGCAGCGGCAGCAAGGACATTTGTGATGCTCTGCAAGGACCCCAAAGCAGAATCACTGATATTAAGCAAAATGCAACAACTTAAGCACACGGATTCCGAAATCATTGATGCCATCAAAACTTTTGAAGCTGAAGCCGGTATATCTTCATCTTCTAAAAGTAGGGACACGGTGGGTCTAGATGATAGAATGGAGGAGTTGTTAGATCTATTGATCGAGGGACCAACTCAGCTTTCAGTGGTGGCCATACTTGATAGCATTGGGTTGGACAAGACGGCTTTCACTGGAGAGGCTTACAACAGCAGTTATGTGAAGCATTATTTTGATTGTCACGCTTGGATTCCTGGGCCTTACAGCTATGATGCTGACCAAATATTAGATATCGTTATTAAGTTTCTGATGCCTTCATCTAGGTTGAGTGAAATAAACGATAAAAATTATGAAATGAAAAAATTTATTCTTCATGAATATCTAATGACCAAGCGGTATTTGATTGTGATTGATGATGTATGGAGCATTCGTATGTGGGATGTTATTCGAGAAATACTTTCGGATAATCAGAATGGAAGTAGAGTACTAATAACACTCACTGACCTTAAGATCATCACCTCATTTCAGTTCGAAAATGGAGAGAACATTCGGCTTGATATAGTGCCCACTGGAGAACCATTGAGAGCTACATATAAAGGCTGGCATTTCCTCATCTTATATCATGGAAGCATCTCATTAGAAGAAAATATAGGGGAAACAATGGAGAAGCCCCTTGGGCTTTGGTACTTCAAATATTGCAGGTTACCTTTTTGCTTGAAACTTTGTTTTCTCTACTTATCTGTGTTTCCCGCACACCTAGAGATATCCACCAGGCAGTTATAGCAGTTGTGGATAGCTGAAGGTTTCATTCCAGACAATAGTGAGGCAACTGCTGAGAAGTACTTAGAGCTACTAATCAATAGAGGCTTTGTTGATACAAGGAAGCGAGGAGCTGGAGGCGCTATCAACACATGCTCTGTTCGTGGTCGTTACCGTCCTGTGTTGTTAGCAGTGGCTTTCGAGGCGGAATTTGTCTTTTTCCCGTTCGGGGATCCAAAAGGTAAATCACGAAAACTTGTCAAACGGATCAACGTTTTTGAAAAACAGAGTGATTTTGCTCACCTAGATGATTATGACTCGCACCTGCATTCTTTGTTGTACTTCGCTTCAAAAAGCGACTATCTTGACCCAATAAATTGGGAGAAAATTTGTGTAATGTTCAAATTTCTCAGAGTATTGGACTTGGGATCTCTTGTTCTCATCCATTATCCATCCGAAATTGAAAATTTATTTCTTTTGCGATATTTAAAGTTGAATATCCCTTCCCTCAAAAGCCTGCCTTCGCCATTATTAAGCAATCTTCTGAACCTGTACACCCTAGACATGCCCTTTAGCTATATAGATCACACAGCAGATGAATTTTGGAAGATGAACAACCTCAGGCATCTGAATTTTGGCTCAATCACACTTCCTGCGCATCCAGGAAAATATTGCGGTTCTCTGGAAAATCTCAATTTCATTTCAGCCTTGCATCCTTGCTGCTGTACTGAAGATATATTGGGTAGACTACCTAATCTTCGAAATCTCCGGATATGGGGAGATTTAAGCTATTATCAATCTTTGTTGTCCCAAAGGCTTTGCACATTGACCTGCCTCGAGTCATTGAAGTTGGTGAACGAAAGCAAGATGCCAACGCTCTCCAAAATTGTCCTTGTTGAATACCAATTTCCTCCAAGACTAACCCATTTGAGTTTCTCTAATACTGAACTTATGGAGGATCCCATGCCCGCACTAGAAAAGCTGCCGCTTCTTCAAGTGCTCAAACTGAAGCAAAATTCGTATTCAGGTAGGAAGCTGACTTGTGGCTCTGATGGTTTTCCAAATCTCAAGGTATTGCACCTGAAATCAATGCTATGGCTAGAGGAGTGGACTATGGGGATTGGAGCCATGCCAAAACTAGAATGCTTGATTATCAACCCTTGTGCTTACTTGAAAAAGATGCCTGAACAGCTCTGGTGCATAAAGAGCTTAAACAAGTTCGATTGCTGGTGGCCCCAGCTGGAGCTGAGACAAAAGCTACGGGAATTCGAGGATAAGGAGCAGTATGGCATTCAACTATATCCTTATGGAATTTGATTAGCCCCGATTGAATTTGATGTAAGTTTCTCTTTTTATCCAATTTCTTCAACTTCTAATTATTTATCTAATTTCGTATACTTTCTCTTCAATCTATTTATTTTCCTTCTCCTTCAGTTAAATAGTTAAGCCCTCTTTAGAGTTTCTAATAGTCACCCCAATCATTACGCCCACTTTAGCCGCGGGGAGACTTCAGTACCCTTGTATGTTCAACTATGAGCCTAGGCGACATTGGCATTCATTTGTTTTAATAGTTAAGATAAAAAATGTAATATAAAAATTTTTCTTTTTCACCAATTTCTCCTATGACTTGTGTAGGTGAAGTCCTAGCAGAAAATATCAAAACTGCAGCCCGTGTTTCAGTTTCAACCAGAATCCTTTCAGTTCATCTTCACTTCTGCTGTCTATACAAATAAATCCTGATCCTATGGTGGACATTTTTCTGCTTTCTTTGTATCTACTGTCTACACGATAATAAGAAATTTCGTTTCAGATATTCAGTTGAGCGTTGATTGATTGGTGCTTCGGCCATGGTTGGTTAATTGTGTACAAAAAAAATAAATAATATTTGTGACGCCTTTCCAGTCTTGGATTCAGTGGAATGTATTTTCTGTGTTTGTTCTGTTGCTTGCTTTGAAATCCTTTTCTAAGACTGGGAATGTTTGACACTCAATATGTTTGGTTTATTTTGCGGAAAAGATTGATTATTCACGAACTTCATACACGGCTGACTCTCCAGGTAAATATTCTTGTGAATAAGTACTATGATCCTCTTAGGCACTACAATAAGGCCTTTTTTTTCTTTTTTTTGGTGCACTAAATTGTGTACACTAAAGCACACGCGTTGTTGTGTCAGAAAAGGATCCTTGCCGCCATTGAGATTAATTGATTAAATGAAGTAGAAAAAAGAAAGAAATCAAAATCTTCAGGTCTAATTATCGCCAATTCATTCAGCAGGTAGAATCAGAGAGGCCGTGTTATAGCGGCAGCCTGAGAGATCATTTCAGCTGAAAAACTCAGAATTTATAAAGTTACGACTTCATTCTCATAAATATGAGGTTAAAATGCAGAGGTTTGATTTTATAGGCTTCAGTCAATGTAGTACATTCTAGTTTTGGATTCACTTGTATAAATTTTTAGTCTGTAATTGTTTCAAATCCTCTTAGTTTGGTTTGAATGTCATTGGTATCTTATGGTTTCTTAATCCAATAATGTAGTGTTGAACTATCCGCTGAGATGTTAAAATTCTTTTACAGGCACAAATTGTCTGCAATTGTAAATAATATAAAATTAAAAAAAAAGTGATAAATGAGTTAATCCGAGGAAATTCGAACTTGCATAAACATGTTTTTAGTATTTTGAAGGACCAAATACCTCTCAATACAATTTTTCAATTGCCAAATAAAATATTTCAGCTTCCCATTATTAAGATTGATGCTAGTTTAAATACTAGCTTACATATAAAATTTGAAACTAAAGAATAGGAGCAACAATCCTAAACTAAGGCAAATAATTAGCTAATTAACTAACAACTGGCTCTGGTTTATTGAGTTCAAGTATATGTTAACACATTAACCACAACCAACCAAATAAATATAACTTAAAATAAAATAAAATAAAATAAAAATATCTCAAGACTTGAAGATCGGATCACATTCTCGTTTAATAAACTAACGCAGGAATTTCATCTCTGTCATCTTTTCCTTTCAATCAATTGTATTCATGTTTCTATTACAGACTGAAATGACCTAAATTAGATTGTGAAAGATGAAAATGATATAAATGTCCAAAACATCTTGCAATCAGGGTTTCATTTTCCCTTTCCTAATCCTGTTAGCAAAATCTTTTTATTGGAAAAACACAAACCGGAAGAAGAAGAAGACGATAAGCAGATTATAAAGGACGTCAGCATCCTGTTCTTTTCTAGAACTAAGTCTTTGCTTTCTTTACTGTTTTTTAAGATGCTTTCCTTTTGGTCTAGTATGGTATCTCTTTTTTTGCTTGAACCAAGATATTTACCTTTACTTACAAGTAAAGGCTAAATGCTCCTTCCCCTTTTCTCTTGACTTGTGTAATCTTTCATCCATTTATCAATACCCAGTTTGAATACAATTCAATTTTTTTTGAATTGTTCTTTTGGTTCTATCGGCAAATCAATTCTTGCCTGCTTTGCCTCCATTTAAAAGCTTCCGTGAATCCATTTATCAATACCCAGTTTGAGTACAATTCAACTTTTTTTTCCCTTTTTAGTTTCGGTTTCTTTCATGTAGTAATTTGATTGAGATGCTTTATGGGTGTGTTTGACGTGTGGTATTATATAGCATTAGCGTGTGGGTTCAGTATTACTTAAACAAATCCCATATTTGACAATTGATTGGAAAGCAGTGAGCAGCATTAATCTTAACTAATGCGGTAATTGCCGCAATAATTTTTTTTAATATATAATAATAATAATAATAACTATAATTTTTTAATATAATTTAATATTATATAATATTAATATTAATTTTTATTTTATATTATAATTATTAATATAAATTTATTATTTATTATTAAATAATTTTATTATATTGAAAATATAACTAAAATATTAAACAATGTATTATTTAATTATATTATGATAATTAATATATAAAATTGATTAATATTTAATAAGTTAATATAACTAATAACAATAACTTAATAACATGTAAAAATAAAAATAAAACATAATATTACATTATTTAATTATATTATTGTAATCAGTATATAAAAATTGATTATTATTTAGGAATTTAATATAACTAATAATAAATATTTAAATATGAATAGATTTGAATAATATTAATTTGAAATTAACAATATAAATAATAATATAAATCTTATTACACATACTATAGAATTATTACATGGATTATTTTCTAAAGATATAATTTAAATTAATCATAAAAAATTAATATAGTGCAATGCAATACCAAACATAGTATAATTAAAAATTAACATAGTACAGTATAGCACCAAACATTGTACAACATTGTTATAATACAATGTTAATGTAATATAGCATAATACAATACACCTGTATTAAAATAATGCAATACAACATAATATAATATAGTGTACTAAACGTACCCTAAGTTCAATCACAATAAAATATCATGGGATATAGAGAAGTATGTGAGAGGTATTTTACCATCTAAATTATCTACAAAGTGATTTCATTTTATTAAATTCTTATAATATGAATATTAGATCCACTTGACGCCTGTGACCGATTCTTATTTACAAGGTTAAGCTTTTGCTCGCATTTTTCATATGATGACCATCGATGCAGAAATCTGGTCGAGCTGTGTAGCGACCAAATAAACACGTCAACACTTAGATTTGTTATTGGGGAGACAGTTCTGTGTTGCTTCCTCACTATCGAACAAGTTCCTGCGATCTCGAATACTTTCTCCAAGAACACCAACGTTCACAACAATTAGTCAGGGGACGCCCAAGGTTTTTCTGGCATAAACCCTTTGACACTCAAGTCAACTATCTGGGTCTACCTGGAAAAACTTATACCACAATTCACATGGCTTAATTATAACAGCGCTAACTAAAGAAATGTTTTATTTCAGAAAGAAAGAAAGATAGAGAAGATAAAATTGTGAAAAGAGAGAGAAAGCATGAGAAAATTAAATGAAAAGTTGTTCAACCCCCTTACCTCGGTTCTCTAAAGCTTTTGTATCCAACTGGAAGTATCGGCCTCCTCTTCCCCAACACCGTTACTGGGTTAGTTACAAAACCGTAGGCGAGTGGGCAGTGTAACTACTAGTGAGTGGGCTTCGTGCCCGAATTCTTTGGAGGAAACCCACGGGTTGACCTTTGATCAAGTCTTCGATTTGACTTGGTTAGGGTCTCTCCTCGCACGTCTTAGAGCCGACGCTGCTCATGAGACTAGCTACATGCCTCATGTGGGATAATCTTCTTGAGGAGCCATTTTAGGCTGAGGGGAGCACATTCTGCTCATGTGTGCTTGATCGTCATGTTTCTCACCCCAAAACATCAATCTCCCAATTTCTAGTGTTGAGAGTAAAACAAATCAAAACTAGAAACTTAATGTATCCTATATTCCAAGCTGCCATTTTGGTTGCCCGACTTTATAGCAAAAAGTTATTGAAAAAGATTTTTCACTCCCCTAATTAGCTGACACCTATTTGCCCAAGCTATAGCGTCATCTCAAATGTATGTGATATGGTATGCGCTGAACCAATTATTTAAATTTTCACTTCCCCAAAATCCTTAATTTCTCACATCATTTATCTCTTTCCTTCCTTTCTTTTGCTTTTTCAAGTTATCGAGCCATTTCCTTTTGCCAAAAAACAAGTTACAGAAGTCACCTCATGTTGGGTTTTTTCTATTGCTATGGATGTCAATGTGCAAGTATACACAACAAATAATATATTGATGAGTATTCAGATCGTCTCCTCAGGGATTGATGTTATTAGATTTGGTATAACAACCTTAATAGTGCAATTTTGTTTTAATTAAAATAAGATAATTTATGAAACTAATGAACTACTTAAATTAAAAATGCAATAAATAAATGTAATAAAGAAAATTCTCACGTCAAACACAAGGATAAATCTAATGGTAATAGAGTAGTTGAGTAAATAAACTCACTTAATAGTGTTGACTTTTTTCTTAATTAAGAACTCGTTGCTACAACATCTACTACACCACTGGGCAGAATCCCTCATGCATCCTTAGATGTCGCCTATTTGATATCTTATATATAATGCAACCTAACAGTGACCAATTGTTATGCCAACATTAAATATAACATTAAACAATCTAGGTTTCATTTACCCTACAAGGTGAATCCCTATATCTAGTTCTTTACTAATTTTAGGTCAAGCATGGCTCTATTCAAATTAAGAATTACTCAACTTAGGAAACCCAATCTAAAATTAAGTATTATCTTAATGAGATCCACTAAGTCAGACATTTTTTAGCCTCTTTCTTAGTAATATCCACTAAATGGGTGGTCAGTTGAAATAGAAAATTAAAATAAATACAATTAAGACAAATGTTATAGCAAACATAGAGCAACACTTGTATATCAGTCAAACAACCATTAAGATCGTTTATCACTCAACCATAATCAATTTTAGTTCATGATTTGCGACAAAACAATAAATAAAATGGTTTCAACCATCAAATGCATTCCCATGAATAATTAGAAAACAAGAAAATAAGAAAACAAGATAAAGAGTTAAAGTATGCGTAATCTTGTGATATCTCCTTGTCCATTGTGATTTCTCTGTTGCAACCCTCAAAACCCTCTTATCTTCTGTTTTCTTTAGGTTTTCTCTGTTATTTTCCCTTGGGTGACGGCTCTCTTTTTTCCTTTGCAAGCGTGCTCCTTTTATAACTCAAAATACGCTAGAAGACCTTTAACATTTCTTAGTTTACTATAAGTTACGATAAGTATATATAATGTTTGGTTGATAAAATAGGGCAACCAGAATCAAGCTTTCCTTGAAGCTTGATTATACTTGCCTTGCCACTTAAAACGGCCTGGAGGAAATTTGGCGAGTAGGAGTAGGCAAGGAGACAATTGAAGCTGGGGACCAATCTAGTCAAAACAACCTTTCCACCTCATCTGAAAACTAGGGAATTAGTTTTATCCACAAAATCCACACTTCATGATCCTAAAGAGTAAAGAAAGTGGACTCCTATTCAAATAACTCATAATCCTAGAATTTAGGGGAGATGAAAGAGGAGCCCTATCCAAAAACCCACTTCACCGAGGTCCAAAGGAGAGAGATTTTGAACTCCTATAGAATTCCCAAGGGGCAACAAGATAAGGATCCAAAATTTGAATACCCGGGACCCCTATCTAATATTAGGAAATTTGAAGATTTATCTTTTATTTTCTTCATCCCTTTTATTTTTTTTATCACCATCTCTTCTTATCATCATATCTTCTTATTTAAGAGAGAGTTTCTTCTAACTTTTCTCTTTTTGGTTCACTTTGATTGATTCACTTTACATATATATTCATATACTTTGTTATCCTGCGAAAATTCTTGATACTGACTTGAGTAGCGTTAGCGCCGAAAAACTTCTGGCACCCTTAACCGCTCTTTTGGTTGCAGGAACTCGCCAGGAGAACATAGTGCTCGCCAATTCTTGCTCATACTTGTCGAGTTCTTGGTTGCCAACTTTTGTACAAGTTGCTAAATTAAGATTAGAAACCGTCTCTCCACACAAACAAATTCAAATGCTAGTGTCGGAATCTGGTAGGCCTACATACTGACATAACCAGATTTTGCATCAACATATAACAAAATAAAATTTATTGATTGTACCATAAACTTGATACAAATGAAGCAGAAAATCTTCCACCTCATAGAATATATGGTATATGACAAAGTTACATACATCTAATTTTCTGCATGCATATAGAACAAAGTTAATTATTTAAATTTCTAATCTGTCGATTCGAGGTTTGATTTCTAAATTTTTCAGTTGTCAAATGGATTAAATTTTCCCCCATAAATACTGTTTAGAAAAACTCATGAATCTAAACAAACCAACCAGTTTTTAATTTATTAATATTTTTATCCTCAGACACTCAGTTTTGCACTTCTGCTTACATTAATATAATGGAACTTAAATTCACATTTTTCATCACTCTCTTGCTGGCCTCTTGTTTGTTCCTTAATCCTCTCTTCCTCATCTTTTCACATCGATGCATGCATAATTAATTATTATACGAAGGTATTAGCATTAGGCTAATTAATTGGTTGGCATTTTTATATGCAGGTGTGTTATTAGCATTAGGCTAATTAATTGTTTGGCAATTATATTTGCAGGTGCGTTGTTTTATATTTCCATGCCGGCAGTTGATGCTTAGCCGAAATCAAAAGCAGTCACATGTAAAAGCAATGCTGAGTGTGACAACTGCAAAATTCGTTTGAATGTGATCTTGATACCCATCTCTGCGTTTGTGTTCCTGGCCGACACTCGACGTGTTGTTGAAGAAATTTAAGCTTGTATTGCAAGTTCTAGTGATATTTTGGATGCTGAATTCCAAAATTTGTAGAGTTTCTTGCAATCTTTGTTTTATTCCTTACATTATATGTCCTATAAAAGCATCAACTAATATTGCTGCCTCTCTTCTCTACTCTCTCCTGGTATGCATATTAAAATTGCGTACGAAAATTTACATATCATCTCCATGTGATTGGTCCTATACAATGTTGTACTACACATTTGGAGAAGTCTTTAAGACTTGGAATTAGAGATGGTAAACGCTGGGTTTTTCTAGCCAAGCTATAGAGCCTGAAGTTTACATTTTATATTTTCTAAAGACTTTTTTATTATATTTCGTAAATTTATAGTCTATAAAATTAAGTTTTTTTTTGTGTGGTTAGATTAGGCTTTAAAAGTTGGACTTGAATGATTTAAAACTTTAAATATATGTTAAAAGCGAATTAAATAGTTGTTAAAAGTTGTATTTTAATTAAAATATATAATATATATTTTCAAATTTTTATGTAGTTTTTTGGGCTTTCGAGCTGGGCTCAAGCTTTTATGCGAAGCCTGAGTGCGGCCACAGTATGTAGAAAATATGATCTAGTTGGATTGGATTTTTCTGCCATTCCTATTTGGAATTCAATTATCATTGATTTCATTAATTGATTGTTACATTTTTAACATTAAGGACTCATACGAAAATAATTATAAATAGTGTCTTAAGATGATAATCTTTTCAAAAAGATGAGGCTTCATATAGTATGGATACTTAAATCCTAGAATGATATAATGGTGACAAAACAACTGTAAAGTCATATAGTGTTAAAAAAAATTATAACTATTTTTCAATCAACATTGTAACACTGGACAATTTACAGTTATTTTTGTCACCCTTATGTCACTATTAGTACTCTTTATCATTTTTCATTTCTTAAAATAGTATGCTTAAAAAATCCCTAAATTTCTGTGGGATATGTATAAGCTTTTAAAATGAAGATATAATAAATATAAAATTTTACAAACGATCTAGTACTTTCTCTAAATCTTGTTGAAGAAATAAGATCCCGTCATACATGATTAATCAAGTATATTTATTTTTGAGTAATTTTATATTTATAACCTTGGGATACAAATTTTGTTTGTGATATACATGCAAGTCTTGTAATTTATAATTCATCATCAAGGATTTAACACATCAACAACGGCTGATGCCGGTAATTATTCTTCTGTATCTTCAGGATTTAAGAAGAGGGTCACAATGGGTCTAGATAATAGAATGGAGGAGTTGATAGATTTATTCATCGCGGTACCACCTCAACTTTTAGTAGTGGCCATACTTGATAGCGTAAAATCAAGTTTGTATAAGGCCATTGATTCTTCTCTAGGGAGGAGGAGGGAGCGGATGAACAAGAAACCCCCGTGTAGTGGGTTGAGGGGTTTCGAGGATTAGATGGAGATGCTGTTAAAACTAAGGTATGAGGCAGAGAAGCAAGCCGTGGAAAATTAGGGTGAAGACTCTTAAAATGCAAATACGATGATTAAAAGTATGTCTTTGCCTCGGCTCATAGTGCTAACTACTTTAACTTTGTCTGTTACTTGGAAACTTTGGTGCCTTCCATGACAATCATCTTGTGGCAGCAAGGTCAAAGATTCTATTGCTTTTGCTTTCAATGAACAGAGCTAGCTTACCAGACAGGGTTAGCATTTTATTAATTGCAAGTGGTAGCATATTTATTCATTAGCGTCTCCTTCCCCTCATCTTCTCCAACCTTTACCATATAGGGTTAGCATTTTATTAATTGCAAGTGGTAGCATATTTATTCATTAGCGTCACCTTTCCCTCATCTTCTCCAACCTAGCTGCTTGTACTAACCTACATTGATAAAGCTTTTAAAAATTTCCTTTTCACGAGAAATAGTCACGGAAAAACTTGTGCATGATATAGCAGTCAGTGACTAACTCCATGAAATAATTACAAAATCATTATTTGTCTTTAATTGTCATCATACTCATTAAAAAAGTATTATGATTACATAGTCAGTGTTTTATATTCACAGAAGACAAAAGTAATGAAGTACTGCCATTTTGGATTTAATTGCAAGTTGTATAATTTATTATGGCTCCAAGTCCATATCACATAAACCAATACCCAATCTCTTTTCTACAACTACAACTACTTCCCTATTGTACATATTATCAAAATTCTAAAATAAAACATCATTTATGTACAGGAGAAACTATTGACTAAACGAACATGCTTACACCACTGGAGTACTGAGAGAAATTTACGTCGGTCAACCTACGACCTATTCCATTCATCAACAATAAATGTTTCAGCGGACACATAAATATTTGATTTAAGAGCTAAGAAGTTTTAACAATGATTTTTTTTTTTTGCATGCCAGTAAGTGGCAGACATGATTTTGCATTTTTCCACAGCTTAATTATTAAATAATTGATAACGCTCTTGTGCGGATCAAGATTTTCTCCTGATCTGATTATATCCTGAATAAATAAGTCAATTGTTGATTGGTAGTTAATATATAAAAAATAAAAGAAATTGAATCTTACTCATACACTACCACTAAAAGACACTTGACAGAAGATCTTAAAAAATTCAGAAGAGATCAGATCAGAAGAGGATTCTGTGTTTGCTTTGTTCTCTTCTTTTCAGACAAGCTTTTATAGTCCCAAGGGAATTGTTTTTACCCTTCCTTTCTTAAAAGTCGATGTATAAAACAAATTGGTCTTGATCGAAACTTGACGATGTCTTGTTTATTTTTCTCTGCTTTATTCTTTTTACAACATTTGGAAGACAAGAGTATTGTAAGATTTTGCCTTGATCTGTTATAATTTGAGTGTCAACGATCTTGATTCAACTTCTTGACTGGAGAACTAGCTAAGAGAAGGAAGGTATGGGAGCTTGCACTAATGTTTGAAGTGAGAGCTTTAAAGCATATTTTCCTTTTCCCCTCTCTCTTTTAATTATTTCTTTGCATGCTGCAGGACTGATTTCAGGGTGACTTTGCGAGAGGAGGAGATATGGACATCAGCTTTAGACTATTTTCAGAGAGGCTGAGAAGGGTATTAGCTGGTGAAGAAGTCACGTTGCCTGATGCTGCAAAACAACCTATTCAGAACCTTAATGCGGAGGTTGAAATCGTTACATCTTGGCTGAGGGAATTTGAAGATGATATCTGAAAAAAATGGCATGTGGGCTCCACCCTTCTAGAAGGTGGGCCCACCCATTTTGAAGAAGAAAGTATTACTTCCTTTTTTTACTGGAATAAAAGAAAGAAACAAAACAGAAAGAATAAAAAGAAGAAAGAGAGAAGAAAAAGAGATGTCGGACCGAAGAAGGAAAAGAAAAGAAAAATTAATAAAATAATAATAGTAGTTAAATATTAAATGAACAGTAGCCAATTTTGGCTATAAAAATACGGGCTCCCTTCATTTGTTAATCATCGAGTTCTTCAGTTTTTTTCTTTATTTAGAGAGTATTTTAAGAGTTTAGTGATTTGAGAGTTTGAGTGTATTGGAGTTTTCGGCAGTGAGTTAAAATACTACAATACATGTAACTCTTTTTCACTAGTAAAATATTTTCCTTCTGTGTTTGGCCGTGGACGTAGGCTAAAAGCCAAACCACGTAATTTCCTGGTGTCCTTTTTGTGCTTGTTCTTTATTTTTCTTCCAATTTCATTTTAGCTGTTGTCCTGCTTCACCCACCAATTTCCTAACAGTGGTATCAGAGCTATTGGTTGTATTCTTTGAAGTCGGGTACTGTTCACGTAAGGTACTATTCACGTATACGTACTGTTCACATATACGGTATTGTTCACGTATACGGCGCTGTTCATAGATACGGTACTGTTCACAAGAAATGGTGGGAGCGATCCAAGAATTTTACGGCGCAAAGCAAGGAATAAGAGCTTAAGGAATCTGGGTTTTAGGTGGGACCATTGTGACCCCTCCAGTTTTTCCTGGTGTGCATTCTCACACATACTTATAACTATTCAGGGTGGTACACTAGCTTGTGTATGGTATTTATCAACAAAATGGCAGTAAAGTATGAAATTGAGAAGTTTAATGGAAATAATTTTTCGTTGTGGAAAATGAAAATGAAAGCTATATTGAGGGAAAATAATTGCTTGACAGCAATTGGAGAAGACCCATGGAGATAACTGATGACAAGTGGAACGAGATAGATGGCAACACCATTTCTTATCTACACTTGGCACTTACAGATGGAGTATTATCCAGTGTGACAGAGAAAAATACAGCAAAGAAAATATGGGATACTCTCACAAATTGTACGAGGCCAAGTCACTATACAACAAAATCTTCTTAAAGATGAAGCTCTATACTCTTCGAATGGCGGAATCTACAATAGTGACCGACCACATCAACACCTTGAAAACTCTATTTTCACAACTCATAACCTTGGGTCATAATATAGAGGAGAATGAACGTGCAGAGCTTCTACTTCAAAGTCTACCAGATTCATATGATCAGCTCATCATCAACCTGACGAACAACAATCCAGCAGACAATATAGTTTTCGACGATGTTGCAGCCTCCGTATTAAATGAGGAGAGCAGACGAAAAAATAAGAAAAACATACAAGTAAGTTCGCAGCAAGCGGAGACGCTATCAGTGACGAAAGGGAGATCAATGGAACGTGACCCCAGTGGGAGTCACAATCATGGTATATCAAAATCCAAACGTAAGAAGAATGTTAAATGCTACAACTGTGGCAAGAAAGGGCACGTCAAGAAAGAGTGCTAGAGTAACCAGAAGAGAAAAGATGACAAAGAACATGCGTCATCAAATGTTCAGGGGTGTGTAGCAAGCACCTCGGATGATGGTGAAATTCTTTATAGCGAGGCAATAACTATTTCAGAAGGCAGAAAACGGCTATCTAATGTCTGGCTTATAGACCCAGGAGCTACCTGGCACATGACCTCTAGGAGAGAATGGTTCCCCACATATGAACCTATCTCAGGAGGATCTGTATATATGGGAGATGATCATGCCTTAGAGATCTCTGGTATTGGTACTATCAAAATGAAAAAATTTAATGGTACAATTCGCACAGTTGGGGAGGTACGACATGTCAACGGCCTACTCGAGGTTGTTCCCTCTCGGAGCGCCCTTTGATCAAGGGGCGCTACCCCGTATTAGGAGTTGAGACATGTACTGGATGCATTTTTTTCATAAAAATCTATTGTCTTTGGGACAAATGGATAGTCATGGGTATAAAACTCATGTGGAGAATGGAATTATGAAGATCGTTAAAGGCGTGCTTGTATTGATGAAAACAGAAAAGATTGGTGCTAATCTATTCATACTTAAAGGAGAAATACTACAGGAAGCTGATGCGTGTGTCGCATCAAATGGAGAAGAGTCAACGATGATGTGGCATCTCAAACTTAGCCACATGTCAGAACAAGGTTTGAAGATTCTCTCTGAGCGAAAATTGCTTCCAGGGCTCAAATCGGTAAGTTTACCATTTTGCGAGCATTGTGTTACAAGTGAGCAGTATAGATTAAAGTTCAGTAGATCTATTGTTAGAAGTAAATGCATTCTAGACTTGATTTATTCTGATGTTTGAGAATCGCCGGATATGTCCATGCGAGGTGCAAAGTACATGGTGACTTTCATTGATGATTATTCCAGGAGATGTTGGGTGTATCCAATTAAGAAAAAGTCAGATGTATTTTCAGTGTTTAAAGAATACAAAGTGCGGGTTAAACTTGAATTCGGGAAAAAGATCAAATGCTTGAGGACAGATAATGGTAGAGAGTATACAGACAGCGAGTTTCTTGCTTTCTGTAAGCAAGAAAGTATTCAGAGGCAATTCACGGTAGCATACACTCCTCAACAAAATGGAGTGGTAGAGCGGATGAACATGACTCTTACAGAAATGATAAGAGTTATGTTGAGGACTGTTGGTCTACCCAATTCATTTTGGGCAGAAGCAGCCAAAACTGCCTGTTGTATAGTAAATCGGTCGCCATTTACAACGATTGGGCTGAAGACAACGTGAAGATGTGGACTGAAAAGCTAGCTAATTACTCCTACCTACATGCATTTTGATGTCCTATGTACGTGATGTACAATGCCCAAGAAAGAATAAAGTTGAATCCAAAATCTAAAAGATGTATCTTCTTAGGATATGTTGATGGAGTAAAGGGGTATCGTCTGTGGGACCCTACTGCCCATAAGATCGTCATCAGTAGAGATTTTATTTTTGTAGAAGATCAACTGCAAAAGAAAGATGAAGATGATGGCACTGTAAAATAAAAGTCAGAGACTGTGCCGGTATATGTGGAAAATAATCCAGAAGATTCAGATTCTTTTGAAGCAGCACCAGAGCACGAAGAACAAGAACCAGTTGAGTCCGAGGCTCCAGAAGTTTGTCGGTCAACTCGTGAGAGACGACCGCCATCGTGGCACTCGGAGTATGTCACAGAGATCAATGTTGCATATTGTCTTCTAACAGAGGATGGAGAGCCATCAACTTTCCATGAATCCTTAAACAGCTCAAATGTTGCTTTGTGGATGACAGCAATGCAAGAAGAAATTAAATCTCTACACAAGAACAAGATATGGGAACTTGTACCCCTACCACATGAAAGAAAAGTCATTGGAAACAAATGCGTCTACAAGATCAAACATGATGGCAATGACCAAGTGGAGCTGTATCGCGCGAGATTGGTGGTGAAATGATATGCTCATAAAGAATGTATTGACTTCAACGAGATATTTTCTCCGATGGTTCGACTCACGATAGTCAGAGTAGTCTTGACAATGTGTGCTACATTTGACTTACATCTTGAGCAGTTGGATGTGAAAACTGCATTTCTTCATGGAGAACTTGAAGAGGAAATTTATATGCTCCAACCAGAAGGTTTTGCTGAAAAGGGAAAGGAGAACTTAGTTTGCAGGTTGAACAAATCTCTATACGGTCTCAAACAGGCGCCGAGGTGTTAATATAAGAGATTTGATTCTTTCATCATGAGCCTTGGATACAACATGCTCAGTTCAGACCATTGTGCATATTACAAGATGTTTGAAGATAATGATTTCATTATTTTGCTGTTGTATGTGGATGACATGTTGGTAGCGAGCCCCAACAAAGATCGAATCCAAGAATTGAAGGCACAGTTGGCTAAGGAATTTGAAATGAAGGACTTGGGACCAGCAAATAAGATTCTATGGATGAAAATTCACCGAGACAGAAATAACAGGAAGATTTGGCTTTCTTAGAAGAACTACTTGAAGAAAATCTTTACCCCACTTCCTGTTAATTTCAAATTACCCTCAAGTATGTGTCCTCGCAATGAAGCAGAGTGGCAGGAGATGTCTTGAGTACCGTATGCATCAGCAGTGGGAAGTTTGATGTTCACTATGATATGTACTAGACCAGACATTGCACAAGCAGTGAGAGCAGTCAGTCGATACATGGCGAATCCTGGTGGAGAGCATTGAATAGTTGTAAAGAGGATTCTGAGGTATATCAGAGGAACCTCCGATGTTGCATTATGTTATGGAGGATTAGAATTTACTGTCAGGGGCTATGTGGATTTAGATTTTGCAAGAGACCTTGATAAAAGGAAATCTACTACTGGCTATGTGTTTACACTTGCGAGAGCAGCTGTAAGTTGGATTTCAAAACTACAAACCGTTGTGGTTTTATCTACAACAGAAGCAGAATAGATGGCAGCTATACAAGCTTGCAAGGAAGCTATTTGGATACAAAGGTTATTGGAGGAGCTCGGGCACAAACAAGAGAAAATTTTTGTGTTTTATGACAGTCAGAGTGCCTTGCACATTACAGGGAATCCAGCATTGCATTCCAGGGCAAAGCACATAGGAGTTTAGTATCACTTCGTTCAAGAAGTAGTGGAAGATGGAAATGTGGATTTACAGAAAATCCATACAAAGTAGAACCTAGCAGATGTTATGACCAAACCAATCAATAATGACAAGTTTGTCTAAAGTAGATCCTCTTGTGGCCTAGCAGAAACATATGCAACATGACAATGGCAAAGTAGAAAGGATGGTGTGGAGATTGATTGGTTCTCAATCTAATCTCCAAGTGGGAGAATGACAAAAATGGCATGTGGGCTCCACCCTTCTAGAAGGTGGGCCCACCCATTTTGAAGAAGAAAATATTACTTCCGTTTTTTTTTACTGGAACAAAAGAAAAAAACAAAAGAGAAAGAAGAAAAAGAGATGACAGGCTAAAGAAGGAAAAGAAAAGAAAAATTAATATAATAATAATAATTAATTATTAAATGAACAATAGCTAATTTTGGCTATAAAAATGATGGCTCCCTTTATTTGTAAATCATTGAGTTCTTCAGCTCTTTTTTTTATTTAGAGAGCATTTTAAGAGTCTAGTGATTTGAGAGTTTGAGTATATTGGGGTTTTGGATAGTGAGTTAAAATACTACAATACTTATAACTCCTTTTCACTAGTAAAATATTTCCATTCTGTGTTCGCCCGTGGACGTAGGCTAAAAACCGAACCACGTAATTTCCTGGTATTCTTTTTGTGCTTGTTCTTTATTTTTCTTTCAATTTCATTTTAACTACGTTTTTGCTTCACCCACCAATTTCCTAACAATATCTCCTGCCTTCTGCTACTCAAAATAGTAGAAGAGGAAATTGATGACCCAGGTCCTGGGAACATTGGGACCCTTATAGACGAAATCAATTGCTTTACGTATGAATCTGAGGAGGTCATTGCCACATTCATCAACAGCATCGCTCAACAGAAGAGTCAAAGCAGCTGCAGCAAGGACATTTTTGATGCTCTGCAAGGACTTCGCTCTGCAAGGACTTCAAAGCAGAATCATTGATATTAAGCAACAGATGCAACAACTTAAGCACATGGATTCCGAAATCATTGATCGCATCAAAACGTTTGAAATTGAAGCCGGTATATCTTCATCTTCTAAAATTAGGGACATCGTGGGTCAAGATGATGGAATGAAGGAGTTGTTAGATCTATCGATCGAGGGACCACCTCAGCTTTCATTGGTGGCCATACTTGATAGCATTGGGTTGGACAAGAAGGCTTTCGCCGGAGAGGCTTACAACAACAGTTATGTGAAGCATTATTTTGATTGTCACGCTTGGATTTCAGAGCCTTACAGCAATGATGCTGACGATGCCGGCTAAATATTAGATATCGTTATTAAGTTTCCGATGCCCAAGATCTTGTTTATATCGTTATCGTTATCAAGTTTCAGCAATGATGCTGACAAATTAATGTAACAAATTAAAAAGAAGAGACAAAGAAACGACTGATGGCCACGTTAGAAACTAAAGTGATGGATGCCTTTTTTTTTATTTTATTTGGATAATGAGCGCTTTTTCTTTATCGAATTTTCTTTTCCTTTACTTTTTTTTATTTGTTTTAAAATATAATCATACACCCATAAACAATAAACAATTGCATAAAGGATAAATTGAGAAAAATCTCGGATAGCTTTGAATTACTGTTTATTTTTCATTTACTCATTATCATGCAAACTTTTACGAGAACGGAAGAGGGTGTTGTTGATTGGGTTCTGGGTTTTTGTTTTATGAGCGGAAATAGATTCTGACGGCGGGTGAGCTGTTTGTACGGGAAGGCGTTTGAAGAAAAGACCCAACGAGAAGAATGACATCGCTGCTCTGCTTTATTAAGATAGTTGTTTATCTGAGGGTGCGTCTTCGACTCGCAGAGCACTCAAATAATTTATTTTCTATCACAATTTATTTTCGCTCCCTTCTGAGTAAGAATGAGTGCTATCTCCTCGAACTCTGAACTATTATAACAATTAACAATTTAAAGAAAATATAATTATATATTAACATAAAGTGGTAAGTCAATTAAATTGGATTGGATCAAATAAGAGGATGGTTATTTTATAGATTCTCTAAAGTACACCCATCCAAAATAAGTAAAATATAGGTGGAAAGGTCCATTTAATAATTCGATATTGTTTAACCTATTACTGAAAGCTATCGGCACCCTCTAAGACTTTCATAGAACCCTGTGCCTAGAACTTGCAGAACTACAGAAAAAAAAAAAAAAGAGTGGAGCTATTGGCACCTCTAAAAGAATTCTTATATTGTAAATTTATATTTTTAACTTTAATCAAATCATGTTTGACAATCCATCTCTCTTCCTCTAACCCCACATGGGTTTTATTTTTATTAAAAGATAATTTTGTTGTTATAGTGAAAAAAATTTTTATTTTATTTTTATTCTTAAATTAATGGTTTCTATTGGACTGAAATTTTTAGTTCATTACTTTTAAATTATGAGAGCCTTACTATTTGGGCTACTTGTTCTCTTGATTTTATCAATTTATGCGTTGATATAAAAGCATGCGAATTGTCACATTCAAAGTATAAAATAATATTGGATTAGCTTATAGCAACCTTTTTTAGTATAAAAGAAATATATTTTAATTTTTTCTCTCTCTCTCATAGTAAAGATAGTGCGAAATAAGTGTACAAGGACGTCTGTGGAATTAAAATAGCTCCACTCAAGAAGATGGCCTAGAGTATTTCTTATCTAGTTTTTCGATTCAAATTAAATTGGTGAAAAAGTTTCGTAACAAAAGATTTTTGTTTTCATATGATTTTTTAAGCACAAAGAATATATAAGGTTATTTGTGAAATTAACATAGGTGCCGTTAAAATTAGTGTGATTTACATATGTTTTTAATGGTGTACTTTTAGAAGAGAAGATTTATGAGGAGTTTAAAGTGGTGCTAATAGTTTCACTTATTGAAAAATGGGTCAAAAAAATCCAAAAACTTCAAAGACCTTTTATAATACCTAGGACACAAAATAGTTAATTATACTTTAGAATTGAATTTTTTTAAAACATTTTACTGTTAATATATATGTTTACATAATGTTGATTTTGATGATAACAAACAAGATTAAGAATGATTAATCTTTTAAGCTCAAATTATTTTTTATACATTTTTAAATAAATCATTATTTTCATATTATAAAGGTTTTATATTTAATGGAAAAATGATTTTATGAAATTGGTTGTTTTTCAAGTTATGATTTAATTGAAAGAATTTTGAAAACTTTGAAATCAACAAGTATTGCTTGAAATCTTGGAGAATGACTTATTTGAAAAAGTGTCATAGCATTTTGGGCTATATCATAATTTCAGAAAGTTTTGAGTTTAACAAAGTATTATTTGATATTTCTGAAATTGGACCTATTTGTAAACTTTCATAACGTTTTGGGCCATAATATGGTTTTGTAAAGTTTTGGGGTCAAAATATAATTTCAGAAAATAATTCACTGTACCATCACTGTAGCAGTCACTGTAGCAAACGGCTAACCGTTTATTTTTTAACGGCTAACCGATAACGT
Organism: Citrus australasica; assembly: GCA_029618585.1. Lineage (NCBI taxonomy): Eukaryota > Viridiplantae > Streptophyta > Magnoliopsida > Sapindales > Rutaceae > Citrus > Citrus australasica. The sequence continues at coordinate 18,655,735 of JARCIV010000001.1, forward strand.
CCAGAAAGTATGTTTTGTCCAGTTTTGTTAAAATGATGATTCTGGAACAAAACGGTGAACCGTTTATTTTAACCTTGAATCGTTTATTGAGAATGGTTAAGCCAAATTTGTTTTGCAGGTTACTGGAAACTAACGGTGAACCGTTTACTGAAAACGGTTAACCGTTTATTTGAAATTTGGTCCAACGGTAACTTTGACCAGCACAAACGGTTAACCGTTAACGAATAAACGGTGAACCGTTTTCGGGCCGACAGTGCATAACGGCTAGTTTTTAAGCTCTACTTATAAATAAGCTCATTCAAAATCAAAGAAGATTGATCACAACACAACCATTGAGCATATACACGAGTTTGCAATCTTCAAAGAGCTTTAAACATATTCTTACTCCATCTATTTACACTTTGAGCAATTGATTTGTAATCTTATACATAGTGTGAGAGAGAAACATTTTGTAATCTTTCTTTTTGAGTGATTGTAAGTGTTGGGATACACTTGGGTTAAGAGATTGGGAATAATCTCTTGTTGTAAAGGTTCATTGACACCTTGAAGTCAATTGTAATTGGTTGAAGCCTTGGAAAGGCTTGGATAGTGAAATCATCAAGCCCGGTGTGCTTGGAGGCGTGGACGTAGGCGGGGATTGCCGAACCACGTAAAAATCCTTGAGTTCGTTTTCTCTTCCCTTACTCTTTTAATATTGTGCTTGGTTGAATTTATTGTTTTGATTTGATTAAGGCATTAGATTAAATTGTTGTGTGGATTTGCTAGGATAAGTTTTAAAATTCCAATTCACCCGCCCTCTTGGGTTGCACACTTGTATTTCATTTGGTATCAGAGCGAGGTGCTCTTGTGTAGACTTAACCGTCTAGAGTTAAACATCCATGGCAACCCATAGTGACTCAACCTTTAGGGAAGGACAATCCACAATTAGACCACCGTTCTTTGACGGTAATGACTACCCATATTGGAAAACTAGGATGAGAATTTATTTACAAGCTTTAGATTATGCAATTTGGGAAATCGTTTGTGATGGTCCATTTATGCCTTTGACTAAAAATGAAGTCGGGGAAGATATTCCAAAACCGTCACGGGAATGGAATGATTTGGAAAAGAGAAAAGCTTCTCTAAATTCCAAAGCCATGAACGCCTTGTTTTATGCACTTGATAAGAAAGAGTTTCATAGAGTGTCTAGTTGTGAAAGTGCTCATGAAATTTGGCATAAACTTGAAGTTGTCTATGAAGGCACGAATCAAGTGAAAGAGGCTAAAATTAGTAGGTACACTCGGCAATATGAATTGTTCCAAATGGAACAAAATGAGAGTGTATATTCCATGTATACTAGATTTACGGACATAGTGAACACTCTAGGAGCTCTAGGAAAGACCTTTTCAAATAGCGAGAAAGTTAAGAAAATCATTAGGTCGTTACCTAAGGAATGGAGATCAAAAAGGACTGCTATTGAGGAAGCTAAAGATTTGAATATCTTACCTATTGATGATTTAATTGGTTCTCTTATTTCTTATGAGGAAGACATGGCAGCCGAAAGAGGCAATGAGAAGAAAAGCATTGCTCTCAAAGCCTCGAAACATGAGAGTGATGAGGAAAGCGAGCTGGATGAGGAGGAGATGGATATGCTGGCTAGGAGGTTCATAAAACTTTTTAAGAAATCCGGTGAGCGAAGAAAATTTAGAGACCTCAAGAACCGAAAGGAGAAAAAGGAAGTAATCAAATGTTATGAATGCAAGAAGCCCGGACACATACGACCGGAGTGTCCTCTTCTCAACAAACTCAAGAAGAAAGCTATGGTGGCCACATGGGATGATAGCGATGAGGAAACAAGTGATGAGGATGAGCATCAAGAAATGACAAATCTAGCTCTCATGGCAATTGGAGATGAATCAGATGATGAACTCAATGAGGTAAGTGATCCTACCTATAATGAATTGTATGATGCTTTTAAAGATTTGCATAATGAGTTGATGAAGATTGGTAAAAAGAATATATGTCTTAAAAAGAAGATGATAGAGCTTAAAAATGAAAATGAATCATTTAGTGCAAAGATTACATGCCTAGAATTAGAAAATAAAACATTGCATGATAGCATGGCTTTATTTGAGAATTCTAGCACTTCACATGAGCACTTAGAGTCACACATAGATAACTTGAAAAATGAAAAAGATGTCTTGCAAAAATCCAATGTTTCATTAAATGAAAAGATCAAAAAATTGGAATTAGATAATAAAATGTTGCATGAAAGAATTGCATCATTCACATGTAAACAAAGTACTTCGTATGAGCATGAAAAATCACGTGTTGATAAATTGATGAAAGAAAATGATGTGCTTAAGAAGAAGAGCAATGAGCTCAATGAAATTGTGTTAAAATTCACAAATGGTCAAAAGAACTTAGAAAAATTGCTCAATACTCAAAAATGTGTATTTGATAAAGGAGGACTTGGATATAAGCCTTACTTGAAACAAAAATATTATAAGAATTATTTTGTTAAGGCTACCTCCACAAGTGATCATAAGATTGTTTGTCATTATTATAATGGAAATGGTCATATGAGTTTTAGATGTCCTATTAAGAGAAATGTATATTGTGGAGTAAAGTATATTTGGGTTCCAAAAGGAACTAAATCTAACACTCAAGGACCCAAAAGTATTTGGGTACCAAAGCACACAACTTGAATATTTTTGTGTAGGTACCATAAACAAGGAATGGTGGAGAGTTCCTTGATGAAGCTTGTGAGGATAATCATTTGAGCATGATCTAGGAGAAAAAGATGAGTAAGATTGATTTAATTGTTTTGGTAACAATTCTTGCCATATTAGTTTTGTTGAATGGATCATGATAAATGGATAATAGCTTGAATTTGTGAAAATATACTTGTATGTTTACATGATTGAATTATCATTGTGTTTAACATTAAGTCGTTATCATGATGCATGGTTATATATATATGATGATAGCTTGTCAACTCATCATGATAGTTTTGTTTGATTTTGATGATTATGTAATGCCTAAGCATGAGGAATGAGTGATATGCTTATTAATATTTGAGTGCATATATGTTTCATTATTGAGTAAAACATATACATGATGGTTTTGTTTGATGTTAATGTTTATGAAGTGTTTAAGCATGATAGATAAGTGGTGTGCTTGATTTATTAACTTTCAAATGCATATACGTTTAATTATTGCTAAAAATATATGCATGATGAATGAATTGTATTTTTGAATTAATCATGTCTTAAATGTTTATAATTCGAACTATAAAGTGTTATTATATCTCATAATTGTGATGAATATGCATGATGAATATGTTATAAATTTGAGTTTTATGATTTGAGTTAATTATATTGATCCATGCATTAAAATGGTTTTTCAAAGTGTTCGGATCAAGAAATGGTCTTAACATTGTTTGGAAAATAAAGGAGTCATTGAAAATCCTAAGTTTGTGCGAGCTGTAATGAATTGGTCATAACTCCTTCTAGAGAACTCCAAATCTAGCTCTGTAAAATTTATTGGAAAGCTAACTTAATTATCTTTCCAACGGTATATAGCTTGAACATTACTTCTAGCTCAATCAATACAGTTTTTATTCCGAATTTGACCTTTCTGCATTTTATTAAGTTTTAAATGCTTATATGCTTCATGATTGTATGCTTGATGGATGGATTATTTGTTTGAATTAATTATCTTTCGGATAGTTGATAATATGCATGCTAATTTGGTAAAGAAATCAAAATCTCTTTGTGAAGAGCAATTTTCAAAAAAACTATTCGGCATAAACTTGGGATGATTTGATTTCTTGATGATTTTGATGATTGATGATTACATATTTGCATTGCTTGATGAATTGATGGAGTTATTGGTTTGTTATAATTGTTTAAACTTATATGGAAGTGTTTTTAACCATGTTGTGAATTTGAGAATTTGTTCATTTTTAAGGGGAGACTTTACCGAAATTTTTGTTCGCACAAAATGGGTAATATCTTCATCGAATCATTTTTTTTAATTGTATCTATCTATTTTTTTTACGATGAAGGGGGAGACAAATATTATATGCCTTTGGATAAAATCATTTTGGTTAAATTTTTAAATTGGCCATATATTTAGGGGGAGCATATAATATGTTTTTGGATAATATGCATTTTGAATTTTTTTTTGTTGTCCAAAGGGGGAGAATGCGATGAAATTTCTACTCGGACAAATATGAGTAATAAATTTGCTATTTTTATTCTTTTCTTTTAAAGTTTTCTTTTTGATGATAAAGGGGGAGAAGAATACATGTTTTTCAAATTTAAAAAAAAAAATTTGCTATTCTTTTCCTTTTCCACTAAATTTTCTTTTTGATGATGAGGGGGAGAAGAATACATGTATTTAAATTTATAAAGTTTTACTACTTTTTTCTTTACTAATTGAGTTTTCTTTTTGATGATGAGGGGGAGAAAAATGTATGTATTTAAATTTCTTAATTTAGCAAATTGGCATATTGTAAGAGAAAATTATATTTAAGTGAAGCAATTTGTGGAATCATTCTTTAAATACATGAAATGTTTGTCATCATCAAAAAGGGGGAGATTGTTAACATATATGTTTACATAATGTTGATTTTGATGATAACAAACAAGATTAAGAATGATTAATCTTTTAAGCTCAAATTATTTTTTATACATTTTTAAATAAATCATTATTTTCATATTATAAAGGTTTTATATTTAATGAAAAAATGATTTTATGAAATTGGTTGTTTTTCAAGTTATGATTTAATTGAAAGAATTTTGAAAACTTTGAAATCAACAAGTATTGCTTGAAATCTTGGAGAATGACTTATTTGAAAAAGTGTCATAGCATTTTGGGCTATATCATAATTTCAGAAAGTTTTGAGTTTAACAAAGTATTATCTGATATTTCTGAAATTGGACCTATTTGTAAACTTTCATAACGTTTTGGGCCATAATATAGTTTTGTAAAGTTTTGGCGTCAAAATATAATTTCAGAAAATAATTTCATTGTACCATCACTGTAGCAGTCACTGTAGTAAACGGCTAACCGTTTATTTTTTAACGGCTAACCGATAACGTCCAGAAAGTATGTTTTGTCCAGTTTTGTTAAAATGATGATTCTGGAACAAAACGGTGAACCGTTTATTGAAAACGGTTAACCGTTTATTTTAACCTTGAACCGTTTATTGAGAATGGTTAAGCCAAATTTGTTTTGCAGGTTACTGGAAACTAACGGTGAACCGTTTACTGAAAACGGTTAACCGTTTATTTGAAATTTGGCCCAACGGTAACTTTGACCAGCACAAACGGTTAACCGTTAACGAATAAACGGTGAACCGTTTTCGGGCCGACAGTGCATAACGGCTAGTTTTTAAGCTCTACTTATAAATAAGCTCATTCAAAATCAAAGAAGATTGATCACAACACAACCATTGAGCATATACACGAGTTTGCAATCTTCAAAGAGCTTTAAAAATATTCTTACTCCATCTATTCACACTTTGAGCAATTGATTTGTAATCTTATACATAGTGTGAGAGAGAAACATTTTGTAATCTTTCTTTTTGAGTGATTGTAAGTGTTGGGATACACTTGGGTTAAGAGATTGGGAATAATCTCTTGTTGTAAAGGTTCATTGACACCTTGAAGTCAATTGTAATTGGTTGAAGCCTTGGAAAGGCTTGGATAGTGAAATCCTCAAGCCCGGTGTGCTTGGAGGCATGGACGTAGGCGGGGATTGCCGAACCACGTAAAAATCCTTGAGTTCGTTTTCTCTTCCCTTACTCTTTTAATATTGTACTTGGTTGAATTTATTGTTTTGATTTGATTAAGGCATTAGATTAAATTGTTGTGTGGATTTGCTAGGATAAGTTTTAAAATTCCAATTCACCCCCCCTCTTGGGTTGCACACTTGTATTTCATTTACGACTCAAAACACGCTAGAAGATCTTTAATATTTCTTAGTTTACTATAAGATACTATAAGTATATATAACAAAACAAGAATTTATTGATTGATACCATATATTTGATACAAATGAATAGAAAATCTTCCACCTGATAGAATATATATAGCATATGACAAGTTACATACATCTAATTTTTTGCATGCATATGGAAAAAAATTAATTGTTTAGATTTCTAATTTTTCAAATTGAGGTTTGATTTCTGAATTTTTTAGTTGACAAGTGGATTAAATTTTCCCCCACATATCAGTCTAGAGAAACTCATGAATCTAAACAAACCAAACCCTTATTAAATTTAATAATATCATTATCCTCAGACTCTTTGTTTTGCACTTTTGCTTACATAAACATTATGGAACTTAAACTTAAATCCACATTTTTCATACTCTCTTGGTGGCCTCATGTTTGTTACTTAATCTTCTCTTCCTCATCTTTTTAATGCATGCATAATTGACGCTGAGCAAGAAATTAAAAAAATCATAATTTCATTGAATTTTATAATATTTAGTAATATTTTAATTAATTTGTATTCTAGTTTAATTTGGTTTTCTATTTAGAGTCTTAATTTTTAGCATTACTTATTTGGGCAATATTCTTAATTTAGGTATAAATCTTATTAAAATAAGTTTTTTTAATCAAATTAGGATAAGTTTTAGTTAGTATAAATAAGTGTCTTTTATAACTTTTACAAGCAGAGAGATTCGAGTTTAATAATATTTCAGTTTTCAAAATTCTGTGTGAGTATTTGAGTTCATTTGATTCTCGGTATTCTGTGGAATCAATGTGAATTTAATTATTTTTTTATTATAATATTCTATAACATTAGCGAAATATTTAAACAATAAACTTCCACTACATCAGCTTAAAATCAGAGTTAAAATCTGATATCACCAATCTAATCCCATCTACCATCAAATCTTTCCTTTTTTATTTTTTTCCGTTTAGCTTTATAAAAAAAAAAAGAAAAAAAACGAAATGGAAGCAAAAGCTTCAACCCGCGCCCACCATCCAAGGCTACCGGCTTTAGTTTTCCATCACCGATCCGGACGCAAGCACTACCATTCGGATCATAAATCGCCTATCATCAAACTCCAAGCATCTTCCACTGTCGATTAACCACAGGTCACCGGAAAAAAAGCCAAAACTGCCGTGATTTCTGCCACATCCGTTCACCACTTTTCGGTGCAATATGGCCAGAAGCACCACCATCAACCCATTCCTCTCCATCAGCTGAACTTTTCCTAGCATTCATCACCGCCAATCGAGCTCACACCGCCAGAAACCGCTGACTTTATCTACAATTTCTAACCAAAACACCACTTTTTCGGACAAACAACCACCACCATCATACTCACCAGCCCAAAATCTTTCAAATCCACCCATCCTTACTCGATTTCCAACCACCGTCACAGGAAATCTAAAACTTTTGCTTAATTTCAGTCTTGGCCTAGTACTTTCTTCTATTTTAGTATTTTTCTTTAATTTTCTGATCTTAGCCAAAAAACTGAAACCCAAACAAACACCCAAAAAAAGGAAGAAAAGAATAAAAACAATTGAATCATGAAATGACAACATCGTTGTGAAGATTTTGTCTTGAAAGAAGTTTTAAATAGGATGTTGAAGATTTTGCACTTGATTTCTCAAGATTACTTCAAGATAGAAAATCTTTACACATAAAGCAGGCATATGGATTTGATGAAGTTGTTCGTGATGATGTTTGTTATGAGGATAATGAGGAAAATAGTAACTTTGTTTCACTCGACAATATTATTCCCCCCGGGGAGAATATTAATTGCCTATTGGTGTCTACAACAAATTCTCAACAAAAAGACATTGATTTGGATCAACTACCGAAATTTGATGAGTATCTTGATATTGTGGCTACATCTTTTGATCTTCTGGAGCAAAAAGAGGTAGTTGTTAATACAATCTCTTATTGTTCTCTTGATTTGCCAAAAGAAGACAAAAATAGTTGTGATATTTTTCAACAGTTAGTGGATTATGTGAAGAAATTATTTTTCCTAAACTATGTTGAAGTTCGACGCGAACAATATGAGAAGACATTATTAGATAAATTGTTGATAGAAGAATTTATTTTACGCCATTGGAGTGATTGGATGGACATTATTGCAAAAGTAGGAAAATTTAAAGTTCGTCGTCTATATCGAACCCCTGTTTTAAAAATTAATCCTTATGCACATGAAGATGTTCTTGAAGACTACAACATACAAAATTTGAGGGCAAATTTTCTTTATTTTGGCTGGAATGATGCAGAGTAAGAAATTGAAGAAACTCTAATTACATTGAAATTTATAATATTTAGGAATATTTTATATAACACTCCACTTAGATATTCATTTTAAAGATGCTTCAAACACTGTGCTTTTATAAATACGGATTTAAAAAAATTCACAACAAACAAAACTTTCTTACAAAACGTAAGTCATACAGAAACTTCTTAGTATAAAAACTTTATTATTACATAAAATTAAAATGCTTATTATTTTTTTATTGAAACAAAGCTGAGTTCATCATAAAATCCCAAGGTCTGTTATGCCCATATGCACTTCGTCTTGGTTAAGACTTGGTTCCAGCTTGCCCTATTCATTGTTACCTGCAATGTAAGGACTTTATGAGCTAATACCCAGTAAGATAACACTTTTATGCATGTATAAATTATGATGCATATGGATGACCATATTAAGCTTTTAAAAGAAACTTAGAAAATGCAAAACAATTTCATTAAGGCCCTAAGTATGTTGCACTACAAGGCTGACACTTTTATTCTTTAAACAATATGCCATTGGGCCTCATTAGTTGATCTTTTGGGGGTTACGTATCGTCGTCCCCAAAAGATTTCTTTTTACTTAGCTTTGGGGGCTTACCCTCCTTAAAAACTTTGCCAATTGGTAGTACAACCACCTATTTTTCATATATTCATTTTCTGAAACATCTTCTTCATAATGTGATCCATGATATGCATGTATCCAATGCAACTTATGTCATAACATTTGAAGTTCCTAGATACATAACAAAATCAACACACAACACTATTTAAGAACAAGATTCTTTAATATAGGCGGCATAGCCAACCATAGCATAATTAAGTATAAGTATCACAAATTAGATGGTAGAACCAACCATAACATAATTAAGTATCATAGCTTAGGCAGAAGAGCCAACCATAATGTAACTAAGTATCATATATTAGGTGGCAGAACCGACCATATAAGAACTTAGATTATAACTAATTATATCATAATAGGCATCATAACATAAACGAATGGTTAAAACTGAAGTTAAGTATGAAAAAATTTATCCTTACTTTGTAGTTGAAGTGTTACTTACCTCTTGTTCTTGACTTCTCTAGACCTATCTAAATTGAGGATTTCTCTACTCTTGATGTTATAACTTAGAATAGAAGAGAGTGAAATTTCTAGGTTGCATTGAAAATGAAATGGGGTAGGTGGTATTTATAGGATTTTTTAAGGTTAATGGATGGATAGAATTTTGCCACCATAACTCTTGATCAATAGTTGAGATTATTCTTCATAAATACCTTACTAAATTCTAAAATTCTTAACTTTCTCTATATACTTCTCTTACGTCATCACTTATGTCATTATTTATGTCATCACTACTTATGTCATCATTACTTGGAATTAAATATTTTAGCTTATTATTATTATTTTAATACTTAAGGGGCTTGTTAGCTTAAAGTAAATTATATTATATTTAAGTGAAAAAATTGTACCTCGCATTTTAATTAATTTGTATTCTAATTTAATTTGGTTTCTTATTTAGAGTCTTAATTTTTAGGTATAGCTTATTTGGGTAATATTCATAATTTAGGTATAAGTCTTATTAAAATAGGTTTTCTAATCAAATTAAGATAAGTCTCAACTAGTATAAATAAGTGTCTTTTGCAGCTTTTACAAGCAGAGAGATTCGAGTTTAATAATATTTCAATTTTCAAAATTTTGTGTCAGTATTTGAATTCAGTTAATTCTCGGTATTCTGTGGAATCAACGATTCTTAACACCTAAATTCGCTGCATTCTTTTGAATCAATGTGAATTTAATTATTCTTTTATTCTAGTATTCTCTAAAATCAACAGAATATTTAAATATTAAACTTCCGCTGCATCAATAATTAACTATAATATGACAACTAATTGGTTGGCATTTATATATGCATGTGTGTTACTACCATTAGGCTGATTAATTGTTTGACATTTATATATGTAGGCATGTTGTTTCATATTTCCGTGCCGACAGTTGATGCTCAGCCGGAATCAAAAGCAGTCACTTGTAAAAGCAATGCTGACTGTGACAATCCCTGTCATTCGTTTGAATGTGATCTTGATACCCATCTTTGCGTTTGTGTTCCTGGCCGCAATTCGACGTGTTGTTGAAGCGATTAAAGCTTGTATTGCAAGTTCTAGTGATATTTTGGATGCTGAATTGCAAAGTTTGTAACGTTACAATCTTTGCTTCATTTCTTACATCATATGTCAAATAAAAGTATCAACTAAGATTGCTGCCTCTCTTTTGATATGCATATTAAAATTGTGTTAAAAAATTCAAATCATATTCGTGTGATTGGTTCTATACAATGTTGTACTATACATTTGGAAAAGTCTTTAAAGCTTTGGAATTAGAGATGGCAAAACATGTGTTTTTTTTTCTTTTTCTCTCAAGCCAAGCCAAAAAGTCTGAAGTATACATTCCATTTTAAAAAAAAAAAACTTTTTTCATTATAGTTTACAAATTTATAGTTTATAAAATTTAGTTTCGTCTTTGTTAGACTAGGCTTTAAAAGTTGGACTCAAATGATTTAAAACTTTAAATATATGCTATGATTGGATTAAATATATTAAAAGTTGTATTTTAATTAAAATAACATATATTTCAAAAAATTTCAATTGGTTTGAGCATTCGAGCTGGGTTCGGGTTTTTTAACCAAAGTCCAAATCCAGCCAGAGTACTTCGAAAACATGCTCTACCTAGATCGGATTTTTCTACGATTCCTACTTGGAATTTGATTATCGTTGATTTCAAATGAACATAATTATAAATAGTGCTTTAAGATGTAATCCTTTCAGAATGGTGAGGGTTCATATAATATTGATATTTGAATTAAAGAATGATACAATGGCGACAAAATAATTATAAATAAAATTTATAATGTTAAATAAAAAATTATAACTATTTTTCAGTTAACATTGTAAGATTGCACAATTTACTATTATTTTTGTCACATTAGAACTTTTTATCAATTTTCATTTCTTAAAAAAGAATGCTAAAAAGATCCACAAATTTCTGCGGGATATGTATGTAGTTTTACAAACGATTTAGTATTTTCTTTAAATCTCGTTGAAGAAATAAGATAGCACCGTGCATGATTAATAATGCACATTTATTTGAGTAATTTTAAATTTATAACCCTGGGATACAAATTTTATCTGTGATATACATACATTCAAGTCTCGCAATAAATTTAACCCACCAGACATGATTTTGCATTTTTCCACAGCTTAATTATTAAATAATTGATAACGCTGTTGTGCTTACTCTGTTCTCTTCATTTTAGACAAGCTTTTATAGTTCCAGCGGAATTGTTTTTACCCCTTCCTTTCTTTCTCAAAAGTGGATGTATAAAACAAATCGGTCTTGATCGGTACTTGACGATCATATGGAAGACGAGATTATTGTAAGATTCTGCCTTGATATGTTCTAATTTGAGAGTCAACGATCTTGATTCAACTTCTTGACTGGAGAACTAGCTAAGAGAAGGAAGGTATGGGAGCCAGCACTAATGTTTGAATTGAGAGCTTTAAAGCATATTTTCCTTTTCCCCTCTCTCTTTTAATTATTTCTTTGCATGGTACAGGACTGATTTCAGGGTGAATCTGAGAGAGCAGGAGATATGGACATCAACTTCAGACTATTTTCAGAGAGGCTGAGAAGGGTGTTAGCTGGTGAAGAAGTCACGTTGCCTGATGCAGCAAAACAACCTATTCAGAACCTTCTCGCCGAGATTGAAATCGTTACTTCCTGGCTGAGGGACTTTGAATATGAAACGTCCTGGCTTCTGGTGCAACAAATAGGAGAAGTTGAAATTGATGACCCAGATCTTGGGACCATTATGGATCAAATCAATTGCTTTACGTATGAATCTGAGAAGGTGATTGACACATTCATCAACAGCATCAGTGAACAGAAGAGTCAAAGCAGCCACAGCAAGGACGTTTGTGATGCTCTGCAAGGACTCCAAAGCAGAATCACTGATATTAAGCAACGGATGCAACAACTTAAGCACATGGATTCCGAACTCATGGACAACATCAAAACTTTTGAAGCTGAAGCCGGTATGTCTTCATCTTCTAAAAGTAGGGACACGGTGGGTCTAGATGATAGAATGGAGGAGTTGTTAGATCTATTGATCGAGGGACCAACTCAGCTTTCAGTGGTGGTCATACTTGATAGCATTGGGTTCGACAAGACGGCTTTCGCCAGAGAGGCTTACAACAGCAGTTATGCGAAGCATTATTTTGATTGTCATGCTTGGGTTCGGGACCCTTATCCCTATGAAGCTGTCCAAATATTAGATATCATTATTAAGTTTCTAATGCCTTCATCTAGGTTGAGTGAAATAGAGGATAAAAATTATGAAATGAAAAAAATCATTCTTCATGAATATCTAATGACCAAGCAGTATTTGATTGTGCTTGATGACGTGTGGAGAACTGATGTATTGGATGTTATTCGAGAAATACTTCCAGATAATCAGAATGGAAGTCGAGTATTAATAACACTCACTCGAATTAAGATGGTCACCTCATTTCAGTTCGAAAACGGAGAGAACATTCGGCTTGATTTTGTGCCCACTGGAGGACGATTGAGAGTTACTTACCAAGGATGGCCTTTCCTCATCTTATATCATGGAAGCATCTCATTAGAAGAAAATATAGAGGAAGTATTGGATAAACCCGTTGGGATTGTAGGCTTCACATGTTGCAAGTTACCTTTTTGCTTGAAACTTTGTTTTCTCTACTTATCTGTGTTTCCCTCACACCTAGAGATATCCACCAGGCAGTTATATCAGTTGTGGATAGCTGAAGGTTTCATCCTAGACAATAGCGAGGCAACTGCTGAGAATTACTTGGAACAACTAATCAAGGGAGGCTTTGTTGAAGCAAAGAAGAGAAAAGCTGCAGGCACTATCAACACATGCTCTATTCGTAGCCGTTGCCATCCTGTGCTGTTGCAAGTTCCTTATATGGTGGAATTTATGTCTTCCCCTTTCATGGATCCAGAAGGTAAATCACCAAAAAGAGCCAAACGGTTAACGCTGTTGAAAGACACGGTGATTTCGCTTGCTTAGATGATTATGACTCGCAACTGCAGTCTTTGTTGTTCTGCTCTCCAGAAACCCGCCACTTTGACCCCATGGATTGGGAGAAAATTTGTGGAATGTTCAAACTTCTCAGAGTATTGGACTTGGGATCTCTTGTTCTCATCCAGTATCCATTCGGAATTGAAATTTTATTCCTTTTGAGATATTTGAAGTTGAATATCCCTTCCCTCAAAAGCCTGCCTTCATCATTATTTAGCAATCTTCTGAACCTCTACACCCTAGACATGCCCTTTAGCTACATAGATCATACAGCAGATGAATTTTGGAAGATGAACAAACTCAGGCATCTAAATTTTGGCTCAATCACACTTCCTGCTCATCCAGGAAAATATTGCGGCTCTCTGGAAAATCTCAATTTCATTTCAGCCTCGAATCCTTGCTGCTGTACTGAAGATATACTGGCCAGACTACCTAATCTTCGAAATCTCCAGATACGGGGAGATTTAAGTTATTATCAATCTTTGTTATCCAAAAGTCTCTGCGGATTGAGCAATCTCGAGTCATTGAAGCTGGCAAATAAAAGCAAGATGCCACGGCTCTACAAAATCGTCCTTGTTGAATACCTATTTCCTCATAGTCTAACCCACGTGAGTTTTTCTAATACTGACCTAATGGATGATCCCATGCCGGCACTAGAAAAGCTGCCGCTTCTTCAAGTGCTCAAACTGAAGCAAAACTCGTATTCAGGTAGAAAGCTAACTTGTGGCTCTTATGGTTTTCCGAACCTCAAGGTGTTGCACCTGAAATCAATGCTATGGGTAGAGGAGTGGACTATGGGGAATGCAGCCATGCCAAAACTAGAATGCTTGATTATCAACCCTTGTGCTTACTTGAAAAAGATGCCTGAACATCTCTGGTGCATAAAGAGCTTAAACAAGTTCGATTGCTGGTGGCCTCAGCCAGAGCTGAGACAAAAGCTACGGGAATTTGAGGATAAGGGACAGTGCGGCATTCAACTGTATCCTTACGGAATTTGATTAGCCCCTATTGAATTTGATGTATGTTTCTCGTTTTACCCAATTTCTTCAAATTTTAATTATTTATCCAATTTCATATACTTTTTTCCCCTTCTCTTCAATACAAAAATGGTTATACAAATTGTTTTCTTCTAATTTGTCTCAACATTAAGTACCCTTTAGAGTTTCCGATGCTCACCCCTCTTCAATACATCGGTGTTCATTTGTTTTAGTAGTTAAGAAAAAAAAAAGTAATTTCGAATTCTTATTTTTCACAATTTCTTCAATGACTTGTGTAGGTGAAATAAGAGCAGAAAACATCATGACTGCAGCCCGAGCATCAATTTCAACCAGAATCCTTTCCGTCTTCACTTTTGCTGTCTACACAAATAAGTCCTGATCCTACGGTGGTGGACTTTTTTTTGGTTTCTTTGTTTCCGCTGTCTATTCATAAATAAGAAGTTTCGTTTCGGATTTTCAGTTGAGAGTTCATTGATTTGTGCTTCAACGGCGGTTCGTTAATTGTGTACAAAAAATAAATAATATTTGTGATGCTTTCTGGTGTTGGGTTCAGTTGAATGTATTTTCTGTCTTTGTTCTGTTGCTTGCTCTGAAATCCTGTTTCAGAGGCTGGGCAAGTTTGGCACTCAATATGTTTCGTTTTTTTTCCGAAAAGATTGATTATTGATGAACTTCATACTTGGCTGAATGTCTTAGTAAACGTTCTTGTGGAGAAATCCTAATACCCAATTAGGCACTACAATAAGGCAAAAATACTAATACTGCTGTACATGTGTTGATTGATTAACAGCTTTGTTCTATGCTGCTCTTTCTTTATCTGATACAGAAAATTCCTTCAATATGATTGCTAGTTGCTTCTAACTGTAGAAGTATTCCTCCTTTGGCTCATTCCATGGAATATGAAAGACATATTACTGAGACTGAGCCACGCTTCACTACCTTCCCAGAGAAAATTGAAATTGAAGTTTGGGCTGTGTACTTGGGAGTGGAATGAAGAGCGGCAGCAAAATGATTACAAGAATTGCCATTTAGAGGGGCATTTTAAGAATTGCCATTTAGAGGGGCATTTTTGTGACTACTGATGTGTCCCTTTAATGGTTCGATAAATTGAAACCACGTCTAATAAAAGGCTGGAAAAAGGCCGTATAGTAAGCAGCGACTTTGAATAATAGAATTTTGTGTACAAGTGTGTGCATGTGTGTGCATTCAAGAAAGCAAGTATACTCATTTCAAAAAAAAAAAGAAAAAAAGAAGCAAGTATAAGGTTTTATATAGCTATAGCCTAAGGTATGTGCGAGCCTCTAAGATATATTTTGCAGTGAGCATTGACGCGGTATGGATACATCAAGTATTTTTATTAGAGAATACAAGAAAACTAAGTATGATAATTTTTTTCGATGGGATGGAATTGAGACATATTTTTATCCCATAAAAAAATTTAAGGACGAGACTGGAATATTTTTTTATCCCACTTACATATACGGGACGGGAGTGGAATTGGCAAATTCCATCCCATCCCTTCTCATTACCGACTAAAAATGAGTACTTTTCCAATTGGGATGGGATCCTGCATAATCTCATCTCTTTCGGGAATGGATCAGGACGTATTTTTGTCTCAAAAAAAATATAGATATGGGAGTTGGACCTTTTTTCATCCCACTTGCATATATGGAACGAGACTGGGATTGGTAAATCACATCTCATCACGTCCCGTTGGCAACCCTAATGAAAACATCTATAAAATTCAAGAAGGTATAATTGCAATCACTCGTTAAAATTTATAACAAAACAATTATAAAAATATTCAGAGCGAAATTCAAGGAGCATACTCTATTAAATTATGTTCTATATATTAGATCACATGTTAAAATAGTTACCAAGATATGCATTTATATACGTATTTGCATAAATAAAATGTACTGCGACATTATGTAATGCATTTGAGTGGGCAAAGGAGGAACTTTATCACTTGCAACTTGCAAGGCTCTTTTGTTTGTGGTTACTCAAACCAATTTGCTTGAATATATCCTGCAAGAGCCTTTTTCATTGCTACCATATGCCATGGTTGTGAACTAAAAGTTTCTTAAACACAAGATATATGTTAAAAGATTTTTCATAACCAGTCTTGTAACACCATTTTCATCCACGTCCGTTATAATAACCGGTCTGTAATAACCAATCTTTATTGCATTACCCGGATGTAAAGAGAAAGTAGTTATAATGTATTTGTTGTATTTAATTAAATCAATTGTATTAAATTAAATCAAGTGATGAGATTTGATACAGGCCAATGAAAAAAAAATAAATGTAGAAATTCAATTTGGTTTGTTAGCATTCCATTACTTGGCCAATTTCCTTAACATTGAATAAATTTTTAATTGGATTTGTTTTCAAGAGATTATTGGATTTGTTTGGGGATCCCCTAAGTTACATGCATGTAATTTATAATTCTCTCACATGAATAATGAGTGAATCCACACTATTCACTATTTATGTGAGAGGATTATAAGTTACATGTATATAACTTAACATTAACTTTTGTTTGGAGGTAAATTTGAAAGGATATTTATGGACTAGTTGAAAGCTGACGTGTGGTATAAGAATAATCAAATAACAATCAAGGAAAAAAATAAAGTTTGGTAAAATTAGCGTCTCGTGAAGAGCAAGCTCATTTGATATTTGAGTAAAAAGCTGCCATGCAGTAGAAAAGATTAAACTGCCCTTTGGTACCCAACCTACATATATTCACTTTCTTTTTCTCTCTCTTCGACTCTCTTGAGCTCGAGTCACAACTAGTAATTAATTCAATTCAAATAAAAAAAAATCAGTGAAAAAAACAACCAACCATAAGTTAAAAGTATTAGATATGCCTATTTATCCTCTAAGGTGGTGTTTGGTTTTAAAAAATAAGAGGAGAAGAAAATAGTGGAATAGAAGGGAAATGAGAAAAAATGAGTCGATGAGAATAATGAAATTAAATTTTATTATTTAGTTTGATATAAAATTTGATAAGAAAAAGAATTATAATTTTTTTCTTTGGATAAATTTATTATTTATCTTAAATACTAAATTATCTATATTAGTAATAAAATATAATTTGATATTAATACTAAATCGTTTTAATTTCAAAAAGTTCTAAAACAATTCATGATTTATATTTAATATAAAATATAAAATAATTTAATATACTAAACTATTTAATATTAAATATAATTTAATTTAAATAAAAACCGGTCAACAATAGCGGTCAATATAAGTCAACATTGGACAACAAAAATCAACACCTGTCAACGTCGACCAGCGGTGGCCGGTGACTTTCCGGTGAAATTTCGGAGGCTTCCAGCGATGTCTAAAGGTCCAGCGACGGTCCGGTGAAGTTAATTTATATTTATATATTTCATATTAAATAAATAAATAATTTTATTCATTTTATTAAATTTCTTAAATCATTCATTAAATTTAATTAATATAAAATTATTTATAATATTAAATTAATAAAATAAAATCATAAATAATAATTATTAATAGCATTAAACAAGTTAAAATATTGGAGGACAAATTTAGAAGTTTGGGTTTTCAACATAAGAGAAATTTGAATTCTTCACTCTTTGGTGTGGAATTTAAATTCTACATTATAAAAGATATTAAATTTTAATAAAAATTAAATTTTTATATATTTTGTGCAATCAAACAATAAAAATAAAAGTAGAATTTAAATTATTTTCTTATCCCCCATTCTCTCCTCCCAACCAAACATCACCTAATAATTACTTTTTTTTTTGTTTTTGACCACGAGGTATCTTGGGGAGGGCCCTAACTGTGGGAGGCACCTTTAAGCCCGTACCACAACCCAGATTAGAAGTCCCCGCTCGAACCGAGAGGCACAGATTCTCCCAACAAATGCGACTTCCCTGCGACTCGAACTGGGGAGCAAACTCAATCAAGCCACTTAAGGGGACTCCATTACCAGTGGAGCCAACACTTTGTTGGTCACCTAATAATTACTTTAAATACTCTGTTATTCTACACACTCATCTATTAAATTTAAAAAAATTAAGTTATATTGTGTACGGTCTTTAAAATACTAAAAATCCTTAAGCATTAAATTAATTACATTTATTTACTCTCATTCAACCGAAATTGGATAGCTTTTTTGTAATGGGGAAGGTATTCGCATCCAACCCGTTATCTCTAAACGTACCCGACCCAGCATTCGAGTCATGGCTTCGTGACTCAGGCTACCTCGAAATCCTCGACACCGCCACCACCACGTCGGCCACCGCCGTCACAACAGCCTCCACCAAAGAAGCAGCCACAGCCACGACCATAACTCACAGCCTTTTACATTATTTATGCACCTTTATCTCTCTTCTCACCGTCAACCCTTTTGCTAAACTCACCACTGATGATTTCTCAGCCAAGACCCCATCTTGGACCCGTGAGTTTATTGGGGCTCTTGGGTCTTACTCGTTTCCCTCTTCCCCACACACCCTTAAGTTGAGAGTTCATGAGAATGTTAAACGTTATGCCAGGAATTATGCTTCTTTGTTCATCCTCTTCTTTGCTTGCTCTCTGTAAGAATTTTGTTTCCTTTTCTGAGTTATTATTTTGAGTAAAAAAAATTAAATTTTTGAATGGTTTTTGTATGTGGGTGTATGAATATTGAACGAGATTTTGGGATGCTTTTGGATGTGATTAGATTTATGTGGCCTTGATTGGATTTTTAATGATAATTTTGATTTGCTTACCTGTGTTTGTAAGGGTTTCAATCTGCTTAAATGAATAATCAAGTTAGAGATTATTTTTTTCTGGGTTCCAATTGATAAATAACAACACTATGAATTTGCAATTTTGCGTTGGTTTTTTTTTTTCCCTGTGCTTCGAAACAACTATATGAATACTTAAAATACTCCAGGAGAATTGGTATTTGTGCTGGTTTAGGGCATTAGTTCATAGAGTCTCACCTTTCCATTGTTTAGTTTTTAACTGATGGAGATTTTTTTTTTAATCATAGTATAGTGTGTGTTAGTTGTATTACAAGTTTTTTTTTTCTGTGTATTATCTATCTAGTGACATTGTCTCTGTCTCCGTCTTATAGATACCAGATGCCGCTTGCTCTTGTTGGGTTGATATCAAGTTTGGCACTTTGGGATTTTTTCAAGTTCTGTAGTGACAAATGGAACTGGGGTCGGTATCCTGTGATTAGGCAGGTTCTGGTTCGCATTGCACAATGTGGTGAGTTCACAAATATTTCTTCTTTGAATCAAAATGGCAGCCGATATTGAGATAACCTGCCACAGTCTTATACTGTATGTGGTTGATTGGGTAAAAAAATTGTTTTTGACGATTGTTTTTCCATATTGGAAGAGCACTGTTAGTTCTGCTCATAGACCTACTAGGACATTGCAAATCGTTACGTCTAGTTGGCCAAGGGAATGCTGTCTGAACTACACAGTTCCGTTTTGATTAAGATATTTAAGATTTCTCCTAGGAAGTAAACATGTTCTGGTTTGGGTCTGATGACCTTAAGAAGTAATATAAAGAGCAAGGGTTCGTATAACTAAGATTGTGGCAAAACAGTTTTTCCATTAATCACTCTGGAAGAAAAAAATGTCATACTTTGGGGAGAATATGGAGTCTATGACCAATTGACACAGGGTTCAAGCATGGACTTCAGGAGTTTCTAGCTAGAATAAGCATTGTGATTTGATTTCTTTCCGCTCAAAGGGTCCTAACCATAGAACGAGCAAGAAAATTAGCATGAAATAGTACTGTGCTAGAGCAAGTGATTTATGATACATTTCTTGTTACCCCTAAATATGAATGTGTGCACTTTTGCTTCTATACTTTTGTTCTTGCCTTCTCTGGATGAGTTTTGCTTTAAACTTTCCTTAACAAGTCTTTCCATTATACTACTGTCTAGCTGTTGATAAATAATGGAATTCTTTCCTCGACTTCACAGTAGTAATCACATCTCATCTTTGCAGCTACATTGGTTGTTCTTATGCTTCTGAATGTTCAGATGGCTCTATTCTGTGCACTTGCTATCAGTTATATTGGTAAATATTAGAAACTCTTCTTCATCTTTTATGAATGTTGCTGTTGCTTAGAGTGAGCTAACAATTAGTCTACTGCTTTGTAGTTATGATTTTGCATGCTGCATTTCGTAAGCTCTCTCCTTCAAAGCAACCTTCTCGGATCAAATGAAAATCAATTATGTTAATAAAGTAATTGCGAGTTTCTGTTTTGAGATTGATAGCAGTGGAGGGTTCAACTTATTGAAGCGTGAGCTGGCATGTGAATGACAAATTGCAACATTATTGAGTAATCATTGTGCTAGAAAAAATTTGTATATCTTTGCAAATCAAGAAACAATCATTTACAATATGTTTATGAATAGTATATTATAGGTACACAATAAGATCTTTTAGTTTTAATTCAGTTGTTCAAATTTTCAGTTCAGTTGTTGCCTGTTACCGCATAAATCTCGAAGAGTTATTCAGGTCTACTTCATATCAAAAGTCTCAAATGCCAAAGGACAAACGAAGGGAGCTGTAAGTAAATGCATTATGGTGACGCACGAATCATTGACAAAATTACTGCTGAAAGATAAATTTCTTAATTGATTAAAATCAATGTTAGTGAGATTACATTGCTACTTATAGCAAGCCTAATTATACACCGATGCTGCCGCAACTGCAAAACAAAAATTTGAAATAGAGAAATAATAATGGTGGATAATAAATACACAATTTCTTACAATGTTATGTACATCCAATCAGATTAAATGCATAAACAGAAACACACTACAAAACAAATATGTAAGTGCTGTTCGAACCACTTCTTCTAAGTTGGATTCAGATCCCGGGAAGCTTGACCTTGCCATCTGCAGTACAAAGAAGCCAAATCAATAATTATAGTTCATGCTGCAAGTTTTGCCATATACGCATGAAAGGGAAGGAAAACAGTCGTATCAATCGGGAAAAAAAAGGGTCTCAATTATTGAAGCAAATAAGTGGTACCCCTTTCGTTGAAGCATGTAATCATCAGAAGGAACAAATCAGTGAACAAACCTTGAGAGCAGAAACCTCGCAAGTGGGCTTATTAAATTGGCATTTGAATTAACATCCTTGTTCGGTTGCTTTTTCTTGTTATCCTCTGCATTTGCATTCTGTGCTGCTTCGGCTGTCTTTCCTTTGGTGAATATACGAGATGACAACTCCTGGATATCTTTCACAGATGATTCCTTTGAACTGCAAAGATTGAAATCCAACTTGATACTTCAGCTCCATTTCAGAACATGAGATATTGAAGAACCAATATTTCACTATAATTTACATTTATAATCTAATGTATTTATTTGTTTTCTAAGAGGGAAGGAAAGAGTGAGGGGTTAGGAGAATGAAGTTTTGAACCTTGCCAATTGATGAAGCAATCCTCTCACAAAAACTTCACAAGAACCTGGCTTTATGCGTTCCATATATGCAAGTGAACTTACAACTTGACGTACAACTGGTCCTTCTGAATCATCAGCAACTGCCTAAACATTACATACACAAATTATTAGTGGCAAAAAGAGCAAGCTGAAATTTAATGTTGCTTAAAGGTCAGTTGGCAACCTCAACTTGAAATTGTATAAAAAGATTATGCTATTTGTTTTGCATATCAGGCCTTATACAATGTCAGAGTACATGCTCTTCATAAATAAAACAGACAAAAGACAGTGTTGAAGAAATTATAGACTAAACAACGCTAGTCCCATGAAGTTGGCCCTTAAGTAACAAGTCACTTTTGTTTTTCAAAATTATCACAGAAATCAACCCTTTTCCATCCACATCCTAATTTGAGTAGAATCTAAACCACATTTGGGTTCTTAATGTTGCAAGAATCATAATTTCCACACTTTACTAAATTATCAGCCAGCCGCTCACCTCTTTTATGGAAGGGATAAGCAAAACTGATAGTGCTCCCGATGAGGATGCTATTTTTGCACTTTCTTCTTCATCACTTCCTTGGCGTGGTCTTGAGAATCCTCTTTGTGCATCCAAGTAATCACGAGAATCTCTGAGGTAAAATGTTCCCTTTTACAAATTGTAATGACCAAGTACCTCTACTACAACAGAAACTAGCAATATGACTATTAGATGTACCTGGAAGAATCTGAACTGCTTGTTATTTGTTCTCTCCTTCTATATTCTCCATCATTGTTCATCTTGCCAAGCACTAAGCGTTCTCTAGCATTACCTTTCCTCAACCCACTTTGAATTGCAGCTTTTGCCTGAAAGAAATTTTCAACAATAGATACTTTAACACTAGGCAAGACAATTCTCGAAAAGTAAATCCAGCCACAAAAACATGATATGAGAGGAACTTTTTGGGAGAGTTCCAGGGGTAAAAAGCCCGAAAAATAGATGAATGTTCTGAGTTTGACAGAATTAAAATTGGAAAATGAAAATTTACATATTCCTCAAAAGAATAAATAAACAAAATTGTAACTACATTAAAAAATCATAGGATCATAAGAATGGAATAAGTTGATATACAAGTAGAGATATATGATTTTGATTAAAGCTAATTTGGGAGATAAGTGGTAACAGAGGAAAAACAACCTCTGCAAGGTTTACTGCACTATCTTCAAGTGATGCACTAGAACTTCTCTCCTGAATTCCTAGTCTTGATCTTGGTGTGCGAGCAGAGTCAGAATCATCGTGTTGACCACGGTAAACAACTGTTCCACTAGTAGATGCATCTTCAGCAGAAGTATATGTGCTGCTAGACTACACAGTACATGGTATGGTAATCAAATAGTGGCCAAGACAGAAAAGGAATAAACTAGAACTTAACTATCTAATATTTTCATAATTATTGGACAGGACTTATACCACGGTACTTCGATCACGGAACAAACCAGATGATCGAGATCCTCTAGGACTCCGTATCACAACAGTTCCTGACGCACTTGCAGATGTATCATCCTGGAAAAATGGAGCACTTCAAACACATTTCAAGGACAGGAGAACAGAAACCCAACAGATTATTTTATTATCAGAACGCATTAACTGAAATCTGATAAGACAGCTATGGTTAATTCAGTTTCCATTACTGTGTTGAACCAAGTATACTAAATGCTTGATTTTTATGTCCATCATCAGCATATAAAAACAAATGAATCAATGGCATTTTTACTCGTCACAGAATTGTATCATTGACGGTCTGATTCATGGCAGCACTTTCCAGAAAATTTCTGAAACTATTCAGCATTGGGACCGGATCATCCCATTATTAAAGTTTGATCGGTAAAATTAACCAAGGTTCAGGAAACAAAGTAATCCTTACTGAAAGAAAAATGACTTTTTGCATGGAGGAATTATTCTTAACACATAAGATTCCCCTTGAGAGGTATTATAACAGACATGCACTCGGACGGTAACCATGAATCTAGTGCCAATTCTCACATCTCCTAGAATTAACTGTCCAACTCACAATTTCACAGTTGGAGTAACTAACATCCAATATTGGTGTCAGAAGAACCAATAACGTAAACTCATAGACCACCAAAATGCTGTTGCAGGTTGCATCACAGAAAGAAACTTACATCTTCATAGTAATCATCCTGACGATCATCAAAATATGAATCTCTAGCATATCTTGTAGGAGAGGCATCTGGGGACTCATGAAGTGTACTTCCAGAGGCAGAGAAACCATGATTACTTCTCTCAGGAGTTCTTTTTGGGGTAGACTGATTATATGAAAACTCTGGTTTCTTTTCTCTGACTTGAGGTGGTTTTACAGCAGTCCTAATAGTTCCTGTACCATGTGACTCACTAAGACTGAAGTTCCAACCAGCATTCCTCACAGTTTGCCCCTGACTACTTCAAATAAAAGAAGTCAATCAACTTATATTTCAATTAACAAAGCAACAGTTATCAGCAAGTTCAACTTACCTAACTTGAACAGTTTCTTCACTTCTCTTATCTCTTACCACCTTCACAGTGCCAGATGCCTCTCCTACAGCTCTGACACCATTTATAGGAGTATCTGGTTCTTCCTGTATAGGGTACTTTGGGCGCTCTCTATCAAGATAACAGAAGACATACATTAACACAATGCTCAACAATGCAACAGAAAAAATCAAAACAAAGCGTTTTCCCTGACTTGAAACAATGTACCAAAGTAATACGCTTATACCAACATATCACACCTTATTCTTTCCAGAAGCCTTGGACTCTTCCTGGCATTCCTAATAAAACGGTGCCTGAGAAGTTCCTTAGCACTTTGCCTCTGAAATTAAAGCATGGAATAGTTAAAAGAAGCAGAAATAGTATCACCATTGCTCTAACTTGAAGAAGAAAGTTGAAAACATGTAAAACATAGAAAAGCAGAGAAATTTTTTATAAATGAAGTTTACATCTCCAACAATACATTACAAGAATTAGGCTTAACCAGTGGCATGATTACATGCGTGTGGATTCTATAGATATTCCTAATCATTCCGATTACAGAGGCAAGAATTATGGATGTTCTTATTTAATCTGACACAGAAAAACCAGATAAAATTCAAGCTGATATATTCCATTCACAGAAATTAAAATTTCATGCCCAATCAAAAACAATTGTATCTTCAACCAAGAATATTAACAGACAAACCATGTGTAAAACAATAGCAACGTATATGAAGGGTATAACAAGCTTGCCTCAGCAGGTACTTTCTTCAAACACAATGAAACAAATTCTTTCATAAGGCGAGAAAAATGTTCATCCAACTGCACAACAGTAATAAACAGTAAACAATGATATTTTAAATTTAAATTGCTGCAATTCAGCTTGACGAATAACTTATCAAACATCTAATCAGTGTGACATCAAACAATAATAAGAGAACCTGCGGTGGATTTTCTCGAGGTATGATAAAAAGAACTCTCATTGGGTGAAGATCTGCAAGTGGTGGTTCTCCTTTTGCCATCTCAATAACAGTTATTCCAAGAGACCAAATGTCTGCCTGCATTAAGCAAGGGATTTAGTGCGGCATTGTTCGTAACTTAAAAATGCTAAGAGAATAAGAGAGTAGAGTGAGAAAGGGGCACAGAAGGAGGGGGTAAGAGCTTATGCCATTGCAGCAAGACAATAATAACTACTTTTGATAATTGAAGAAAAATAGAGAAAAAAAAAAACCCTCAAAGGTACCTTCTCATTGTACCCTTCTGAATTTTGAATCACCTCTGGTGCCATCCAGAATGGGGTACCTACAAATGTCTGGTACCATCAAAAAAATTAGTCTATTGCTGACAAAATTTCTAAATTACTCCATAGTTTGTATTGCTAACAACAAAGAAAAAATATGGGGCCAAACATTAAGCATACAGAAATCCCATATGAATATCACTAATACGTGCATAACCCTATGGCTGCTTGGTTCTAAAACTTAAAAGGCTAAAGCACTTTTTACTTGAAAACAGCTTGCAATGCTTTACAGTGATCTATTTGCTATTAAGAACAATGTTTGATTATATGCAACAAAAAAAAGCAATAATTTATAACTAACAGTTGTTCTTAAAGAAAGCCTTTTCAAATTATATATTATCTAGCAATAAATTGGGCAAAGATGGTAGAAAGAAATAAAAAGAAAGCAATCTGAAATTCACTCTTAATGTATAACTAACAGTTGTTCTTATAGAAAGCCCTTTCAAATTATACATTATCTAGCAATAAAATTGCGCAAAGATGGCAGAAAGAAATAAAAAGAAAGCAATCTGAAATTCACTCTCCCAGACATTAATACACTCCTACATAAAATATATATATACACAATGGTCATAGCTTGCATGGAGAACCTTTTACACAGAAAAAGATGAGGACAAAAAAAGGATGGAGGGAAGGAAAACTATAGCCTACTGAGCATAGAACTAGAAGTAAGATCATAAATAGGGCCCAAAATCTACATTTCTATCAGACAATAAATAGCAAACCAAAAGCCCCACAAGCTACAATAGCTATTAGACAAAAGCAACCTTCACATAGCAAATATAATACCTTTCTCCTTGATATTGTCCTAGTTAATTGTGCAGAAACACCGAAGTCTGCAACCTGTTACAAGATCACAAATGTAACTTTGACAACCAGAAACAAATGCAAGAAAACCGACTCATATTTATTTGCCCTTCTGGATAGTAAATCCACCGAAACAATTCAAGACAACATGAACCTGTTCAAGAAGAAATGATGTACC
This sequence comes from Citrus australasica, assembly GCA_029618585.1. Lineage (NCBI taxonomy): Eukaryota > Viridiplantae > Streptophyta > Magnoliopsida > Sapindales > Rutaceae > Citrus > Citrus australasica. The sequence goes on from JARCIV010000001.1 coordinate 18,682,330, forward strand.
TTAACGTCACCATTCTCCGTCAATAAAATGTTTGCCGCTGCCAAAATAACATTATAGAAGTTATCATTGGCCCAAAGTAATCAGAAATAAATGATAATGAAACAAATTTAGATCTCATGCAATGGACTAAGGATTGAATTGCTCTACCACTTCCGAGAGGAATTGTGTACATGTTGTGCGTAGGAGGCGACGGACTGGGTGTGTGATAAGTTATTAAAAGAAAAGAAAAAGAATTCTACAATTAACAAAATTAAGAGATCTCCTACTACAAAATTAAGAGATCTCCTACTATCACTGCTATAATGACACTAACTAAATGTTAGATGAGAGGAAACCTTTTATATCTCTGTGAATTTTTCCTTCATTATGTAGATATTCTATTGCATGCAGCAAATCACGTAAAATGCAAGCAATGGACATTTCATCCAGTGGAGGACCTGATTGTATCTGCAACAGTAAAATCAACATTAGCTGTTCACAAGAGAAACAACTTTTGACATAAACATAATATTCTGCTTCACTATAAACTTATAATGAAAAAACAGATCAGTTTTCTTGCACAAAACAAGCAATTGCAAGTCAACGAGAAAAGTAACCTACTAGGTCAGCAACAGAGCCCCCAGCCATATATTCCATTATTATCCATAGTTTAGTCTGGTGGAGATAAGAGCCATAGTACTCGGTGATATATGGAGATCGACATTGTGATAAAACAGAAATTTCCTACCACAACAATGAGATAGATTAGCAACAAAAAGAATTAGTCAACTCATAGTCAGCACACAAATATAATTTTTTCTAAAAGAATTAATACCTTCTGGATGTCCTCAATTTCATCTTCTCTGCAGAAGGCACAATAAGAACAAGCTTTAGAGCACTAATGGCATAACAATGAAAATTGATTTCACACAATCCTTCAGTTACAAGAACTATCCTCTACGATGGTCATCTTTTGGGTTTCAAATTAAATTGATTGAAAAATAACAATATTCCATAATCATCATCTCAACTACGCTTCAAACATCTTTCTCTTTTTTTCTTTTTATACATACAAAGAGATTCAGACAGAGTAAGAATATTGCTCACCAATAGAAAGACTCTAATTTCACAACTGAAAATACAGACAAATAATAATATTAACAACGGCAAATACTTACGATTCTTCCAAATCAATAACTTTGATGGCAACATCTTTGTTAAGTTCTTTATCAAACCTACAAATTGGGAAGGCATCAGGGACTAGTCCACCAACTCCATGCAGAAATGTCCTCAAATTATAATGACAAACTCCATTAAATAGGAAAAAGAAATGACAAGAGATTTACGTTTACATGCCATACATTCTGACAACAATTAGGATGGCCCACAACTAAGCATTTATAACTTTGACTATAAATGACCAATACAAAATGCATGCATCCTAAACACAGCCACGAGTTCCAATATCCAATAGCAGCATCAATAATAAACTTAAACATCCATGGTTTAAAGGAAAAAAAATATATATCTCCCTCAATTATAAAAACAGCATAATTTACATTCAAGGTGTCTGCACATAAATAATTAGTGAAATGGCATATGTATCTAAGATACTAATCATACTTCTAAAATGTCTCTAGAAATCAAGTCCTCGATATGAAGCCTAACATGGGCTTAGCTAAAAAGGTTAACTAGCAACCGCCATCTATGAATACAAAACATGTGGCTTCGTAGTAAGTAAAGTTACTAAAATGCCATTATCCCAAATGCAGTCATTCGATCCCTAAAATACAGTGGCCAATCCTATATTCCAAGAAATCAAATACCACATAAATTAAAGTCATTTCCATGTATTGAAGTTCAATAATACTGTCGGCAAAAAGATTCTGTTTATGCTAAAAACTAAGCAACTATGGAATTGCATACAATATTTTCAAAATCCACAACACTTACATACCACCAGGTGGTTCAAGAATCTAAAACAAAGCAACCATGCAAGAAACGGCTATTAACCATTAGAAGATTTGTCAAAATTCAAGAATGTCTTTCACTAAACTATAACATAAACCAAAGTAAACAAGACTACATTGCAATGAATCAAAATGCATTAAACCAGTCAAAGTACACACACTTACGCTTTATAGACATCTCCAAAAGAACCTCTCCCAATCAACTCCAAAGAACTAAATCTAGACCCAGCAGCCTCTTGTAAACCAGCCAAATCAGCCATTAGTTCAAACACTTGATAGACAAATCAAACTGAACAGAAAAAACCCACTTTTCAATCCAAATTACTCCACATTCTTCAGTACCCACTTCAAATCTCCAAAATGGGTATCTATAAATCCCTATATCAGCCTCAGAAACCCATCCTGTCACAAAATTCACAATACACACACTACATCAAAAGAGAAAAACATACACACAATTCAACAAGATAAAAAAAAAAACAAATCAGAAACAATTCAGAGGATCTAAATAGAGTTGGAAAAACCTAAAATAAATCTCACATTGCGCATAGATATTTTACACTCAAAGCAAAAGCACATAAGATATTAAAATTGGACTTGTTTTCTTTCTTTTTCAAATATTTTGGTTAGGTGAAGAGTTGGGATTTGTTAAAGTGACAACCCAACAGAATTTTCAATTCAATTTAAGCAGTAATGATAGCGAAACCGTAACACATACGTGGGCTTCAAACATCAAATGAGAGATTTGTGTGCGTCTGTGGAATGTTTTCGTTTTACCTGTTTTGTTTGTTAGTTCGATGACGACGATGACGACGATGGTGATGATGGATTGGATCTTTCTGCTTTTACAGTTTCTTCCTCGTGTTATGTCTCTGAGATTGCAGAGACGCTTTGAGAGCTCCAACGGGATCGATAGAGAAAATACTTGTTAGTTTTCTTTTTTCTTTTTTTCTTTTTTTCTTTATAAAATTCTTCTTTCCAATTATTGATCATTAGAAAAAAAAAATTTAAGTTTGGTTCATGGTTCAATCCGCACCGTTTCAGTAAGGTTGTGCACAATTCGTACTTTTAAATTTACTATTTTGTCAAATTTATCTATTCTATTAAAAAAAAAGTCACTTTGTAAGAAAATTATTAGAGTTTTACATGAATTAATATATATAGTTTTAAACAAATTTGACAAAATATGGGATTTAAATAATTATTTTAAAAAAAATGGTAGAATGGTATAATTATTTAGGAATATCTAAAGAGTAAATTAGTATATCAAAAGTGTCAACTAATTACAAGAAATTTAAATATATATATATATATATATATATATATATATATATATATATATATAAAATCCTCTCTATACCCATTTTAAAAAATAAATTTATTATTAAAAGCTAAAAATTTCAAAATTACTCTATCTCAATCACTTTCTTTCTCTATCTTACAATTGCATATTCTCTTTTTACTCTCACGTTTTGCAAACTAAACATTCAATTTTACCCTCTTTTAAATTCATTTTTTAAGCTTTCTTAGTATATTATGATCTAAATTTCATGCTTTCAATATATGAGAATTTTTTATCTTAATATTTATTAGCTTATGGTAAGAATTAATTTCTTGATGTTCATTAACTTTCATAACTGAAAATTTTTGTTAATGTTCATTTTTATATAGTATGTTTCATTCCTTTTAGTTAGTGATATCAATTATTTTAAGTTAAATGAATATATCTAAATAAATTTATGAGAATTTTTGAAATTAACAAAAGAAAGAGAAGAAAGGGTTAATACAGAAATTTTTTTCAAAAATTATTTAGATGATAAAATTCTTAATAAAAAAGAGGGTATAGTGAGAAAATTTGTAGTTTTAAATAGCCCCACCCCCCTTTTTGTAGTATATAAACATGAGTTGGTGGAATTACTAACTTGGTTATACAACTCATAATTTATATATACCTTACTTATTTGGAAAATATAGTATCTGTTTGCTATCGATTTCAAAATGTTGCATTTGAAAACAACAACTAAGGAAAAAAATATTGCTTTTCAAAATAATATTTAAAAAAAAATGAAAATGCCTTTGGTGTCATTTTCTAAAATAAATTTTTTAAAGTTAAAAACAAAATGCCATGTTCATTGTTTTTGTTTTTTTTTTTAAATGAATTTGTGGGACTCGATTGAAATTTAATAAAATAAAAAGAAAATTCTAAACCGAGTGAGACAAGATTGATACTGACTGCATTGAATTTAATTTTGTCGGACAATTTTGACAAAAAGTGGTACGAAATTACAAATTAATTATGTATTTCAGCATTGTTAGTAAGTGATTGACAAAATTAATAAACAAGGCATGAGAAAATGAAGAAATACATTTTTGTTTTTCTTTTGAAGATAATGAGATGCATTTTCAAGAAAGAACAAGTATATTTATATTTACTTTTGAATTTTAATCTAGTTCAAATGAATTATCCCAACATAACATGATCTCTAAGGCATTGATTTTTTAAACTTAACATATGATATATAAGATACAACATGCGTGCCAAAATAATTTGTAACTATTTAACTAGTTAGTCAAGCATATCGTATCAAATTCGAATCAATCCACTTCATATCATGTCTTTAAGATGAAGACATTGCAACTATGAGAAATTTTGAAAATGGAAAATTTTGAAGATATGAAATAAAAAAAAATAGCCCTTTTCTGTACCATTGTCCATTGCACTAAATAAAATGTGAAAGGGAAATATTTATTCATCCCTATATCCACCATCAATTGTTTGAAAACCAAAAAGAAAAAGAAAAAAAATGGAGTGCAATAAACACATTCCCATTGATGGAAACCCCAAGCCCCCAACAGCTCAACTATGTCAATCTACAGTCAATTAGAATTGAAAATAACTCACCAACCTCCTTAAAATATGTCATATTCACCAATTAATTGCTATGGACTTTGCCATATGCTAAATTGTCAATGTGTTATTTATTGTAGATTCAGCTAAGATCATTTTAGACAATAGAATAGATTGTTTTTCATGATGTATTAGTAATAAGTCTTATTTGGTATTGAAATTGGGTAGTTGTGATTTAAAAGTTACAGCATTATAGTGTTTAATAAATATTAACTATTGCGATTTAGAAGCTAAATTGATTTAATGTACCACTTGTATGATGAAAAATCTATACACAATATCTCCTCTTTTATTATGTCAAAATTATTATTTAAAAATTGTATTTACTATACTCTATTAACTTTTATTTTTTAATTATAATTTTTTTCATAATAGATAACACCAATACCTAATGTAGCCTTAATTTTTGCATGATAATTTTTATGACGTGTTAACCTGCACAATCGATAGGATCACAACAATGTGTCTTTATTAATTGAATTTCAATTAATAATTGGATCAAATTAAATGCAAAATTGGAAAATCTTATTTATATAATTGGCTTGGATTTGACAAAAACTATCATGGTGCGTTTACTAAAAGGAAATTGACTGGAATCATAATGAGCTGAAATAGGAACGAGGAATGAGAATAAGAATAAATTATTTACTTTAACTATAAGAATTGGAATTGAAATCGGAATAAGTTGTATTATCATTAATGTGTTTACTTTATTTTAGAATTTGAATTGGAATGAGTTAGGTTGTTACAAACTATTAAAAAGTCCTTAAATAAATTGTTGTCATAATTATTATTTTATATTTTAATTTAGTGATTATTATTATTAATTATTGTTAATAATAATAATTATTATAAATATTAATACTAATTAATTATAATACTTTTCAAATATACCAACATTAATATTACAAATAATAGTAGTAGTAATAAATAATAATCAAAATCATCGTCCGACTCATCATCATCCTCGGCATCATCAAATCGGAATGCAATGAATATTGTTAGTGGTTCGACTTCCACGACGAAACAGCTGCTATTTGTGACAACTGATGCATGTGACGCAACGATTGGCAACCCACTACTGCTCCACAGGCGATGACTAGTTAGCTTTTTTTAAAAAAAAAAATTAAATGAAGGCATTTTCAAGATATCATAAATTTTATACGGGAAAAACCGTCAGTCTTAAGAATGGGGGATTAATTCTCAAAATTTTCCTTGAAAATCAGTCTCTCATTTCTCGTTCCCAATTTGAATTGCGCCCCACCGTTCTGATTCTAATTCCCGCGCTTATTTTGTGAAGTAAATACTCTTAATGAGAAGTAAACACATCATTGGATGTGAAGCAACGAAAACTCCTACAACTTATCATAACCTAATTATTTAAATTGAAAGTAAAATATTAATAATTTATTTATCATTGTTAGTAATATCATTATTGGTTGCCGTTATAAACATAATTTATATTTTAGTTTTAAATTATTAAAAAAATTAAAATTTAAAAGCGTTCACGTGTTGGAATAATTTAATTTGCAAGGAGGAAGAAAATTAGATTACTATAAGTTTGTGCAAATCAATTAAATTAATTGTCGATTTAAAAGCAAAAATACATTGTTGATGTCTGTAGAATTTGCAGAACAATAACATTATATAATACTTTTGCTTGAAGAATTTGAACAGAAAAAAAAGGGTTCAATTGGACTAAAATTTATTCTTAAGCCTATTTTTAATAGTAGAGGGGTTTTATCAGGATCTTGAAGGGATGTTAAAAAAAAAAAACCACTCTTTCGTTTAACTTAATCAATTTAGCCCAATCAATCGTTGGGCAGCAATAATGTCTAAATTCAAATACCCATTCGATGCCTCATTTCTTTTTTCTTTTTCTTTTTTTAATTAATTGTTTTAGAAGATGAATAAATATTCTATAATTTTGTTTTTTTTTTCAATAAACCACTTAAAAGAAGGGGAAAAAAAAAGTGTTTTCGAATAAGCACTTCGTTTGAATTGGGTTCGGCACACGGAATGAATTGATTGGTAATATTTGGTACGAGCCTTGAATGAATGGCCGAAACTGAACAAAAATTGGGCCGGAAATTGGGCTGGGCCCCAACAATTTCTCTTACGCTGTTTGAGGTTCATCTAACTTTGAACAAAAATTCAAAATAATTGAAAGCTCATCTTTTGAAATTGTATCAAGGTAAATGTCGGATTACCCACTCGAAAATTGAGTATTTTCAAACTACTATCTCATTTTTTAAAACCACAAAGATAAAGACAAAATGGGAGTGAGTTGATTTTATTTTTTTTATCTTCTTAACAAAAATAAAATAAATTGAAATTTTAAAAAGTAAGAGAGTGATTTTTAAGATAATTAATTCATGAGAGGTAATCCGAAATCAACTCATCTATTGGTAAACTATTTACATGAATGAAGACATTGTGTTTCGGTGAAAGGTTTATTAAAAGTTAGAGAATCAAATGTCAATAGTCTAAAAAAAAGTTGATAATGACCATTGTACTTTTTAGCATATATTAAGGAAGGTCAACACCAAAAAACAAAAAAAGAAAAAGAAAAAGAGATGCTCTCGACAAAGAGAGGGTAGGTCGATGGAGTTGGATGAGAATTTGATAATTTTTGCTAATAATTTCCCATTTGTTTTTTTAAAGGGCGACGACGACGGTGTTGCGGGAGAAATGAATGATTAATGGAGCGCCAAAAAATCAAATAGAGTTAATGAAAATGGGAATCCGGATCCCAAAATTAAACCTTAAATGACGTTTTGTCTGGACAGGCGTAACATTCTCAACTCCCCATGTCAAAAAGAACGAACCACGCCATGCACCGCACGTGACCTTCATTTTTATTTTCTTTTAAATAAAATCTTTGGCGATGATTTTTATGATCGTTATTTTTATTATTATTATTGGATGATTAAGTTACTATCATTGTCTTAAAACTCTCATAAAATTTTAATAAAGTTGAAGTGGACTTGTATAGAAAAAAGATTTTTTTTTTCAATATCAACGAGCTATCATTTGGTCGTTACAAGGATTTAAACTTGATGTCGATCTTTTAGAAAATTATTGATTGATAATAATTAATTAAAATTATATAAGTAATTATAGGGTAAAAGTCTATTTAGTCCATGTATTTTAAGATTAGTATCCATTTTGTCCTTATATTTTTTAAAATACCTCGAAACATTCCTACCGTTAAAGTATTGATACCCCTACCCTTACTTTTTATTTTTTTTGGCCTACTTTTACAATATTACCCTTTTATAATAATTTTTTTATTTGGACATTAATGAAAAGAAAATAATTAAATTACCAATTTAACCTTAAAAATAAAATTTTATATTATTTTTTAATTGTCAAAAATTAAATTATTACTTTTTATTTTTTTGCTTACTTTTACAAAATTACCCTTTTATAATAATTTTTTTTGGACATTAATAAAAAAATAATTAAACTACCAATTTAACCCTAAAAATTATTTAAATTTTTAATTATCAAAAATTGTATGCAAACTACCAATTGTGCAAATGATGCTTGTAAAAAAATTAATATAATTTTTTTATTTTCTAGGGTAAAATTGGTAATTTAATTATTTTCTTTTTATTAATGTCCAAACAAAAAGATTATTATAAAAGGGTAATATTATAAAAATAAGTAAAAAGAAATAAAAAGTAACGGTATGGGTATCAATACTTTAACGACAAATATGTTTTGAGGTATTTTTAAAAATATAAGAACTAAATGAACTTTAATTTTAAAATATAAAGACTAAATGAACTTTTACCGGTAATTATATTTTAACTTTACACTATTATAAATACACGCATGATTTTTTTATTAATTCTTATTGAATTTTTTTACTATTCGACGATGTTTGAGTCGTAAGATATGATGGATACCCTTCGGATACGATAATCAGACCCTATAAAGTAGCCCAACACAATTTTATCCACCTAAGAATATTTTGCTAATGAAAAATCCAACGGTGAATTGATGGGTTGATAATGATGATAAGGGACTTGTCCAATCTCCCAACCCTATAGTAGTGTTTGACAATTTTTTTCTTTCTCCTATGAAGCATGAAAAATGGCCATCTCTGTGCTCAGTAGGTGGACGGTCTTCATCTTCATTTCATTTTTCCCACTAACCACTCGTTTCCTAAATAACAACAGCAGAGTTTGGCGGTCCTTTACAACAATATTCCAGCATAATTATTGCTTAAGTGCAACTTTTACAATGGTTTTTTTTTTTTGAAATCTGTTACTAATCCATGTTAATAAATCTAAATTGTGAAATGTAGTAATGTTGATCATACCATCATTTTCATTTAATTGTCATAATACGGTCTCGAAATGGCATAAGTGAATTATTTATAATTTTTCAAGTAATAGTCAAGCATTAGGTTGTAACTATACTGAATTCTATAGTCTGGATTCAGTCGGATGACTAAATTTTATTGACTTTTTAACCGTCCAACAATATTACTTAAGATATCGTAATCAGACTTTACAATATAAGAACAACGATTAAATAGACAATAATGATCATGTTAAATAAAGGATACTAAATTAATTCATAGTTTGGGCACTAACCACTCATTTCCTATATAACAATAGCAGATTTCAGCGGTCCTTTACAATAAAATTCCAGCATAATTATTGCTTAAGTGCAACTTTTGCAATATTTTTTTTTGTTCGAAATCTGTTACTATCCCTGTTAATAGATCTAAATTGTGAAATGTACTAATATCGACCATACCATTATTTTCATCCAATTGTTATAATATATGTCTCAAAATGGCATAAGTGAATTATATATAGTTTTTCAAGTAATATTCAATTATTACCTTGTAACTATACTGAAACTCTATAGTCTAAAATACTATCAGATGACCAGATTTTATTAATTTTTTTTAACCATATAACGATATCACTTAAGATATTATAATCAAACTTTATAAGCTAAAAATAACGATTAAATAAGCAATATTAATCATGTCAAATCAAATAAAGGATATTAACCATGTCAAATAAAGGATACTAAATTAGTTTGGGCACTATCCACAAACCACAATGCCTTAAAAAACGGCGTAACGTGTATTCCTCACCCTAGGAAAGGAAAATCAACATGATAACATACAAAAATTAGGTAAAATTATTCAAAAGCATGTTAAGATTGATGCAAAAAGCAGTGCCTTTAAACACAATAGTCAAAGCAAAAGAAAAAAGAATTTTAGGAATCATTCAGTGTATTGATGATGATTTGTCTTAGCGTTGGTCATGTTAGGGGGGCAAAAAAAAAAGACAATACAATTGAAAGAATTAATATTAATTAAAACGAGTTAGGTTAAGAGATTTTCAATGGAAACAAGGGCAATGGGACCCACCAAAGATACGGTCGTGGGGGTTTGGAGCGACCGAGCGACGCCTGGGGCGGTCAATGCGGAGCCAAAAGGACTTTTGATTGACGCAAACCATTTTGTTATTTTCATCCAATGCGAAGAAACACTCTCCGATACGCGTGATCCCACGCGCCCGCCTGTGGGGCCCTGGCTGTATGCGACACTGCGGTGGGAGGAGGTTTTCGATGGGACGGGCGGAGTGGGCGCGTGGTGCGGCTGAGGGTGGGGATTGTCTCGGGTGGGCGATGCAGTGCCCCGCAATTCGTGCGGTTATGTACCTTTCTTTAAGAAAAACGATGCACCGACTCGCTGTCATGGCACGTGCGCACGTGACTCTCCCTTAATCTGAAAATTATATTCTCTGTACTTAATTTTATTATTATCTATTAATTAATTAATGAATAATAATAACAGTACAGTATTATATATTTTTTAATTAAGAAGTGCCAGCTTTGATGTGAAGTGATTTGAGCACTCCACCGTTCTTTTGAAAAGACAGCAATACCCTTCGTTGCATCTAATTTTTTTGTCATTTTATTTTTTTAGTTTACTTAGGTTGAAATGTAATATTATTTTGTTGAACCAATAAACTAATAGCAAATAGTCAAATAATCAATTTTTTTTCCAATAACAATTCCTTTAATAGAGTTTTTCAGGATGCTTGGTGTGTATCCAATTTTCTGCTTGTTTAAAATTTTAATTTATTATTCTTGTGTAACTTTTTTACGCTTAATAAAGCTTCTTAAAAAAAATATTATACCAACTTTCAGTCAATTAATAATGATTATTAGAATAGTAACATAAAAGGTTTTAGTTTGTATTTTGTTTATATGCTAAATTCTTTTTTTTTTTCACTCCTAACCAACCAATCACATAAGAATTGATGATAACTTGATCGATTTGTACTTTTATGTTTTTTACATGATAATACTATATATAAGTAAATATTAAAAATAAATAAATTGATAAAAAAAATGCCACCCACTTAATACACACACTTTCTCTTAATTAGAAGAAAGCTATAACATGAAGATTTCTTAAAAGTTATCTATTTAAGTATTGCTCTAATCCAAACATGTTTTAATTGTAGAATCTAATAAAATCCAGTGTATTAGTTTTAATAATGGTTTCACTTGCACCGTCTCTATATAAATTATGGGTAATTCGTTATTATATGTCAGAGAAATTACCAATCAATATATATTACTTATCCCATTACTATTTTTATACTAGTTGATAACACATCTGATGACATGATTTTACGATATTACCATTATTTTCAAGTACATTTATATTCATAAAAATAAAAAAATGAAGTGCTAAAAATAAGAAATATATAAATAAAAAATATTTTTTGTACTTTTTGTTATTTGTAAAATATTTTTCTTATAATAAATATATATTTCTTGATCCCAAGATAAATTATTAACAAATAATCCATTTATCCCTCTCTTTTTTTTTAATTTTTGTGCCAATGAAATTTTTTTGAAATTATGAAAACATTTGAAACATAAGTGGTAAATATTAATTTTGGTAGAGGTATCTACTTTTGATTTATCTAAATTTTATTTTCATTTAACAAATCAAAGGAAAATGGTGTACAAATCAGGATCATGGCTAGGGATGACAAAATCTTCCACGGGTTTAGAGCTCCATGGAGCCCCACCCCAAATGAGGAAAATTTTGAATAATTTTTGGGGAATGGGGTGGGGAGTGGAAGAAAAATAATCCCTAAATTCTTAACAGGATGTAGTTTTGTTTTGTACTTCTCACCCTGCCCTCACCCTAATCCCGATTGTATATAAATATATTTTTAATTCTTATTTAATAATTTTTATTTTATCAACTATAGTGTCAATTAATAATTTTTTTAATTTTTATGTAATATAAACATGATATGAATAAAAGAAATTCTTACAATATAATTATTTTTCAACTCTAAAATAATGTTATGTTTTTTTTTCTTTAAAGGTATTGCTCTTTTCAAAAAAAATTCAGTTTTGATAGCATTTTAAAATATTGTTTCAAACTTTTAGATATTTTTTTAAAATAATTTAAATACTTTATAATATGATAATGATTTTATTTTAAGTCTCTAATTTTTAATTTACTAAAATCGTATATTTATACTTATTATAAAATAGACAAATGAAAAATAAGGTGAGAATAGAGAAATAATTCCCCACATAGAGATTCTTCATCCCTACCCTATTAAATTTATTAAAAAATAAGATAAGAAATGGAGATAAAAAATTTTAATTCTCTACTTCCATCCCACCCCATTGCCATCTCTAGCCACGGCTCACAACGACCAAAAACCAAAGGGCAGTTTGGAATTTTGGCATTACCTTGACGAAGAAGGTAGGCGACGAAGGAAAGAAAGAAAGAAAGAAAGAAAAGTCCTTAAGGGGTGCGCCGATTGTGGAAGCGCCTTAAAATAATAGCCGTACGAATTAATATGATTACACAAAGTTTTTCCAGTCCTTACAAACCGACAAAAAAGACAATATCATTACTCATGATATTAATAAATTAATTAAACCCCTTTTAACATATTGAATCCAAATCTTAATCCCCCACTCTCCTTCCCAATTCCCTTTTGACCGTTCAAGATTCCGTCCCTCCCCAATTCTCTTATTTAACCTTCAATCTGCCTTCTCTATTTACCATTTTCAATGTACTTATTAGTCATTAGAAAATAGATTTTTCTCGATCGGTCGCATAAAATATTAAGTGTTACTATTTGAAACATTCACTTTGGTACAAATAGTATATCTTTTTCTTTTTTATTTTTGTTCTGCTCCTTTACATGTGTTTTCTTGTTTTCGAGTTTCTCTGTTTAGATTCGAATGATGGTGTTATGTTATTTTAGCGACACTTGGGTGATTATTTATTTATTTTTGTTGAAATGTGATCTTCACATGCAAGAGTAGAGGTGGGTAAATCTAGATTAGACTAAAAAAAATTCGTTTAGTATTTTATTAGATCTTTTTGCAGAGTCATTTTTTTTTCGATTATTAAACTTTCTCCTGTTGGGAAAATCTAAGTGTTGTATTTAAAATTGATGTGCCATATGATATGATTGACCAATTTGAACCTTTTATATTAGATCTTTGCATGTGGAGTTTTTTTTTTTGAATTTACAGTGAACATAATTCTTCTTCTTCTTCTTCTTCTTCTTCTTCTTCTTTATGCTGTTGCTCTATTGTTAGGCTTTATCATAACTAAGGCTTGAATCCTAGATTATCATACAGAAATACATAGACACTGTAGTTATCATATATTACAAAAGTCATTATTTTAAAGAGTGGATAAAACTAAAAAAATAAAGTGGAAAAAAATACATTGCCTTTTATATTTTTTTGATGTATTTAATAATATGGTATTCGAAAATGATATTAGAGCTCGACTATTATAGATTCGAGCCGATGAGGACCACTAGGGCTGCAAAACTCCACAACAAGTATTTTAATGCAACTGCATTTACAAGCTTCAAACCAAGGAACTTGGTTAAGGTAGAGCAGCCCCCCATACTAGCTGATCTACGCCCCAAGTTTGAATGCGTTGTAATTTATTATTTTAGCTTCGTTGACATGATTAAAAAAAAGTATTGGCATTTGTTTTAGATAAAAGATTATATTAATTTATATTTTTCAAATGACATCAGCGAAATTAGGAATATCTAATTAGATAAAAGAAAATGATATGCCCAGTCGGGTGAAAAGTTTTGTTAACCGTATAATTCTTGTGGATCATTGTTTTGATGAACAAATTAGTGAAATAAATAAATGATGCAATGATGCAATCTCTAATCAAAGAGGTGATCAAATCATTGTGATTGTGGCATATAATGAACCTGAATCATGATGCATATTATTGTGAATCTCATTCTAAATTTGTTACCCATAAAAACTTTTGATTAATTGAGATATTCTTAGTAACCATGAAAAAGATGTTAGCAAAATCCTCCCTAAAGTAACTTTAAGAAATGTGGAACTATCGATTTCTTCAGTAATGTTTTCTCTTGAAGAATAGTTTAACTAAAAGAAATTATTTTCTTCATCATTGTGCTTTTATCATTGAACATTTTTTATTCCTATTCATAGATCATAGCCTTAGTCATTAGACCTTTAGGAAAATCAATGGTTTTTCTTTCTAATTTTATTTAATAATGTCCATCTAGCTTTTAGATGGTGAAAGTCTCTAGCTTTTAGATGGTTTACTTTCACTTGGCCCTCTTTTTCAATAAATTGAATAATCCATTTGCCCTAATTTCCATTTGATGCTTAGGGTCTGCCCATTCATAAATTTAAGTCTATCTTTATTCCTTCTTGTCTTTTTTATTTTAATAAAATTTTGAAACATTTACAGAGTTAATTATTTGATGAAAAAAAGAAAAGAAAAGAAAAGAAAAGGAAAGAAAAAAAAAGGGGGAAATAAAAAGAAAGAGTTGTTGGAATGAGGAGCTCATGTGCTTGAACTCTTCATCCATTAAGGCTTTCACAAAATCAGTACATAACCAAAGCAAGGTCAGAGAAGCAAACCAAATCAACCCAAATTTGTGAAATAAGAAAGCTTGCAAAAATTCCCAACAAAGATACAAAAACAAAATGGATAACAATGTAAATTTGCCTTCTGCAAAAGACCACAGCCACTTTTTATTTTTATTTAATTTTTTTTGCTGCTACTTCCACCCCACCCTCATTGTTGGGTTCTTCAGGGTGAGAAGGCAGCTGATAAAAAGATAAAAGCTGTCCCCACCAATATTTTTTTGCATGGTTAAAACTTAGTAAAACACTTTAAGAAGCAAATAAAATAAAATAAAATACAAACACAGGTTCATTCTCTTTCTTGTCAAGATTAGCAAACCTCACCTCATTACTTCGAGATCAACAAAAAGAGAGAATAGTAATCAGGGAGATCAAGAAATAAAAATGGCTTGTAGTTATGTTATAGCCACTTTATAGAAAGAGAGAAAATAAAAGTAAAAAGAAGCTAATAAATAAGCGAAAGCTTATTTGCTCCTTTGCTTGCTAGTAGTAGCAGCAGTAGAAAGCAAGTGTTTTTGCAAAACAGAAAGATTAAGAGAGAAAGCAAGATCATTAGATCACAAAAGGGTCTAATTCTCAAGTGTTTAGAGAACGAAATAAAACAAATAGTAAAAATTGATATAAATACAAAGAGAGAAAGAGAAAGAGAAAGAGAAAGAGAAAGAGAAAGAGAGAAAGAGAGAAAGAGAAAGAAAGATGGTGGGCTCAGGAGCAGGAGATAGGAGCAAAGAAGCAGTCGGGATGATGGCCCTTCATGAAGCACTAAGAAGCGTCTGTTTAAACACAGACTGGACTTACTCTGTCTTCTGGACTATTCGCCCTCGCCCGTACTTATTATTTGCTTAACTCTCTCATCTTTTTTTTATATAAAAAAAAAATTCTTTCCTCTACAAGCTGATGTTTCCTCAACTGGGTTTGTTTTGTTTTTGATGTTTTTGTTTCTGTTTGCAGGAGAGTTAGAGGTGGTAATGGTTGCAAGGTTGGTGATGATAATGGAAGCTTGTGAGTATGGTCTTTTTTTGTTTCTTCTCGTTTACTTAAATCCGTGTGTTAAAAATACAAATTTTCTTCGAGTCAGTTTAGTTGTATTGTTTCTGGCCTTTCCTCTGCTTCAGAACAGAGCATTGCTGTTTTTCTTGAAGAAAGTGATAACTGACAAACATACAATGTTCATTAAATTGGATTGTTTTAATGATTAAATGAGCTTATAATGGATTATGACAAATGGGTATACGCTAATTTCTGATTTCGGTGTAAAGTTTTGAACTTTTTGCAATATTATCTTGAGTCAATACCATGCGTATTTATTTATTTATTTATTCAGAGTGAATGCTTGTTCTTCTTAATGTAAGAGTACTGAGATTTAATAATGTTTTTTTCATGAAGGATGTTGATGTGGGAAGATGGGTTCTGTCGAGGAAGAGTTGCAGATTGTTTGGAAGAGATGGATGGCGAAGATCCTGTGAGAAAGGCTTTCAGCAAAATGTCCATTCAGTTATATAATTATGGAGAAGGGTGGGTACTGGGTAGGTGTTATTATTAATTTTTTATTTTTATTCCTCTCTGTGTATGTGTAAATATAACAAAGCAAATAGAGTGAAAGAATAGCTTGAAATTAAATTAATTTATGTAATCTTTTTGATTGGTGAATCATCTTTGTTTGCGCAGGTTAATGGGAAAGGTTGCTTCAGATAAGTGTCATAAATGGGTCTTCAAAGAGCCAACAGAATGCGAACCAAACATCTCCAACTACTGGCAGAGTTCTTTCGATGCTGTATGTAACTTTGCCCACTATTTCTTTCTTTCCTTTTTTTGTTTTGTATTTTAATATTATTTCTTTTGTTCTCAAATCATTTTCATGAAGATTTTTGGGTGAAAAAAGGTAGGATTTGGTATTATATTGCTCCATTATTGATGAGATCGGAGCATCATTCTTTTTCTTTTTCTTTTTTATTATTAATTGATGCTAACCTTTCCTACTTGTTGTTAATAATTGCAGCTACCTCCTGAATGGACTGATCAATTTGAGTCTGGCATTCAGGTCAGCACCAGCACCGTCAATTTCACTGTTGTTAGTCTTCGGTTATTTTCAATTTTCAATTTTCCATTTCTTGTACTTAGACTTTGTGCTCCTCCATTTCCATTTACCAGACCATTGCTGTAATTCAAGCCGGTCATGGCCTCCTACAGTTGGGATCCTGCAAGATTGTAAGTTTCAGTTTTCCATTTTCCCTGTGCATGCATAAACTAGCAGCTTGGATGATTTTATCTTATTGAAATATGATATCCCTCCTCAGATACCTGAAGACCTCCATTTTGTGTTAAGAATGAGGCATACATTTGAATCCCTAGGCTATCAATCTGGATTCTATCTCTCTCAGCTGTTTTCTTCGAACAGAAACAATTCCTCATCTTCGACAATTCCTTCAAAGCAATCTGCCATTCCAACTCGGCCTCCTCCCCTCTTCAACTGGGGCCAACGGCCAATGCCATCTACTACTTCAATGCTTGCTTCACCCAATTTTCAAAATCCTGGTAGAGTTGGATTCCCACAAACCAAAGATGAGACTCATATGTTCCTTCTCCCTCATTCATCGGAAGCACCACGAATGGACAATATGATGGGAGAACATGAAAATGACATCAAGTGGCCAAGTGGGTTGTCATTTTTCAATGCGCTTACTGCAAGACCTGATGATGCTAAGCTTTTGTTTAACCCTGAGAGCTTTGGAAACAAATCCGATCAAAGTCATCACCCTCTCATTCTGGAAAGGAAAGATATGAATCCAAATTCTGATGTCGGTGCAAACCCAAATGAGTTCTTAAGCTTGGACAGTCATCAGGATAAAAACAAGTTTAAGAGAAGCTTTACTTTGCCAGCAAGAATGACTTCATCATCTTCCTCTACTTCAGTCGATCACCATCAGAATCAACCGGTGGAGTATAGGAATCCTGAGCCAGGGATGTATAACGACGTTATGGAAACCTTCTTGGAATGAATTTAGAAAACTTGGTATTAGAGGGTCAGAAATTGTATCTAGGCAAAGCTTTTATGCTTCTTTCCTGCTGAATTCCTGTGTTTGTTTCTAGTTCAGTTTTAAATGTTGTGTTTTTTTCCCTTTTATCTTTGCTTTTTTTTCCCCTCTCAAACCTTCGTAATTATTTGTTGTAGCTTAATCCTAACGTAAGTTTTAGCATAAATTTTTATCTCCCATCTTTTTGCCCTTCCAGTTTTTGATTTTGCTATATGAAATAGATGAATTGAGTGATATCTATGCTTCTTCAACAACACTGTTGCCGTGTTAGGTTAAAAGCCCTGGTCAAATACGAAACCCAAGGGTTCATGAATAGATTGCTTTTACTTCACCCATCAATCAAAATCCTAGCTAGGGCGATTTCAACATCAGTGGTGTGGAGTGTGGACTCGCATTTTCTATGCCTAGAGCAAACCTGCAAACCGTTTTTTGACCACACCAAAAGTTTGCCTAAAACATCACTTGTTGAGTAAGACACGAATATGCTCGTAGGCAGCAGAATATAGTATTTTGTTTAATATACTCGTGAATTATAATATAAAGATTTTTAACAGCATGTAGAATGAAGCAATATTAAATTTGGAAACATTAGTTAATCATTTTTTTTAAGGACCGAACAGGCTATTGTTTTTTTTTTGCTTTAAAAAAAAATCTTTTGGCCTTGGCTAACAGAGGTTGAAGCTGCGTAAGTTATTTGCACAGTGCCGATTGTTATTTAAAAAAAAATGCCATGGGCATGTTTTTACAAGCTTTTATTGGGTTGCATAAATGGTATACGGCGCTGCTGCCTAATTCTGTTGCTACTGATAATCGGTCTTTAAGTCATGTTGCTCCTCTTACTTCCGCCCTGGATGTTAGGGTACAAGATTAGGAGGTCCAGGTTGAGTGATTAGTATTATCTAGTTGTTGAGTCTAGAGATCAGGATGATTCTACTGTGGAGAGTCCAGTTGATCAAACTGGTGATGCTGATGATATGATTCCGGATAATTTGGGTGCTTAGAAGGTTTCCACGGGCTCTACTATTTTTAGATATGCATTGGAAGATATTCGGCGTATGGTTATAGGTTTCAGTTCCCACTATACTGATATTCTGTCCAATTTGATGAGGATTTTTGTTGTAATAGAAATCCTGCAGCTCACAATCATTTCTTGTTTGAACTTGAGGGTATTGGGAGGCTCGGGGGCTTGATCAAAGCCCCGAACCCGCGCGCCTCTGGCTCTAAAATAGATTTTACTTTAGTTACCGGTTGCAACTTGCAAGCATCACAATAGGCAGTCCCTCCATTAGCTTTTTCTTGGCTATGTGCTAGTTGTTTTGCTAAGCTTTTTGGTAATTTAGTAAAATGCAAAACATAAACAACTGGGAAGTTAACAACTCAGGACTGAGTAAACATTGCCTCATAAATTGATCCTAATTTGATAAATCCTCCTTGCTTTAAGCTTTTGAAAGTAACTCAAAACAAAACTTTTGATCGCAGACCTTAAGTTTATGATTGCAAAACAAAGGGGAGAAAAAAAAGAAAAGAAAAGAAAAGAAGAAGACCCAAACATAATCAAACTAAAGATCTAACCTCTTCATCAGTTATGACTAAGCTTTGATCTTCAACTGCAATGGGTGTGACCCAAAAGCTTGGGCCCAAAACTTGCTGCAGCTTAGCTGGGGGGTTTCGTGAGCCTCATGAAGCTTAACTACTTAAGCATCCCACTCTATTGTGGCTGACATTTATTTTATGGCAGAATTAAAGAAGTATAGCCCCCTTCTAATCTGAGATTTCTCTCAGGCACAATTATTCTTGAAATCAAAAATAGAAATTAATCAGTACTTGTAATTCATAAGTATCTTATCTTTCCATTAATTGTTTTTGCTTTCTGTGGAAAAAAGAAAGATAAACCTCAACCTTTGCTCCCAAGTATAAGCTGCCTCAACACACCAATTTTCACAACCTCCTACAAGTACTCATAATCCGGCAATGATGTTCTCAAAACAAATTAATGATCACAAAATCATTCACAAACTCAATTGACTCAATTAATATATATATTTACTCGAAATGCACACAAACGATGTTCAAAATCAGTGCAAAAATCAGGTACATGGGTGGCTATGACTTAACGTTTGCTTGCAGGATATCATCTTTGGTAGATGGTTCCATGGCATGACACTCTCTGCATGCGAACAAAAATGACATGAAAAATCTTCTGCAAATTCCTGCTGGCCGTTCAGAATTCAGCTTCTTCATCTCACCTTGTCTCTTTGATCTCTGATCATTTTCTTTCACCGAACCCCCACCATTTTTCCTCTGCGAAACGTCGCGTTTCAATGCTGCAGAAACTGGTGTAAGATACTGCCACCTTTGAGAAGATCCATACAGTTGTGTAGTAACCATTTTACTTGCTGTTGTTGCAGTTGCTCTGTGTGCAAGCTTATTATAATACAACAATTTCCTCTCTGAATTGTCACTCGAACTTGTTCTTGCACTGCTGCAACTACTGCTCCTGCTGTTTGTACTGTTGCTTCTTGATGACATGAGTGAATCTTTGCTGCTAATACTGCTTGTTCGACTCGTTGCACGAGAGGTGTTTTCTATCACAATGGCTGTAGCAGGTTGTTGTTGACATGGGAAAGAATGAGGCAAGAGCCTGCCATTGAAGAAAAGATGATCAGCTGGTGAGTTTCTCGATGGATCTTGAGAGGGAGAATCAGGCGTCAAGCAACCAAATTCAAAGTCGGAAATTTGGTCTTGATTTGGGGTGCTAGAAAAACAGAACATCCCGCCAGAGCCAGACTTTTTCCGGCTGTCCTCCATGGTGGTTAATTTCTGTCGGGGAGCTAATTGAGGTGCGTATATGAGTGAGGTTGCATACTAGCATCTGTGTATATATATGCAATGCAACACAATGCTTATAATGAATGATATGAACAAGTTTTTTGGGGCCCTTTTGTTGGGTGATTTTGATAATCTCGGTGGTATAAATCATATGTAGTCATATACTTGCCAACTCAACCTCCAATTAGCACATGGTATTGTTTTTGGGTTGTAATTATATTGTTAGTGTTGCTAAATGATGTAGCTTAGTGTGGCTTAGCATCCTCACGAAGATGCCATGTCAGCAAAAATTCTTAGAATATGTATAGTGTTATTAAGTTCAATAGTGGGATACGATCAATTAATCCTACCATTATCATATGGTATTTGCTTATTCTATCCTTTTGTTGTGAGAAAAGAAACTTCAAGGAAATGCTTTCTCTGGTACTTTGTTTGTTCTTAATTCAATAGATTTTTTAGCCTTTAATCTTTCGTCCACTTGCTTTTGTTTCTTTGAAGGACACATCCTCCCAAATATACTCTTTTGATGTGTAAAGCAAAAGATACCTTGAAATCTACCAATGAAGAGAGATAGAGACAGAGAGGAAGTGAGGGAGGTGGGCAAATAAACTTAATCAATAATATGTTAATTGGATTGTTATCCTTTTTGTTTATAGGCTTTCACAATTTCACAAGATCGAATGCTTTGATGGGATCAACAAAGACTCAAAGAGAGCTGCTTTCTTGCGTTGTGGGAAGCAAAGGCTCCGTTAGGGACAATCAACACGCTAAAGAAGAATCAAAACTATCAATTACCAAAGATTAATTAATTTCATCAAACACTTTGATAGCTCCTAGAAACGAGGACAAATCAGATATTAGAATAATCCTTGTGTCCCCCGTTTGGGTTTCTGAGGAAGACACTCTTGGGCCCATTTCAACAATTCATGCTCTAAGGACCACCAGTCAGCCAATTCAAGGCCTAACTTTTTGTCCCCACAAGCAAAGCAAGTCGTTTTGGAAGTAGGATTAATAATAATAATAATACTCTCCCTTTGTTGATACTCTAATTCTTAGATGTGGTAGGTCTCTCTGGTTTCTCAAGAGTGGATTTTGGTTGACTGGGAGACAACTTTTGACCAAGAATTGTCCTACGATTTTTCATTATTTTGTCTGGGCTATATTTTGGTCCAAATTAAGAGGTCAAACCCATAAACTTAGCCCAATATGAGGAAACAGATACATATTTCTTTTTCTTTTTTTTTTTGGGGTGGGGGGATAAAACAAATACATATTTCTAGGAACCCAAAAGGGGAGTACATGCTTGTATCGCTACTAATGCCAATGCAATTGCCAACTGCTTCCTCAATTGCTCCATGCATGCAAGCCAAGTGAACCTTGCAAGAGTAATATATTGATTGCACGGCGGCTGCTAACTTACATTAATTATAATTTACAACTTAACCTAAAATTAATCTTTCACAATCCTTAAATTATTTGAGTAATAATAACTTCAAGGTACCAGATTATTTTTATTAGTGCTCTTATAGATATGAGTAGATATTTAGGTTTCTCAGCACCATAACAAAGTTATTTAAGCAAGGCTTTTAGATTTATAATATTACCGAGAATAGGGATGGCAGATTTACTCGGACCCGGATGAACCCGGATAATTCGGGCCGGTTTGAACCCGTATCGGAGTGTAAAATAATCCGGATCCGGAATGAATTTTTATAACCCGGATAGTTTCGGGTTTAGGCTAACCCGGATATTCCGAACCCGGACCCGGATATCTTATTTTAATATTGTTTTTTAATTAATTTTATTGATTAATATAAATACAAACATAAAAAAATCCTAATTTTATCTAGGTTGCAGCCTTCGCGATTCGCCACCGATAGAACTCCGAAGCTTGGGTTTGCCGCTGTCGTCCGTCGCAGCTCGTACTCTCGGGTTCGCTATTCATGACCGTCGCAACCTTGGCTACTTGCAGCTCCAAACAACGATCCAGGTTTTTACCGTCGCAAGCTAGGGTTCGTGGTTCGCTACCGTCACAAGCTCGGGTTTGCGGTTTGCCACCGTCACAAGCTTGGATTCGCCACCGTCGCCGTTGCAACTCGTACTCTCGGGTTCACGACCGTCGCAGCCTCGGGTTCTTGCAACTCCAAACAACGATCTAGGTTGCTATCCTTTCGTTTTGATTTTATTTATACTTCTAATATTGTTGTTACAGTTAAAAGATTCGAAATGGTTTATGCTTTAATAGATTGTTGTTACACTTAGAAATGCATTAATTTTTTATTTTTAGAATTTTAGAAACTGATTCATTGATTCGGGTTTAAAACCCGAAATCCGGAAATCCATTGTTTTCCCGGTTGAACCTAGACCCGGATGAAAAAAGTCGGGTTAAAATCTGGATTCGGGAGGAGAAAATGGCATCCGAATCCAAATTCAGAAAGACTAAACCCGGACCCGAACATGAATTTTGCCATCCCTAACCGCGAATGTTAATAAACTACATATTGTATATACCATTAAAAAAGGATCTAATTCTAATTATCATCAATATTTTGTACACTCGAAAAAAAAAATTAACAATAATTTGTTTTGCCTACGGATTTCCAGCAGTTGACCACGTGTCGCTCACTTGCTGTTATATTGCACACACGTGTCATTAACAAGCAGTTTTGTTTGCACATTCCATGCAAAATGCCCAATACATGATAGGCTTACGCTGAGAAACGGGCTAAGTTTAATTTAGAATTTAGGGCAATTTCACATTTTTTGCATTAGCAAATAGAGTAATGCTCAATATATTAGTGTTAGGTATTGTTTGACATCAAAGTGTTGTAATTTTTAAGTTATAAGTAAAAAAAAAATTATAATAGTAAAATAAGAATTAATAGTTTATGGTAATTAATGACTTTAAAATATAAATTTTAATATATATATTAAAAATTTATTTTTTAAAATATTTTGTTATTTGTTAAATATTTTAGTGTTGTATCTATCCAACCATAATAACGAACCCAATTTTAATTAATCCAACTTTTGTTTTAAATATTAAAATATAATTTTATAAGTTCTTCAGCGGTTGAGATTAGAATTAAAGATATTTAAAATCCTAATATTTTTTGTATGTATGTAATAGAGTGGATCGACTATTTTTAAATTATCTTCTTTACTTTTGAAAATCTAAAGATTTCCATTTTTTTTTCAAATGGCAAGAAAAAAAGACGGGGGGTTGGTGAAATTTTTTTGGTCTTCTTAATAAAATAGGAGTAAATTAAAATTTTCAAAAATAAAGAGTATGATTTGAAGATAGTTAATTCATGAGGAGATAATTCAAAATTATCCTAATTAGAATTGAAATGAGATGCAATTTTTAGGTAAATATTTATTTAGTATCTATATTTTGATTTAAGTAACTGTTTAATCTTTATATTTAAAAATAAACCTCAAATCACCCTTGCAAATAAATATGTTATATACTTACACTTATTTTTTCTTTACTTTTACGATAATATCCTTGTAACAATTTACTTGACATTAATTAGTATATATTTCAAAAAGTTAATTCTAGCAAATGAACCAATATTTATTTATTAGTATATCAACAAATAAATATCAGCATAAAATAATTAATATTTTTTGTACCATGCAACTGTTAAAATTTATTTATAAAATAATTTAAGTTATCAAATTAACCTTAAAAGTAGAAATAATAATAAAAAAATTACATTAATTTTAATTTTAATATTACTTTAATAAATTAATATTTATTGTCTTTTTATTAATGTCATTAAAAATATTGTTATGAGAGTATTATTATAAAAAAAATAAAGATGAAAATATCACATATTTAATAATAAGGATATCTCAAAATATTTTTTTAAAATATAAAAATTATAAGAAATATTTTATTCAAAGTAGAGACTAATCAAATATTTAACCATAATTTTTTCTTGGTAATCATTTCTTCGTTTACTGTGCTTTCTATTTATAGCCACGACCATGACTTCAACCGTTCAGCGTCGTGCCAAACCCGTTTGTAGGAGAGATGAGATTTCTCTTCCATTTAATTGATTTCCATTCGGAGTTAAATGGTAATAAATAAATAAATAAATAAATAAAATAAATAAACGCTAACGCGTCATTGTACAGCGAAGAACGCGGCAAAAGTCGTCGTGTCAACCGTTAAAGGATCCTCATCTTCTTCGCTCTCTCCTTGGCCACTGTGTCTGTGTTTATCCCCATTATTTCAATTACACACACGTATTAAGAAATACAGAGGCAGCAAAAGCCATGATCGGTAAGAGAGAAATCTTCAATAAGATGAAGGTATCTTTTTATCTTTCATTACAATTCTTATTATCATAGATACCCACTTGTCGCATGAAGTTGAGATTGACATGGCAGCATTGTTTTTCATGTTTTTGACTGTATGGGTAGCTTTTTCTACGGTAATTACCAAATGGGTTCTTGTAATTTAACCTTCTGGATGCAAAAGATTCATTTTTTTTTAAGAATGCCCTTAATGTTAAAATTTGGTTCAGCTGAGAGCTGGAGAAGTCAGAGTTTCAGAATTTGACCGCTAGTATGCAAAATTGAAGTAAATATTAAGATGGATTCAGGTTCATGCTTAACAATGAAGAGGAGGATTGAGGAAAATGGAAAAGTTCTGTCTGTGTAAGGTGGCGGTTATCTTGATTACTTAGATCCTTTCAGACAACTTATTTTAGGCCACACTTTTATCCTAGTCGAGGGGATGCACTCGCGATGCATCAAGGTCAATTCCATCCGTGGCTTCCCACCCCAGTCTGCCCAAATTAAGGAATCCCCTCGGAAATGTGTGTGAGAGGAGTAGAACCCTTGATCTCTTGCTTCCAACCCAAGGCTAAACCAATGGGGCTGTGATGTAGGGACTTTTTTTAATTTATAAGGTGGATAGATTATGCGCTAACATGGTTGTATTGTTGAATAAGTTGTTTAATTTCATCTTTATTATTGATTTAAGAAGGAACAAGTTGTATGTTTCAACCACCGTTACCTTGTCTTACTTCAAAAACAAAGTAGTGGATGGTTAATATTTTATAGTGTCAACACTTTTCTTCCCTTTGTCTTTTTCAACTATGGAGCTCTTTGTGATTGCAGGAGAAAGTATTGGGCTCATCTCATGATTCTGGAAAAGGAAAGAGTAAGATGAAAAAGCATGTAACTCATGGCTACCACTTAGTAAAGGGAAAGGCGGGTCATCCCATGGAAGATTATGTCGTTGCACAGTTTAAGCAAGTTGATGAGAATGAATTGGGTTTATTTGCCATATTTGATGGTCACTTAAGCCATGAAATTCCTGATTTTCTGCGGACACATTTGTTCGAGAATATCTTAAATGAGGTAACTGATTCTTTCGAAAATCTTATTCCAAATACTTTTGGAGTAGCGATTCGACTGATGTATCATGCCTTATAACTGGGTATTAAACTGTATTTAGCTCTCTTCCGAAGATGAGAAATGGGATCAAAGCAGCCGTTGTTTATAATGAGTGTAGAATTGCCACATCAGTTCATTTCATAGTAGAACTTGCATTAAAAAATATCCATTACTCCAATGTAGTGTCTTTTCATGCTCGTTTACTGGTAATTTTCTATAATAATGTCTCATCATGTATTTCTGATTCATTTGATTGGATTACATTTGCATATCTTAGTTCTAGTTTTAGTGTATTGATCTAGCTAATTGTAAGCTCTGCTAGCTAAACATTACATACATGAATGTCTTTCTTTAATTATTGTCCCTCTTTTCCTGAAATCAGCCTAACTTCTGGCAAGATCCAGAAAGTGCAGTCAGGAGAGCTTACTGTATTACTGATACTACAATTTTGGAGAAAGCAGTTGATTTGGGTAAAGGTGGTTCAACTGCAGTCACTGCAATATTAATCAACTGTGAGAAGCTGGTAGTAGCAAATGTCGGTGATTCTCGGGCAGTAATATGCAAGAATGGTGTGGCAAAACAATTGTCAGTTGATCATGAGCCAAGCTCAGAAAGGGAGCATATTGAAGGCAGAGGAGGCTTTGTGTCAAACTTTCCAGGTACCAGTTTTACCTAGAGATCAGCTAATTTTGTTCTGTTTCCACCTGGGTAATAACGAGTGTTCCCTCAAGGCTTTTCTATAATTTGAGATGACTTACCATTGCATAACTGTGAAATCAGTATATGATAGATGGTTCTGTTTACCGGGGGAACATTTGCTTAAATGGGGATTTGTGGTTCTTTTACTTGTAGACATGGTGTTTAATCATTAGCATGACAAATTTTCTTTTACGAATTCAGGGGATGTTCCACGTGTTGATGGACAATTGGCGGTGGCAAGGGCATTTGGTGACAAGAGCTTGAAAATGCATCTGAGTTCAGAACCACATGTGGTGATGGAGATGATCGATGATGATACAGAGTTTATTATCTTGGCAAGTGATGGATTATGGAAAGTTATGTCAAACCAAGATGCAGCAGATGCCATCAAGAATATAAAAGATGCTCGGTCTGCTGCAAGGCACCTTACTGAAGAAGCACTTGCTAGAAATAGCTCAGATGACATTTCCTGTGTTGTCGTAAAGTTTAACTGATAGTAGTAGATGAGATCCCTCTCCCGTTTCACAGAGGACTGTCTTCAGTTATTTGTTATTCACCTTGGTATACTGGTGAACGTTCATCGGTATACTGATCTGTTGTGCCATATAAGAAAACCTGTTTGTGTTCTTATTAGGAGTTTATTAGATGCAAGAAGCATGCCACGGACTTGTTTCTCGTTGTTTATACAGTTCCTGAAGCATAAATGTAGCTAATACTTTAAATATGTTAACTGTAAACAATGTCATTTGTTTGCATTCGCGCAATTATCTGTTCTGATATGACATGTTCTGCTCAGATAATGATGCAAGTAGCTATGATCATTGTTAACTTTATAGTTTATAGGAACTAAGAAACCTTGAACCCTAGTTCCGCATCAAACAGTATGTCTAGAATTAAAAGGAAGATGAGATTGAAGTTTGCAGTGGACAATTTATTTGCGTAACGATTGATTCCTCAGGAATCAATAAGTTCGGATGGTAGCATTTAGCATCATATCTAGAATAGCAGTACAAAAACTCTTAAGGCCAGTCACCAAAAGTAGAAAGTATTTATTGTTACCACAATTTATTCGAAGGGTGCATCACACCAGGAGAATCAAAGATAATTCTACTTCATGCATAGCCTAGATACTGCTGTTAGGAACCACCGTATGCCGGCGCTAAAGGAACCTTAGAATGACAGAAGAGAGGAGGAGCCTAAGGATGACAGAAGAGAGGGAGCATCCTGCAATGCAGAAAGTTCCGGTCTTATTTGATCTAGGAATGCTTGTAAGGTCTATTCACTTGGACAGGTGTCTACAGTATTATTTTCGTCAGCTTGTCTGCACTGATCGTCCTACTGAGGACCTACCCCTCTGCAGCTTGATCCTTCACCAGTTGTTTCAGCTGTGCTCTTCCGACGCCTCTCATTGTGTCCAGCCAAACGCCTACGGCAACTCCTTTTCGTTTCATCAAATTCATATAGCTCGTGGAACCTGCAATACAAAGCAAGAGACATTACAATCTAGAAACTGAAACATTTTTAGAATCTGGAACTAGACAAGAAAGCCTTGGAAGATTTTAAAAACATTATTCTTGGCAAGGGTGGCTGTTTGATAAAGGATCAAGAAGCACTGAAGCATGTACCGCTATGTTAGCACTTAAGCCTTATTCATTTAGCACGAGTTTGTTCAGTTAATGGTGAAGATGTAGCTTCTCGAAGTGGTCAAAGCACATTTAAGATTTCTAACCAACACATCCAAGCAGAAGCTGATCACAATAGCAAAGAATCCGTAAAAATGGTACCTGCTGCATTGCTGACAAAACCTTTGCCTGAGACCAGCAACAATCACAACAGGAGCCTTGGAATGAGTTTCACAGACCTTGTGGCGCCTGTGGTATCGTCTTGCATCGGTTAAATCAGTTCCGCACTTCTCCACCATGCAACAAGGTGATGAAGTCCCGGCAGGCGCTGCTCTTCTTCCGGTCGCTTTCTTCTTTCTTTCATCGTCTGCATAACAATCAACACCACCCTCTTCTTCTTCCATATCGTTGTCCATATCGTCCTCAAGAAAGCAATCCTTGACAGTCTTTTCCTTTAGCTAGCGATGTGCTTCAAGGCTTGCCGCATCCATTGATATAGCAGGTGTGTTTTTATGATGGGAGTGAATTTGATGATGAAAAATGTTGAAGCAAAAGTGGGGAACTAGAAGCAATGAAGTGAGTTAATGGAAAAGGTGAAAAGACTGGAGGAGGACCACACCCTGCTTTTGTTGTTTTTTGTAAATGATTAGAAGCTTCAAAAGAAAAATTTATTAATTGAGTTTGTTATGATGATATGCTATTGCCAGAAGTCTTGAGCCTAATATTTGATGTTGGTGGTTCAAGTTTGAGTTTTCACCAGATATTTGTGCCAAGTTAGGCACATCAATAATTAACACCCTAGGTGGTCCACTTTCCTGAAAATGATAAATAAATCAAGAAGTTCAGAAATTTTATTGATTGATTATTTTTGTTTAATTTCAGGACATAAAATTTTGTTTTAGACATCTGGTAAATGGATGACACAAGGAACCTAAGCAAACTCTGGAATTTTGTACAAGTTAGATATTTATACTATCTTGAGTGCACTTAACCAATGTATAGAACATTAGCCAGCTGCAGAGAGAGATTTGTAAAGAAACTGTAAATTTCTCTTATCAACATTTTATGAAACTGTCCTTTTACGTTTGGTAGTAGGACAGATACAGCAAATGGTTTGGTACAACATTACCTGAAGAAAGAAACAAAAATCATAAAGATAGATGCATTATCTTTAACACTTTCTCATAGAATTTATTGACCTGTACTCCATTTTTTTGCACATCAACAATCATATAAACACTAAACTGGGGTAAATGAGAATGATAAATAAACTTTCTCGAGAAGTTAAATGCTTGGAAAAGTGTTTTTTCATTGCCAGTAGAGCTTTGAGAGAGACATCGAATTCCTCAGTGGCCTGTACAGCACTAATGGTTCGCAAAATTCTGCTTCTACTAGAGCTGGACAAGTAGTGCTACAGAAGAGTGCTCTATGCTTTTCTATAGATCAAGAGTCTTTTCTATGCTTTTCTATAGATCAAGAGTCTTTACTTCATGCTTTATGCCCACTTTATCTTCTTCTGTCGTTGCTAGATGTGAACTTAGCAGCTACTTTGATGAAAATGAAGTTTATGTTTTCATGCCTGTGTGTGTATTGATTCCTTCAATTGTATCCATCAAATGTCATTTCATTTAGATAAATTTTAAGATTGCCCTTTTATCTTAACAAGAAGCCTTTCCTTTAAGGAGATTTCGAAGAATTTTTGGATCAAACTCAATCACCAATGTTTATTTATCAAACCAAAAGGAGATTAAAGAACTATGCTCAAGTTATTTTTTACAGTGTCAAGGAACAAAAGATACTCAGGAAAGAATGAATTACTGACATTGACACAACACAAGGTTTCACGTGGCTATTGTAATGAAAAATTGTACCAAAGTTTAGAGTAGATAACTACAACTCAAAATCTTTGAAGGAGAGAGAGACAAGAGCAAAAGAGGTTAGATGCTCTACTTAAAGAGGGTTTCCGTAGGTCACTTGTAGTTGCAGAAATTGAATGAAGCTTCCAGAACTAATGCTGAATCAGCCACCACATTTTCCTGGCTTATTTTCTTTCTTATGGGTCCATATATTTTCTTGGAAATATTTAAGATGGCTTCGTATTTTTGAAGATAATAGTGACTAGAAGTGTCTTGCGGTTCAAACACAGGATTTCCTGACAACTCGCTTATTCAAATTACATTGAGGCAATAAAACACTCCATTAATTTTTCATGCAACAGCATCTAGTGTTGACGTCCGCATTTTATAGGATTGTAAAGAAACCTTACATAAGGCTTACGTAAGACCTAGTGTAACACCCGTTCTTTGTTTGTTTGAATTTAATTTTATTTATTTATTTATTTAATTGTTTATCTTTGGTTTGTGTGAATTTATTTTAATTAGATTATTTGAGATAAGGTATAATTCTTTTTATTTATTTTTTAAAAATAAATTATAAGGGATTATCTATCTTTATAATATATATATATATATATATATATATTATAAAAGTATGTGTTTTTATAAAACTTAAACTCTTCTTATTTCCCTATGATTTAAAACTCTTTAATTAAACAAACGTATAAAAGCAAAAAAAATTCTAGGGTTTTCTTTTATGCACGTTTGAAAGAAATTTTGAGGTATTAATCCTTCTTTAATATGTGCTCTCTAATATGATCTTATGTGTTTGATAATGAATGCATGCATTGTTCTCTTTATTATGAGTTACGAGCAGTGTGTTTTGATTACTATTTTTTTCCACGATTTTTTATTTGATTTTTGCACAAAAGTTTCCATAAAATTAAAGTGGACATTCTAAGGTTTTCAATGATATATTTTGTACAAAAAGATTCCAAATAACTAATTTGATGTGAATTTTCAAATTTGGAACAGTGGTGCTGGAAAATTCCGATTTTCAGCAGCATGTTTGAATTTGCCGATTTTTCTAACTATCCAAATGATCTTTGAAAATTATGTTGAATTTTTTTTAATCCTCATTATGTCACTTTATTTTTAATTTCATAATTTTTGGTTTATGTTGAGCTGCTGCAATCCTGGAGATTGCTTTCCAAAATTGCGATGGCTGATGGTAAAATTATTTTAGGCTGTTAAAAGGCTTTAGAGTGACTTATAAAAATTATATTCGTATAATATTATGAGTCCTCTATGATTTCAAGTTTATTAGACTAATTTTCATTCAGTTAACAATAAGTTATGAATTTTTGAATTGCAAAACACAAACCTGAAAGTTTCTAGACATGTTTGCTGGTCTCTTAATATAAATTCGTTTAAAATGGTTTTACATCTTCAAAAATTCTAGAAATTTGATGCATTATTTCTTGATGTTTCTATTGTTGTAAAATCAAGTGGTCTAATTTATGAGTTTTATTAAATATTTTACGAATTTTCTAATTCAGCTACCTTTGTTTTTATCACTGCTGAATAGTGTGAATATTTGCATGTAAAATTCTTTTTGCAATATGTTTATAATTTTTATTCAATTTTTTAATATTTATATTAAATTCTACATATGTGAACGAGGAATCACCGATTTCAGTCGTAACAAGCTCACCAACTTCAGGTTTTATAGTTTTTTTTTTTTACAATTTTCCGACATATAATTAGCTTGGTAAAAATCAACTTGTATATGATGGTCAGGTTGAGACAATGGCCACCCAAAAACTTAAATTGGGCGGGTTTTAGTTCAAAAAATTATATTTAATTTAGGTTTTTTTTTTATGTTCACTTGAATACATTTTAAATCTCATAAACTCAAATTCCATTACTTTATTTTAAATTCTAAATTATAATAGTAATAAATTATTTATTTTAAATGCGTAAAAGTATCATTTTTCTAAGTTGTTTCCACAAAATATTTTAAACAAATAATGTGGTTATTAGGATTTGAACCAAGACTTTAAAACAATCAAATAACACTTTTAACATTAAACTACAAGTCATTTGTTATAGAAAAAATGTGTCTAATTTTTTTTTATTTAACTCTTTTAGAAGGGGTTTGGGGTACATTTAAAAGAAAAATTAATGTCCCTAAAGCCCCTCCTCGGTCTTAGTTGGGTCCGCCCATGGGTTGAGACTAGCTTTGATAGTTTAATACTTATTACTAGACTTGATTATGTTGGATTTATATTAAGGTTATAATGAGTAATAATATTGATAACAATGTGTCTTGATGTTTTAGGACGATAGTGAGCTCGTGGTTGAAGTTACCATCTTTTTATTGTTGAGAATCGAGATAAGTAGATTCATGCATGATATATGTATTTCACTATTAAATTACTTTTAATTCGAGTTATGTAGTATGTTGAATGAAAAGTACATAAAATTGATTTGTTTTAGTCTATTACAATATTTTGTTAAGTAAAATCGTTCTTTAAAATTATTTATAACAAAACTTAATTTATTAAAAACTTGTTTTATAAGTTGTCTTAAAAACAAAAACTTTAATTAAATTATTTTAAGTCAATTACTTTGAAATAATTATTAATTATTTAAATGTGATTTACGGAAGCTTATAAATAATTAAAAGTTGAAGGATGGTTTTACATGATTTGACTCATTGTCTGTAGTAATGTTATGTTGTGTTATGTTATGGAAGACTAGCCTGATTTTGTGCACATATAATTTTAATGTTAATGATTCTTGTGGGATACAGTGCCGCCCTGAATGATGTTGTAGGCTTGTTGATCAGCTACGATGGTAGTAAAACTTCCCCAAAAAGCACTGCCTTCTAGCAACAAAACAGTCACTATGATTCTGCAAAATATAGGACCACCATCAGTCTATCTTTCTTTCCTTTCACCTCCCACTCTTCCGCGTCGCTCTTTTGATATACATGCAGAAACAAACATAATGGATGTCACACCAATTTATGGAATGATTCAAGTGCCCATCACTCTCACTATTGAGTTGGATTTTGGTCCAAAATTCCTTCTTCGTTCTTCAGTTTCTAAAGCACCATGTGTTAGAAACCTCATTGATACCTTCATTTGTTAACTCCAAATTTTTCTCCTTTCCCTTTATATCATGATAAACCCTTGTGTGACCACTATTGGTTACTTCAATTGGTAAAATTTATCGATCTACTGGTAAATTTTTTTTGAAATAATAAAACGTCTCGGAATCCCGCATCCGATACTTTAATAGATCAATTTTACAATGCATTTACATCACGTAAGAATTGGCAATGCCGCCAATTGGCCTTTCTTCATTTTCTTAAAATATTTTCCTTGGCTTTATTCTGCATTGCGATTTTTTTTTCTTGGTGCATTTTTCAATCTTACTGTTTTGAATCCGACAAACCTAGCTATTAAAATCTCATTTCAATTAGAATATTACTAGTTATCAAAATCTCATTAAATTGTTTCAATTAGAACATATCCTAATTGCATTGGTTTAACCCACTAATAAAACGATATCTACCATTTATTACCCGCTTCCACTACCCCATCTAGTATTTATCTATCCGCTTCCACTACCTTGCTACGTCAAAACTACAAGTGAAGAAGAACTTCATAATCTCATGCATTCAGCTGGTATCAGTTACTAATAAAAAAACCAAATAGAGATAAGATCTTTAAAATTATAATTATTCCAAAATTTTAAGCTCTAATTTGTTGTTGTTGTTATTATTATTATTATTATTATTATTTAGTTATTTTTCTAAGTTTAATGGTTTTGTTGAAGTTGAATATT
Source organism: Citrus australasica (assembly GCA_029618585.1). Taxonomy (NCBI): domain Eukaryota; kingdom Viridiplantae; phylum Streptophyta; class Magnoliopsida; order Sapindales; family Rutaceae; genus Citrus; species Citrus australasica. Next base: position 18,716,440 of record JARCIV010000001.1, read on the forward strand.
ATATGAGATGAGTGTTCGGAGAATTTATTTATTAATTTTCTTCGTAAGTGTAAGAAGAATTTATTTATTTATTATAAGTGTAAGAATTTGTTAGCAAGCATTCAACTGTATTTGTTTGTTCACTCTACAGAAGCAGTGTCTTGTGATCAATTAATCGAATTATTTAAAAAAAATAATATTCATACCCAAAAGAGGCCATGCATGTCACATTATTCATGCATAGCCCAAAAGACAAAAGCATTTCGGAACCACTAATTAAAAGCGCTTTTAAATTGCTTATCAATCAGATGCCTTATCATACCCATCTGCTCGTTGAAAAAATAGCATATTAGTATGTTATTTTGAGGACACATTTTGAGTGGGATTCATTTAACAAAAGTGAAAATATTGAGAGGTTCGGATTTTACTCCGTGAAAACTTCAAAATGATATATTTATTTACTCAAAATGATGATTGGGAGAATGAGAAATTGACTCTTAAAGTGCACCCCTGAAGTTAAAAAATTAAAACGAAATGAAACTTATCGCAGAAGGAAAAAATAAGTTAAGGGATCTGTGTTTATATATAGATATTTATCCATACATGAGCAAGAATTGTAGGGATAGAGGCTCTCTCCACACGCGTGTGCACGAGGTGCAAATCCGAGATCGATTTGGTTGAACCCGCTCATCCTGCTTACACGAATGTCGGCCCCAAATCACCTAGTCCCGCATGGCCACATTTTTTATTTCCTTTTAAATTTTCTAAGAGTTTTCACAATTAAAATCAAAAGTAATTTTTGATTTATGAATAAATATTAAACTGTTACACAATTGAAAATTTTGAATTCAATAGGCTATTACAGATTTGAAATTTTCAATTCAATGAAATGTTACAGAAACTAAAATTAAATCATATATTGAATTCGAAAATTCAATTTTATACAATAGTTATATACCCTCATGTGTATAAAAATACAATCTTTCTCTTCTATTTTTATGCAACAAAACACACATAACACTTAAAATTTCTTTTTCTTCCTCAGACGTTCTGTTTTGATTGAGAATCTACACTGTTGTTGTTAGCCGGAATTATTTGTGCGTGCTTGACAAATAATTTATTTCCGTTGTATCCTAAAAAATAAATACCAACGAACCTAAAAACACCGTTGTAGGTGATAAATCTGTTTTAAGACCTCAGATTTTCCCGTTTAATTTTTTTTCTTCCGTTTATTTGTTGTTGTTTCCACGATTTCCAGCAGCTGTTTTATTAATTTTTGCTGTTGTTTCAATTCTGTTGTTATAGAATTCCCGTTCTTTGATAACTTGATTATTTTTAATTGTTCACTCACTGCAATTTTTTTTTTTTTTTCAATACTGCTTTGTTCCTCTGATCTTCAATACTTCTATACTCTTGTGCATCAATAGGATCAGAAGTCTTTTTAGCATCAAATACTGAAGGATCTCTGTCAATGTGATCATGATCACGATCGCGATCACCATCATCACCACAAATCACATTGTCCTTGATCTTCTCAGTAGTCTCCTTAGCTGCTTTCCAGGCACCATCCATTGTCTGCTTCACCGTGTCCCCAACATTCTCTGCTGTCTCTACTGCCTTTCTTGCTCCATCTTTCACCTTATCAGCTACAAATCCTGTCACCCCACTCGGTCTGCCGTCGTCCACGTCTAATGCTTCTTGCTTTGCCTCGTATAGGCCATCCCTCGAGGCCTCGGTCCCAGCTTTATGGTCCGTCGATTCTGCCACTGCATTGCTACCCAGCATTTTAAGATCATTGATGAACACTAATACCGCAAATGAGTATACATACTTATTGAATGTTAAGTACCAACAAAACGAAATTAAATTCGAACTGTTGATATAGGCACAAGAGATTTTACGAATTGAACCAATTAAGAACAAGCAACAGATCAACAATTAATAATTTTTTTATCACTTCCGAGACTAGTTGTCATATTTGCTTTTACTAATTGATCTCTTATAAACTCAACTTGCAAAAATTATAATATTCCTAATAGAAATTAAGCTAAATTTAGCAATCAAGAAACTAGCGTATAAGTGTACAAAACTCAATTCGACCTCTAGATTATAAAAAACAAAAAATAAATAAATAAAGAAAAAGAAGGCATGCACATCTAAATCTATTAAGAATTTTTTTTTTCCCCTTACTTCACTTTAAGAATCTAAAAAATAAATGGAGAAAATATCAATGTAGATGCCCTCTAAAAGTAGTAAAAGCAATAAAGATAAGGGCATATGAATAATATACATGAGCATGCTCATAAGCAGAGGAAAGCCACCGAGATATAGAGATTCTGCTCGCGGAGTGGAAGTAGTGATTAGGAAAGTCTTTTGATGAGGTCTTTGAGATGTTAATGGTAATCCTTTTTCCCCAAAATAGTGCTGCCATTTTCTTAACCTCTGTGTGCTTGCTTTTGCTCGTTGGTTCTTCCTTGTCTCCATTTATTCTATGCTTGTCCTCGAATACGATGGGAATGTCGTGTTTATTGACGGACACGTGGATCGAATTTTGACATGTGTCACAGCTCTAATTTCACTAACTATTGTAGTTTCTCAACACATGTTGTTTAATAATTTTTTTATTTTATTTTTTTATGCTTAGATGATTAATTTTATTTGCACGGTCCACTGGGCTCTAATTTTATGTCCCACTTGTTTTTTTTCGGATCATCGATGGTAGTGGGCTTGTTATTGAAACGTATACCGAAAAGTTTAAGTTTTTTTCGGTTGTCACCACTTTTACCGGAGCACGTTCGTCCTTTTACTGAATCTACCTGCGTTTTTAAAGTGCGTTTGATACTCTATATTTTATTAGAATAATGATATAGCCATAAACTCTTGTATAAATTTATTTTGTATAAATTGATGTGGCGTTAATTCATTGGTTGAATTAAATATCTCTTGGCCCACATGATTTATTTATATTATTTTATATTTTCATTCAACCAATGAATTAATGCCACATCAGTTTGTACAATATAAATTTATACAAGAGTTTGTGGCTGTATCATTACTCATTTTATTATATTGTATTGCATTAATAATATATTATAATAATATTATATAATATTTGATGCTATATTATATTGTAAATTTATATTATGTTTGGTGTTGCACTGTACTACATTAATTTCTTGTGATTAATTTAATATTTATTAGTACTTAAAAAAAATACTAAACATAAAAGTTTTAAATTTTAGGAATTTAACAATTTTTTTAGTGTAAATGTTAAAAACATCATAATTCTTCATTAAGATCGACGTTTATATCTTTTAATTTTTAGAAGCATAGCATTTATTTTTAGTATTTTCTAAATATATAACTTGTTAAATATCGAAGCAAATAATTTAATCAAATAATTTCGAAATAATTTAACAACAAAAATAAATTGTTAAAAACTATACAATTAGTTCAAAAGTCATCTTAGAATGACATAATACAAATCTATGTACACCACAAAATAATCACGAAATAATAAAGTGACATAATTGTTATAACTTATTTACTAACAAAATAAATTGTGCTAAATAATCCAAGTAAGAGTTTTGTAGCATATGTAATAATATTTTATATTATTATTAATTTTAAATTAATATATTGAAATTTATTCGTATTTAAATATTTATTATTTGTTATATTAAATTATTTAAAAATAATTAATTTTTATATGTTAATTATTATAATATAATTAAATAATGTAATATTATGTTATATTTTATGTACAATTCAAGTATTTATTATTAGTCATATTAAGTATAAATTTATTAATAAATTATAATGTAAAAATAAAAAATAATATTATATTATAAATTAAAATAAAATATAATATTATTAAATAATAAATCATAAATTTATTAATATAATGTAAAATAAAAATTAATATTATTATTTTATTATTATTATTATTATAAAAAAAAAGTTGGAAAAAAAAAGTGGAAAAAAAAAAAGACAAGCTAATGCGGCAACCGCCACATTAGCACAGTCCCTTAATGCATTGCGATTTCTCAGTTCTCACCCAACAAAGGATAGCATTAGTTTAGTGAAGAACAGTTTTATAATGCCGTGTAATGCTGTCTTCCAAACACACCCTTTAAGGAAATCTTTATCTGATTCATGAGTTCCTTCAAACTATCACGTTCTCCAATGCTGTGGGTGCGAGAGTTATAACTTCTTTGTAATTGGAAACTATTGTCAAAATCCCAATCAAACTCCCCAGAAGGTCACCTTTAGCAGGATATGATCGAGCTGAATTGAACTTCGGGCTTAGTCTATGATCCATCTGATCCGGCGATTAAGATCCAAGAGCGTATTCAAGTATTGGTGTGGCTCAAATTTACTCCTCTTGTAAATTTGACTCTTTAACATTGGCTTGGCTTGAGCAGCTGTTGATAATTAATCTTCCAGAAAAAAGAGCATCCATTATAAGTGGTGGTGCGAGAGCAAATTATGAAAAGTGAATAATGGAGAACCTGGTATTGATGTTCTAATATTAATACAGCTATAAAATACGGTTGTAAATTAATAAAATCCTAGTTGCGATCTTGATTTAATGATGGTATTCGAGGGTTTGGGTGAATGAAAAGGAGTGATTGTGAGGTTTTGGATGTGTTCTTGGTACTGCGCACAATGATTTTAGAAAGTTTTGATGACTGACTTACCCTAATACAATCGTAATTGTACTAGACTACTAGATAATTAAAGATGTTACACTTACATGTTTCAATGGACTTTATTAAGAATAGAGGCTTACTTTTGATCAGAGAAGACTTTATAGTGGTAAAGGGACGATAATAGGTGTTGTTTTGGCCTTGTTTGTTTGTGACTTAAGATAGAGTGTCTATGGCGGTTTCAATAAAAAAAAAAAAAAGAGATTTTCTCCTTGATTAATGGTAATTACAGGTTGTAAGGTTGCTCTTTATAGTTGAGAATTTCAGGAAATCACGGAGAATAGGATGCTACGGTTCTTACCTTTTTAATGGTGAATAAGGGCTCCATTTATAAGCTCTATTTACAATCCTACAAGATGGCAAAAATCCTTGAGCAAAAGAGAATTTGATCATGATCTTATTCAATGGTAATGATTAAGAGATAAGGATTTCCTCTTTAGATAAGATCATGACTATTTAAAAATTTGAGTTCTTTATTTATCCACCATGCAATACAGTTTATGAGATTAAATTAACCAAATTAGAACTTCTAAAAGGCTTAATGTCTTTAATTAACAAAATGTTGGCTCTATTAGCAATAGAGTCCCCTTAAGTGACTTGATTGGGTTTGTTCCCCAGTTTGAGTCGTAGGAAAGTCGCATTTGTTGTGAGAACTTGTGTCTCCCAGTTCAAGCAGAGATTTCTAATCTGGATTGTGGCACGATCTTAAAAGTGCCTCCCACAGTTAGAACCCTCCACAAGATACCTCGTGGTTAAGAAAAAAAAAAAAAGGCTAAATGAAATTAGAACTTCTCTACTAGCCTATTTTATAATGCATTCTCTTATGGCCCAAGTACCCTTTAAGTGGGCTTGGCCAATGTTTCATTACGCCTTACTTATAAATACATGTGCCTTCTAAACTGCAACCTAAAATAGATGTCTTTGTCTAATAACTTAGGTCAACCATAAATATATACCTTATAGTTTAGACTCGGATCTTTGAATCTAATGACGATTTTTAGGTAACAACAGTAAGGGTGGGCAGAACTGAACCGAACCCAAAAATTTTGGTCCGATTTGACTTTTTGGCAGTTTAGTTTGGTTTTTTTTTCTTGTAAAAAAATTGGATATTTCGACTTGGTATAAAATTGAATGTTTTAGTTCGAATCGAACCTAAAAATTTTGGTCCAATTCGATTTTTTGACAGTTTAGTTTGGTTTTTTTTTTCTTGTAAAAAATTGAATATTTTGATTTAGTATAAAATTGAATGTTTTAGTTCGATTTTTGGTTTAAAATTTCAAATTTCAAAACCGAACCAAAAAATTGAAAAAATAATTTTTAAATTAAAAATGCCACATAGTGTTTAGGGATTGTCTGAATCTAATCGGTTCAGTTTAATTTTTTTCAATTTAGTTTGGGTTCAATATTTTATAAATAAAAAATTAATTAATTAATAACGAAACTAAACCGAATAGAAATATTCAAATTGGTTTTTTAAAATTCGCAAACCCAACCGAATAAAAAATTTCCAAAGCGGTGCCAACCCCTAAACAACAGCTTTCAAATAGTAAGAAAATGATATATTCTATTTCCATGGACTAAATTTTCAACGACTTAGGTTTCATTCCCTCAAGATTTCAAGCTTGTTAGGTATGGCTGTTGATTTTGCTTCTGGCATTATTATTTGTTTGCTTCTCATTCAGTCATGCACGTTTGGAAAATGATAAGTGGACTTTTTATATGCAATTGTATTTGCTTTCAAAGTTGAAGGGTTAAGATCAAATTAATATCAATGAAGTCAAAAGGCAAACAATCATGTCCTCGCTTGATTGACAGGATACCAAAAACAAACCTAACAGAAAGGAAATTAATATAAAATATTACATGCAAAAGCATCCTTTTAATGCAAAACTTTCTTCAATGTTGCCCATTATTCGACTAAAAAGAAACCTAGTCCTAAGTACCTAGCTTTGGTAGGTAGGAAGAAAATTTTTATATATTTTTTTTTTTTTGAAACTGATTAAACATCAGTTGGTTACTGTATTACACAGAGATATATACAACTGCTATGACAGCAGGGCATTACACTGATAATTACAATCAGATATATATACATGAGACTTATATTATGACATTTATCCTATGAAGTACATGCCCATCCAAATACCCCTCATAGAAGAGGGATGCCTCCACTCCACTCGCATTTCGCAAGGGAGAAAGACGTTGTAAGAATGCTCCGCACAATTAAATTTAATTGAGGGAGTTTTTTGAGTCCGTGGGGACTCGAACCATTGCCCTCATAGTCATGCTTAACTTTGAGGGCAATGGTCCACCACTGGACTACAAGCCCAAGTGGCGAAAATTTCTATATTTGATTTTAAAACATTCACCTTTCCTTTTCATTTCATCTTTAAGAGCCGTTTGTGAATTCAAAAAACTTAAAACAGTTATAATTCACGCTACATTCATCCTTTAATCATTAAAAATCATTCACATTTAATGCAGAACATTTCTCAGAAAAATCTTATCAATTTAACTTACTAATGCCTAGTTATTCATAAAACATTTATAATTGAATATGTGGAATTTTACGTTCTTCTCTCTCAAGGAAGCCATTAATAAGTATTTTTCATTTGTATTCAATATTATTAAGATGCAAACAAGCAAACTTACATCCTTGGTAAAATTTAACGGGAGATTGTTAATTTTTCCTTTACTGAAATTTATATATATATATCACTTATTTTTTAGAGTTTTCATAATATTTAAAAGTTTCCTTGGCATTAAAAATTTGAAGGGAAAAAAAGATAAATGGGTCATTTATTTAATAATTTATCTTGAGAATATATATAAATTTAAAAATAAAAAAAGTATAAGAAAAATATCTTATTATTACTTTTTTTCACATTAAAACATATATTTTCTTATTTTTAGTATTAATTTTTTATTCTAATTTCCATTGATATGATTTATTTAATTTATAACTGATTTAAACAAAAATACATTTTTTTATGGGAACAAAAGTACATTTAAAAACAAAGATAATATTGTAAAGATTAAAAACAAAGATAATATTATAAAGATTTTTTGTAAGGAAATTATTGACTATTATAGAAACCATAAGGAGATAAGTGGCATATATTATTGAGAAAATGACACTGAGCCCCCTAACGTTTGTAAAAGAGGACATAAAGCTCTTTAACATTTAAAAAAAATAAAACTCTCATTTTTTAATAAATTCTATTTATTTTTAGTAAATTTATTTTTAATTTATAATTACTGTTATGTCTCTATAATCAACAAATCAATAAATTGACTTAAAGCAATGAGCCCCCAATTTATACTTCGTATTTGCCCAATCTACCTTTCATCCGTATATAAATTTATGTAATATCACATTTTGCCCAATTTATTCTGGAAGAAAATAAATGTAATTTTAATTTTATTTATTATTCATCATTTTTTTATCATCTTATTATTGGAAAGAGTATATTCATAATCTAGAGTGAATAATTTGGATAAAAAATAATTACATCTTAATTTTAAGTTTTAAATAAAAAAATTATTGATTTCATTATACGCGTCATTAATGACATGTCATATATTAATATATTGATTTATTTATTATAGGGACATAATTGTAATTGTAAATTAAAAATAAATTTACTATTAAAACAAATGAAATCTATATATCTATATAAAGCTGGGACTACAAGAGGTGATGTGACATTACTATTTTTCATCTTCTTATATTTTCTATTATCAATTATATTGGTTGAGATTAAAAAATAATTACATTACAAAATATTAATAGAAAATAATTATTAGATTACAAAATATTACATGTCTCTTCCTCTTTCTATTTAAATTCAACAATATGTAACCCTTAATAGTAATTAATTGTAAGTTTTGAAACATACATTTATTTTAGTAAGCCAACAATTAAATTTTAGTAGCTTAAAATACATTAACTAATTAATATAGGAAGGAAGATTCCTTCATCTGTCCTCACGAATGCCATTAGTGCCTAATTTTAATGCTATAATCTCATATTTAATTATGCAATTTTTTATTTAGTGTCTTTTGGCTTCTTCAAACTCTATAAACGTTAAATATTTAAGATTTGTTATGTTCGAGTTTTTTTTATTATTTAAACAATATCCTCTGTAGAAATATTCTTGTATTTTTATTTTTAACTTACTTGATTTTTTTAGTATTGTGTGCTTCATGGAGTACTCTTTTCTTCATGAGTTGAACAATGATAAAGTTAGTTGGATGATAATGGTTAAGATTTGTAAGATGTGGGAGTCTGTAAATACCAAGAAAAATGAAGAATTGATTAGTGTGAACATGATTTTTATCGATAAAAATATAGTATACAAAATTTCTTCGTTCATTGTTTTCTCTAATTTTTTTGCCCAATTGTGTTTACACTTACTGTAGCATTTTTTTTTTATAGGAAAATCTAATACATGCAACAATTAGAAAAAAATTAGTGACAAGGTTTAGACACATGTTGAGTGAGGGTTTTTTATACACTGTCAAGAATTTGAAAGTTGTTTCAACTACAGGCGAGTACAGACCACTTTCAAATCAATATAAGATTATTTTCTTGGTTATAACTTCGCTTAAGAGGTTAGAAGAATGAACTGTTAAGATTCCAATCAATGAATTCTAATTAATATCTCCGAATTTAATTGATATACGTGTGAATGATAACACAATCCTGTCAGGTATTTTTTTAATTATTAATGTTTATTAATATTTAAGTGTACATTAGAAATTATTGATCCTTACGTTTTAATATGTTTATGTTATTTTTCTATAATATTACAAATGTTATCGGAATTTTATGTGGTGTGGGTGATATTGAGATTGTTGGAGCTGGTTGGAAAAAAAAAAGATATAAAAGTTCTAACAGATTAGTAAGTTGAATATAATTTGAAAATTATCAACAATTACAAAAAGTATAAGGTTTGTACATATACACTATACACATTAATATATATTTTTAAAGCTAACAAAAAAAAATTAACTTTCATAAATAACATTAGTTTTGTAAGATTGCCTAATCTTAAAAAAAAAATTTATATTTTTTATCAGTTTCATCAAATGTAAAATAAGAAAAAAAGATAATATTAATTTTTTTTTCAAAACCGTGCGAAGTGCGGTTTTATTTCTTAGTTTATTAATAAAAAATAAAAATTACATGTCTTTTTTAAAATGTTAAGAGATTTTATATCCCTTTTCACATACGTTAAGGGCTCAATATCTTTTTCTCTATATTATTTTCAATAGAGTACTGGCAGTCCCTCAAATTTAACACATAAATCAATTCAGTGAAAACATTCATTCTAATTGCAGGACGAGCTAAGAAGGGAAAAAAAAAAATTCTAGACTTTCACATTCCTTATTATAAATAGCATAAATAGCAAAAACAGCCTGTGTATACAACATTTATCTGTCAGTACAGAGCAGTGACGAATTGTTTTATGAGAAACCAAGTCACTTGCTCAAGCTTTCACCCCAACCTTTGAACAACTGTTGCTTTACAGGTATACCACTATACCTCCCCAAACAAGAAAAGAGACTTACAAGTTACAAAAGAAAACACAGTATCGAATTTCTTTGCTAAGCAGCATCAATTCCGATACCATCTAGCCATGTAACAACTTCTTCGATGAAGGGTCTCCGTCTTGGATCCTGGTCTATGCATTTACAGGCAATCTCAAGCATTTCTAAGAGCTGCTTCTCACGATCCTTGTGCCGTATTGATGCATCTATAATTTCAACCTCCCTTTTTTCGGACTTCATCTGGAATACCCATGATACTAAATCCCTGCAATTTTTTCCTTTGCATACTTCAACAGGCCTTCTACCAGTAAGAAGCTCAAGAAGAACGACGCCAAAACTGTAAACGTCACCCCTGCATGTTGCTGTTAGTGTCTGACTGTATTCAGGAGGAATGTAGCCTAAGGTGCCGACCAAATCTGTTGTGACATGAGTATCATAAGGACGAAGCAGCCTTGAGAGACCGAAATCAGCCAAATGAGCTTCAAATTTTTCATCCAGAAGTATGTTGCTGGATTTTACATCTCTATGAACTACATGCGGCTCGCAAACCCTATGCAAGTAAGCTAATCCACGAGCAGCGCCTTGAGCTATCTTAAGTCTTACATCCCATTTAAGTACCGAATCCTTATCAACACTCTCATGAAGCCAATAGTCCAAGCTTCCATTCTCCATGTAAGAGTAAATTAATAATCTGTCATTACCATGCCGGCAATAACCTTGAAGAGAAACAAGGTTTTTATGCTGAGCTCTTGAGAGGGCTTCCACTTCTGCTTGGAATTCACGCTCCATCTGACCGCAATCCCCAGAAAGCCTTTTCACTGCAGCTTTTGTGCCGTTGGTAAGAGTCGCTTTGTACACCAGGCCAAATCCACCACAACCAATTATGTTTGCTTGGTTGAAATTGTTTGTAGATTTTAACAAGTCTGAAACAGTGAGATCCTTGCAGTCAGAGTTCTGGAAAAGCACCAATTTTGATGAAGCAAGTGCTTCAGATAATCTCTGCGGCCGGCCCAGATCCTCATCAAGATCATCAATTGGGCACCCGCTATCTCTCCTTGACATTTTAAGCAGAGTAACTGCTAATAGTAATGCAATTCCAACACCTATACTGAATGTTATGGCAATGATGCTGCCTGGACCAAACTTACTGTTTGAACCAGATGGAATAACAGGCTTCAGCTTAGCATGCATAGAATCACAAGGAGAATCTATTTCCCCACAAAGACCAGGGTTACCCTCAAAGCTTGAATTAGGAAAGCTATAAAACTGTCCTCCGGTTGGAATTGCTCCCTGCAAGTGATTATTTGCCACACTAAACTTTGACAGGAATGTGAGTTTCTCAAATGATCCTGGGATTGACCCATGTAGATCATTGGACGACAAGTCTAAAACTTCCAAGTTCCTTATCTCCGAAATGGAACTAGGGATGGTTCCAGTAATGTTGTTCCTGCTCAAATCTAACACATGGAGATGCTTCAGTTGTCCAATTTCAGGTGGGATTGTTCCATTTATCCTATTATTGCTCAACAATACTGATGGGGGGAAACTTGAAGCCTGGTTGTATGGCAGACCATTAGCACTCCGGTTGCGCTTTACATATAATGGAATGCCAGCAGAAGTGGTGGGGTTGGACGAAGTGCAATTTGAAGAAATAAGGTTCTTCAGTTCCGTTAAGCCTTTTGGAATATCTCCCGTAAGAGTGTTATTTGAGAAGTCCAAATAGAACAAATTCTCCATCTGACCAATCCAAGGAGGAATATTACCATCCAAGTGATTCCAGGACAAATCGAGAACTTGTAATTTCTTGCACCTCAACAACCAAACTGGGATGTGGCCCTTAAGACCACAATTTCCAAGTGCTAAAACCATCAAGCTTTCAAAACCACCCACATTTTCTGGAATTTCCTCACCAACAAAATTCTTTGTAAGGATAAGAGTGGTGAGATTTTTGCACTGCTGCAGAACAGAGAGTGTGCCGGATAGGTGGTTAAAGCTATTGTTTGACAGTGAGAGAAACAAAAGAGATGTTAGCTTTCCAAAGCTCTCAGGAACTTGGCCACTTAATTCATTCTTAGCCAGACTCAAAATTTTCAAATCATGGCAATCGGATAGGGAATTTGGAAGAGGCCCAGAAAAATGGTTGGTAGCAAGATCAAGGGTACAGAGACTAGACAATCCAGAGAAATTGAGATCAATAGGGCCAGTTAAAGAATTGTTTCGAAGATCAAGTACATGGAGCTTTGAGCATAGAGACAAACTCAAAGGCAGTGGTCCAGAAAACGAATTTGAGTGTGCAACAAAGAACTCTAGTTGTGTCAGGTTCCCAAATACGTTAGGAAGTTTACCTGAAAACTGATTTCCAAAGATAAGCAAGTGTCTGAGACTGGTAAGATTACTGATTTTCTCACTTAACTGGCCCGAGAAGTTGTTCCCAGAGAGAGAGACATGCTGCAATGATGACATTGAATACAAAGAATCCGGAAGGTCACCTCCAAGCAAATTGTTATCCACATGTAACTGTTTGAGAGAGGGGCTGTGATCCAAGCCTTGAAGACTGCCCATGAAATGATTCATTGACAGATCAAGAATCTGAATCTCTTTTGAGGCACTCCAGATTCGAGAATTAAGCTTGCCAGTGAATGAATTATTGCTTATGTTGAAAACAGCAAGATTTGAAAACTCCCCAAGTTCGAATAAGCTTCCATTGAAGGAATTGCTAGACACATTCAATGACTGGATCAGGTTCAAACCAGCAAGCATTCCCGAAACTGGTCCTGATAGCATGTTATGGCTCAAATCAAGAACTTCCAGCTGCTTCAAATTTGAGAGCTCAACAGGCACTACCCCTTCTAGATGATTGCAAGAAAGGTCAAGCAATTTCAGCTGATTCAAATGGCCTAAAGAACGTGGAATGATCCCTTTCAGACCCTTTTGGGGCAGAATCAACATGGTCACTCTCCCAGCATTTGATCCAGTGCTCCCATGTCCACAGACAACACCATCCCATTGACAGCACATGGATTCATTAGACCATGATGTGATGATAGACCCATTTGTGAGGTTTCCAGCAAATTCTTTTACAGCCAACAAATCACTTGGATCACAAGACTGAAAAGGGGTTTGGAGACCCAAACATGAACAAACAAAGAAAGCTAAGAACAGCCATTTGAGGCAAGTCATTGGAACAAATCCCAGCACCACCATTGCTGAAACCAAAGAACCCCAATTTAAAACAAGGCTAATAGTAATACAACCATAGAGTTATTTCACTCTGATACTGTTGAGAGCACACAACTTTTAACATTCGAGAAGAAGTCCAAATAAAGAACCTGTAACTTACATTCCCACATCCCAATAGAACGAACAGCGCTCAACTTGCAACTTGAAGATGAAGCATCAATATAAAGACGTCAAATTGAGATCAGCAATTCCCACCTGAAACCAAATCCCCAAAATAAAGAACTAGTTTAATCTTAATATGTTGATAAAAGCACCCGATATAGAAAGAAAACTTGCAAATGAAGAAAATTGAATGCCAAAAGTAGTAAAGAACCAACTAACAACAACTTGCAAGTACAGCAATAACACTTACCATAAAAGAAGAGAGAATGTCAATCGCCACAACCAGTAAAGCCGCCAACGGATATCTCAAGTCCCCACTAGGCATTAAAACCCTTGACCAAAATCAAGAGACCTAAAATAAAACCAATCCATGTACCACACATCCCAAAACAACCTCAAGAAAAGGGGGGCAAAAAAGAATCATTTTATTTTTTTCCCAAATGAATCAACAATTAGCAAGATCCCAAATCCAAAAAACTAAACACTAGAGATTTGAATGTGGGGGGTGCACACATGCAAGGTGAAGCCGTGAAGAAGAAGCAGAAGAAGAAAAAGATACCTAATAAAGGAAGAAACTTTAGTCGTCTAAACCCAAAAACCAAAATGCCCCATCACTTGTACATGAAGTAAGAGTCTCCTGTGAAGCCAATATGAGCGGTAAACACTTTTTTTTTTTCCACAAATGGGTTCTTTCTCAAATTTCAAAACTGGACGTCTCTCTTTCTTATTTTCAAACCCAAAGCCAAAAAAATATACATGAGATAGAGAATCTAGAGCAAAGGGAAAGGAAGAAGATATAGTTCAAATCGAAAATAGTCAGGAGGGACAACTCAAATAAAGAAGAATAGTGAGGGAAGCAAAGTGCCAAGTGCAGTACAGAAAAAGGAAAGTTCTTTCTCTTTCTCAGTCTCGATAGAATCTATATTTTATTTGTTTATTTATTGGACAAGGACACTGAGCAGTGACTTAAGGCTTGAGCTCAGTGTTTGAACCTTGAGCTGACTTTTTTGGACAAATTTTAACAGTTAATAAGCAAGTGTGAGTGTGTGACCATTAATAAGCTATCTCTGAACGTCAATACCTACATTTGTCTGTTTCTTTGAAAAACTATTACATTGTTTATTTCATTATGCTGGAATAAATTTGGATTCTTGTCCCGCGTTTTCAAGATGCGCGTGTTCACACACAGAAGCTTTCCAGGATATATTATTGTAAATTACTCTTATGTCTAATATAGTTTTTGAATATTAAATAATTTAATACATAAAAAAACTGTTGTATTTAGATCAGTACTATGTTTATTTCTTTTTTCTCTTTAAGGCTTTAAGCTATCCAAAGTACTTTTTTTGGCAGCTAAAGTACTACTTAATTTATTTAATTTTTCTTTCATGGATGTTTTTATTTTTCTATTTATTACTTCGTAAACAAAAATAAATATTTAAACTCACATATTAGCATATTACTTTGCGGAATGTGTTAGATTCTTCTTTGAAGGGATCGATTTCATTTCATATCAATTTTTGAAAGAGAAATTATTTTAATTTTTATTTGTGAACGGGGTGGGAGTAGATTAAGTATATGTGAAATCCTAAAAAAAAAAGACTAAAAATTGTATAAATGTCTCATGCTACTAAATCTCTCAATTCAATTTATGAAAAACCATTAACAAAATGTGTGTAACCGTCCTGCTTGCATGGAGACACTAAATGCAAGGAGCAGCAGAAAATATAGTAGTATATCGTGGCTGGAGGTGGAAGCACGCGCTTGGATAGCAAGTGAAATTGCAAAAAACGATGAATATGAAAGGTCAAAGGGATGACCGGCTATAACCGGTGGGAGCGAGCGGCGGTAGGCGGACGTCACGGGCAAATGCCAAATGGCGTAGATTAAGAGAATGTATTATTAATTCACGTGAACTCACCAAACCCACCTTTTTTTATTCTTCATCTTTTTTGAAAAAAAAAAATAATAATAATAAACAGTTTTATAACGTTTTCTTTTAAATAAATTATTATATATATATATAATTTATCTTATTCAGAATGAAAATAAGGTTGAACGTTCTTTGTTAATTAGAATTTTTTTTTTAAATAAAAGAATGTCACTACGGAGATTGGAGTCTCATTTCCTTTAATTTAATTGAAAATGAATAAACAATTTTAAAAAATTTGATTTTAAGAACAGAAAGTTCGGAACTAAAAATCATTGAAATTAATCTGACTCCAAAGCCTATGAAGCTCTCAATAATTGAGAGAAACGAACAAATTAATAAAACGATTGTGTTTGGTGCAGGGATTTGAAATATTAATACCAACCCCCACCAAACTTGGACTTTTAATGAGGAATGTACACAAATAGTATATGGTGGCCAGCAAAATTCTTCGGAGAAAAATGCACATTTTTTTATTCGAGATTGAATTTCTTTCAATGGAATTCTTGAAAAGATTATTTGTCTCTAGAAAAAGATGGAGAACGATGGGAGGTGGTGAAGCAGACATTAAAATTTTCCTTGCTAGCATGTGTGAACTATGATGCAATATGATATTAATTTTTAAGCTTTATTTGGTATTGTGGTAGTTCGCGGTTTTTAATTCGTAACTCATGCGAAATGGAGTCTTCAGGCGTCAATATATGTATAATTGATAGTAGTAGAAATAATCAATTTTCTTGCTTTGGTTAAGTTATAAGTTTTTACCAAATATTTTGACGGTCTAATTTTAGTAGCACAACCGCGAAAAAGTTAAACGAAAAAAGAGATAAATCTTATTGACTCTCTTTTTAGATAAGAATCATATATTTAAAAAAAAAGATACGTTTTAACACATCGTTAGTAAACATGAAAAGTGAATGATTTGATTTTCAAGTCATAAAGGATTGGGAGAGATGAAAACAAATTTGAAAATTGAAATGAGCTAAGAAATTGGTTGATTTGATTTAAGGTCATAATGAGGATACTAAGAGACCAATTGGAAGTTGAAAACAGGTCAAAAAATTGGTTTCCAGACGAGTCCTTTGTAAGAATTGGTCGAATAAAATAAATTTTGGCATTACAACCGAAGTCTTGTCCACCATATTAGTTAAATTACTAGTGATTTTACTTTAGTTGAATTATTAGTAACATTATGGGTGTGATTTTTTTTCAACCTAAGTATCGTTAAATGATGTGATTTATTGATTTCTATTAATTTTTTTAATAATTTGATATGACTTAATTCTACATGATACTGTACTAATTAAATATCTGTCCAAAAAAAAATTTACTTACTAGGTGATAGTTTAGAAGACAATAGTAAATTATCTAAAAGTTAATAATGCCGGCAGTGCATTATGCAATTTTAGCAGTTCATGATGGCACTTTTCTTTATTTGAGACTTTTTAGTAAAATGTGAGCACTCATGATTAGTCTTGCTAAGCAAGACTTACAAAAAGCCAAGAAATTTCGTCGCATCGATTGATGACATTACCCACGCAATTAAGCACAGCAATGATGGCCATGTCTAATTTCATGGGTTTTTCTGCTTTTTCAATCGTTGACATTGCTCAAAAGCTGGAAAAGCGGTTCAAAATATAGTCCACTTTAGCATGTTTGTGATCATGGTCATTGGTAATGGATGACAAAATTTATATCGATTTCACTGATATTTTGTGAAACTACCAAGGTTTCGGTTAGATATTAGGGTCCGACTGTGGCATTCAAGAATACTGTACTCCGAATCTTGGGCATTATTAGATAGTCAGAAAAAAAAAGGTCAATAAAATTTAATCATTTAATGTGCACAAGTTATGAGGCATGGTACCTATGAAATACTGTATTCATAGCCTAAATATTAGTATCGTACAAACAGATAACTCTTTAAACTAGAACTTGCATTTGTGGTATTGAGAAATTAAATAAATCACAGGTGAATGATTTTAGAATGATTTTATATTTTGAGAAGCAATCTCAACAGGAAAAATGGGAGAAATTTATAAAAATAGCCATAATTATTTTATCATTTTTTCAATTAACCATAATAATTTTTTTCTATCAACATTAGCCAAATTCAAGTCTTTCTTCTCAAATTACACTTCTTTACAGAGCAAAACCAACAACTTCTCTCCCATATCGTCAAACAAAACGCACCTTAACTTTCTACTCTTGAATCATCAACGACGGCAACAAACAACAGTAAAAGTCAGTCATAATTTATCCAGATCCAACACTAATCGGCATCACTTACTGGTATGGGTTATTTTCTCAACTTGCTGAAATTTTGGGTGAATCTGAGGTCTGGCGACGGGCTGCCTGTCGCACCAACATTTATTAAATCTGTATTAATTTGATCCGGATCTAAATAATTTTTTTTATAATTTCAGGCTTAATGGATTCAGTTGTACTTGAATTGTGTTACGATGGTTAGTGGGAGACATTAGAGGATGGCCGTATGGAGTATGTGAATGGTAAAAATCGAGCTTTTTTTGGTTGGGAAAAATTATCCGTTTGATCAGTTATTGGCAAGAGTATACGAGGTGTTACAAATAAATCCTAATGAATATAGTATCACAATGAAGACAACTTTGAAGTCTAGTAACACATTATATCGTATATGTGCACTGCCCATGGATATATTTGACGATGAAATGGTGAGGGTTGTGTTGCATATGGCATCCGACGTAGCCAATTTTGGATGCATTCCTATATTCGTGACCACATCACCTCGAGTTCCAAGTGAAGGTATTGAGCCGCATGTCGATACAGAAACTTCATTTAGAGCAAATATGTCTGACCCCGATAATGATGAAGAGGTGTTGCCAAGGACAGTATCGCTGCAGCAATATTATTCTCCAATCCACGACAATTATGACAACATTGATGATAACGGCGTTACGTTACAGGATGTTGGAGCAACGGTATTCCCAATAACGACATCGTTGGAGCAACGGTATTCTCCGTATCACAACAATGATTTTCGGGACAATGATGATTTTCATGATGAGACAGCGGGGGATAATGTTTGTGCAGAACCTTCTAATAATACGAGGGGCACTCATTTCAATAATGATGGTGATGATAGAGGAGCCGGTCCTTCGAATGTTCCGTCGGATCAGCATGAGGATGAGTGTGAAGATAATACTCCTGTGAATAACAGAGGCAATATACATATTCCTTCTATGGTTCGGTCGAGAAGGAGAATTGATCCCCTTACAAGTCTTACTCCAACTTTGCCTTCGAACATGGTTTCTCCAAGCTTTGTTAGCAGTTGTGACTCAGATGATATCAGTGTGGGTATGCTATTTGCTGAGAAGAATGAGTTTATATTACAACTACGCAAGGTGGCCTTTAGAGATAAGTATGATTTCAAGATTGCACGGTCTACTACAACACGTTTTGAGGCTCACTGTTCTTCAGAATCATGTAAATGACGTATTCGAGCAACTAGATGTTCGAACGAGCAAAATGTTCCTTGGGTGGTGAAGAGAATTGACAATGTACACACTTGTCATAATGAGGTATTGGTTGATGGACGTCATCAAGTAAGGAGCCGGGTTGTCGGTCATATTATCGCAGATAAATATATTCAAGACAAGAGGATTTATACTCCGAATGACATAAGAGCATATATGCAACAGCAATACGGTGTTCAGTTAATATATCAGCAGGCATATCGGGCGAGAGAAGTTGGTCTTGAAATAGTTCGAGGCAACCCTGCAGAATCATACAACTTGCTCCCTAAATACTCTCACGTACTAACTACAGCGAATGAGGGTACAGTCACTCACCTCGAGCAGGATGAAGACGGTAATTTCTTGTACTATTTTGTAGCACTCGGATCTTCCATCAAGGGTTTTATGCAGTACATTCGGCCTGTCATTGCTGTAGATGGTACTCATCTAAAGGGACTATATCGTGGAAGCATGTTCGTGGCAACATGTCTTGATGGTAACAATCAATTGTATCCGTTAGCCATTGGGATCATGGATTCAGAAAACAATGATGCTTGGGAATGGTTTATGATGAAGTTACACGGAGTGATTGGCGATAGACCTGAGTTGGTAATAATCTCTGATCGATGCACTGCCATTAGGAGAGCTATTCTTAAAGTATTTCACAATGCAAGTCATGGCGTTTGTTTTTACCACGTCAAAGGTAACATTAAGTCACAGTTTAGAATGTCCAAAGCTCTTTGGGATCAATTTGAGCCTACCTTTATTAATGCAGCAAAAGCATATGGCCACGAGGAATTTAAGAGACAACTTGAAGGGCTGTGGATGATCCACTCTGGTGCGGCTGATTACCTAGAAAATAATGTCGGTACGTGTAATTGGGCAAGGTCTCAGTTTGAAGGTAGGAGGTACAGCATACTTACCACCAACATTGCGGAGAGTGTTAATTCTTTCATGAGGGAACCTCGAAAATTTCCTGTAACTCATCTTGTTGATCACTTTAGGAAAACATTACAGCAATGGTTTTATGATAGAAAAATTGTGGCTGAATCAATGACTACTCGGCTAATAACATGGGCGGATGAAATAGTCACTGAGATAAGAACTATAGCTGAAAGAATGATAGTTCGACCGGTGTATCCGCATCGATTTCAAGTTGTAGGCGGTGGGCTTAAAGAAGGTTTGGTTGACTTGCAAAAGAGAACTTGCACCTGCAGAGTTTTTCAGCTTGATCAGCTTGTATGTGCTCATGCAATTGCGGCGTGTCTAACACACCGGGTGGATTTTATTAGCCTTTGCTCGGACTTTTACACTACAGAATCGTTGGCGATGGCTTATGCACAACCAGTGGAGCCAGTTGGTGATATGTGAAAAATCAAATAAAACAACTATCAAATATTTAATACTATAAAACTTATTAGTATAAAAAAAACACACCTGAACCCCGGACGTAAAGCCGTAAATATTGTATTTTTCGATGTTATGATCTGGATTTTGCAACCGAGTCCTCTTAAATTTCTCATCTTTGTCGCACAATGCATTGTCAAGACTGTCGTAAATTATTGTCCACGACAATAGACCCCATGGACGCTTTCGGAAGTATTCTATATCATCAACTTCATCAAGCCAATCAAAATTGATTTGAGAGTGATTTTTTTCTTGCATTGAGTACTCTGTCCGCAAAATAAAATAGCACAATCTTTAATGCGTCCATATCATCCATTTCCTCGAATTTCAACGAGGAAAATACTGCATCGAATTCGTTCACATAGATCTTACGATGCACACCGCCAAAATACGTATTCCGTAGCCTCTGCTGCTCCATTTTATCATTCTTTTGTTTGGTATTAACAGGAAATGAAAGTCCAGTAACCAAGCACCATTCGACAATTGACAAGCGAATCAAATGCTCACCAATTTGGAACCATAATTGATCCTCACGGCTATCTTCTTCATGGGCCACTTGCCTTAGTAAAAGATTGTGCAATATTACCCCACGAAATGGAAAACTTCGACACTCCAAGAAATGCCCAAATATATCCTTTTTGAACATATTCAACTGCCGCTTTGTTAATTTTTCCTGGATGACTTTCACGACCGAAGATAACTTACACATGCTCGAAATTCGACCAGGAAAGTGATCGGCATAACGAAAATACATCTTGCCTACATCGATATCCGGTGATTTTGATTTCGTCATGTATCTGTAATATTTATAAAATTATTACATTACATTTAAAAAAAAAATTAACTCGTAAAAAAAAAAGCCACGGTAAAATCTGGTGCGACAGGCACGACCTGTCGCACGAGAGCCGTGCAAGCTCGCCCGACAGGCCTGTACCCGCAATTCCCCTTCCCTTTCTCTTCTCTTTCTCTTCTCTTCCCTTTCCCACATGCATCTCATCCACCACCGCCATTAAACACCACCAACAACAACAACATCCCAAACAATAACAACAGCCCAAACAACAACAACAACAACAACAACAACCCAAACAACAACAACAACACCAACAACATCAACAACAACAACAATAACAACGACAATAACAACTCACCTAGGGTTTTCAATTTTTTCCTTTGATTTTGGAGATCTCCGAAGATTTTCAACGTGATTTAGCTTCTTTCAGCCGCCGACAACTTCCTCCGCTGCCGATCTACACCGCCGCCGACGATCTAGACAACTTCCAGTGATGAGATTTTGGTGAGAGAGGGAGAAATTTAGTTGAGTGAAATGTGAGAATGGGGAGGGTAATTTCGTCCACAAATTGGTGATTTGTCTAATGTTGAAAGAAAAAAGTTTGAGGGGTTAAAGTTGAAAAATGCCTAAGTTTTTTGGATATTTTTGTAAATTTCCTGAAAAATGGGCAAGTGCTATAAGAAGATTTATTAAATTTGGGAAAGTAAGTAGAGAGAGAGAGAGAGCAGGGCAAAGCTAGAGTTGAGAAACCGAGGGTTTATAATGAAAAGAAATAAAACTTGGGGATGCCTAAGCATAATTAAGATACCGCTAAAGCTGGACTATAATGAAAAGAAATAAAACATGTAGGGGCCAATGTTGTGAAACTATTTATAAAGTCTCCACGCCACTTTCGTAAAAGGCCCTATCCAACATGGATCTGCAGTCATTAGGCCTTCAGAAAAACACGCCAATGCTTAAACAAATGTCCAAAATGAACTTTGTCGTGGGCTTATTCGTGGCACAACAAGGTCCAATAACATTTATAAAATGCAAATTTCACAACACTTATAGTAGGGGTTGACAAACTCAATCTAATCCAGTGGACCGATCCAATCAAATCAAATTAAATTTAATTCTAATGGATTGAATAAATTATTGTGGGTTAATTGGATTGATTTTTTTAACCCAATAATAATTGGGTGGGGTTGGTTTAATTATGATGAACTCAACCCAACCTATACAATTACAACAATAATGATGACAACGATATATTAATGTTAGTGGACATGATGCTAGCTAATTATCTAAAAGGTTTGAATTTGGAATTCGAGAAAGAGATGTAGGAAGTAAGAAATAAAGTTTAGAAGCTCATTGTTGAAATTTTCTTAATTTTAAGGTAGTTGGTTTTTGACCTTTCTTTATCGAACTCTAGACAATGAATACAATTTTCATGTTATAACAAATTTATATTTGATTTCAATAATCTTCATTTCAAGTTTCATATTTTTATTTAATTTTTTTTATTTTGATTTGACATTTAACCCAACCAGCTCAACTGTTGTGAAAATTTTAATATACTCGCAAGCGCACGAATCTAGAAATAGAATAGTGATAACGAGGTCGAACCCACATGGATTGTTATAAATTGAAAAGTCTAATTTAAATCTAAAATTAATATTAATTCTAACCTAGTTGACCAAATTGAGTTTTAAGAGAAATTAAACTAAGGAAACATTAAAATAAAGGAGAATTCAATAAGATAAGAATTACCAAGGTTTCAGAATCCACCACTATTCAACTAGTAATTATCTAATTATTAATTAATTCCCAATTTTAGAGTGACAACTCGAAATCAATCTATGTCATCTCATGAATATAACAATTAAGCCCAAGTAATTAAAGCTAATGTAGATTCTTTTTCTGCTTAATAATATGATATCTAACAATCCCATGTAAACATATTGAATAACAAAGAGTCAAAGTTTTCCTAAGCATTCTATGTAAACAATTTAATGAAAGACATAAATCAAAGATAATCATGTATAAACTTTATATATCCAAGTATAGATTTAATCGAATATTAATCCTAACAATCAATAATGCATGACAGAATTGATGAAAAGATTTTAATAACATCCAATTAATCATGTGAAATAAAAACCATAATTATTAAAGAACATATATAGGGAATTAAATAAATAAAAAGATAATTATTTCATTGAATAGGGTTTCATCATTAACCTCAGTATAAGAAATTTAGCTAGACATACTTGAAATGAGAGCAACAAATAAAATAAATTCAGCCATAGAAGCCGAATTATTGCTGCTGTAATTGCTCTCTCTTCAAAGCCGAGTTCTGCTTCTTTTTTTCTTCCCCTCTCAGGCGGCTTGCTCCTCTCCAAAAGCCAAGAGCTTAACTTTCTTATATAGCCTTTAAAATGGACCCACCTTTTATTTGTTTTACTTTACTCACGTGTAAGCTTGCACTAGGATTCCTTTTTCCAATTGTAAAAGCCAAGTGTGGGCCCTTTTAAATTGCTTTCCAAATATTACAAAGCCATGCACGTGTAACTTAACTAAGCTAAAGCCAATGTTATGCTTAAATTCTTCTTCATGTGCTACATCAATTAATTTACTATCTTTGGTTTCCTCGGTTTCACTTCCACATGCTTGTATGTCTAATTGCTCTAAAATCAATTAATTAACGCTTCCAAAATTGAGCTCTCTTATATCCTTTTTTATCCATAATCTCCAATTAATCCCCTATTCAATAAAATAATTTAATTAATTACAAATAACAAATAAAAATAACTAGTAATTATATAATTATGGGTAAAATATGTATATAAATTATGCTCATCAAATACCCCCAAACTTAGATTTTGCTAGTCCTCGAGCAAAAATAAAACTAAAAACAAAAACAAAAGTAAGGAAACAGAAAGTAAATCCTAACTAAACCACTTTCGCAGGTGATCATGATTGCATTTAGCGTATGCAACAAGCCTTTAAATCCCTAGGTGGCCCTAGTGGACGAGTTATAGTCTCGTGAGGGCTTCAATGATGATACCCACAAACATCATTTAAAAAAAATTAAATTAAATCAAAAGAACGAAAAACTTTAAATAAAACATGAAAAATAGCCTCAAAGATTGCAAAAATTATATAGCTCAAAGAAAATTTCAAATATTGGTAAAGTTCTAACTTTAGTTCAATAATCAATCTCATCTCTCTTTCGATTCTTGTAGTGTGTATGTGAAATCAATTCAATCAAATCCATTCCCAAAATCCTCAACATCAATAGCCTTCGCCTTAAACAAAGAACAGAGTAGATCAAACTAATCTTATCATCTTGATCTCCATTTTTTTTTTCACAGGCTTTTATGTGCATTTTCTTTAGATTTTCTTTTTAGCACATGCACTTGATTTTTTTTCTCCTCTTTTTCCCTTTTTTTTTTAACCATAGTCAGGAGCTTTCACTCTACCCCTTAAGGTAGCCTTCTTCTCATGGTAGATTATCCTCTACATACTTGTGGTACATAGGCCCAAATTACTCAAGGATAGCTTCACTCTTAAGGGTTATAGGTAGCTATTTCTGACTTTGGCGCCCGTGTATACTATTTTGTATTGTGGAGATAAAAATCAAGACAAACAATCATTTACTCTATCTAAAATTCTCAACTCAGGCTGCGTCAATATCAAATTTCAAGTCAAAATTACGAAAGAATTGATATTGGTGCTCATGGTTTAAAGAATCACAATAAAAAAGAACTAACACAAGAATCAAGTATAAGCTAAGACAATATTCAACCTTTTCTAAAAACCATATTCATTGTCAATCAAATTCTTATCATTGGCTTTTCACATAAAAACAAAAAACACAATTTTTTTAAATTTTTGAATTTTTTTTGAACAAACAAAGTACACACTATTCCCACCCCCAAACTTATTCGGAACATTGTCCTCAATGTTTCACAAACAAAAGATATGCATGCAAACAATTGAAAGAGAAATAATAATTATAATAAAAACATAAATAATAAAAAAAGAAAGTTGGAGAGAACACACCTGGATGGACTGGGAAAGCTTAAAAGAAAATGCCGAATGAAAAGAAAACATTAGAAAAGAAAAACAAACAAAGAAAAGAAAACCTACTATTAAAATAAAATAAGAGTGCAAAGATGGACTTAATTAATCCTGATAAACAGGATCATTTAAAAGTATCTCCTCAACTTCTGGTGTTCTTAACTCTAAAAATGGTTTTAATCTTTGACCATTGACCTTAAATAAATCACCATTTTTAGGTTTTTCAATCTCAATTGCTCCATAAGGGAAGACAATACGAACTATAAAAGGACCAGACCATCGAGAACGTAACTTACCTGGAAAGAGATGCAATCGAAAATTATACAAAAGTACTTTCTAACCTGGTGTAAAGGATTTTCTCAAAATGTGCTTATCATGAAAGACTTTCATACATTGCTTGTAAATCTTAGTATTATCATATGCATCATTCCTGATCTCTTCAAGTTCTGCTAGTTGTAATCTTCTCTTGGAACCAGCCTGCTGCATGTTAAAATTAAATTTCTTGATAGCCCAATATGCACGATGCTCCAACTCTACTGGCAGATGACATGCTTTTCCATACACAAGTCGATAAGGTGACATCCCAATTGGTGTTTTAAAAGCAGTCCTATATGCCCACAATGCATCATCAAGTCTCAAAGACCAATCCTTTCTATCTGGCCTAACTGTTTTCTCTAGAATCTGCTTGATCTCTCTATTAGAAATCTCTACTTGGCCACTAGTTTAAGGATGGTATGGGGTGACAACCTTATGTGTAATGGAATATTTGTCCAAAAGAGTTTTGAAAGGTTTATTGCAAAAATGGGTGCCACTATCACTAATGATTGTTCTAGGAAAACCAAAACGAGACAAAATATTACTCTTCAAGAATTTCACTACAACCCTATGATCATTGGTTTTGCATGGAATAGCTTCAACCCACTTCGACACATAGTCCACTGCAACCAATATATACTGATAACCAAAAGATTGAGGGAAATGTCTCATGAAATCAATGTCCCATACATCGAAGATCTCAACCACAAGAATATGATTGAGTGGCATCATGTTCCTCTTTGAAATGCTACCCATAAGTTGGCATCTATCACACAAAGAACAGAAAATATAAGCGTCATGAAAAAGAGTAGGCCAATAGAAACCACACTGTAAAATTTTTGTTGCTGTCTTTTTAGCACTAAAGTGGCCTCCACAAGCTCGTTCATGGCAAAATGAGAAAACACTTTGAATTTTATTATCGGGAACACATCGCCTAATAATCTGATCAGCACAATATTTAAATAAATAGGGATCATCCCAAAAGAAGTCCTTCACTTTAGATAAGGACTTTGTTCTATCTTGCTTAGTCCAGTGCTCTGGGATTTGACCTGTAGCATGGTAATTAACTATATCAGCAAACCATGGTACAACATTTACACTCATAAGTTGCTCATCTGGGAAAGACTCATTCAAAGGTAAAGATTTTGGAATAAATTTAAGATCAAGGCGAGATAAATGATCCGCCACAACATTTTCAGAACCTTTTTTATCTTTAAATTCAATGTCAAGTTCCTGTAAAAGCAACACCCAACGAATCAATCTTGCCATAGCATCTTTCTTAGTAAGCAAATAATTTAAAGCAGCATGATCAGTAAAAATAATCACTTTGCAACCTATAAGATAAGATCTGAATTTATCAAGTGCAAACACCACAGCTAGCATTTTTTTTTCTGTAGTTGAATAGTTCAACTGTGTATCATTGAGTGTCATACTAGCATAATAAATCACATAAGGTACATGATCTAATCTTTGTCCTAAAACTGCTCCTACAGCATAATCAGATGCATCACACATAATTTCAAAAGACAAATCCTAATTAGGTGGCTGAATGATAAGTGACGAAGTCAACAATTTCTTAAGCTTTGTAAAAGCATCAAGACAGGATTCATCAAAGATAAAAGGTGCATCCTTAACAAGTAAATTGCATAAGGGTCTAGAAATTTTACTAAAATCTTTAATGAATCTTCTATAAAAGCTAGCATGTCCATGGAAAGATCTTACTTCTTTTATAGATTTGGGATGTGGAAGATTAGAAATTAAATCCACCTTAGCTTTGTCGACTTCTATACCTTTGCTGGAAATTATATGACCAAGGACAATACTTTGTTTTACCATGAAGTGACACTTTTCTCAATTTAGAACCAAGTCCTTTTCTTTACATCTCTGCAAAACTAATGTTAAATGTTGCAAACATTCATCAAAAGAATCTCCATAAACAGAAAAATCATCCATGAACACTTCAAGAAATCTCTCAACCATATCAGATAAAATACTAAGCATGCATCTTTGAAAGGTAGCAGGTGCATTGCATAAACCAAATGACAATATTCTATATGCAAAAGTTCCAAAGGGACAAGTAAAAGTAGTTTTCTCCTGGTCCTCTGGAGCTATATGAATCTGATTATAACCTAAATATCCATCTAGAAAATAATAAAATCATGACCTGCAAGTCTATCAAGCATTTGATCAATAAATGGAAGAGGAAAATGATCTTTTCTTGTGAATGAATTCAATTTTCTATAATCAATGCAAACACGCCAACCTGTAGTTACTCTAGTGGGAATTAATTCATTATTAGCATTAGTAACTACTGTAACACCAGATTTCTTAGAAACAACTTGCACAGGGCTAACCCAAGAGCTATCTGAAATAGGATAAATAATTCCTGCATCTAATAATTTGATTACTTCAGCTCTTACCACTTCTTTCATGTTAGGATTTAGCCTACGTTGCTTCTCCCTAATAGATTTAGTATTTTCTTCAAGATGAATACGATGCATGCAATCTACTGGATTAATACATTTAATATCAACGATAGTCCATCCTATTGCCTCCTTATACTCTTTTAGAATACCTAACAACTTACCTTTTTGCTCAAGATCGAGGGAAGAAGAAATAATAACAGGTAGAGTGTCAGATTCTCCCAAGAATGCATATTCTAGAGTGTCGGGCAGTGCTTTGAGTTCCAATTTTGGTGGTACCTCCGCAGATGGGCCAATTTTCTTCTCAGAATGAGGCAGTAGCTCTGACTTTGGCTTCCATTTAGTTGTGTCCGTAATTAGAGGTGCATCAAGTAAAGCGATGACTTCTGCAATTGCACTGTCATTATTAAAAGATAAATCAGAATGAGTTAGACATGCCTTTAATGGATCATCAGTATGGTTAGAAATGAATGAATCTTCTACTAATTCCTCTATCATATTTGCTTCAACAAATTCATCTTCTTCATTCTTCTCAGAATGAGGCAGTAGCTCTGACTTTGGCTTCCATTTAGTTGTGTCCGTAATTAGAGGTGCATCAAGTAAAGCGATGACTTCTGCAATTGCACTGTCATTATTAAAAGATAAATCAGAATGAGTTAGACATGCCTTTAATGGATCATCAGTATGGTTAGAAATGAATGAATATTCTACTAATTCCTCTATCATATTTGCTTCAACAAATTCATCTTCTTCATGTGGCTGCTTGGTAACATTAAAAATATTCAATTCCATGGTCATATTACCAAAAGATAGCTGCATATTTCCATTCCTATAATTAATAAGAGCATCAGCTGTAGCTAAGAAATGACGACCTAGAATAACTGGAGTGTGTTTCTTAGGATCATGTACACGCTGAGTATCAATAACGATAAAATCAACAGGATAATAAAATTTATCAATTTGTATCAACACATCCTCTATAATACCACGAGATATTTTTATTGATCTATCAGCAAGTTGCAAAATAATAGGAGTTGATTTTAACTTACCTAGTCCAAGCTGCATGTAAATAGAATAAGGCAAGAGATTAACACTAGCACCCAAATCCAATAATGCTTTATCAAAACATTGGTTCCCTATAACACATGAAATAGTAGGAGAACCAGGATCCTTAAATTTTGGTGGCATTTTACATTGAAGTAAATTGCTAGTTTGTTCAGTTAAAAACGTCTTTTTAGTGACATGTAAATTTCTCTTTTTAGTGCATAAATTTTTCAAAAACTTGGCATAGGAAGGAACTTGCTTAATAGCATCGAGTAAAGGGATGTTTATACTTACCTGTTTGAATATTTCTATAATCTCACCTGTTGAAGTCCATTTCTTTACCTTTGTTAACCTTTGAGGAAAAGGAGCCTTAGGAATGTAAACTGGTGGGCCACTCTCTTCAGGATCATTTGGTGATGAGTCTTGTGATGGAACATGATCTGAAGAAGTAGGCGCATATGTCTTTCTTGTTTGAACCTCCACCTTGTTGTCAAATAATTTTCCTCTTCTCAAGGTCATAATAGATTTTGCTTGTTCATGCTGATGACTTGAACTCGATCCAACTTCGTGCACTCCTTTGGGATTAGGAACTGGTTGACTTAGAAATTTTCCTTTTTCTCTCTCCGCTACAGTAGTTACTAATTGACCCAATTGATGTTCAAGCTTTAGAATAGCTTGAGTGTTTGACTGAAAGCTTGTTGGGTTGACTGAATGAAACTTTGAAGTGTATCCTCTAGTTAGGAGGGACAAATTGTTGATTGGGCATGTTAAATTGTTGTCCTCCTTGGTTTGACAAAGGTTGATTTTGTTTCCAAGAAAAATTAGGGTGATTCCTTCAATTAGGATTATATGTGGATGAATATGGACTATTGGAGGTTTTTTCATATGATTGTAAAGCATGTACCTGCTCAGAATAAGCCTCTTGATAGGCTGGTAATGATGGACAATTCTGTGCTGTATGAGACATGTTAGAACAAAGAGCACAAACCTCATTAGCTACATTAGGATGATGATTCATGGATTGGTTCAGAGCTAAGGCGTCTACTTTCCTAGAAAGTGTAGCTAGAGTGGATTTCATATCTAAATCATCCTTAACTTCGTATAGACCATTTCTAGAAACTTGAGATAATTTTTCCCTTTGATTTGAAAAATCCCATTGTTGAGAATTTTCAGAAAGTGAATTAAAGAAATCCCATGCGGCCCCTTCATGTAAGTTCAAAAATCTCCCACCATTCATAGACTCTACCATATGACGATTTGACATAGTTAAACCGCTATAAAAGCATTGTATAAGTCTCCATTTTTCAAAACCATGGTGGGGGCACTTGAGGAGTAAATCATTGAATCTTTCCCAACACTCGTAAAATTGGTCACCCTCTCTTTAATAAAAATCACTTATCTCTCTCATAAGGGCATTTGTTTTAGACATAGGAAAAAACTTGGTGAGAAACTTATTACTCAATTAATCCCATGTACTAATAGATCCAGCAGGAAATGAATTCAACCAAGCTTTCGCTTTGTCTTTTAATGAGAAAGGGAACATACGAAGCCTAATTGACTCATCATTAAAATTTTGAAAACGAAATGTAGAGCATATGTCAAGAAATTCTTTAATGTGCAAATATAGATCCTCTCTCTCTAACCCATGGAAGGATGGTAAAAGTTGAATGGCAGAGGGCTTGAGTTCAAAGTGTGTTGCTGTAGTTTGTGGCAACACAATACAAGATGGTTGGTTGGCTGCAAGTGGTGAAAAGTATTCTCGAAGGGTTTTCTCTGCTTGCACTGGTGGAAGTATTGGCAATAGTCTATTTGGGTCATCCATCACTTCTAAAGAACTAGCTTGATTACTATCAATTTTCGACTCTCTTTTAACCAAACGATTTGTTGAATCACATTCCCAAACACTCATAAACTAACTAGACAAGGAAAAAAAAGAAAAATAAAATAAAATAAACCAACAATAGTAAGAATTAACGAAATTTAAAAATAAAAGAAATCAAACAATCAAACAATGAATTTAAAGACAAATAAAAGTTTTTTTTGTGTTTTTTAATAAAAAATAAAAGACAACCTAAATTATAACTAGTAGAAGAATCAAATCAACCTAGATTAAACTGACTTTCTAGCACAATCCCCGGCAATGGTGCCAAAAACTTGTTGTGAAAATTTTAATATACTCGCAAGCGCACGAATCTAGAAATAGAATAGTGGTAACGAGGTCGAACCCACATGGATTGTTATAAATTGAAAAGTCTAATTTAAATCTAAAATTAATATTAATTCTAACCTAGTTGACCAAATTGAGTTTTAAGAGAAATTAAACTAATTAAACTAAGGAAACAATTAAAATAAAGGAGAATTCAATAAGATAAGAATTACCAAGGTTTCAGAATCCACCACTATTCAACTAGTAATTATCTAATTATTAATTAATCCCCAATTT
Organism: Citrus australasica; assembly: GCA_029618585.1. NCBI lineage: Eukaryota > Viridiplantae > Streptophyta > Magnoliopsida > Sapindales > Rutaceae > Citrus > Citrus australasica. Next base: position 18,747,937 of record JARCIV010000001.1, read on the forward strand.
TAGAGTGACAACTCGAAATCAATCTATGTCATCTCATGAATATAACAATTAAGCCCAAGTAATTAAAGCTAATGTAGATTCTTTTTCTGCTTAATAATATGATATCTAACCATCCCATATAAACATATTGAATAATAAAGAGTCAAAATTTTCCTAAGCACTCTATGTAAACAATTTAATGAAAGACATAAATCAAAGATAATCATGTATAAACTTTATATATCCAAGTATAGATTTAATCGAATATTAATCCTAACAATCAATAATGCATGACAGAATTGATGAAAAGATTTTAATAACATCCAATTAATCATGTGAAATAAAAACCATAATTATTAAAGAACATATATAGGGAATTAAATAAATAAAAAGATAATTATTTTATTGAATAGGGTTTCATCCTTAACCTCAGTATAAGAAATTTAGCTAGACATACTTGAATTGGGAGCAACAAATAAAATAAATTCAGTCATAGAAGCCGAATTATTGCTGCTGTAATTGCTCTCTCTTCAAAGCCGAGTTCTGCTTCTTTTTTTCTTCCCCTCTCAGGCGGCTGGCTCCTCTCCAAAAGCCAAGAGCTTAGCTTTCTTATATAGCCTTTAAAATGGACCCCACCTTGTCAATCCTAAAGCCAAAAGGGTTTGGCCTTTTATTTGTTTTGCTTCACTCACGTGTAAGCTTGCACTAGGATTCCTTTTTCCAATTGTAAAAGCCAAGTGTGGGCCCCTTTAAATTGCTTTCCAAATATTACAAAGCCATGCACGTGTAACTTAACTAAGCTAAAGCCAATGTTATGCTTAAATTCTTCTTCATGTGCTACATCAATTAATTTACTAGCTTTGGTTTCCTCGGTTTCACTTCCACATGCTTGTATGTCTAATTGCTCTGAAATCAATTAATTAACGCTTCCAAAATTGAGCTCTCTTATATCATTTTTTATCCATAATCTCCAATTAATCATCTATTCAATAAAATAATTTATTTAATTACAAATAACAAATAAAAATAACTAGTAATTATATAATTATGGGTAAAATATGTATATAAATTATGCTCATCATCAACCCAACCCAACCTCATGCTTTAAGTTTTGGGTTGAATTAGGTTAAACATGTTTGTTTAATTAGATTGGGCTGATTTTATCTCAACTCATTCAATAATAGGTTGGGTTGGATTTTAACAAACCATTTCCAACCAAAACTAGGGATGACAATCAAACTCTGGCCCAAACTGAACCCAGAAAATCTAATCCGGTTTCAACCTGCACCAAATCAATTTTCATCTTAAATTCGAATGAAATTTTGAGAACCCGCATACTTCTTAGTCTGGATTCAGGTTCAAGTGAACCTGCAAATCTGGAACTTAGATCTGGATATTTTTTTATTTTAATATTTATTTTTTAGAAATTATTCAATAATAATAAAAAAAATAAAAAGGAGCCCTAGCATAACACTGGTGGCAACAATCTGCTGTTTCCTCTTTTAGTCTCTCACTCTTTCTTCAAATTCTCCTTTAATTCTCTTCTTCAAATCAGATTAGTCACTGTTGTCATCACTTCGACTATCACCACCTTTGTGCTGCAGTTGTGTAAATCTCGTTAGCATCACCAGCCTTCTTTGTCGCGACCAGCAAAACGGGTTGAAATCTGCCTCGGTTCTGGTTGTGTTTTGTGTTCATCATCATATTCATAAGCCGGGGTTGTGAATACTTGCGAGTCACTTTTTCTCTTTGCAATTTATGCTTTGATTTTATTATTTATACTCCTTTTGTAATTTATGTGTTGTTATGCTCTCTTTACAATTTTAATATCTATACTATGTGATTTTAATATGTATACTCTGTGATTTTTAATATCCATACTCTGTTATGCTTCAATTTTATTATTTATAGTTTATTTAATTTTGAATTATTTTGGATTATTGCTGTTAATAGAACAGAAATGGTATCTTCAAAATATGTATAATTTTTACGGTTAAGAATAACATATAAATTGGAAGAAGTTGTTAGATTAGTTGTTAATTATAGAACTAATTATGTCTTGGCATAACTTTTGTAGGATGATAAATTCATGATGGAAAATGAACAAATAATTGATCTGGATGTCTCTAAAAAGAGTGATGAAAGTGTGTGTATATGTGTGTGTGTGTGTGTGTGAGGGTTAGGAGAGAATAAAAAAATAATGAAGATATAATTGTTAAATTAGAACCAAATCCAATAGCAGCAGTTCGAAGGAGAAGCTGTGGCCGTGGCCATAGGGGTAATACTACTCCTATCACTTCACAAAAACGAAGTGGCGGCGACAGAGTAATCTCTTATGCTTGGAATCATTTCAAAAAAAGTTAAGTTGGGTGAGGAAGTTTAGGTGATTTCCAATTATTGTGGGTTAGTAATGCAAGGACATTATTTGAAAGGTACTAATCACTTGATGAATCATGTGAAACATTGTCCTAGAAGGTCATTAAAAAATGTGCAGCAAATGCACCTATCTTTTTCTTCTAAAGTTGATGAAACCACTGCTCTTAGTAATTGCAGTTCTAAATCAAAGTGGGATATGGCAACAATAAAGCTTGTTGTAATGATTATACTACATGAGCTTCCTTTATCATTTGTTGAATATGTTGGGTTTTATGACTTGTTGAAACTACTCCAACCTTCTATTGAGACTATTAATAGAAATACCATCAAAGCTGAAATTTTGAAACTTTATGATGTTGAAAAAAAAGAAGGCAATGAGTATTTTAGAAGCTTGTGAGAGTAGAATTGCAGTTATTACAGATATATGGATTGTCAGTAACCAAACAAGGGTACATGACTATTACAACACATTACATTGATAACTCATGAGTGTTGTGAAGTCGTATTATGAGGTAATATTCATTAAATTTTTTTAAGCATAAATTAATGTATTGTTTAATATTTTTATTATTTTTTCACATGTTAGGTTTATATATGTGCCAGCTCCACATAGTGGTGAGGTAATGTACAATGAGTTGTTTGATTGTTTGATGATTGGAATATAGATAGAAAGTTGTCCATTATAATTGTTGATAATTGTGCTCTAAATGATTCCATGATTGACTTGTTGTTAGGGAAATTTTCTACTAGTTCAATGATTATGGGTGGCAAATTCTTTCATAAGCGTTGTTGTGCTCATATATTGAATTTGATAGTAAGGTATGCTTTAACAACGCTCATATATTGAATTTGATAGTAAGGTATGCTTTATCTGTGATATAAAAGGGAGTTGAAAAAAATTAGAGATAGTGTTCATTACTGGGCAACAACACCTGTTAGAGTTGAAAATTTTGAGAATGCAAAAAAAAAAAGAAAAGGAATTAGGTATTAAGGAAACCAAAAACTTGGTACTTGATTGTTAAACTATATGGAACTCCACTTACTTGATGCTTAGTACTGCATTGATATATAAAGATGTATTTGATAGTTATAGTGAAATTTGTCAAAGTTTATGTGTGAGTATATAAAAGTTTTTATAAGTTGACAGAACTTTTTTCAGGGACACGATATCTGACATCTAGTTTATTTTTGTGCCAAGATCTGTGAAATTAGATTATCAATGAATGTATGGTTGCAATCACCTATTGATGGAATAAAAAATATGGCCACTAGGATGATTGCAAAGTATGATGAGTATTGAGATGTTATTCACAGAGTTCTTGTAGTGGGGACTACGTTAGATCTCAGGCGTAAAATGCTACTGATTAACTTTTTATTTTTAAAATACATGGGGAAAACCGAAATTGAAAGGGTGCGTAAGTTATTCATTTATTTAGTGTATGAGTATGAAGTAAAGCCTTCATCAAATTCAGGTGGGGGGGGGTTTAATGGTTCAGCCAATTCTCAAGCTGCTACAATAAGAGATTCTATTATGTTGGACTTAGACTTGGATGAAATGGTTGATGAGTGGGCATTATTCAAAAATGAAAACACATAAAATACTCATTCCAAATCAGAATTGGAGCTTTATCTTAAGGAAAGTGTTTTGCCTTTAACTAGTCAATTTGATATTTTGTCATGGTGGAAGAATAATCAAGGCAAAGATCCTATACTTGCAAAGATTGCAAGAGACTTTTTGATTATTCATATATCAACAATTGCTTTTGAATCCACTTTTAGCACTGGAGATAGACATCTGATCCCTCATCGCAGTAGACTTCATCCATCTACAGTGGAGGCATTGGTGTGCACTCAAAATTGGTTTTGCCTTGAACAAAACTTAAAAGATATAGACAATTTATTTATTAGAATCAAATGAATTTGTTGTATTATTTTTATTATCAATTTATCATTAATTGGTTCTCTTGTGTTATTACGTTTATGATTTGTGCATTTTAAAAAAAATAGAATTCTAGAGGAAGCAATACTTTCTGTGGAGCATTTGATTGATGAAAGTTTGATAAATGAGTAACAATCAAATGAAGTAGATGATTGAGAGTTTAGTCTTTAGACTAGTGGTTTGAAGTTTGAACTTTGAATTGTATATTTATGTTATGGATTTGTATTTGTGGATGTTTATTGCTTTGAAACCTTGAATTTTAGGTTTTTATATTTGTATTGTATTTGTTTTATAATTTGGTTATGTCATATGATTTATATTTTATTTTTTGCAGAACAAATTTATTTTTTCTCATAGCAAGTTGAGTTTAAGCTATCCGAGTTCAAAACCTAAAATCTAAAAATCTAGATTTTTTTGGGTTGAACTTAGCTTGAGCCCGTATTGAAAAAAATAGGATTCAAATTCAGGTTCGGTACAAAAAATTATGTGTCTGAGTCTAAATCTGAAAAGACCAAACCCGGAACTGAAAATTGTCATCCCTAACCCCAGCCGTACCTACCCCTAATTTATATTATCCAAAACATTTCCAAAAAGGAAATGCATAGAAACCATTAATTGTTTTAAAAGAATTGAAAGTGTACGAAGGTTGGTAAACTTATCTGAATCCCAATTTGATCTTGTTCTAATGGTATAATAGCAAGCTCACATCATCCGGAACATTAAATAAATCAGCTGACACTGATAGTTTAATTTTTAATTAACTAAATTTAAAAAATCATTTCTCTTAAAAAAAAATAAAAAATGATGGACCCAAGCCCAAACCCACCAAGACCACTACTTTGCTTTCGCTTTTATTTTTAGTTCCCCCCGCCCCCCAAAGGATTGGCCAATCCCAATACCATTTTTCAAAGAGAGATTTACATATTAAATTTAGATAATCAATGGATAAAATCGTGATATTCAGGATTCTAATTAGGATTCAAACATTTAATCGATTCAGGATTGGAATGTATTTTTTTTGTCCTATTTTACTATTTATGATCAGATTGGAAATGATTATTCCTCCCAGTTCATGATGGAATGGGATCAAGATTGGCTACTCCCAATCGGAAGCTCCCGATTGCTAACTCTAATGTGTATGTTAAAAATCAAAACGATGTACAATTGGAGAATCAATCTACTTTGAATTCCCTAGAGTGTTTTTTATTTGTATATTCAATAAAATCTTAATAAGTTATTATTTTTGATAAGAAAAAAATAACTAATTGAATTATAATCTAATAAATAGTTCTTGAATTGGGTTAATAAATAAATAATTTAATCGAATATTAATTTATTAATATTTTACTGTTCAACTTTTTCTAGTCTATCATTGTGCAAAGTTCCCATAAAATTCTTTCAGTTTTGCTCCAACAGTGAGAATTCATAATTTTTATCCTTTCGCAGTAATTTAATGCACTCTATGACAATGAATATGATCAATTCAGGCCATAACATCCTTCCCAAAAAAAAAAAAAAAAATTCAAGAGTGAACATCTGAATTCGAATCTACTCCAACTAAAGGTGTCCAGAAAATAAATAATATCCAAACTAAATTGATGTAGCAGCATTAAAATAAAATAAAATAAAATAAATTGCATAAAAGTTTAGAATTCCAAGAAGAAAAGTACGAGTGCATGACGTGTTATTAATTGGATAAAATGGAGGGTCTGCTTATGTTACATTTGTTGGAAGTAACAGCAACGACATAACCAGTTGACCCATGTAAGAGCAGCACGTGGCGTTCAGAAGTCATTTAAAATAGAGTTCTGCTATATGCCCCGAGTCAAGCCCCATGTCAAGCCCCGAATATTGTGAAAACGACGTCGTTGTTTTAGTCATTTTTCCTCTTAATTTCAACCGGGCAGCACGCGTGTGTGCATTCCCTTTTCATCAAACGACATCGCTCTGTTTTGCTTCAATTCATTTCAGCTGGGCAACACGTTGTGAGCTGTGCTATGCTTCAATTCATTTTGAAAATAAATCAGAGCATAAAAAATTTTGTGCCCAGGCCAAACACTGATTACAGAAGCTTGTAGTTGAGACAGGAATAGAAACAGAAACAAACAAAAACAATTAGGAGTTCATAAAAAAAAAATTCCAACAATAATTCCAGCACCAATTCCAACACCAGTAACACTTCCAACAAAAACAATTCCAGTAACATTAACACTTCCAGCAAACAAAATTCCAGCAGCACTCATAAACGACATCGTATGAGTGCAGGCACCAGAAAAAAAAAGAAAAAAAGAGTGCAGGCACCAGAAAAAGAAAAAAAGAAAAAAAGAGAGATGAAGAAAGAGGTTTGTGCGACTGTGCGAGCAATTCCAATAATATATCTTTAGATTCTTTCTTTCATTTGCATTCGATTCGTGAGAGAAAGAAAGAAAATATAAAAGAATGTTGGACATTAATCTGTTCAGAGAAGAGAAGGGAGGAATCCCGGAGAAAATACGCGAGTCGCAACGGCGCCGTTTCGCCAGCGTCGATCTCGTCGACGAAATCATCAGCCTCGACAAGAAGTGGCGCCAGCTTCAATTTGATGTTGAAAATTACCGCAAAGAGTTGAACAAAATCAATAAGCAAATCGCTCAGCTAAAACTTTCGGGTAAGGATGCCTCTGAGATGGTTACAAAGACGAATGAGATCAAGCAACAATCGGCAGATAAAGAAGTTGAGGGGTTTGTGAATGAGAGAGATGAGGGTTTTTTGTAGAGGGGTAAAACGAAGAGGAAGACAAAGCAGTTGGGTTTTCCTTGGTTTTATCTTTTTTTAAGCCAAACGGTGTCGTTTTATAGAGAATCAAAACATAAAAAAGGCATCGACAAAACGACGTCGTTTAGGGCAATTTCGGAGTCTGACCCGGGGTTTGACTCGGGACAAGTAGCATTTTCCTTTAAAATAACTGTACAAATCAATCCCAAAAAGCGTCAACGGAAAAGTCAATGTAGGATTCCTTACAATAGCCGGTTGAAGTAATTTGCGACATATCAATGAAAATTTCAAATTTCAATTATTTATTTATTTATTTATTTATTTTTCCGTCTAGGCACGATCCAGGTCTAGCTTTCAAACTTTTTCTGAAACAACTTATTCATTCATAATGCTTTGTCACCATTTGAATTGTATGTTATACAAACTTCTTTGAATCAATTAGCTAATGCTCTGTTTATCGAAGGACGCAACTTCTCCCCCCTCTTCCATAATCATCGAAATAACTCAAACTATCCAAAAATAATATAACGTTTCCCACGTGATATGTTACAATGTATTTAATTATTATAAATTAAAAATTTATAATCTCCAAAAACATAACAAAAATCCTACCCAAATAAAATATTCATGTTCATTTTTCTTCCATCTAAACTCATCTCCATTTTATGTTGTTCCCAAATCCCAGCCCGTTTCTCATGTTCTTCCAAGGATAACAACAATTTCCCTAAAAACCTGCATACTACAGATAATTTTACGGGTTTGAGTTTGGTATTTCAAATTTATATTTACTATGAGTTTCAAGTGGATTTGGTATTGAGAAAAAAAAAAATCTCTGTATTTTTTTAATTATTTATATTTAAATTTTAATCATAAAGATCTCATTAAAAAAGTTAATTATAAATATATTTAAACTAAAGTTATTACTCGTGACCTAGTTAATTATAAATAATGATCTTCACTGACTCTATCAAGTCCCATGATTCTATCAAGTCCCAAGGCTTAATAGCGTATCTAACATGAAAAAAATAAGAACGCCCCCACTAGAAACAAACTACATATATATAAGATAGATACAATGAGCTTTTATAAATTTTAAGTTAAATATTACTAACATTTTATTTTATTTGTTAATATTGTCGACAATGCTTATATATTGATTAAAAGACGGAGTAAGGCATTTATCTTATTGATGATACTTTGCTTACAACATAAACATTTTCTTTTAGATTGATATATATTGTGCATTTATTTTAATGTCGAAACTTTAATTTCTCATTTACATTGATAAAATTTAAAATTGAGTATTTTATGTGTATTTTTAAACTAACGTAACTTCATAGTTTGAATTATATAATTTAAATTTTCATGTATTATTGAAATTACTTTTTTTAATATTTGTAAGTTTAAATCTAAGAACCCACAAGGTGATGCGAATCCCATAATGGAACTTTGAAACCCACTCTTAATTTGAAGTTTCAACTTCTCAAGAAAGTTCTAAATAGATTTAAGACCAACAAAACCTTGATCCAATGCTTAAGAAAACATGAACCAAAGGTATAGAGAATGATATTGACGCCACACTCAAGAAATAGATGAGAAGGTGAGTGATAAGTCTAAATTTGGAACGCCACAAGAATGCAAATTCTTGATAAGTTCACTAGTTCTCAAAAGAACCAAAGAAAGAATAATATTTCAAATTCAAATAATATTAATCTCTAATTTTCTTACATAGCAAAGTTGCTGAGTTTAAATAGACCAATAGAAACCCAAGATCATAAAAATACAAATGAAAATATTGGAACAACCCTCCAAGTATAAGTTTGTCAAAAGATGCTTCAAAAGTCTTCACCAACCCACCATAATTAATGTTATCTTTGACAAACTTAATGCTATTTTACTATAATTAATACTATCATTGACAAACTTAATGTTAGTCCACCATCATTGATGGTAGACTTACCTTACATATTGACAAACTTAAAACAAAACAAACAAATGAAGTTGAAAAACAAAGGAGTCGTTGAAAATATCAAGTCTGAACAAACTGTAATGAATTGGTCATAACTCCTTCTAGAGAACTCCAAATCTAGCTCTGTAAAATGCATTGGAAAGCTAACTTAATTATATTTCCAACGGTTTATAGCTTGCACATTACTACTGGCTTAATCAATACCAGTTTTATTCTAAATTTAACATTTCTATATTTGATCCAAATTGTGTATTTGGCTGTCCAATAGCTTGAATAATGACCACAATGCCTTGTCTTCTCTTTAGGCCCAATTCATGAGATCTTACATCTTGAATTGCATTTTCAATCCATATTTTCTCAATTAATCCATTTAAAGCAGCTTGTATTTTTTTAGCTTTAGTTCTTGTAATTAGGCCTCCATGAATGTGCAAATAATCACTTGAACCTTTAATGATATTCCCTTAATGGTTCTCATAACAAGGATTGAGGGTAGCTTTAGTAATTGTTAACATTCACTAAACAAATATTTTTAGAAAAATAAAAAAAAACTTGATGTGGGTTGTGGGTGAACTTAGTAATTTATTTATTTTTTTTCGGATACGGGTGGTGCCCATTACCATCCTTATTTAGCATTCCCTAATCTAAGCGAATTTACAAAATGGAACAATAGAAAATTGATTAATAATGTTTGGAAAAGTATTTGGTGAATTCGATTCTCCGGTACATTCCTCTAATTTTCAAACCCTTATATGCGTCGTGATTTTCTTTTTTTCCCTCTATAAAATTTACTTGTTAACCCGTTAACAAGTAATTTTTCATAACTCTTTCATCAGGTTGCCCACCTTTTGTTTAATACCTTCATTTGACAGTTGCACCTGTACTGCATTTCAACTTAACTTCGTTCCCATCCGTTGGATTTGAAAATCACGTATCTAACGATCCATAATGGCAGGCTGTTTGTTACAGAAAATTTAATATAGGCAGAAAATGGAAACAAGTCATATGTCATAAACAAACTGCACACCAAAAAAAAAAAAATGCTGATCCAGAAAACACACCACGCGCAGAATCCGCGCGTGAATACACCACACGCCCCGTCTACGTATTGTTAAGCAAAAACCCACGTCAACACTCGCGGAGAGGGACCTAGTAACTGTTGAAAATGGAGGAGAAGATGAAGGTGATGGGTGTGGTGGGCAGCGGCCAAATGGGCTCCGGAATCGCCCAGCTCGGCGTCATGCACGGCTTGGACGTGTGGCTCGTCGATACGGACCCAGACGCGTTGGTTAGAGCCACCAAGTCAATCTCAAGCTCCATCCAAAAGTTTGTCTCCAAAGGCCAACTCTCCCAGGCAAGCTCTCTCTGTTTTGTTCTTGTTACTTTCAAATTTGATGAGTTTTATTTAATGATGTTTGCAAAAATATTACGAAACTCATGCTTTCTAGGAGCTTACCGATGTTTTGATTGATCAATATAGTGTTATGATTTTTGTCCAACTCATAATTTCAATCACTAACAAATAAGTGAGGTTAGCTGCTTAGGCTTGATTCGTATATTTGGACTTCTCAGGAGTATAATTATCTTATCTAATTCTTCCTTATGATTGGTTGTAACTGGAAATTTATTGTTTCATTGCTTCTGTTGTCGAATTAATGCGAAATTACTTCGTGCTTTTCATATACAAGAACAAGATGGGCTTGCTATGTTTTTTCTTTCTTTTGTGTTTAATTTTGGGGGAGAAAATCCTTGGCCCTTGTAAATATTAAATGCTACATAGATACGAATGATATGTACATAGTTAGAAATTCCTTTAATCTTCTTGTGATTTTAACAACGATGGCTTTGCCCGTAGGACATGCTTAATTTGATTTTTTTTTTTCAACTTTTTGTCGGGGACTGTGAAATTTATTGTTTGTTAGTATGATGTCATTCAGTTGGTTGTGGCTGTCGCCAAATTTATTAGTTGAAATCTTGCTTTCTGAGAGTCTGATTTGCATTCCTCAAATGGTAAAAACAGTTTCAGGGATTGCTTGGAAATTTTTGCAAGGATTTGGTTGGACCATTTGTTTATATTTTTATGAGTATGCTTAAACCTTATCATCCTCTGAATGTTGGGTAATTAAGAATTTAGCTGGTGCTCCTAGCCTGCACCACTGGCGACCTTGTTGATTTATTAGATTGAAAAAGTTTGTCATCTTTAATTAGCCAGGCAGTGGGTACTGATGCTCCGAGACGTCTAAGGTGTACATCAAATTTGAAAGACCTTCATTCAGCAGATATTATAGTTGAAGCTATTGTGGAGTCTGAAGATGTAAAGAAGAAGTTGTTTTCTGAGCTTGATAAGATTACAAAAGCTTCTGCTATTTTGGCTTCGAATACAAGCTCCATAACTATTACTCGGTTAGCATCTGCGACCAGTAGACCATGCCAGGTGATGCTCAGAATATCTGATAACAACACCTAGTTACACTAGCCATGCTGTTAGATTTATTTATTTGTATTAATGTTGAAATATCTTATTTAGTAACTTTGGAGTAGAGTATGTTAGTATTAGTGTTGGAATTGCATTAGCATCTTTTTTTGTTAACTATCGTAAAAAATGATTAAATGGGTGCATTTTCTTCATTTTCTTTTTCTAATTGGTACTTCCTGTCAGCTGTGGCAGACGGAACTTCACTGAACTATTCTTTTACACTTAACTTTTGATCTTCCAGTCTACCACTTGACCTTAAACTCAAGTGTATTAAGAGTTTTTGACAAAAATATTTCTCATGTAACCCAAAAGAGTTGAATGATGGATAGCTGGTTTATACAAATAGTTTTGCGTTGGAGATGGATCATCTGCTAATTTAATCTTAAATTAGAAGTCTAATTTTCTAAAGCTGTCTCCCCATTCTCTCTTGTTGCCTGCCTTTCCCTTTACTTGGAACATAAAACCTCAATTCATTATTGCTTGTTTCTGATTTTGTGTATGTATTCTCGTCATCTGTTTATTGCATTATAAATTTGAATTCTTGTTTGTGCATTGCATTTCACTACAATTAAATTAACATTTTTACCAATTTTGAGATGTTAGATTTAGAAGTCTCAGTAAGTGGAAGCGAGATGCTATTGTTGCAGGTGATTGGCATGCATTTTATGAATCCTCCTCCCCTAATGAAACTAGTTGAAGTCATACGAGGGGCAGACACATCAGATGAGACATTCTGTGCAACAAAAGCCTTGGCAGAGAGGTAATTGGATCAGATAATATTCTCCATGGAACTTGACTTGACTTTTCTACTTGCTCTACCCATCTCTTGAAAACAATCATCTTCCCACCATCCAGTTCATGTGCACATGAAGAATAGCCTGGAAAGAGGGCCATTGATGGGCATGCCTCTGTTTATCTCATATTTGTCCGCTAATTACACCACTTTGACTGCTGGATTTGCAGGTTTGGCAAGACAGTGGTATGCTCTCAGGATTATGCAGGCTTCATTGTAAATCGAATCTTAATGCCCATGATAAATGAAGCATTTTTCACTCTTTATACTGGAGTGGCAACAAAGGAAGACATTGATGCAGGGATGAAGCTGGGAACAAACCAACCGATGGGTCCATTGCAACTTGCAGATTTCATTGGGTTAGATGTCTGCTTGTCAATAATGAAAGTCCTTCATACTGGTCTGGGGGACAGTAAATATGCTCCCTGTCCTCTTCTCGTGCAGTATGTTGACGCCGGTAGGCTTGGAAAAAAACAAGGTATTGGAGTTTATGACTACCCTAGAGTGCCTGAATCAGTAAAACCAAATGCTCGTCTTTGAAATATGTTGTATTGTTAGAACAATAAGGTTGGTGGAGTGCCGTATTAAATATTGTAATGTTCATCTTTTCATTCAAGATGATTGTGCGACACGTTAGCCTAAGCTAGCCATCCCACAGGGAGTTATTTCCTTTTTCATCTTACTTTATATTGTTGTCATCTATGTAATAAAGTTAAAAGGGGGTCTCATATTGGGAGAAATTTCTTACAGTAATAGCAAAGTGGAAAAGTAAAATGAAACATTTTATTCATAAATTCCAGTGTCCCGTGCTTTCTCTTGTATTTATTATTTCCTTCTCATGGTTTCCTATTTTTGCCCCAAATCTAATGCTGAAATTGTCAAATAGCTTTTTAGTAATTTACCAATGGCTATTTATTTCAGTTTAGAAAACCTTTGGCAATGGATTACTTACCGGTCAGCTAAACATCAGGTCAATTACTATGAAGCTTTGTTAAATGTTTTCTGAATTTGTGAATGACTCGTGCTGCTTCCATTGTTTTTGCACAACTTAAACATTTATCCCTCTTAGTAATTTGATAGAACTTGGTTGTAAAATCTGCATTGAAGGTGATATGCATATGGCCCAATATCTAATTTGGTGTTACTGAGATCCTGAATCTGCAGTTATAATTGTTGTTGCGTTTACTTGATCAAGTAGATTGGAATTGCAGCCATAAAAGTTTTGCAAGCTTCAGCAGAAAGTGAAGGAGCTTTGGGATCCAATAAAGCAAACCAGAATCTGAGATAAAATTCATTCTAATGGTACTATGGTAGAATAAACCTTTGCATGTTCAAGGATGAAAAGTAGATAAGAAAGTGATAACATTATTATACTCATGCTTGTCTTTAAGTTGCTCATTCATTCCATCTTTGAAATGCATCAGCCTCCCTCAAACAGCTTAATTTTTTAACCTTTAACCACATACTAATGCCAAATTTATTGCTTGCCAGCTTGGAGAATCTTTCTGTGTGAGACAAAGAAATCTAATCGAGCCCCTAAATTTCAATGCAAGTGACCCACAAAAGAGAGCCTATTGAGAGTTATTTACCTCCATCTTGACCATTGATTATCTAATGGCCGGGCCCACAACACTACCCCTTGCCTAAAGTTGTCATTATCGATTAGCATTATCTTTCTGTAAAGAGATCGAAGTGGAATCCAATGAACAACTAAATTATTGAAAAGAGAGAAACAAAACCGAACGACATCATTAGATAAGAAAGCACATAGAAAGAAATTGAAGAGCTTAGAAAAATTTTGAGACCGAGGCTTGCCAGTAGCAAACTAGCAATGAAGTTCTTGTTCCAGTGTCCATGTTGCTCATGTTTCTGTTTTATGAAGCCGAAGGCTGGCAAGCCAAAGATCAAAGATGCCAAGGCCAAGGAAGTGAAGGAAGCAAAACCACAAAAGGAAAGTGAAGCCAAGCCAGAAAAGGAAGCCAAGACAGAATAAAAACTGAAGCTCCATTACGCTAAAAATTATGCATGGATTTACTATGTATGGCTCTCTTTCTTTTCATTATGTGGAAGTAATTAATTGTCTGAAGCTGCATTTTCATCCAAAGTTCATGTGAATACTGGCTTCAGATCCTTTTATAATTGTATGTTGCCTCTGCTTTATATCAATTGCAATGTATAAAAGAATAATAATATTTGGTAAAGCCCCTTTGCCTATGTTACTATAATATGTATTAAGATTATGTTAACTTCTTATCTTAAATGGATTCAATTTTCAGATTCTGGAGGTCAAGTTTGACTGTTAAAATGCAGAATTTTGTTTAACGTCTTTTGGTTAAGATTTAGATTGTTCATTTCCATTGCGTTATTGAGCCTTGGTTTATGATTAAGCTAGGAAGTAAGAAGCTTAGTAAATGTTACAGTAAATTTTTGGAGCAATTCTGAAGTGATTACTGTTTGGCACGTGTTTGTTAAACACTCACTGTCTTAGTCACTGTATTAGTTTGAGAGGCAACTTAGGTAATTGGCTAAAGCTCCTTATAGAATTAAGGGCCCAATTTGTCAACATCAATTAATTTTTGTCAACATCAATTAATTTTAATATTTTTTTATTTAATACCTTTAGATTTTTATAGTTTGTAATTGACAAGTCAAGAGCATCACCAACAAATTTTATTATTTATTTGAAGAGTCACATTAATTCTAAAAAATATTTTAATTAAGATTTTTTAAATAAGAAATGACTATCTCTATTTAAATTTAAAGAGTTATTTTCTCACTCTTCAATTTACATTTTATTACTTTTTGTTGAAAAAAAAGAGAAAGATACTTTAATTACTATTGATTTTTCTTTTAAAAAAATAGTTATTTAATTAAAATAATATTAACTCATTCTATTTGAAGAGTCTTTTGGAAAAAAAATATCTTTTTTCACTCATTTGTTGACCACATAAGTAAGCAAATAAATATTTGAAGAGTAAAATTTATAAAGCGTTTTGGAGATGCTTTAAAATAAACTGGGGCCTTAGGCAAAAAAATAAATAAATAATAGAAAAATATTATAGGAAAATATGAGAAGATATTAATGGAACATTAGGTTGTAATGTTACTTGTTAATATAGCAATGTGCGAATAAAATCTTAAAAGCAACACCACCTTCTTTTTATTTTATTCATTTATTTGTTTAATCACAAGGAGAGATAATGTTGATACAATATAATTAATATATGAAAGAATTTCACAGGAAAAATGATTAAGTTTTCAATTTGAATTTTGATTAGACAAGTATGGTAAGAAAATAAAGAAATATTGATGGCCAGGTAGTATCGCGCTTGCCCAATTAGTTATCCAATCTATTTCCATTTTTGCAATTCAAACGCTGATCCTGCCTATGAGTATCGAAACTAAAATCGATCATGCTTGCAAGAAGTTTATTTGGAGCGGCAAGAATTCTCAGCGGAACATGAGTCTTGTTAATTGGGATAAGCTTTGCCAACCTAAAAGTTGTAGTGGGTTGGGCTTTAAAAACATTGGCTTGATGAACATAGCGTTGTTGATGAAGGTGGGATGGAATCTTGTTGCGTCGCCAAGTAGTCTGTGGTCGCAACTGATGCTTACTAAGTACGGTTTGGATCATGCAAACCTTCCCCGTGTCTTGCCAAGTTGGGGAAGTCTATTGGGAAAGTTTGCAATGATACGATGATGGGGATTCTTTGGAACATAGGGAATGGCAGGAAAGTTCGGTTTTGGTGGGATTGCTGGGTTACTAAAACTCAACCTCTGATTTTCTATGCTGTTGCTTCAGTTCCTAACAATATTACAAATAAGAATGCTGCTACGTTTGTGGATGGCAATGGTAATTGGCAGTGGGGGAGTTTTGACTATTTACCTCCAAAAAATATCCTCGTTTGAGAGAGGCGAAGATCAAGTATATTGGGCTAGTTAAAATAAAGGGATATTCATGGTGAATCAGCCTATATGCCATGCTATTTCTAAGGCCAAGTACAGTGAGAAAGATCAGATTTGGGGTATTGCGTGGAGTTGGAAGGGTCCCCAAAGCGTTCATATTTTCCGGTGGCTAGTGTTGCACAATCGATTAAAGATGAAAGCTGAATTAACGAGGCGGCATATCCAGATTGGGTGCGTGCGGTTGTGATTGTTGTGGCTATTCTTTTGGAGGATATGTTGCATGTCCTTCGCGACTGCATGGTGGCTAAAAGGGTTTGAAACCGTATCATCCTTGTGAATTCTCGACGTCAGTTTTATTCTGTGAATCTAAGGGATTGGCTGTGTAATCTGAAGAGCAAACGGCTGTTTGGTTCAGAGTTGAATTGAAGTACTCTCTTTGGTGTGGCTATTTGGCAGGTTTGGTTTTGGCGCAATCAGTTTCAATTCAACCGTTTGTCTTTAGATAGCACGTATGATCAGTAGTGATAATAGACCTGGGATTGTGGGCTTCTGTGCGGTGCGGTTCGTATCATCAGGATCAAGGCCTCAGGCAAACACTCAAAGCCTAATTAGGCCGCGTTCGGTGGTTTCAGGGATAGTGGTCCCGGTTCCAACCCGCCACTATTATTGGTCGAATAATCTTCCTTTAAAAGTACATTAAGAATTTCCAACTAACACCAAAAATTTGTACCTGTATCCCTCTTGCACATTAAATAATGTCACGTTGTATTCGTGTCTCACTCACATGTTACTCAGTATTTATTTTCTTTTCGTCAACTGTTTATTTACGTTATATTATTGCTTCCCTGTTAACAGATAAACAATGGGGACCTATGAAGTTGATAGTGATGGATTCTACATATGGCAATGGGGAGTGGCAATGGAGAGGGGAGGGGAGGGGAGGGGAGGGGATCAATCTCTCCGTATTTATCTCTGATATTTTGCGTCTGTTCCCGTCCCCGTCCCTTTCCCATCTCCGTCAAAATTATTTAAGATAATTCCTATTCACTCTCTGAATAATAACAGGGGATTTCCGAGGGTCCCCGATCTCCGAATAACTAATACATTTTTTTTTGTTTTCGATTTTGAATTAATCATATTAAAATAAAAAATTCAAATAAAAGTAAAGTTCGAAATATATCTTACATTAATATCCATTACAAAAGTCACATACATTAAATTAGTAAGTAACGCAGCATGCAAATGATACAAACTATCATGAACAAATTAATAACCTAATACAAAATTGTTACAAATAAAATCAAATTTAGATTCAAAATTAACTTTTCAATGGTAGCGTGGACACTTTATAAATGTGGATTATTCCCTTTACAACACAATAGTTAAGTCGAAACAAATCAAGAGCAAATATTAGATTGGATTAGATATTAAAATTGTGATTTGATGTGGGCAATTATAACATCTAAAAATAGATTTAAGATAAATAAAAAATAGATTTAAGTTTAAAATATTTAATGAATATTAAAATTAAAACAAAATTTTTGGGCTAATAGAATCTGTCATGTCTTTTTAATGTCCTAAATAAAAATTTAGGACTTTAATTAGTTAATTAGGCCTAAAAGTTTAATAATATAAATATTTTGATATTTTTTATTTTTACCAATACTTATAATTTTATAATTTATTTACTAGTAATTTTAAAAAATAAAAATTAAATTAAAAATTACAATGGGGAAATGGGTAGGGGATGGGGATTACACCTCATCCCCGTCCCCTCCCTGAATAAAAAATTGGGTAAAAAAATGTCTCCGTTCCTTCCCCGAATAAGAAATTGGGTATGAAATTATCCTCATACCCTCCCCGAATGGGAAAAATCCCCGAGGGTACCCGTCCCCGTGGGGATTTTTGCCATCCCTAATTCCACAACCTTAGTATTTTATCTTTTTTTTTAATTTTTGTTTTATTTTTATTTACTTTCTTATTAAGTTTAAAATCATTTCCATCCTTAAAACAATATTTGTTAACTAGGTTAGAATTAAATTTATAGAGGTTTGATTTAGTTTTTCCTATCTAATATATTCATGTGCTTGTGATTAAATTTTAAAATTAAGTTTTTAAGCACGATAGCCGCTAGAAGACTTATTAGGTCCAGTTATTTATGCATATTGAAATAAGAAGAATTCAGAAGCTCAAATTAAATTTGAGAGCGAGAAAAGTGTTGATTAGTAATAACGTCTTGAATTAGGAGATAAAAGTTATTGCGAGAAATTTTTAACTAAAATTCTGTTATCCAAATTGCATTATAAATAAAGTATTTTTTACACACAAAAGGACATGTGCTAGTAAATATTCCAAGAAAAAAGAAACTCGATTGTAATCATTATTTTAATAGTGAAAATTATTTTCTCAGCTTATGGAAGTAGGCCAAGTGCTGAACTACGTGAAATTATTGTGTCTCATTCACTATTTTACTCATACCTCTTTAATTTTTTAATTGACAAAAAATCTGCGTCAACAAATTCATATTATTTTAATCAAATTTTTTCCTCCACTAAAGAATAGTATTTATAGTACTTCTCTCTCTTCAATAATAAAAATATAAAAAAATTATAATATTAATTAAAGAAGGACAAGTTATTCTTTAATATTGAAAAGAGAGAAGAATAATTTTATTTAAAGAATTTTGTTTAAATTTTTTTTTTGGAAACGCTCTTATGCACTTGCACAATAAATTAGACGGCTATATATTATACAACAATGAATAAGGTCTAAATCAATTTTTTATTTCAAAATTCAAATTTTGATTAATTAAATTAAGCTGTCGGAAAACATCCAACCATACCATGGAGCCCATATGATTTGATTAAGCACATGCAAAATTTTATTTTTAGTTAATATAGAGATCAAAAGGAGATAGATAGCCATCTATGAAACAAGATAGCCATCTATAAAACAAGAGTTGTGTTTGTGTTTCCATAGCCATCACCCAACATAAAAATACACTTAGCAATAACGCACCAAAATCCTTTTCTTGTTTTTCATTTATGCAAAGAAAACTGAGTCTACGTGGAAAGGATTTTCTTTTGAATCATTCAGTGTCTTTCTCACCAACTTGAAAGTAGCCCTGCCATCTTCTGCAGCAATGGTATGGTAAGTTTCATTATTTTTTTTGGATCCTAAGTGTAGCTTCATTGTACTAAAAACAAAGATAATCATTGATGGCCTACGATGTCTGTATAAAAGAATATGATATGAATGCGGCTTATTGTGATGAGATTAGGAATTGACAGAGAATTTAAAACTCTGTACTTTGAAGAAAAAATTCTTTGTTAGTTCTGAATTGAAGATTCTAGAGTTAGAAAGATTCCATTCCTCATATATAAAAGCGATTCACAGTAAAACAGTTGCCTGAGAAAATAGCTAGTGGCACCATGGCATGTGATATTTCCTTTTTTGGTTTCATGATCTTTAGTGTGAATACATAAGCCATTAGCTTCAACTTCAGCTATGGTCTCAGTGCCGCTGCAAGGTTAGAATAGCATCATACATAATTCCTAGTCCACGTTATGTGGTTTCTACGGATTTTGTGTTCAAAAATTGAAAAACTCATGGTTTGTGTGACAGTTCAAGAGTGTCTAATGAATTGGGAACAACCTATATAAGAGTGCCATGGCTGTGACTTTCAAGTTTGATTCGTCCTCCTTTGCTTTTATAATTGATATTGCACTGGCTTTTTGGTCACAACTATTGAAACCAAATCAATAAACAAGATCAATTTGGAATCCCCAAGAATCACTCTAAAGAACTTGATCTCTGATAAATCTCTAAATAGAACTTAAAGTGAGTTGGCCTGGTAATTGAAATCAAGAATATGATGAAAACAGAAACAAATCAAACACATAATGCACAAAGATTTATAGTGGTTCGGCCATTTTTTTGTGCCTACATCCACTTTGAAAAGAGAAGTAAGCTTTCACTAATTTATGAGTTTACAAGATACAATAATGAAGAGTATGTGTAACTAAATGAATCTTCTTTCGGTAACAGATCATAACACTTATTATATAGAAGCCTAACCATCTAGAAAGACCCCTAAGAGACCAGCCCACGTTTTTTGGTTTCCCAACTAAGCTAACTCAGCTGCATCCACGCGAATAACGAATTTAACGATCTCTTGAATTGTTTAAGGACACTTGTCAAGTGTTCATATAATCTGCTACTCAAAATGCAAATGTGGCTGTCGTTTGAATTAGTTATACACATGTTTCATGTGTATAACTAATTCATCCAGTCGACAAAGCATCCTTGTCACACAGCTTCTCTAAACTGTTATGGCTGACATGTCGTCACTCTTTCACACAAGCATCTGACATGCCAGATACACTCCCATATCCAGATTTGAGCTTCACCTCTTCAATATTCTCCACCTTGAACTCAAATTAGTTACTCGTGAGCTTCAACTTTTCACCTTACATTTGCTTGTTTAGAGCTTGTAGATTTCAGTTGAGTTCATACAGAACTCAAGCTTAGCAATTGGTACACCATTTTTCAGCATATCTGTAATGTTGTCATCAGTGTGGACTTTCAGCAGCTTCACCACCCCTCTTGACACTTCTAACTTGACAAAGTGAAGCTTAATGTCAATATGCTTTGTCTTTTCATGATGCACCTAGTTTTTGCTTAGGCAAATTGCACTTTGACTTTCACAGTGAACACCTATATGATTTTGTTCATACCTCAACTCTGTAACCATTCCTGTAAGCCAAATTACCTCTTTAATGGCTTCTGCTGCTGCAGTATATTCTGCTTCAGTTGTTGACAAAGCAACAACACTTTGTAGTGAGGCTTTCCAATTTATGGTGCAGTGGCTGAGTGTGAACAAGTATCTTGTTAGAGACCTCCTTTTATCAAGGTCCCCTGTATACTTAGCATTCACATAACCTTCAACATTCACTTCAGTAGCCATTTCGGCTCCATACACAAGACCATAACCAACAGTACCATTTAGATTCCTTAGAATCCATATAATTGCCTTCTAATGTTCCTTACTTAGATTTGCCATATACCTTCTCACAACACGTACAACATAAGAGATATCTGGCCTAGTTAGAACCATTGCATATATCAAACACCCTAGAACACTTGAATATGGGATTGAATTTATTTAAGCCTTTCCATCTTCAGTTTTTAGACACTGTTGGCAAGACAGTTTGGAATGGGCTAGCAATGGTGTCTGAACTGGCTTTGAGGTCTCTATTCCAAACATTTCAAGTACTTTCTTAATGTAGTTATGTTGTGACAGCCTTAAGACACCTTTCTTTCTATCTCTAGTCAAATCCACTCCAAGGATCTTCTTGGCAGCTCTAAGATCCTTCATCTCAAATGTACTCTTCAATTGTTGCTTCAACTTATTTATCCGATCCATACGTTTATAGGCAATGAGCACGACATCAACATAAAGCAACATATAAATTTTACCACCATCTCCTAGATCTTTATGATATACACAATAATAAAAGAGAAAACCTTTGAAAAATATTCTCTACCATGAACTTGTCAAACCTCAAATACCACTGTCTTGGGGACTATTTTAGTCCATACAAAGACTTCTCTAGGTGACAAACATGATTTGGCTTTTCTGGAATCACAGAACCTTATGGTTATGCCATTACAATCATTGCATCCAATTCACCATGAAGAAAAGTAAACTTGATATCCTTATGCTCCATAGGCATGTCATCTACTGTAACAAGTGCTAATAAGATCCTCAAGGAGGAGTATCTCTCCACTAGGGAAAAAACTTCATTAAAATCTATGCTTTCTTTTTGTATGAAGCCTTTGGCAACCAACCTGGCCTTAAATCTTTGTGATTCCACCCCTGGTATTCCCTCCTTAATCTTGTAAATCCATTTGCAGTCGACTCCCTTCTTCTTTGCTGGTCTTAGTATTAAATCCCAGGTATGGTTCTTAATCAATGATTGCATTTCCTCATCCATGGCTGCCATCCATTTCTCTAAGTCCTTACTACTGACAGCTTCAGAGTAAGTTTTTGGTTTATCAATTTTAATGCCTTGTGCTGCTGTCAATACAAATGTAATTAAACCCGCATAAGCATATCTCTTAGGTAGCTTTATTTTCCTCATCTTTCTGTCTCTGGCCAACTGATAATCTTTGACATCATTATCATCTTTTGATTCTTCTTTTGGTTCAAGAACATCCCTGTCAGGTACATGCTCAGGCCCTGCTCTTGAATCACATTTTGTGTCTGAGCTTGGCAACCTCAACTTAAAAGCGATTTTCTGATAATTTCTCCCAGGTTTTACAACAAATTTATTTTGCTGAGACTGGATTTTATAACATTTCAGACTCATTAAACACAACGTCCCTACTGATTATAACTCTTGGTGGCTTCAAATCAGTGCACTAGGGCTTATAACCCTTCACCCCTGTAGGATAACTAAGAAACACACCCTTTAAGGCTCTAGGCTCTAGCTTCCCTTACTTGACATGTGCATATGCAAGATACCCAAAAACTCTTAAATAAGAATAGTTTGCTGGTTTACCAAACCAGAGCTCATAAGGAGTCTTGAAATTAATTGCACAAGATGGACTCTTATTTACTATGTAACAAGTGGTAGATAGAGCTTTAACCCACAGGTTCATAGGTAACTTTGAATGAATGAGCATGCACCTAACTTTATCAATTAGAGTCTTATTCATCATTCCAGCTAGCCCATTTTATTATGAGGTGTATCTTAGTGTCTTGTGTCTAACAATACCATGTTCAGTACAGAAATCATCAAATTTCTTGTTGCAGAATTCAAAACCATTGTCAGTTCTCAGCCTTCTAACCTTCCTGCTTGTCTGTGTGTTCAACCAGTGTTTTCCAGGCTTCAAACTATTCAAATACATTTTCTTTACTCTTCAACATAAACACCCAAACCATCCTAGAAAAATCATCAATGAGAGATATGAAATACTTAGCTCTACATAAATAAACAGTCTGTGCTGGCCCACACAGATCAGCATGGATATAATCTAGAGTTTCCTTTGATACATAAGTACCAGTAATAAATTTGACTCTTGAAGACTTGTATAGGATACATTCTTCATAGAAACTCAAAGACTCTATCTTCTCTTGACCTAAAACCTCCTATTTTGATAGTTCTCTCAAGCCCCTTTCACACATATGGCCCAACCTCAGATGCCACAACATTGTCTTATCTACATTCTGGTTTGAAACCCTAACTTCTCCTGTAACAACTGACCCTCGTTCATATTTCCTTTCATGAACATCATTGCCCCTCTCATTACTTTTAAGGTACCTAATTCAAGCTTAACTAAACACCCCATTTTATTAAGCATGCCTAGAGAAATAAGATTTGTTTTTAATTCAGGCACATGTTTCACATTTTTTTACTCTCAAACCATGCCATCAAACATTTTCAGTCTAATTGTGCCTTTACCAACTACTTTACAACAAGCATGATTTCTCATTACAACTATTCCCCTATCACAAGCTTTATAGTTTATGAAAAGATTCTTGTTTGAGTACATATGAAAGGAACAAATAGAATCTAGCACCCAATTACCTTTGGTCTGGCCATCAGTGGCAATAAGAACTCTAATAGAGTCATAACCATCAGAATATTGTATTTCTAATGCAACAACAACATCTTCATTCTTCTCATTTGTATCTTTATGCTTGTTTTTCCTCTCAGGACACTCATTCTTAAAGTGGTCTTCCTTGTGGCATTGAAAGCATTTTAAGTTCTTTGGCCTGGATTTGGATATTTTCTTATTTCCCTTGCCATTTTCTCTCTTTTCTGTTCTACCCATTGTCGTTAAACTTTCTCTCTCCCCAGCTTATCTCTTTATTGCAGCCTTAAAACTCAAGGCTTCCTTAACATCTACTTAAAGAAGATTTGTCTCCCATACATCAGTATGTCTACAAGATTTTCATAGAAACTTGGTAAAGAGTATAGTAAGATCACAACTTTATCCTCATAATCAATTTTCACATTAATGTTTTCAATATCCAAGATGATCTTGTTGAAAGCATATAACTTTTTTTTTATTTGCAAGGCATACAACTTTTTTTTTGTGGCTAACTTTTAGCCATTGATTTTTTTGTATATAAATCTTCAAGCTTCTTCCACAACCCTACAACTATCTTTTCACCATCAACCTCTCTAGGTACACCATCTCTAAGGCTTAGAATTATAGCACTGTGTGCCCTGTCCAATACATTAGATAATTCTTCATCAGTCACCTTTCTTAGATTTTTGGATGATGATACTTCATCAAGTGCAACATCAAGTCCTTGATGCACTAATAGGGTCCTCATCTTGAGCCTCCACAAATGAAAATTAGGGAAATATCCACCATCCACCCATTTTTTGTAACTTTTTAGAAAAAATACAATTCTTTTTTTTGCTTGAATCCACCTAAAGTTACATTTTATTTCACTTTTCCACTTTCATTTGGAATCCATTATAACATTACTGATGTCATTGGGGCAAATCGGTCATTTCAGTAGAGCAGCTCAAAATGACGTCGTTTACAACTTTAATTAGAGAAAAAAGAAAAAAAAAGGCAAAGTGGTCTAGAGAATAGCAAACGAGATCAACCATTGTTTATTCACAAGTGACCCACCACCACCCTGCATGAAGAACCAACAAATTCCTGCCATTCTTTCTACAAATTTCCATCCATTTTCATCAACAAACTACGCTTGAGTATCAAAACTTTTGTTAAATCAAAGATTTAGAGGTATTGAGGAAAGTTGTGAGCCGTTTAGAAATCTCGACACTTAGGTTTTCTAGGTTTGAAGCTAGTATCAAGTAAGTTATGTTTTATTTATTAATTTTCATTTATTTTTCATATGAAATAATGTTATTTAAGATTTGTATCGAGAACGTTGTTAATCATTGTTTCTTGAAACCCTAGAATATATAATAAGTTGATTTATAGTAAATTTATTTTGGTAATGATAAATTGAGAAGTAATATGTTGTTTTAAGGCTAGTGAGAAGCACATGCATGAAAGATTCTTGCTAGCATGGTTGAATGCATATTTATCCCCTGCGTACTCCTGTATTTGTGCCTATGGTTTACAAAATTTGGGGTTTTTAAAAATTTTAGTTGCTACATTATGGATCATGATTTTTTGAAAAATTTTATCGATATGTATCCATATCCCCTAGCCCCGCTAGTGAAAGTTTGGCATATGCATGCGAAATTTGAATCTCTCAAAGTTTATAATTTATAATCTGACAAAGTCCTCTAGGATGTTTGTTTCCATGCCGTCCCTCTAAGTTTCTTGCCTAAAATATATTAATAATATGTTATTAATTCAAGGAATAATGACTGTTGGAATATAATAAGAAGATAACTTATTTATTTAGTTTTATTTCCTTCATATACTTGCATTTACGCCTCATCAATGTATTTAAGTACATTTTGGCGAATCTGTTCGTTTGTTTTGGACATTCAGGATGCCACATCTAGAGTTAGTGATATTCTATCAAGGCATGAAGCATAGTTTAGGATTGCTTGAATCTAACTGTACTGTTGCGAAGATAAAGAAGGTTGCTGTCCATATGGATTAGACTCCACTTTAAAAATTCTGTTGAATATTACAAACCCGGAGAATAACATGAAAGTTACGTTGGATTCAGATTTTGGGATCACCTTTTTGCGTAGAATTCATTAGATTTTAGGTGTCAATACTTTAACCGTTGAAGTTGTACTAATTCTTCACCCTCAGTTTCAAGATTCCTCCTTACTGCAAGCATTATTAACGTACCTAGGAGTTGTGTTGCCTGATGAATTGATTACTCAGTTGAATGAATCTGCTGAGGGAAATTTTTTTGTTGGGGGATATCCTGCGTTTAGGGGGCAAGTTGTTGTTGGGAGACAAGCTGCTGTTGGGGAACAAGTTGTTGTTGGGGCTGATGAATCTGATGAGGATACATTGCTATTGGACTATTCAGACATAAGGGCTGACAGTGATGATGATGCTAATATGGAATTCATGGAAGCTGAATTTGATGGTCTTGTTACACCTACTATTGTTGACGAGGGTAGTGATGACAATAGAGATCATGAGAGGGGTCAAAGTAGCGACTTAGAATCCAATTCAGATGACAATCTGTCTTATGCTAATAAAAAGGTAACAAGGCTGGTTGATTATTATGATGATTATGTTGAGCTCGACACTGTCCAATTAGCTAATTACTTACAACAACATGAGTACAAAATAGGTGCAGATGGGAAACATAGGCTTAAATTAGGGCACGTGTTTAGAGATGTTGGTTGTTTTAGGGAGATATTGCATGAGGTGATGGTTAGAAAAAGGTTTGCCATTAAAACAATATATAGTGAGCCAAGACGATTCGTAGGTACTTGTAAAAAAGCTTACATGGGAGCCTAAAGGAAGATCGTTGATTGACCCACCAATTGTTGAAAAAAATATTAGAAGGCCCAAAAAATCCAGAAAAAGAGTAGCAAATGAGTCTCAGAAAGAGAAAAGAAAATTCTTTGTCATTTGTTCATTTTGTGGTGGTTCTAATCACAATGTGAGATCCTGTTCGTTGAGGCCATCTGTTGCAAGAGCAAATAGAGTGATGAGCAATTATTTTCAGGTATATTTAATATATTATTATTTATTATGTTTATCATTGTTTATTATATGTTGATCATCTATCATCATGTTTATTATCATTATGTGTTCTAGGTATTAACAACATCAAGTCAGCCATTAAATGCTTCACAACAGGCAATAAGGAAAAGAAAACAGGTGCTGCTTGCACTTATATTTCATTTTTTGTGCCTTCATAGTTCATTTTATGTATAATATAAAATTCATTTACAAATCAAAATATTTTATAGGTGTCAGCAGCAAAGCCAATTGGTTCAGGCTAGCTAGCAGCTACTGCATTCGAAACAGCAAGAAAGGTGTTATCTTGGTTGAATATTTGTATATTTTTTTTGTTCAAGTTCTTAAACTAACAAAATATATAATTTAGATACCTACTGGTCCGGGTCAAAGTTCTAATGCTAGAACAAGGAAAAGAAGGGCTCTTCAAGGTGCTGGAACCAGGGAAAGACAATCAAGTCCAGGACTGAAGCAATCCCAAAATTTATATCAAGCTTCAATTATCACAGGTTCTTTGTAATGGAAACAAACTAAACTTAGTAACTAACCATTTTTGTTGTTATTTTGGCATATTACTGGTTATTTTGGATAATTATGTGGATGTCAATGGCAATTTAGAATGTATTATTACATATTTAAGCTTCCCTTCAATAAGCCTAAGCCTTTTTTTTTTATCTTCACCATCTCATCAGCTCTAAAGTGTATTGCATTTGGCTCCAAATTTTGATTATCTACCACTTGATCACTATTACTAGGGTATATGAGAGCTTCAGTAGTAAACCATTGCCAAAACTTGCATTTATTCGACTTGCATGACCAAAACATTGCATTAGGATTTTGTGGTGTAGTGGAAACCATATCACACACCTGCACGCCACACCAACAGTACTTGGGAATGCATTTAATTTTTCTATGTGGTTGTCCACTGGCTATAGAACTTGAACTATGACTTGATGCTATTTTGAATGTATAGATGATGTGTTTCAATGAATGGTTAATCAAGTGATGTGTGGATGATGGTTGAGCATGTCTTGAGTTCAAATGAATGAATGGTTGAGTGGCTGTAATGTTTCAATATGGAGATAATGAGTTTGAATGAATGGTACAATTATGATGTGTTATGGATTATAAGGAGGTTTATATGGCTAGTTGTATGAGGAGGTTTATATGGCTGGTTGTGAGCAGCTTGTATGTTTGAATGACTTCTTCATGCATGCTGATTTTTGTGTTTATATGGCCCAAGTTGTAGCCGTTGGGAGCTAACGGCTACAATATTAAATCTGATTATTTTTTTACATTTTTTGGGTGAAATTATAATTTTCGTTTTGAGGTGTAAAATGGTTATTTACTTAAGTTTCCGTTAGTTTTCTTAACGGATTGCAAACGGAAGTGGAAAAGTGAAACAAAATGTAACTTTAGGTGGATTCCAGCAAAAAAAAAAAGAATTGTGTATTTTTGAAAAATTTAGAAAAAACGAGTGGACAGTTGATATTTTCCCTTGTAAATTTCTCCCCTTTAAGCTTTGTTGATGCCATTATATAAATAAAAAACCTAGAGACTAGCTCCGATACCATTTTGTTGAAACCAAATCAATAAACAAGATCAATTTGGAATCCCCAAGAGTCACTCTAAAGAGCCTGATCTCTGATAAATCTCTAAACATAACTTAAAGTGAGTTAGCATGGTAATTGAAATCAAGAGCATGATGAAAATAGAAGCAAATCAAACACATACTACACAAAGGTTTACAGTGGTTCGGCCATTTTCTTGCCTACATCCACTGTGAAAAGAGAAGTAAGCTTTCACAAAGATACGATAATGAAGAGTATGTGTAATTGAATGAATCTTCTTTCGGTAGCAGATCATAACGAATTGAATGAATCTTCTTTCGGTAGTAGATCATAATGAAAATGAATCTTCTTTCTGTATATAGAAGCAGAACTATCTAGAAAGATCCCCAAGAGACCAGCCCACATTTTTAGGTTTCCTAGCTAAGCTAACTCAGCTGCATTCCGCGCGAATAACGAATTTAATGATCTCTTGAACTGCTTAAGGGCACTTGTCAAGTGTTTATATAATTTGCTACTCAAAACGCAAATGTGGTTGTTGTTTGAATTAGTAAAACACATGAGGTTTCATGTGTATAACTAATTCATCCAGCCGACAAAGCATCCTTGTCACACAACTTCTCTGAGCTGCTATGGCTGACATGTTGTCGCTCTCTCACACAAGCATCTGACATGCCAGATACACTCTCATATCCAAATTTGAGCTTCAACATTAACATTTGGGCTAGCTTCTTCACTAACAGCCAAGAAATACTTCAGGAATTTGCCTCAATGACACCCTTTCTTGTAATCTCAATAATATTTGATGCTATGCAGGTCGTCTTATCAGTTTGTCACATACAATTCTTATAATTATAAAGAGTATTTTTATAATTGTAAAGAGTCTCCTATATATATATTATAAATTTTGATTTTTGGCAGAAGTAGGATAATGTTGTAGGAGTGGCAAGAGGATGTGGCTGGCAAAACTTGGCCATGTAGGTTACTTTTGGCAACATTTTGTTTCATTGGAATGCCACTTGCATCACTTTTGGATTTAAGTTGAATCTTTTTGTTAAGGTGAGACAAAATGGATTGTAGTAACTTGTTGAATTTATTTTTTTACCCCTCTCAATTAAACGTATTGGGGGGGGGGGGGGCTAACAACATTAAGCAAATAAAAACCACATATTTTGAGCCTAGAGTAGCTGCCTGCAATAAAGATCTCTCACAAATAATTTGCGTAAATGACACTTCTGAATTAGGAGAATGATAAGAAAATAAAGTCTTCACATAGGATTGACAATCATAGCTAAACTAATAATGAGTTCATTAAATGGAAACAAGGGTGCTAAAAATACCTGCCCAGTCTAGATCTAGACCGGATTTATCTGGCTTGGGAATAAAGTCGTGCTGGTCTCGGGCATCACTTGATAAGTCCGAGATTCGGCTCGAAA
Source organism: Citrus australasica (assembly GCA_029618585.1). Lineage (NCBI taxonomy): Eukaryota > Viridiplantae > Streptophyta > Magnoliopsida > Sapindales > Rutaceae > Citrus > Citrus australasica. Next base: position 18,777,789 of record JARCIV010000001.1, read on the forward strand.
CTAAGATTTTATTGAAAAAATATTATAAAATATATATTGTTTTAAATAACTAATTTTATTTGACCGATCTATTACATATATGTAAAACTTTAAATAGTTATAGTTGATATTTTACATCCAATTTCATTAAAATAAATTTAAAAATTTTAAAAATTAAAAAAGTATTCTTATCTAATATTATCAAATATAAAATCCAGGTATAAAAACACGGATTACAAAAACCTGGCATGGTTCTAAAAAATACATCCAAGCAAGGTCCAGGCATTATGATACGTGGACTTGAACTTAGATTTTGTCAACCCTAAATGAGAATCAGAATGGGCTAGAATAGTAATGAGTTTGAATCAGAAGAGTTGTAGGAATAGGAATCAGAATGAACTATATTATAATTGATGTGTTTACAAGAATCGAAATCGAAATGAGTTACATTATTTAAAATTATTAAAAAGTCCTTAATTAACTATTATTATAATTATTTTGTATTTTTTATTATTATGATTATTATTATTCAAAAATTAATAATAATAATTATTGTTAATAATAATCTTATAATTATTAACGTTAACAATGAATTAATTATAAACTTTTATAATGATGATGATGATGGTGATTTATTTAATAGAGGTATTAATGAGAAATAATATTTTGTCATTAAATTAAAACAAAATCTTTTTAATGATTTATTTAATGAGAAAGAATATTTTTTTAATGATTTATAACAATGAAAGTTTTGTTAAGATATTTTGTCATTAAATTAAAAGTTAGATTATTTAAATTTTTTCATTTGGATCTACCCATCTTATAATCAAACATAAATTATAGAAAACAAACAAACTGAAAAGTCTAAAAACTAGGAAATAATTAAAATTTGGACCTTAGACCAAAAACAAATAAACTGTCATACTTTTCATTTTTAACAACTCTATCAAATGAGTCTAAATTGGGGGAGGGGGGGGGGGGATACTATTTATTAAAAAAAATTAGAATAAGTGCTTGCTCCAATGCAATCCTTACACTTTGTTGATTATTTCTCATAAAATGTTGTATCTTATATCAATAATCTTAATATAGTATTTTGATTCAACATAAAATAATCAAGCGTGCACGGTCGCACGCGTCCCATGCTTAATTTGAGTCAATAGCTAATTTCTTGAGCTAAGAATTTAAGATAGTCAAATTTTTTAAAATAATATATATTTGATCTGAATAGTAGGGGTCCGCTTATAATACAGCCACTGCATGCTATATAGCCGTTTTTATTTTTTAAATTTATTGCCCGTTGGATTTCTTCTATAAGCAATCCAACAGCTTCTATATTTTACGCATGAAATGGGCTACTGGACGAAAAAATTGGAAGTGGGAACTGGCAAATATTAGGAGCAATTATTAGATAATTTTATCTAAATATCAAAGTTATCAATTTAAATTAGGAAAATGTCAGAGACCCCTCCTCAACATGGAAAATTTGCATTTTCTTACGGCTAAAAAAATTACTCTAAAATATGTAATGTATGTATTAATGAGAATAATATTAATAATAATATTAATATTAGCGTAAATCAAATATATATATATATATATATATATATATATTTCATATTTTCCATCTAACTATTGGATAGTTTGCAAATAATTATAATTATTCATAGTACCAAATATCATAATTAATCATCAAATATTGTTATCTTCAATATTAGTTGTATTAGTGACTAATATTAATCGTATAAATCTGTTGTTGGGGAAAAATCTGTTTTTTATATAAAAAAAAAAACTTTTTATGATCAATCTCATACAATATATAAGAATTTGCAATCTAGAAATCGTACCTTAAAAATCTAAGAAGATGAACAATCTTTACTTTTTTTGCTGAAGTGAAACTAGGATCCCAGATTACGATCCGTCACCACCACGCCTGTTAGATCATAATTTGTTACTACCACGCTTGTTAGATCACGAATGTCACCAATGATCTTCTAGGTTATGACTCAGGTTTGATCTGCATTTAATGTGTGGGCGCTTTTATCACCATTAAAGCAACTAGCACGAGAAAAATTTTCTCTCAAAATTAGAGAGAAAAATCTTTTTCTGTGATCTGTATAAAGAGGCTACTCTCTTTCTTTTGGGAGAAAATAAGTCATTTTATATCTCTATCTAGTGGAAACCCTAGGCTCAATTTTTATATTATTTAATATAATTAAATAATATAAACCAAAAGAAACGTTACTTCTTTCTTGTCATAGGGGCCCACCTTGTAAAATAATACAAGATCCTTTAGACACAAGTACATTATATGGAGTCTCCTACTAAATAATATATTTAGGTTTTTAACCAAAATAACTAGTTATCTTTCTTATTAATCCAGTAGTGACGCAGTCAATTAAATGAGCTAATCCGAGAATCATTTGGGAATATACAATACTGACTATAATAATTAGGCATGTAATTAAACTAGCCCAATTATTTAATTCCAAATCTACTCCACTAAAAGATTGGAACTAACCTCCATAATTGCATGCTCGAATAATAATTCGTCCCAAGCCACATTGATTTCTTTACCGCACAATCCTTTGTACCACATCGTTAATTAAATCGATATCTCAACTGTCCAATCGATTTAATTACATCTTATTCCTTGATACTTATTGATTTTCTCTAATGATCATTTTCAACATACTAAATATGTTGACACACTCTGGCCAGAGAATTATATGATCAAGCGCCAAAAACCCATTAAGAGATGTGTTGTACAAATTCTATATTGTTAATCTATAAGTCCAATACTCATAATTGCTCCCACCAAGATATCGGGTAATCTTGATCACAATTGTGTGTCGTGCCCATTGGTAACTCAAATGGAATAACAATTACAATCATGAAATCATAGCTAACTCAAGAATAAGATTACAGTAAAATCAATGCCTATGGGATTTAATAAGTCTGACAGTCATTTCAAGGTTAATTAAATCTCATATGTGATCTTGTTTAATGTAGTCGTACTACATCAATAAATTATTACATGATTAAGACAAATCATTTAATGAATTCATAATAGACTACCTAAATAAAGTGCCCAACTTTATTTATCAACTGTGAACTAAATTTATTTAATCATAAGATAACTTGTATTTATGTATTATGTGAATCCACATGGTGATCACGTAAATACATATAATATGATTAAATGGACTTTAATCAAAATATTAATGCAATTAAGATATTTAAATAAAATACCTCATTTATTTTATTAATCAGAAAAATTATTTATTATAATTAAATAAACATATATGCTTTTAAAGAGCATATTTTCCCAACATCTGCACTGTATACAAGGCATATATAAAGTACCATATATTTGATATTTGGATTATACTCACAAAGATTCTCTTACACAAATTACTTTATACAAATTTATCATAAATTAATTAAATTATTGCATACTTTGTTTAATATTATTTGCTACATTTTTAAATTATTGCATGTAACATATTTAATCTTGTGTTATTACTGGTGCTACAGTTAATGGTAGTTAAATGAAAATAAGAATTACCTTCTACTGTCCCCCTTATATTTTAAGGCATGTCTAAACCCCCCCAAAGTTATAACAATGTTAGTTTTATATATCATTTTACTATTCTACCCTAGTCTTAATGTGAACTACAAAATTTAAATATTTTGAAAATAAAAATCAAGAAAAATAACTTATACACCTTAATGATCAAATTTTATTTTATAATGAATTGTAAATTAGAGAGAAAAATTATACATAGGGAAATATCATAAATATCCCTAATAGTTGTAAATTATCCATTTAAATTGGAATAACATTTGGTTATATATGATTACTAGTGCACCCACATAAATTTGTTTTTTTTCTTTTTGTGTGTGTGTCAAGTAATTTTTCTCCATAATTTATAATTTATTATTAAATTTATTTAATCATTAGGGCTATATAAGTATTTATATTCTAAAAATATTTAAATTTTATGACTAACATTAATACTATGTGTAGAATAGTACAATAAATGATACATAAATTGCAGGGGAGTTTGAACCTATTTTAAACCATGAGAGGTTTTTATTTTCTCTAAAAAATAAGGGATAATCGTCATTTTTTCATATTGTTAATAACTATCATTATAATCATTAGTACTAGGATTAAATTATATTCAGCTTATGATATTTTTTTATGATATTATACATTTTTATGAGATGTGTGTATAGTCTATGTGATAATAAAATTTTTAATAATGTTTATATATATAGTCTAATTGAACGTGTTTTGTTAAAGTGTGTATAATCTGATTTTATTTTTTAACCCCGCTTGAAAACCACTTAGCCAAGTCAACAAGGGATAATTTTTTAAAAATTAAATTTTTAATAATATAAAGTGTAATTTTGTTAGGTATTATCACAATAATTGTTGTTGAGTTGACATTGTATTGTAGCATTAACTAAATTAGCAATGTAACTAGACAACTATAATTTTAGTGTAACACCTAGAATTAAATAATTTAAGGAAAATGATACCCACATCTTCGAGATTTGGAAAAATGATCATGTAAATCTCCATGTTCTCACTAAGGGACACTAAGATCCCCTTTTGAGTATAATACAATTTGACTTTATTAATTCAAAAAATTGACTTTAAAATTTTTAATAAATACAAATATAATTTAAATAGTTTAATTTGTCTAGTAAGTTAATAATATTAAAATATTTTTTAATATATAAAATAATTTTTAAAATGTAAATAATGATATTTATTTTAATAATATATTTGTATTTGTTTTAAAATTTTAAATAAATCTTTAGGTTAAATAGATTTTATAATTAATAAAATGTATTTAATGTATTTATAATATTAAAAATATTTTACAATATTGAAAATAATTTTAATTTTAATATTATGTTTCTATTTATTAAAAAAATTTAATTTAATATAATATAAGATTTAAAGTATTAAAATATTTTTAGATATTGAAATTATTTTAAAATTTATATATTGTTATATTTATTTTAATATTATGTTTCTATTTATTATAAAACATTAGAGTTGATTTTTAAAATTAATAAAGTCAAAATGTATTATAGTCAAAAACAGTCTTAGTGTCTCTTAGTGAAAACTTGGGGATTTACATGACCATTTTTCCAAACCTTAGAAAGTGACCTTTCATAATTTACACTTAATTGCATATATTATCACATGATTTAAGTATCATAATTAAAATTTTAAAGCATACTATATTAATTTGAGTAATACTCACTTATAAATAGATATTATATAATTCGTGTAGTAATCGATGTAAAATATGATGTACAATCAATTATTACAAATTTATTATACTATTAGTATACAAGAAGATAAACTATCACTAAAATATAACAATTAAAAATAAGGCAAGATCAATTAAGCTATAAATTACGTATCCAACTATATAAGTATATTGTTAAATAAATTTAATTTTTATGACTTATAAAAATGATTGCAATTTTGAGCAATAAATAAATAGTTTTAAAATAGCAGTCAACATTATTTTAAAATTATAATGTAGAATTTACCTATAAGAGCAAAAATTCCTTTCAACACTTAATTTACGAAGCAAAATTAATGTTTTAATATATTTTCTTTTTTTTCTTGATTGCATTGATTTTCTAATGATTTTTTTAACAAAATATTGTTTAATTTGAATTGCATTTAATGTGCTTCAAGCATTAATTAAAAATAAATAAATGACGACTTAGCTTAATTGGATTCAAAGTAAATACAAATTTGCAAATCTTAAAATTTCAATATAAAATTAATTTTCACTATTCCTAGGATAATCACATAATAAATAAATAATTTATATTAACAAAAACATTTGAAAAATAAAAATTTGAGCAGTACAAATTGCATATGCAATTGTTAAAAATGAAAATTTGGTTGAAGTGATGAGAAATCAAAGAATTTATGTTGGAAAGAAAATGAGTACAATTAATTTGAAATAAGAAAATAGGCATATCTATAATGATCAAAAGCTCAAGTATACATAAGTTGAGTTTAAGATATTTCATGAAATCAAGAAGATCAAAAAGAGAAAAAAAAATGTTCCAACAAAAATAGGGTTACAATAATGAATTTTTAATATATTGTAGTAAGTTGATATTTATTGAAACAAGAGGAGTAAAATGAAGTTCAACTTAATAATCTTTTTTTTTGTAATAAAGTTTTACTTTGAATTTTATAATATCAACTTGGAAATTAACTTATAATTTTGAAACTTAACGTAAGCACTGGGGAACTTAAAACATAAAAGTAGTGAACTAATTAACTGAAATATTTGAACCCATAAGTGAGAAAGTTTAAACAAAATATAGGACTAATCTAAACAAATATAAAATCTAAAAAGTACAGTTGGTATTTAACCTCATTTATTAAAATCTCACATAAATAATAAGAATATTCAAGACAAAACTAGTGAAATTATTAGTTGAAACTCATGTAACAAGAAGGGAGAAAGTTTAACCCAAAGTAGGGACTCGAGAAATGAAATTTACTTGTAATTTAACCTAAAATATTGGTACTTAATGAATTTAGTAGGGATATTAAATATAAAACTCATGGATTGAAAATTTGAAACATATAAACCCATAATTGAGAAAGACTAACCAAAATTAGAGACTAATCCAACCAAAAATAAAATTTTATAAGCAAATTTAGTTAAAATGCATGAACCCATATGAGAGAAAATTTAACTAAAACCAGGAAAATTAATGTTTTAATATATTTTCTTTTTTTTCTTGATTGCATTGATTTTCTAATGATTTTTTTAACAAAATATTGTTTAATTTGAATTGCATTTAATGTGCTTCAAGCATTAATTAAAAATAAATAAATGACGACTTAGCTTAATTGGATTCAAAGTAAATACAAATTTGCAAATCTTAAAATTTCAATATAAAATTAATTTTCACTATTCCTAGGATAATCACATAATAAATAAATAATTTATATTAACAAAAACATTTGAAAAATAAAAATTTGAGCAGTACAAATTGCATATGCAATTGTTAAAAATGAAAATTTGGTTGAAGTGATGAGAAATCAAAGAATTTATGTTGGAAAGAAAATGAGTACAATTAATTTGAAATAAGAAAATAGGCATATCTATAATGATCAAAAGCTCAAGTATACATAAGTTGAGTTTAAGATATTTCATGAAATCAAGAAGATCAAAAAGAGAAAAAAAAATGTTCCAACAAAAATAGGGTTACAATAATGAATTTTTAATATATTGTAGTAAGTTGATATTTATTGAAACAAGAGGAGTAAAATGAAGTTCAACTTAATAATCTTTTTTTTTGTAATAAAGTTTTACTTTGAATTTTATAATATCAACTTGGAAATTAACTTATAATTTTGAAACTTAACGTAAGCACTGGGGAACTTAAAACATAAAAGTAGTGAACTAATTAACTGAAATATTTGAACCCATAAGTGAGAAAGTTTAAACAAAATATAGGACTAATCTAAACAAATATAAAATCTAAAAAGTACAGTTGGTATTTAACCTCATTTATTAAAATCTCACATAAATAATAAGAATATTCAAGACAAAACTAGTGAAATTATTAGTTGAAACTCATGTAACAAGAAGGGAGAAAGTTTAACCCAAAGTAGGGACTCGAGAAATGAAATTTACTTGTAATTTAACCTAAAATATTGGTACTTAATGAATTTAGTAGGGATATTAAATATAAAACTCATGGATTGAAAATTTGAAACATATAAACCCATAATTGAGAAAGACTAACCAAAATTAGAGACTAATCCAACCAAAAATAAAATTTTATAAGCAAATTTAGTTAAAATGCATGAACCCATATGAGAGAAAATTTAACTAAAACCAGGAAAATTAATGTTTTAATATATTTTCTTTTTTTTCTTGATTGCATTGATTTTCTAATGATTTTTTTAACAAAATATTGTTTAATTTGAATTGCATTTAATGTGCTTCAAGCATTAATTAAAAATAAATAAATGACGACTTAGCTTAATTGGATTCAAAGTAAATACAAATTTGCAAATCTTAAAATTTCAATATAAAATTAATTTTCACTATTCCTAGGATAATCACATAATAAATAAATAATTTATATTAACAAAAACATTTGAAAAATAAAAATTTGAGCAGTACAAATTGCATATGCAATTGTTAAAAATGAAAATTTGGTTGAAGTGATGAGAAATCAAAGAATTTATGTTGGAAAGAAAATGAGTACAATTAATTTGAAATAAGAAAATAGGCATATCTATAATGATCAAAAGCTCAAGTATACATAAGTTGAGTTTAAGATATTTCATGAAATCAAGAAGATCAAAAAGAGAAAAAAAAATGTTCCAACAAAAATAGGGTTACAATAATGAATTTTTAATATATTGTAGTAAGTTGATATTTATTGAAACAAGAGGAGTAAAATGAAGTTCAACTTAATAATCTTTTTTTTTGTAATAAAGTTTTACTTTGAATTTTATAATATCAACTTGGAAATTAACTTATAATTTTGAAACTTAACGTAAGCACTGGGGAACTTAAAACATAAAAGTAGTGAACTAATTAACTGAAATATTTGAACCCATAAGTGAGAAAGTTTAAACAAAATATAGGACTAATCTAAACAAATATAAAATCTAAAAAGTACAGTTGGTATTTAACCTCATTTATTAAAATCTCACATAAATAATAAGAATATTCAAGACAAAACTAGTGAAATTATTAGTTGAAACTCATGTAACAAGAAGGGAGAAAGTTTAACCCAAAGTAGGGACTCGAGAAATGAAATTTACTTGTAATTTAACCTAAAATATTGGTACTTAATGAATTTAGTAGGGATATTAAATATAAAACTCATGGATTGAAAATTTGAAACATATAAACCCATAATTGAGAAAGACTAACCAAAATTAGAGACTAATCCAACCAAAAATAAAATTTTATAAGCAAATTTAGTTAAAATGCATGAACCCATATGAGAGAAAATTTAACTAAAACCAGGAAAATTAATGTTTTAATATATTTTCTTTTTTTTCTTGATTGCATTGATTTTCTAATGATTTTTTTAACAAAATATTGTTTAATTTGAATTGCATTTAATGTGCTTCAAGCATTAATTAAAAATAAATAAATGACGACTTAGCTTAATTGGATTCAAAGTAAATACAAATTTGCAAATCTTAAAATTTCAATATAAAATTAATTTTCACTATTCCTAGGATAATCACATAATAAATAAATAATTTATATTAACAAAAACATTTGAAAAATAAAAATTTGAGCAGTACAAATTGCATATGCAATTGTTAAAAATGAAAATTTGGTTGAAGTGATGAGAAATCAAAGAATTTATGTTGGAAAGAAAATGAGTACAATTAATTTGAAATAAGAAAATAGGCATATCTATAATGATCAAAAGCTCAAGTATACATAAGTTGAGTTTAAGATATTTCATGAAATCAAGAAGATCAAAAAGAGAAAAAAAAATGTTCCAACAAAAATAGGGTTACAATAATGAATTTTTAATATATTGTAGTAAGTTGATATTTATTGAAACAAGAGGAGTAAAATGAAGTTCAACTTAATAATCTTTTTTTTTGTAATAAAGTTTTACTTTGAATTTTATAATATCAACTTGGAAATTAACTTATAATTTTGAAACTTAACGTAAGCACTGGGGAACTTAAAACATAAAAGTAGTGAACTAATTAACTGAAATATTTGAACCCATAAGTGAGAAAGTTTAAACAAAATATAGGACTAATCTAAACAAATATAAAATCTAAAAAGTACAGTTGGTATTTAACCTCATTTATTAAAATCTCACATAAATAATAAGAATATTCAAGACAAAACTAGTGAAATTATTAGTTGAAACTCATGTAACAAGAAGGGAGAAAGTTTAACCCAAAGTAGGGACTCGAGAAATGAAATTTACTTGTAATTTAACCTAAAATATTGGTACTTAATGAATTTAGTAGGGATATTAAATATAAAACTCATGGATTGAAAATTTGAAACATATAAACCCATAATTGAGAAAGACTAACCAAAATTAGAGACTAATCCAACCAAAAATAAAATTTTATAAGCAAATTTAGTTAAAATGCATGAACCCATATGAGAGAAAATTTAACTAAAACCAGGAAAATTAATGTTTTAATATATTTTCTTTTTTTTCTTGATTGCATTGATTTTCTAATGATTTTTTTAACAAAATATTGTTTAATTTGAATTGCATTTAATGTGCTTCAAGCATTAATTAAAAATAAATAAATGACGACTTAGCTTAATTGGATTCAAAGTAAATACAAATTTGCAAATCTTAAAATTTCAATATAAAATTAATTTTCACTATTCCTAGGATAATCACATAATAAATAAATAATTTATATTAACAAAAACATTTGAAAAATAAAAATTTGAGCAGTACAAATTGCATATGCAATTGTTAAAAATGAAAATTTGGTTGAAGTGATGAGAAATCAAAGAATTTATGTTGGAAAGAAAATGAGTACAATTAATTTGAAATAAGAAAATAGGCATATCTATAATGATCAAAAGCTCAAGTATACATAAGTTGAGTTTAAGATATTTCATGAAATCAAGAAGATCAAAAAGAGAAAAAAAAATGTTCCAACAAAAATAGGGTTACAATAATGAATTTTTAATATATTGTAGTAAGTTGATATTTATTGAAACAAGAGGAGTAAAATGAAGTTCAACTTAATAATCTTTTTTTTTGTAATAAAGTTTTACTTTGAATTTTATAATATCAACTTGGAAATTAACTTATAATTTTGAAACTTAACGTAAGCACTGGGGAACTTAAAACATAAAAGTAGTGAACTAATTAACTGAAATATTTGAACCCATAAGTGAGAAAGTTTAAACAAAATATAGGACTAATCTAAACAAATATAAAATCTAAAAAGTACAGTTGGTATTTAACCTCATTTATTAAAATCTCACATAAATAATAAGAATATTCAAGACAAAACTAGTGAAATTATTAGTTGAAACTCATGTAACAAGAAGGGAGAAAGTTTAACCCAAAGTAGGGACTCGAGAAATGAAATTTACTTGTAATTTAACCTAAAATATTGGTACTTAATGAATTTAGTAGGGATATTAAATATAAAACTCATGGATTGAAAATTTGAAACATATAAACCCATAATTGAGAAAGACTAACCAAAATTAGAGACTAATCCAACCAAAAATAAAATTTTATAAGCAAATTTAGTTAAAATGCATGAACCCATATGAGAGAAAATTTAACTAAAACCAGGAAAATTATCCAACGAGAAAAAAAATATATTTGGGAATTTATCCCAAAATATTAGTATTTAAAGATTTTAGTAGGAACACTAAACACAAAACGTGAATTGAAAAGTTGAAACATATAAACCTATACTTGCGAAAGATTAACCAAAATTAGGAACCAATCCAACCAAAATAAAATTTTACAAAGTAAAATTGGTATCCAACCCAAATTATTGGAATCTTACCTAGATAGTGGGAATATTCAACACAAAATCACTGAAACTATTAGTTGAAATACATGAACTTATAATGTAGAAAACCAAAATCAGGAACTAATTTGATGAGAAATGAAATTTACTTAGAATTTAACCCAAAATATTTATTTTTAATGATTTAAGTTGGAACAATAAGCGCAAAACTAATGGACTGAAAAGTTGACATATATTAGCCTATAATTTAGAAAGTTTAACCAAAATTTGATACAAATCCAACAAAAAATTAAATGCTAAAAAGTAATTTGTTATTTAACCTAAATAGTTAAAATCTTACCCAAATAATGGGAACAATCAATACAAAAGTAGTGAAATTATTAGTTGAAACTTGTGTACCAATAAAAAAGTTTAACCACAATTAGGCACTCGTCCTACGAGAATTAAAATTTATTTGTAATTTAACCCAAAATATTAGTATATAACAAATTTAGTAGGAATATTAAACACAAAATTAGTGGATTGAAAAGTTGAAATAAATGAACCAATAAATGAGAAAGACTAACCAAAATTAGGGACATGTAAAATAAACTTGAAACATCTACCTATTAAATTGATATTTAACCAAAAGAATTGGAATATAATTATTTTATAATTTTTTAACATTTATTTATGTTAAATTTTTTCTTATTTAATTAATTTTTATGTTTATGATTAAAAAATTTCATTTTTTTACATTTTATTATATTTTTTTAAGCATTAAAGCAAAATTTAAAAATTATTTAATGAACATTTTTTGCAGCGGCTGTATAAGATACAGCCCTGCACTATAAGATGACTCGAAAAGGAGAGATTGAATTATGATTGAAAGCCATGAGACTTGGGAGTCGTAGAATGGAGACGCGGAGTAGACAAAAGGGCGGTTCCTAAATTTAATGAAATCCATAAAAAATTCAATATCAATATTAAAAGTTTAGTTGGTGTGTATTATTGTGTTTTAATATGGTCGGTGAGATTGAAATAACTCCCCATGTTCCATCATGTCCATAACTTAAAACCTGAGCCACTGCCCATTTCTCTCCACTCTAACAAGTGGGTACTTTAATTATTATTATTGACTAGTCTTGCAATTTGCAAAATTGAGTGATAAAATTTGTAGATCATCATTAAAATAAACTCATTATTTAGATAGAAAATAAAACTTAAAATATTTTTTTAGTAAGATAAAACAACATAACTTCAATCATCTACAAATTTTATATTTAACACTCACCTCTATATAAAATTATGGTAGAATTTATTTTTCATATTGGAATGAAAATCTTGAAGTGTGGGAATTCTGAGATTGGGAATGTAGAGTGAGTGTAGGAGTAGATTGTTTAACTAAAATAAGAGTATGGAATAAGAATCATTTTACTTACACTAAAATAAGTGTATGAGTAGATTGTTTACTTACGTTAAAATGAGAGTATGAAATAAGAATAAGAATTATATTTATGTGTTTATTTTGTCTTAAATTAGGAGTTAATTGCCAATGGGCCATTGGCCCAGCGGTGAACCTCTACTCTCACAGTTAAAAAGGATTGTGAGGGCAGGAATTCGAATACTCGTGAACTCAAAACTCTCTCAATTAAGTATTATGCATAATTGTGTAGAGTTTATTTGCAAGTATTTTTCCCTTACGAAATGCGAGTAGAGTATAATATTCCTCTTCTGTGAGTGTTATTTGTCTGGACATGTACTTCATAGATTTAATATAATAATGTAAGTCTCACTTATGTATATTTGATTGTAAATATCAGTATAATATTCGCTATAACAGCAGTTGTAAATATCTGTATAAAACAATAATCTGATATGTAATCAGTATTAAAAAAAATTAGGAGTGAATTGTTTTAAATTATAATTTTACCTTTATTTAAAGAATTGTAGTTTTTAGTTAAAAAGGAAATAAAAAAAATATATTTGTAAAGGTAAACTATTCATTTTATTATTAATTTTAATTATATAAATTGATAATAGTTATTATTATTCTTAATTATGTAAATCATATTTTTTAATAATTTTAATTATGTAAATTAAAAATTATTAATAAAAAAACACAAATAAAACATAATTACTAATAGTATAGTACAAAATTAATATTTTTCTTAGAATAAATTATTTATTATTAATAAATAAATAAATATAATACTATTAAAATCAAATAAATATAATAATATTACATTTAAATAAGTTTAATATTATTTTTTATAAACGTAATATTATTAGATAATATTAGGGATGGCAATGGGGAGGGGAGGGGAGGAGACCAATCTCCCCATACCCATCCCCGATATTTTGCATATGTCCCCGTCCCCTCCCCGTCCCCATAAGAATTATTTGAGAGAATTTCCATCCCCTCCCCGAATAATAACAGGGGATCCCCGGTCCCCGAATAACTAATAGTCTAATACATTTTTTTATTTTTGATTTTAAATTAATCATATTAAAATAAAAAATTCAGATAAAAATAAAGTTCAAAATATATCTTACATTAATATTGATCCATTACAAAGTCACATTCAAAATATAAATTATTAAAATAATTATTTTTATCAATGACTCAATCTTCATAATCCTACAATAAAAAGAAAAAAATTATTTTTATATCGGCAATAAAATAAATGAAATAAATGTAGATACTTAATTAATATTTTTAATAAAACTATTTATCTCCTGCTCGTCCTGTTCTTCCTCGAGAAATGTGGCAAATTGAGAGATAGCCTCATATTTCAAACCTAAAACAATGAAAATGAAATAAGTAACGTAACTTATAAGTGCAAATATTAATAACTGTATAATATAATTACAATGTAAAATAAACTCATACTGCTATTGTAAGCTCATAACCAACTTTGACAGCACATTAAGGCCTCCAATGTGCTTGGATGAAGTTTGTTATGGTATGGGCTCACAACTCTACCACTGGTGCTAAAAGCTGATTCAGAAGCAACTGTAGTAATTGGAATTGCCAAAATATCTCTAGCAGTTCGAGCTAATGTAGGATACCTATTAGCATTTGTCTTCCACTAACTCAAAATATTAAAATCTTCCATCTGGGATAGAACTTTCTCATCCAAATATGAATCTAATTCATCTGCAACAACTGCGCAATCTCCATTGTTTACATAATCATTAAAACCTGTCATCCATTTGGTTGCTTTCTTATAAGAATTCCATGTAGATCTAGTAGAAGAACTACTATCAGTATAATCAAAGCAATAAACAGTTGGTGAAAACTTCAATTAATACTCTTCCACTAATTCCCAGCAAAGGGTGACCACTTTCCCAACATACAACTATTTTGATATTTATTATTTTTAACAATATTTATAATTTTTTTATTTATTAGTAATTTTAAAAATAAAAATAAAAATAAAAATTAAAATGGGGAAATGGGTAGGGGATGGGGATTCCACCTCATCCCCGTCCCCTCCCCGAATAAAAAATTGGATAAAAAATTTTCCCCGTCTCCTTCCCGAATAAAAATTGAGTATAAAATTATCGCCGAACCCTCCCCGAATGGGAAAAATCCCCGAGGGTACCCGTCCTCGTGGGGACTTTTGACATCCGAGATAATATAATATTATTATTTAAATATAATAATATTATTTTTAAATAAATTTAATAATATTTTATTTTAATAAATATAATTATATTATATTCCAGAAGAGATGGGTAAAGAAAAGAGGTGAGCGCGGAGTGGGCGGAAATCCTGCTCTCTTTAAAAATGAGTGGGCAGGAGAGTCAGACTTTAACTTCTTTCGTTAAATGACTGAAGACTGGAACGGGTCCACACTTCCACTCGAATAACTAATCACCACCAATGTCAATTTGTATTCAATTTGTATTCATGTCTCTGACGGAGTTGTTAACTAATATAATAATATTATATATCTTCGTTAACTGATGACTGGTTTGTATCGTTTCACGTGTTAACCGTGACCATAAATGTCAAAGTAAAGAAAAAGAAAAATAAAGCTGGCAAGATATATCGAGAAGGGAGACCATACCAATACGCAGTAAAAAATATCTCCTGTAAGATCTGGGAGAGAGAAGAAGGCTAGTTAAATCTACCAAGATAAAAATGCTAGGGAATACAAGAAGTTCAGATAATCCCAAACTGCCTTTGTTAGGAAGCAGTGATGATGATATTAGTAACAGTCATGGAGAAGAAGATGAAAGGAGGTGGTGGCGGAAATGGAGGAAGGTTTTGGACGTGGAAGAGGCCAAGGATCAAGTCTTGTTTTCGCTACCAATGATTCTGACAAATGTTTCTTACTATGCGATCCCTTTGGTCTCTGTCATGTTTGCTGGTCACCTTGGTGAGCTTCAGCTCGCCGGTGCAACACTTGCCAACTCTTGGGCATATGTCACTGGATTTGCTTTCACTGTAAGCACTACCCAAATCACTTTTCTTCATCTTTTAAGTTTCCAAGTTTTGAGAAAGCTAGCTTACAGTATATTGGATAAGAAATAATAAGCATATAACATATTATTGTGATTAATTATTCTCCTTTGTTGATTCATGTTTTTCATTCTCTGTTGTCTTAACAGCAAGGACTAAGTGGAGCACTTGAAACACTCTGTGGTCAAGGATTTGGTGCAAAGCAATACAGGATGTTGGGAATATATATGCAAACATCTTGTATCATATCTTGCTTCTTCTCAATTATCATATCTTTCCTGTGGTTCTACACAGAACCTATACTTATTTTACTTCATCAAGATCCGAATATTTCAGAACAAGCAGGTCTCTATATGAAGTATCTCATTCCGGGACTATTTGCATTCGGGTTTATACAAAACTTTCTGAGGTTTCTTCAGACACAATCCATTGTCATGCCATTGGTCTTCTGCTCAGCTCTCCCCTTGGCAATCCATTTTGGCATTGCATATTCTTTAGTTCATTGGACATCCCTTGGTTTCGGTGGAGCTCCTCTAGCATGTTCAATTTCGTTGTGGATCTCGACACTTTCGCTTGCAATTTATATCCTTTGTTCAAAGAAAACTGAGCGTACGTGGGAAGGATTTTCTTTTGAATCATTCAGTGTCTTACTCACCAACTTGAAAGTAGCCATGCCATCTGCTGCAATGGTATGGTGAGTGTCATTATTTTTCTTGATCCAAAGTACAGCTTCATTATGCTAAAAAGAAAAAAAAAAATAACCATTGATGTCCTGCAATGTTCGTATCAAAGAATTGATATAAATGCAGCTTATTTTGATGTAATTAGGAATTGACAGGAAATTTAAAACTTTGTACTTTGAAAAATGTTCTTTGTGATATTCCTGCGATGAATATTCTGGACTTAGAAAGCTTCCATTCTCTATTATATATACAAGCGCTATAGGATAAAACAGTTGCCTGAGAAATAGCTAGTACATTAGTTTGCAGGGTTAAAATCTGGCGGACTGATAATTTGAAGCAATGGGGGTATGAATTAATGGAATTCATTATAACACCATGATCTTGTTAACATATATCATTTGAACATTTTTCAGCTTGGAGTTCTGGTCTTTTGAGATCCTTGTGTTCTTAGCTGGATTGATGCCAAACTCAGAACTCTCTACGTCATTGATCGCAATGTGGTAAGCTTAACACTTTAACCATTATTAGTTTTTTCTGGATTAATTTCTTTTGATGCTATTTATCCTAAGAGTACTGATGATATCTTGACTTGATGTCTTTAATGGTATATTTCTCTACTTGGTTTCGTGATCTTTAGTGTGAATACACAAGCCATTTGCTACAACTTTAGTTATGGTCTCAGTGCTGCTGCAAGGTTAGCAGCCTATACAACAAGTTCCATGGTTTCTACATTTTTTGTGTTCAAAAATTGAAAAACTCGTGCTTTGTGACAGCACTAGGGTGTCAAATGAATTGGGGGCAGGAACGATCGATCAAGCTAAGAATGCCATGGCGGTGACTCTCAAGCTTGTTGTCCTCCTTGCTCTTATCATTGATTTAGCTCTAGCTTTTGGCCATAACATTTGGGCTAGCTTCTTCACTGACAGCCGAGAAATAGTTCAGGAATTTGCTTCAATGACACCCTTTATTGTGATCTCAATAATATTTGATGCTATGCAGGCCATCTTATCAGGTTTGTCGCGTAATTTTTCCAAAGAGACTCTTATATATATGTATGAGCTTTGATTTGTGACACAAGTAGGCTAATATTGCAGGAGTGGCAAGAGGATGCGGTTGGCAACATTTGGCTGTGTGGGCTAATTTGGCAACATTCTATTTCATTGGAATGCCACTTGCGTTACTTTTTGGATTTAAGTTGAATCTTTATGTTAAGGTGAGCCAAAATCGATTTTAGTAGGCTCTTTTATCACTCAATAATCTCATCCTGATAAGTACATTTCTTTTTCCTTTTGAAGTAATTTGGTCACCTCTTGTGTGCTTTTATTTTGTTACAGGGTTTGTGGATTGGCTTAATCTTTGGCCTCGCATCCCAAGCCTGCTCCCTCTTTCTGATTACGTTGCGAAGAAAGTGGACTAAAATGGACGTAGCAATGAGCAGTGAAATAGAAGGACCATGTCCAATTTAAGCTCATTGTTGTATTTTGGGATTAGGAAGGTTGTGCATTTTGTTCAATCCATAAACTTTTTTTTTTAACTTCATGCTGGAAAGGATTGGAATACCACGCCACTATAATAAATAATAGAGGAAAAACTGCACTCTATGTGTTCCCTATAAATTCACACTTTTTGTTCCCTCTTCCATAATCCTAAATTCTCGACAACATTTTTATTTCTCAACTGCTCATTACTGTTTGCTCATACATTGGGATTCAAACTCTTACTTAGAAGAGAGTCATAACTATTGGTAAATCTTACTTTCTCCCCGCTTTATTAGATTTTTATCTTTATGTTCTATTAAGAATTTTATTTTGCATGATTTTATAAAATTGTAAACCTTTATGCATGATTTAGAATGTGTTCTGATTTAGAATGTGTTCTATTAAGCGTTTTCATTCCCACCTCACTGAACTTATTAGAGAATGGGGGCTAAATTCTAATGGGGTGTGTATTTTAGGTGGTGTCCCTACCCCCGCAATCTCATCTTAGCCCATTGTCTTCTCTAATTCCGTAAAAAACCACAATTCTACAATCTCACCTTGTCATCCTTAGTTCTGTGTAGAACCCCAAGAAAGACATGACAATTGAGAGAATGAGCATAATAAGATGCAAAATATTTGCCAGATTTATTCCCAACATCCTGTATGGATTTGCACCAAATCCTTCACCACGTAGTGTTTCAAAGTGCTCCACTTAATACGTGATGGGATAAGAACAGAGAATGGAAGAAACTATAAATTCTCAAAACCAGTAATCTTAACCAACATCAAGGAATTAATACGATTTGAGTGTTGACAGTGAAAGCAAAACCAGTTTCATTGATATTTCACATTTTACAAAACAATTTCAAATACCAACTTCAATTTTTTGAGATTTCATCCTCACGCCCGCAGCCTCATCTCCTCAATGCCCATCTCGATTGACTATGCATCAATTAAAATTTAGTTTTCGTTAGGAAAGGCTTATAGCCCCACCTATTTAACATCTTCATCACGTGCTAAGTCTGTTGGTTCTGATAATATATATAAGTTCATGGATAAGTTGAGCCAGTAATTACTCAAGAGTCAAAATTAATATAAAAAAAGATATATTCTTAATAAATTGTGCCTATTATCCTTTAAGCTCCTTATTATTCCTATCAAAAACTAGGGTTGTCAGAAAAGTCCGGGCCGGCCCGGCTCAAGCCCGTGGCTTGAAATTATGGATAATGGCTCATAATTAATAAAACTCATAACATATAGGTTCAGTCAAGGGCCTGGATAAAAAATTTAGACTTAAGCTCGGGCTTTATAATAAATAATATATATATATAAACTATATAATATATTATAAAATAAAATAAAAACTTAAACAAAATAATTAAAAAATCGGGCAAAGGTTTTGTGAAGTGTGAACTGTAACAAAATCCCTAAATCGGTAAATCCCTCATTCCCTCTATTCGTGTTTCGTGAGCACCATTATTTGTGTTTTGTGAACACCTTGACCAAATCTCACTTCTCACTCACTGTCACGGCATCACCGTGCTCGCGTCTCACTATTCTCGCCGCCGGCAGCCAACAACAGCGAGCATTTCCAGATTCCACCAGCGTCCAGCCAGCATCAGCCATCAACGACCCACCGTCCAGCAACAGCAGCAGCGAGCATCTCCCGCGTAAGGCGTAACCCACCGCCCAGCCACCCACCATCCAGCCACCCAGCAAGGCAGCAACAGCATCTCCCGCGTGTCGCAGCAGCACCTCCCACCCACCAGCACAGCCGCGCGACACTGCATCTAACTCTGGTAATCCATGTCAAATTGTCAATTAAGCTTCAAATTTTTTTTATTTTGTAGTTTGGAATACCACCAGCACAACCGTCCTTTTTTTTTTTCCTTTTTTGCGTGTGTAAGTTGCTGGCCTGCCATTTGAGTTAATTTAAGTGAATCCCTTGTAATTGATTTGTTAGTGATTGAGATGATACTGGTTTTATTGTATATAGAGATGGCAAAACCCCGGGTCGGGTCCGGGTATTGCCATGACCGGACCCTGCCCGGATGCAACTGGTCCGGGTTCGAGTTCGGGCCGGGTTTTAATCCGGGTATCCGAATTTTATATTTTTTAATATTTTATGTGTATATATTTTTTATTTTTTTGGTAATTTTATATTATTTTAATAAAATTTGACATAAAAATATAAATATTAAGTGTTTAAAATTTTATATATGTATAATAAATGAGTCAAATAAATATAAAATATTTAAAATAATATATATTTTATAATTTTTTTAATAAAATCCGGGTTCCGGGTTTATCAAGTGATGCGCAAGACCGACTCGGTTTTATACCCGGGTCGGGTATTACCCGGCTCGCAATGCCCGGGTACGGTCCGGGTCCGAACCGGGTGGGTATTTTTACCACCTCTAATTGTATAGATACTGTATGAGCCATGGCATTTAAATAGTAGAATTTAATTAGTAGAGCCATGGCATTGCAATTTTTATGAGCAGCAAATCTGCAATTCATAGTGGACTGTGATTGAGATGATACTGGTTTCACTTCTTGCTTTGATTTTGAAACTTTGGAATAGAATTGTGAAGGTACCAATAATATAGAATTTATTTTCTGTCTTTAATTGCAGAGTGTTTATATTTCTCAATACTGTTTAATTTTTATATTCATATTATTTTTCTCAACCTGTATTAAGGTGATGTCTCCATTATATAGATACTGTATAGAGTTCTGGACATTGTAAATTTGCTGTCCTATCACTTCTGTGCTTGTAAATGCAGTAAAACCGAGAAGGCTATTCAAAGTTCAATATTTAATTAATTAGACTTTTTGACAATTAAAAAATTTGACACAGATTGCAAAACAAAGCTGAACAATCTCATTGATAAGTACGATGACCCAAAGAAAGAAAAACAAGTCGTAGTCACAGTTACTAAAAACACTAGATATAGAATTTATAAACTCCCATCACGACAAAAAAACAATTAATATAAAAGATCTCAAGTAAATTATATATTCATCTATCAATAGAAAGCTGCCTTCTCACCTCTTTATTTAATAGAGGCTAGACCGGAATATTAAACATAATTTAAACTATATTTTAAAAAAAAATAATAACTCTCGTTATCTTATTCAAACAATAAAATCAATGTAATCACCAAATAATTTCAATTTAGTATTATGGGTTATTGGGTGTTGATTTTCTTGTACAAGACATCTTGTTTTCACATAAGAGATTTTATCATTTCAACTAAATGCCACCCACAAATTAATTTGCAAGGTTCAAATCACACAAATAGATAATTTTCCGAATTAGTTCATGCATTTTTAAAAACATAATAAATACCACTTTTATTTCACAGTTGATGAATTTAACTTTTCAGCATTAAAATAATATTTCTCCATTTTTGTTTTGTGAGCATTCATTTTCGTTTTTCAATTCTCAAACAGCAAATAAACCCTAATTTGAATCAACTTTAATCCCTAAGATCATTGAATATCATAATTTTCACATCATCATAATTTAGAGAAAACATATCTCGATCCATAGTAATTTTTCTTGATCAAATCTCACTGCCAAGAGTTAAAGATTGACAAAATTGATTTCTCTCTCTTGAATTCTTTAGAGTGACTTACTTTTTTATGGAGAAAAAATTAACGTGATATCCTTTTTATATATTGGGTGGAGAGAGGACCAATTTTAATAAAACTCCAATTTCTACTTTCCATCAAAGTGGGCAGTTAGTTTTTCCCAATTGACCAATAGGATTTCAACCCATAGTTTATTTTATTATTACTAATTTAATAATGTGGCATGTGGGTCACTATAAAATATTCCAACAATGTTTGTTTTTCTTTTTTCAATATGAATATAATTGTTATGTTGTTTTTGTCCCCCCCAAAACAAAACATGTTAAATATGATATTTTGAGTTTTGAAATATGTACCTTATAAATATTACAAGTACTTATATTTATTTGTTAAGCACTTAACAAGTTACAGATAAATCATTTTATTAATAAAAAAATTGATAATATGTACCTTAGCAAAGCATGAAAAATTAAAAAAAATGCATCGAACCAAGTATTTTTTAACACTAATATACAATACTCATAATGTTATTGTGAGGTTTGCTGGTGAATCAAACTCATCATCTCTAAAACGGTGGCGTTTTGGAAAATATAAGAGCACTTATAACTCACGGGAAAAGCATGTGTGTGGTCACTTATGTTTAGAGCGTGAAACGACAGTTCAATTGTGTTGTTTAAAGAGAAGGCTTTTAAGTGATGCACGTGACAGCCGTGTGAAGCAACTTGATTCAGTTCGTTAAGTTTGTTATGCTACGTGTAATCAAGTTGTTCGATATGGGTTTAGCTGGGTGGTTGCTCAGTTAGCTTTAAGAACAAACAGATGTAACAATTGAGTGTTTAACGTGTGTAACCGTGTTAAGAGAGAGAGAGAGAGAGAGAGAGATCAAGGGATGTGTGATAAGAGGTCTCTGATATCCTGTAAACAATCTTTATAAATTGGGATCGTCCATTATTGAGTAATAAGAACTCTGCAGAAAGCTTCTCTCATGGATGTAGGTTGTGCCATTTGGTGCAACCGAACCACGTAATTGATTCTTGTGTTGTCTATGTTTGTTTCTTTTCTTTTCTACTCTCTTAGCTCTTGTGTTATGTTGGTTCTTTTCTGGATTCATTCTTCAATTCGTGTATCTTGGGTAGTTCTTTATCAAAGGTCCTGGGAAGTGATTTTGTCTTGCATATTAAAAGAGCAGATTCAGTCAGTACAATTGGTATCAGAGCCTGATATCTTTTGATCAAGACCAAGAATGGCCACACCAAAGATAGATCTAGAAATGTTTAATGGCAAGAATGACTTTAACATGTGGAAAATCAAGATGGAAGCCTTGCTTATCACTCAAGGTTTGGGAGATGAAATCGAACCTATTTCCAAGAAGGATGGAAAAGAAGTCTCATCTTCGAAGACTCCAGAGGAAGCAGCAGAAATAGACAAGAAGGCCAAGAGTGTTATAATCCTCAGTCTTGGAGATGCTGTTATCAAAGAGGTGGCTAAAGAGAAGACAATTGCTGGATTATGGGCTAAATTAAAAAGTATTTACATGACCAAGTCAATGGCAAATCGTCTCTACATCAAAAAGTTCACTCTAAAAATTATGGAAGGGTCATCATTGGATCATCATATAGATGAATTTAATAAGGTTTGTGATACTTTAGAATCTATTTGATGAGGGTCTGAATAATGAAAGTAAAGCACTTATTTTAATAAGCTCCTTACCAAAATCATATAAGAATTTTTTGGATGCGTTGATGTATGGAAGGCAAACTTTGACTCTTAATGAAGTTAAGACTGCCCTTAACACTAGAGAGTTTCAAGGAAAACAAGATGCTGTAGAGAATGGTGTTGGTGAAGGTTTGACAACAAGGGGCAAATTTGATAAAAATGATGAAAAGAAAAAGAAACAAGGGAAGCAGAAGAACAAACATAAAGGCTGGAAATGTTTTCAGTGTTACAAAGAAGGGCATCTTAAAAAGATTGCCTTGAAAGGAAGTTTAAGCGAGAAGACTTGAAGAATCATAGTGGAGATGCAGCCATAGTGGAAGAGAAAGGATATGAGTTAGCAGCTGTGTGTGTAGCAACTGATTGCAGCTAAAAAGGTAAATGGATCTTGGACTCTGGATGCACTTTTCATATGAGCCATTTTAAAGATTACTTTACTGAATACCATGAATTTGATGGAGGTAGGGTAATGATAGGGAATAATGCCATGTGTAGAGTCATTGGTATTAGTACTGTTAAGTTTAGGTTACAAGATTGAACTCTGTTGATGATTAAACAGGTAAGACATGTGGCTGACCTTAAAAGGAACTTTATCTCCATGGGAAAGTTTGATCAAATGGGGTATAACAAAAGGCTTCAATATGGTGATCTAAGGGTAATGAATGGCTATAAAACTGTCTTAAAAGGGAATATGAAGAATGAAGTGTATGTCCTAGATGGTGAGGTCATAGCTGGTGAATCAAGATTTTTTGGAAGTATCAAAACTGATAACACCAGGTTATGGCACCTTAGGCTGGGTTATATTAGTGAGAAGGGGTTAAAGGAGTTAGAGAAGCAGGGTGTATTAGGCAAAGAAAAAATTGAAAATCTAGGTTTTTGTTAAGACTGTGTGTTTGGCAAATCTTTAAGAGCAAGCTTTAAGAGATCAAACCAGAAGTCAAAAAATTTCCTAGACTATATACACTCAGACCTCTGAGGATTAGCTCAGGAGTTATCTCTGGGGGGGAACATATACTTTGTATATTTCATTGATGATTTTTCAAGAAAGGTTTGGACTTATGCTCTGAAACATAAGGATCAGGTGTTTGAAAAATTTAAAGAATGGAAGAGCCTGGTTGAGAATTAAACTAGTACAAAAGTTGAAAAATTGAGGACAGATAATGGGTTGGAATTTTGCAATCAACAGTTTGAGAGTTATTGTGCAAATGAGGGCATAATGAGGCACAAGAGAGTAAAGTTTACGCCCCAATAAAATGAGTTAGCAGAGAGGATGAATAGGACACTTATGGAGAAAGTAGAATGCACGCTTATTCAGTCCAAGCTTCCTAAGTCCTTGTGGGCAGAGGTACTGATGACAGCCAGTTATTTAGTAAATCTCAGTCTCTCTTCAGCACTGGACTTAAAGACACTTTTTGAAATGTGGCATGGTAAACCAGCAAGCTATGAAGGCCTCAGAGCAATTGGCTGTTCAGCCTGTGCTCATGTAAGACAGGGAAAACTTGCACCATGGGCATTGAAATGAGTCTTTGTGGGGTATCTAGAAGGGGTGAAGGGTTACAAGATCCGATGCACTGATTTAAACCCCCCCAAAAGTGTATAATCAGCAGGGATGTAATCTTCAATGAAGATGAGTTGGTAAACAAAACTCAACTAGTTGAAGTTACTATCCTAAACCCAAAGCCTCTTGAGATGTTGGAATTTGAGGTGGAGCAGGTTGATCAGAGGAACACAGAAGAAGCAACAAGTTTTGAAGATGTTGAATATGATTCAGGTAAAGCACAAGCACCTCAGCAACATGTGGAGTCAGAATTAAATCCTCAGGAATCAGATTATCAACTTACCAGAGACAAGAAGAAAAGGCAAATCAAACCAACAAAAAGGTTTAGTTATGCAGACCTAATTGCCTTTGCTCTAGTTGCAGCACATGACATAACTGATGAAGAACCAAAGACCTTTAAAGAGGCATTACAGAGCTCAAATAAAAAGGAATGGTTGGCAGCAATGAATGATGAAATTGCTTCTTTGAACAAAAATAAAACTTGGGAATTGGTTAAGAAGCCAGTGAACAGAAGAGTGGTTGGATGCAAATGGATCTACAAGGTTAAGGAATGTTTAACTCAGGCAGAACCAAGGAGGTTTAAAGCAAGACTTGTAGCAAAGGGGTATTGTTGGGTATAAATACTAATGTTATTGGTGTCAATGTGCAAGTGTACACAACAAGTAATAAAGTGATGAGTATTCAAGATCGTCTCCACATGGATTGATGTTATCAGATTTGCTACAGCAATCTTAACAGTGCAGATTTTGTGCTAAAATAAAATAAAACAATTAATAAAACTAATATACTAATTAAAATAAAAACGTAATAAATAAAATGCAACAAAGTAAACTATCACGTCAACCTGAATGATAAAACTAACGGGAATATATAGTAGTTGAGTGAATAAACTCTCTTACCGGTCTTGACTATTTTCTAATGGTTGGCTCGATTGCTGCAATATTTGCTACAACACTAGGCAAAATCCTTATGTATCTTCAGTCATCGCATGTTGAATATCTTATATCTATATGTAACCTAACAGTAATCAGTTGTTATGCCAACATAAGATATAGCATTACACGCTTAGGTTTTATTTACCCTACAAGGTGAATCCTTATGTCTAGTTCATCACTAATTTTAGATTAAGCATGACCCTTTTGAAATAAGTTAAACTCAATCCAGGAAACTCAATCTAAAACCAAGTATTGCTATGATATGTTCCAGTAAGATAGAGCCTTTTGCAGATCTCTCCTAACTTGTATCATTAAATAGGTGATCAACCGAAATAATGAATAAAAATAAACACTATCAAAACAAACTGCTACACCAAACATGCAGCAATACATATATTCAGTCAATAAACCATCAAGATTGTTTATCACTCAACCACAAATAAATTTAGTTCATAATTTGTAAAAGAAAAATAAAGAACAAAGTTTTAGCCATGAAACACATCCCCATGAATAAATAGAAAACAAGAAAACAAGAGAAGGATAAGAAGGATTGAGCTCCCAATTGATCTCTGCAATTTTTCCTCTTGTGTAGCCTTCAATATCTCTCTTGAATCTTATTTTTCTTTTGTTTCTCTGTATTTTTCTCCTTGGGTGACGACTCTCCCTTTTCCTTATGATGTGTGCTTCTTTTATAGTTGAAAATTAGGATAAACGGAAGCCTAGGTCGCGCATAAGTCAGATTAGGAAACTGCAAATCGCAATTCTGCAATTATCCCGCACAGAATTTTCTCTATCGTTGTTCCAGGATTGATACAACAATGATTGCTACAACAATAGCTACAACAACTGCACTATTCCAGATTTGTTTCAACTCTTTTGTAGCCATATTCTTTCCTTATTTTTGCAAGCCTATTGTTGAGTGTTGGGAAATGTGTATTTATAAAGGAGAAAATCATCATTTTACACTTTTAGTTTTATTAACACCTTTACTTTTATGTATTTAAACTTCTTGTCATTTAATTATGCGTGTTGTATTATAATTAAGTATTTTATGTATTTTAGGGGCATCATAGTCATTTCACAATGAATGAGAAATCAGACGGCAAAACGGACATAGTCACTTTTAAACAATGATTGCTACAGCAATAGCTACAACAACTGCACTATTCCAGATTTGTTTCAACTCTTTTGTAGCCATATTCTTTCCTTATTTTTGCAAGCCTATTGTTGAGTGTTGGGAAATGTGTATTTATAAAGGAGAAAATCGTCATTTTACACTTTAAGTTTTATTAACACCTTTACTTTTATGTATTTAAACTTCTTGTCATTTAATTATGCGTGTTTTATTATAATTAAGTATTTTATGTATTTTAGGGGCATCATAGTCATTTCACAATGAATGAGAAATCAGACGGCAAAACGGACATCACTTTTGAAACTCAGGGCGGTCGAAAACCTTAGGAGGAGCATAAAAGGAAAAATGGCACTGTTCACATGTACGGTACTGTCTACGTTACTGTTCACGATACTGTTCACATAGACGAATCGATGATGTGGCATTGACTGATGAGGTGTCACGATCTCGTTGGACTTAAATTTTTATGCACTGTTGATCGATGACGTGACAACGTATCAGTTGGCCAAAAATCTCGTGTACGGTACATGCATTACACATGATTATTTTCAACCAAACCGCGTCACTGTTCAAGCCGGGTCAAACCGTGTTACTGTTCACCCACGTGGTTAAACCGTGTACGATTGACTAATGACGTAGCGTAATCCTGAGCGTCCGAAATATTTTCGATCCAATGACCGTGATTTACTCAATGTATCTATAAAAATGGGGCTCTCCCCCCCCCTAATTTGATAGCTCTTAATCCATTTTTGAGATTCATTTTCTGTAATTCTTTCTCTATCTTGTATTTTCTACGTATTTTAATAAATTTTCATTTTGTCCCTAGTTCAATTATGAGTAGCTAATTTTCTTTCGGGCTTGGGTTAAAGGTGAAGTCTCAGCATGTGTCATGGGCTTTATTTGATAAATTTATTTTCTTTTCCCCTCTAATTTTTGTGAATAATTTAACTTTTCGTCGATAAATAATAATAATCTTTTCAATGTGCAATGGAAGTAAATAGGTAATTAAAAAATTTTCGCATAAAATTATATTCAAACATGTTTCCTTCCCTTATAGTGCTTTTGAGAGGTGATATGCAATCCTTGTCGATATGTCAGCCAGCACGAAAGCTTTTGTAACTCTGCTTTTTGCATTTATCGGGTGGTCCAGCTGCGGCAAGAACGTGCTCCCCCACAATTATGGATTCACGTGACAGAAATTTTGTGGGGGAGCACGTTCTTGCCGCAGCTGGACCACCCGATAAATGCAAAAAGCAGAGTTACAAAAGCTTTCGTGCTGGCTGACATATCGACAAGGATTGCAAATCACCTCTCAAAAGCACTATAAGGGAAGGAAACATGGCTTAACTCCACGTGGAATCCACTGGTCAAAGATACGATTAACTATCCCCAATCTGCCTATATCTCACAAATGCCGCCCAAGATAATTCTAGTGATGAAGAAGAGTTTATGGCCTTTTCTCCTAGCTAGTATTGTCGTGATCAATAATAATTTTAAGCTAAAAATGTTTAGTATGTAATAAATTACTGAACCAGGCAACGACATTAGCGTCATCGTCATCTTGTGGTGCATAGGAAGACTTGGGCGCACCGAGAAAAGCATCATCATCACACGTCGAGAGCTGCAGCTGTGTTGTCTTCGTCAAGAACAGCAGCAGCGATGCCAATTTTTTTTCATATAATGCCTAAACATCTAAATTTCTGTGCAATATTCCATTATTCTTTATATGTATAGATATAAAAATGTTTCAGTTTGAAATTTTAAAGTGTAGAAAAGTGTGAGAAAGTTTTAAAACCGTACGGTTTTTAAGACTTAAAACTGTAAGCCTTTAAAGCCGTACGATTTTGAAGCTTTCCCGCACTTACCCGCACTTTAAAATTCCTGATAAAAAAATTACTATATATATATATATATGTTTGTATGTATTGCTACAAGCCTACAATATTATCACCCTACAGCAAAATGCTTTTTCATTCCCCCGTTTTTTTCCTTTCTTTCTTTTTTTTAATTTCCCTAGATTAAATATTAAAATAGATAAATCTATTACACAAAATAATAAAAAGAATTAAAATGAAGAACTCCGAATTTGGTAGAAGTTAAAAGACTTTTTGAAAAAATAACTTGAAAACTAAGTAAAAAAGGTAGATATACAAAATTTGGCTTGATTTTAGTGTTGCAAGTATCTATTTAAATTTTTAAGAATTTTGTTTGGGTATGTATTGAATAGTTTTCTAAGTATGTAGCATAAATATAGATTATTAATTTAAATAGTTGAACAGAGGGAATTTTTAGTATTTTAACGAGTGCATGGAATAAAAATTTAGTAGACGAGTGTTAAAAATAGTAGTGTTTAAAGTAATATAATTTTCAAAAAGTAATTTTAGATACAAATAGTCACTTCAATAAAAAGAACTTTCAACGACCTTGCAAATATGCTATTAAAAAGTTTTTTTTCTAATATTGTTATACAGGACTGTAGGTATTATAATTAATATTTATAAACAGATTCTACAATTGAGACCTTCTTCGTGACATGTACTCCTCTGAAGCGCTGTTCAAATTCTTCAAAAATTTTCAAATATGAGTAGAGTGGACAAATCTTGAATAGATTGATATGCTATTGATTCATAAGCCGTGGAAAGTAAGCAACTTTTCACGGCATACGTTACATGCCATCAAATTTACTGTTAAAAATAAATGACGACATAAATTATAGGTCGTTAATTATCATGTAGACGGCAATAACTATTTCGCTAATGTAACCAAAATTATACTTTTAGTTAAAAAATTTAACTGCGTTTACCAATATGCTGTAGGCATTAAAGACCATATTTGTTTATTGCCATTGAAAGTTGGAGATAATTACGTAATAATATTAGTTCATGGTAGAACAAAATTGCCACTAATTATTTTATTTAATTTTTAATAAGAAATCTTAATTCTTTTTATACATCACAAATTGAATAATGTTAAAATAAAAATTAAGAATGATTACATCAAACTAAAACTTATACATTAGCAAATTGTCAATAGACAACTAACATGTGAATTCAATGGAGTTGACATAACGTAAAGTATGAAAGTGGGACAGAAATATTACAACAAATTTAGAAAAAAAAAAAAACAGTTCTTTTCCCTCCTTGAATAAAAATTTCTTTGCCACCAATAATGATCCTTTTTTACAGTTCTAAAATCCCTGAAAACGTAAGCAAAATCATCATTGAAGCAAAATTCAGGAGGATTTATCTAATATAAACATCGAATTAAGAGAGAAGGTCTATGGAAACAAAAAAAGAAAAAAAAACAATTTTAAACATGTTACTCAGTGAAGAAAGTATTTCATTGGCACTATGAGTCGATGCTTCTTGAGAGTTACCATAGCCAAATTATCTAGCCTAATTAAGATTCTGAAGAAAAAATAAAATTATCGTAAGCTTATTGATAAGAAAAAAATTATAAATGATTGATCATATATAAACATCCAATAGCTACGTTAAATAGTTAAGTAAAAGTATTACCACTCAGTTTAATGGAACAGGGCAATCAAAGTGTCATTTTGAAGCTACACTTACAATGAGACCAACTTTCTTACTTTATTCACTCAGCATCTAATGAATCCAATTGTAGGAGACAAGTTTGTATATTATTAAAAACATATAAAATAAAAAAAGTTTCTACTGCGTGGAGATATTTCAAGCAACTTGTAATCACACTGTTAAAATTAGATACTCACCATTGGGGAGATTTGTCTATTGCCTACAAAAAAATCATTCACTTTATTGCAATTTGAAAAATTTTAAAACTCAAAAGTCAATTAATATCTAACACCATTCACCTTGTTGTTTAACAACATACAAAAAGAGAGAGGTTAATTATTTTGATATAAATTGACAACATATACCAAGTAGCCAAAATGAGCAATTAAAGATTAAAAATACCAAGTAGCCACTATCAAATTCAAGAGCTAGCTCTTACAAAATAAAATAAAAAAAAGTGAAACCAATATAAGATTTTTTTAATATGAAAACTTATGTAATATTAACAATATAAAATAATTTTTAACTAACAGGTTAAACAAAATAAATTGATTAAGGATCAATGTTGGAGAATTAACAAATAAAACACACAAAACACACACTATTTTATTTCTTCAACAACACCTCACCAATTACAACTCTTATTTTTCACTCTCTTCACCTTAGAGATTTTGCTACTTCACTTGATGATTAAACTAAATGGGAGAGGGGGTATTTATACATGAAACAAACTAATCACAACCACTCATTTATTCAACTAATACACAAATCCTCATCATCCATTAAAACTTACCACTCACCTACTTCACCAACCACACCTAACACAAATAATTCAAACCTCACCAACCATACCTACTCATGGAACCTTCCATGAGTTGGGCTTGATTTATTCATCTTGGATCAAGTTTATGATCCAACACCTCCCCTTAAACTTGATCCTGTGACACCAAGCAAACTTCTGAATCTTACAAAGTCTTCTTGCTTGAGTGGCTTAGTTAAGATATCAGCTGCTTGATCTTGTGATTTTACATACTTAATTTGCATTTCTTTTCTTGCAATACACTCTCTTATGAAATGATAGCGAGTGTCTATGTGTTTACTTCGATCATGAAAGACTGGATTCTTGGATAGGGCAATTGCTAATTTGTTATCAACGCAAATCTCGGTTGGCTCTTTTTGTGCCAAACTCAACTCCTTCAGTAAATTTCTGAGCCAAATTGCATGACAAACACTTGATGTGGCAGCTACATACTCAGCTTCACAAGTGGATAGCGTGACAATTAGTTGCTTCTTTGACATCCATGTGAAAGCAATATCTCCCATGAAGAACACAAATCCTGTGGTGCTTTTCCGATCATCTACATCTCCACCCCAATCACTATTGCTATATCCAACAAGCTTGTAGTTATTAGAAAATGAGTAAAACAAGCCGAAATTAATTGTACCTTTGATATAGCGAAGGATTCTTTTTACAGCTTTAAAATGAGTGGTCTTTGGATTCTCCATGTATCGACTCACAAGTCCAACAACATAAAGGATAGCTGGTCTTGTGCATGTCAAATAACGTAGGCTTCCAACCAAACTTTTAAAGAATGTTGGATCTATATCTTCACATTCATCATGTTTGGATAATTTAACTTTGCATTCCACTGGTGTGCTTATAGGCTTACAATCATTCATTTTGAACTTCTTGAGAATCTCCTTTGCATAGCTTTCTTGGGAGACAAATATGCCTTCTTCCTTTTGCTTGACTTCAATGCCGAGGTAATATGCCATCAGTCCGATGTCAGTCATCTCGAACTCTTTGATCATCACTCTCTTGAACTCTTCAAACAAGCTTGGATTACTACCAGTGACGATGAGATCATCCACATACAGGCACACAATCAAAATATCTTCATCTTTTTCTTTGACGTAGAGAGCATCTTTTTCTTGAAAATACTTGTCAATTCTGCTATTCCATGCCCTTGGTGCTTGCTTTAACCCGTAAAGAGCTTTCTGCAATCTCAAAACTTTGTCTTCATGTCCTTTCACCACATAGCCTAATGGCTGTTCGATGTAAACTTCTTCTTCAAGGAATCCATTCAAGAAAGCAAACTTCACATCCATTTGAAAAATCTTCCATTTGTTCTGAGCAGCCAAAGAAATAATAAGTCTAATAGTTTCAAGTCGAACTACAGGAGCAAATACCTCATCATAGTTTATGCCAGCCTTTTGACTATAGCCTTTTGTAACTAGCCTCGCCTTGTGCCTTTCAATTTCTCCCTTCGCATTTTTTTTTGTTTTATACACCCATTTGACACCGATCGCCTTGTGACCTTTTGGAAGAGTAGTAAGCTCCCAAGTATCATTCTTCACAATGGCTTTGATTTCTTCATCCATTGCAATTCTCCACTTCTCATCCAGTGCAGCTTTTTGGAAGTTGATTGGCTCACAATCAGCAAAGAGGCAAAAGAGAGTGAGATTATCATGTCTCTCAGTTACCTCATAGAGATGTTGAAGACTCTTTGTACGTTCTTCGGTTCTTTCATTTAAGAAAGACGGCGGTGAATCTCCTCATGTGGTTGGTGCTGGTGAGATAGGTGGAGTGGCAGGCTCTTATTGTTCATCTACTTGTTTTATCTGTGTATGATCATCTTCTTCAATGGGAAAGAAGTTGAAGTCATCCACACCAGAGCCAAAATCTCATTCTCCTTCTTCATCAAAAATTACATCCCGACTGATCACGATCTTCCCATTGTTTGGATTGTAAAGCTTGTATCCTTTGGAGTTGTTGTCGTAGCCGATGAAGATGAACTTCTCACTTTTGTCATCCAGCTTGGCTCTACTTTCATCTGGTACATGTACATGGGCAATGCTTCCGAAAACTCTTAGATGGGTGATGTCGGGTTTTCTTCCACTCCAAGCTTCTTGTGGCGTCTTGCCCCACACGCTTCTTGTTGGAGATCGATTGGATAAGTAGACTGCACATGCAACTGCTTCAGCCCAAAATTTTTTAGGTAGCCTCTTACTCTTAAGCATGCTTCTTGCCATGTCGAGGATGGTTCTGTTCTTCCTTTCTACAACACCATTTTGTTGGAGGGATCTTGGAACTATCAAAGGGCGTCGAATTCCATTTGCTTCACAAAACTCTAAAAATTCTTTGGAAGTGAACTCTCCACCTCGATCAGATCTCATGGCTTTAATCTGGTATCCACTTTCTTTTTCCACTGCAGCTTTAAACTTCTTGAAAGTTTCAAAAACTTCTGATTTTCGCTTCAAAAAATACACCCAAGTTTTTCTTGAAAAATCATCTATGAAGAGAAGGAAGTAGTTACTTTTACCAAGGGAGTTTGACTTGAATGGACCGCACACATTAGTATGAATAAGTTCGAGTAGCTTCTGAGCTCTTGAGTTTGATTCCTTTGGAAAGCTCTTTCTGAACTGCTTGCCAAGTAAACATCCTTCACAAAGTTGATCAGGGTGATTGATGTATGGTAAGCCTTTTACCATGTTCTTCTTGCATAGTAGCTCTAATCCTCCAAAGTTGAGATGCCCATATCGAAGATGCCAAATCCAGGATGGATCTTTGTGACAAACTTTGAGACATTTTGCAACATCATTTTGAATATTTAAAGGAAACATTCTATTTTTCGACATTTTCACCTTTGTAATTAGATTTCCTTTGTCATCTCTTAGGAAAAGACTATAATCTTTTAAGTGAATATCATAGCCTTTTTCTAAAAGTTGACCCAAACTAAGGATGTTGCTTTTCATATTGGGTACATAGTAAACATTCGAAATTATTTGGTGGCTACCATCTTTTGCACGAAAAAGAATGTTACCTCTACCCTTCACTGGTACTTTTGATCATCTCTAAAAGCAACACTGCCATTCACAGATTCACTTAGTTGCACGAACATGCTTCTGTTTCCACTTATATGATTGCTAGCACCTGTGTCAAGATACCATGTATTTTCTTGACCTCCACTTGTGTCATTGCGTGCCAGTAAAAGTGTGCCATCTTCACCCTTTTTTTCTTCAGCATAGTTCACTCTCTCCTCAATTCTGGTGCTTGGAGCTCTGCATTCTGAAGCATAATGCTCAAACTTTTGACAATTATAACACTGTACTTGGGATTTGTCATACCTCGATCTTGGATTGCCTCTGCCTCATCCTCTGGTTGAGTTTTCTCCTTTGGCATAATTGGAGTTGTTGTTGTTGAAATTCCAACCTCGTCCATGACCACGACATCTATCTCGTCCTCGACCTCTGCCTCGAACATAATGCATTCTCTCGTTGTCGGAGCTTTCTTCTCTTTTCTTTGGATTGACTTCCATCTTGAGAAGTTGTTCTTCGATTCTTTGCTTCTTTTTTTGTTTTTCTTAATAGGCTTGTAACCTTCCTTAAGTTGCTCGATCATCATATCCTCCAGATCTCTTGTTTCTTAAATTGTCACAACAATATGGTCAAACTTCGAGTCTACTGATCGAAGTATATTTTCAATGATCCTTACCTCTTTTAACTCCTCGCCATTTCTTTTTAACTCATTGGAAACGGTCACAACTCGAGTAAAGTAGTCAGAAATTGACTCTGATACCTTCATGTGTAAGGACTCAAATTCTCCTCGTAATGTTTGGAGACGAACCTTCTTTACTTGCTCCGCTCCTTTGTAAGAGGTCTCTAGTTTCTCCCATGCTTCTTTTGAGGAGGTTGTACCAGCAATCTTTTCAAAAGCATCTTCATCTAATGATTGAAAGATGAGATACTTTACTTTATTCTCTTTCTTCTTCAAGTCTTTTAAATTCTCCTTATGCGCCGCAGTTAAAGTGGCTTCATTTTCTGGCACAATAAAGCATTTCTCCACGACATCCCATACGTCATGTGCGCCCAATAGAGCCTTCATTTTAATACTCCAATTATCAAACTTACTTCCCTTTAATTGTGGAACTTGAAATGACATTATACCATCGTTTGCCATAACTCACAAATTGAGTGAGAATTTGCAGATTCTGAAAGCACAGATGGATCCGGCACGTCAAAAAACCTTGGAAATGACTCAAGTCAACTTTCGGTCAACAGTCAACGGTCAACGTTGGTCAACGGCCAACGTCAGTCAACGGTCAACGGTCAACGCTGGCTTGGTAGTCTTGATTCGGTCCGGATTGGTTCAGCTCGAGTTGGCACGGTTCGACTTGATTCGGTTCAGCTCGACTCGGCTTGGTTCAGTTCGGCTCAACTTGGTTCAACTCGGTGAGTCGACTAAGCTTCAGGACAGAAAACTTCCGGCGGCAAGTGTGGGCGCGTCCGATCTCGGATCGGGATGAAGCTTATTTTATTGGAGAATTAACAAATAAAACACACACTATTTTATTTCTTCAACAACACTCCTCACCAATTACAACTCTTATTTTTCACTCTCCACACCTTAGAGATTTTGCCACTTCACTTGATGATTAAACCAAATGGGAGAGGGGGTATTTATACATGAAACAAACTAATCACAACCACTCATTTATTCAACTAATACACAAATCCTCACCATCCATTAAAACCTACCACTCACCTACTTCACCAACCACACCTAACACACCTAACACAAATAATTCAAACCTCACCAACCATACCTACTCATGGAACCTTCCATGAGTTGGGCTTGATTTATTCATCTTGGATCAAGTTTATGATCCAACAATCAAAAGATTCAAACTGAAGTAATACCCACATTGATTTCATCTAATGTAATTGATAGAACCAAATTTTATACCTTTCTTGAATATCTAAACCAAAAAAAAATCTAAATCTATTACTTTCAACAAAACAAACCCTAAGTAGATTGAAACCAACAAGCAAACTAAACCCTAAGTAGATTTCAATGACACAAACAACCTAAAAATAAAATAAACCATTAAAAAAATTAAACAATAGAGAGCATAGCAAATCAAAACACATACGTGAACCACGTTGATTAAATCAGTACAAGGTATGCGATTATAAAATTGAAAGAAGAAAAAATCACTGCAAGTAAATATTAATGGAGCAGAGCAAGAGAGAAGACGAGCTAGGAGATTGACTTAGTGATATAAAACTGGATAGTGGCAGCCCCTAATTCCTAATCGTGAAGAAATCAATTAAGAAAAATAAAAGAGAAAGAAAGGGGTGGCTAAGGATTGAAATGGTGATGATTTTCTTTTATTGGTTTATAATTTTTCTTTTTTTACGGCATATTTCAAATGTCCTAGTATATTTACAAATCAACGGCGAATACATCCATGCCAGTATAATATTACAATTAACGGAAAAATGATTTGCGCCATAAAAAAATTAATTTAACGACATTTATTTATTTTTTATGCCATTAAATATTAAGTGACCCCCTTGTTTGATGCCAAGTAATAAAAGTCTGCCATTAATTAATGTTATTCGGGGTCTCCTATGTTGCCACTTGTACGTTACGCAGCTTTTGTCTTTTCTGACTTAGTAATTGTAAATTTCGTTGAGCTCCTTACTCTCTATTTTATTTGATTGAAACCCTTAGAGTATCAAATTTGCCCCCTCACAATTTTTTAAATTCCCAAATACCCTCCATATAATTAAAAAAATATATATAGCAAATTTGAAAAAAAAAACAGCAGGCACAACCAACATTTTAGACCCTTGAAGCCTCCATCAGAACCAAGAGGAAGATTTTCCAGTTGTAGCTAAGAGGAAGCACAACACTAAGATCGGGATCGGGATCTAGTTCGCTTGTCGTCGTGATCTTCACCGTCTGTTATTTGGCCCATTGCAGTAACAATCTCACCACTATCTCCTAACCAGCCATCTTCACGATGATGATGATGATGTCGACACTATTGATGATGATGCGGCCATCGATTCCGATTTGTTGTTGTCGTTGATTATGATGATTTTGATTATTACTGTTATTTTTTACTGGATTATTATTATTAACAATAAAAAATATTATAATTAATTAATATATTAAAAATAATTAATAATCATTTTGAGTTAAATTGTTAATAATAGTAATTAACAATAATTATTAATAATAAATAATTTTTGAACAATAATAATAATCATGGTAATTAAAATTAGGGGTGGGCAAAATCGGGTTCGGGTCGGGTTCAGATCAACCTGATCGGATTTTGAGTCGTTCGGGTTTGATAAAAATTAATCCGAATACAATCCGAACTTACAACCCGACCCAATCTGATTCGATTTATATTCAGATTGGATCGGGTGGGGTTGTAAATTCGAGTTGAATTCGGGTAGGATCGGTTTTGGGTTGGCCAATTTTCTTGATTTTGTTACTAACATGTAAAAACACATAATTGCAACAATTAAATACTAAATATTAATTGCTTAAATTAACCATATATATCATCAATTTAAAGCTTACAAAAAAAAAGCTTCAAAAGTGAAAACTCAAAGTTTCAAAGGGGATAAACTCGGGTCGGGTATCTCGGGTTGAAGGTTGGAGCAACAAAATGCAGATCGGTGGCACTTTGTAGCATATCGATGGCACTTGCAGTAGATCGGTGGCACTTGCTGTAGATTAGTGGCACTTGCAGCAGATCGGTGCCCACGGACGCACAGCTGACGGACGCGTAGCAACAGACCGACGGACATGCATCGAATCGATAATGGAGACACAGGTGAGGCTGTGACTTGTGTGGCGGCCTCCGTTGGCGACTTGGCATTGGCCCAACACCATTGGAGGTGACTATGTATGTGTTTTGTGTAGTGAGATTGGGGATTGAGGAGGGTTGTGAGTGCTTGTGTATATAACTGTGTATTGTGAAAATGGGAATTTATGATTTGTGTGTGTGGCTGTGTGCTTTAGGTTTAGGTTTTTTTTTTCTAGCAACCCGATCCGATCCGAACCCGAAATTTTTCGGGACGGGTCGGGTAATTTGCCCACCCCTAATTAAAATACATAATAACAATTATGATAATAATTTATTAAGGATTTTATAACAATTTGTTACAATTTAATTCATTCCGATATTGATTCTAAAATAAAGTAAACACATCAATGACAATACAACTCATTCTAATTATGATTCGTGCAGTTTAAGTAAATAACTTATTTTGATTCCAATTCTTCATTTCAATTCCAACCCATTCTGATTCTAACTCATTTTGATTCTAATTCATTTCGATTCCCGTTTAGTAAATGCACTTTAAAATTGTAAACATTTCATATATTTTTTTCCATTTCTTCTTCCTCTCTCTCACTTCCTCTCTCTATGATGAGTCTAATGGTGGCTTCAATTGTTGATAAAGGTTGCTGATAAAGAGAAAATGATAGTGTAGAAGGATGGATTCAAAGGGAATTTGTTTTTTTTGTTAATTCTTTTATCGTGAAAATACTAATTATTATGAGATGATATTATAAAGAAGATGAATGGTCATATCCTTGAAAATTTTGCTGATGAGGAGTGATGGAAGATGAGATACCGTAATTCCTTAAGAGAGGAAAGCGTTTTTTTTTTAGTACTATTTTAAGAATTTTTTTGTCTTTTTATTAATATTAGTGTGTTATGATTATCAATGTGTCGTGGTTGTAAACATAAACTCTTTTAATACTTACAAAAAAAATAGTAAATGAAGAAGAGTGTAAGGAGATAGATTGAGTTTTGATGTTTTAGAAAGCAGAATGTTTCATAATTCTTATGAATAAATTGTAAAAAAATAGAGTGTAAGGGTCTCAATAAAATTTTACGATAATTAAGTGAAAAAAAAAAACAAAAGCTGTTGTAAGGTAAAGTGGCAACATAGTAAATGGAAAACGACACGTACATCCTCAAAGTTTTAGAAAATGATCACAATATCCTTAAGTTTTTAAAAATGGAAACTAATATCCCATCTTAACCATTATACCCTTTTCATCTATTATCCCCAAAAAAATGGCTTCAAAATTTTTAATAAATACAAATATTATATAAATAATATAATCTATGTAGTAGACTAATAATATTAAAATATTTTAATAAATTTAGATAGCTAAATTATTATATTTATTTTAATTTTTTAATTTATTGTAGAGATTTGAAATAAATATTTGCATTAAATACATTCTACAATTGAAAAAAAATATGACATACTAATAATGTTAAAATTATTAATTTACATAACATTCAAAATAATTTAAATTTTAGTACATTTATTTTAATATTATGATTCTATTTATTATTTATTTTATTTGAAATAAAATAAAATAAATTTAATAAAATATAAATTTTTTCTTAAATATTAATTATTTTAAAATGTATATATATTATATTTATTTTAATATTATATTTTTATTTATTATAAATTATTAGAATCTATTTTTTGGAATATACTGTTAAAAAAAATTTGGTGTCTCTTTCTAAAAATTTAAGGATGTTAATGGTTATTTTCTCAAATTTTAAGGGAGATGTCCTTTTCCCACATAAATTATTGGCATCGAAATCCTAGGTGCAAGCTGCACTGATACCTTAGTCTTTAGGCGACGCAAACGTTCCACCGCGAAAAGTGTTCGTACTGAGCCCCACTCTTATTTGTATTGACCCACGTGTTAAACAAGACCATAAAAGTGAAGAAGAAAGAAGAAAATCTCTGAGAAGAGAAGAAAACAAATTAAAAAACAGAAGAAAAATGTTGGGGAATCGAAGTTCAGATAATCACACTAAGCCACTGTTAGGAACCGGTGATAATATTAATAATTATAATCTTGGAGAAGAAGAAAGGAGGTGGTGGCGGAAATGGAAAGAAGTTTTGGACTTGGAAGAGGCCAAGAATCAAGTACTCTTTTCGCTGCCAATGATTGTTGCTAATGTTTCCTATTATGCGATCCCTTTGGTTTCTGTCATGTTTGCTGGTCACCTTGGTGACCTTGAGCTTGCTGGTGCAACTCTTGCCAACTCTTGGGCCTGTGTCACTGGATTTGATTTCACTGTAAGCATTCAATATCTTATTAATATCATCGTATTATATAGAAAGCTTCAATTTTTTAAGTAGTTTAGATTATAAAATACAATTAATTTGAATTTGTATTCGGTGCTGCGCTGAGCTGAGAGCTGATCTTTATGCTGAGATTTTATAACTGCGATTGCCCGAGTATACCTTAATGTAAACGTGCGATAGAAGATTACAAAAAGTTCAGCACCACTTAGTAGTTAGCACTATCCAAATCCAATCAGTCTTTTGAAACGGATAAGTCAGTGCGTGCGTGGTTCAATTTTTAATTTTCAATATGTGGTTGATTCATTTTCTTCATTCTCCGTTCTCCGAACAGCAAGGACTAAGTGGAGCACTTGAAACACTCTGTGGTCAAGGAGTTGGCTCAAAACAATACAGGGTGTTGGGAATATACTTGCAAACATCTTGTATCATATCTTGCTTCTTCTCAATTATCATATCTTTCCTGTGGTTCTACACAGAACCTATACTTATTTTACTTCATCAAGCTCCGAATATTTCAGAACAAGCAGGTCTCTACATGAAGTATCTCATTCCGGGTCTATTTGCATTCGGGTTTATACAGAACTTTCTAAGGTTTCTTCAGACACAATCCATTGGTCTTCTGCTCAGCTCTCCCATTGGCAATCCATTTTGGCATTGCATATTCTTTAGTTCATTGGACATCCCTTGGTTTCAGTGGAGCTCCACTAGCATGTTCAATTTCGTTGTGGATCTCGACACTTTTGCTAGCAATTTATATCCATTGTTCAAAGAAAACTAACCGTACGTGGGAGGGACTTTCTTTTGAATCATTCAGTGTCTTTCTCACCAACTTGAAAGTAGCCCTGTCATCTGCAGCAATGGTTTGGTAAGTGTCATTACTTTTCTTGATCGTAGGTACAGCTTCATTTGGTTAGAAACAAATACAATCACGGATGGTCTACAATGTTTGGAAAAAAAGAGTGTGATATGCAAACTGCTTATTGATGACAGGGAAGTTAAAACTCTGGACTTTTAAAAAAATTAGTTAGTCCTCAATTGAAGACTATAGGCTTAAAAAGATAACAGTTGCCTGAGAAAATAGTTAGTGGTATCTGATACTCTTGCTTGCAAATAATTATTACTTTAATCTACAGGGTTAAAATCTCGCAAATTGATAATTTGGAGCAACGTGGGAGTGACCCAATTGAATTCAATACAATATCATGACCTTGTTAGCATTTATTATTTGTATTTTTTCAGCTTGGAGTGCTGGTCTTTTGATATCCTTGTGTTCTTAGCCGGGGTGATGCCAAACTCAGAACGGTCTACTTCATTGATCGCAATGTGGTAATTAAGCTTCAGCCTTTTGTTATTATCAGTTTTTTTTTCTTGTACATTAATTTCTTTTGATGTTATTTATCCTAAGACTGATCATTTTGACGACTTTGATAGTTCAATCTTTTTTTTTTTGGTCTCATGATCTTCAGTGTGAATACACATGTAATTACCTTTAACTTCAGTTATGGTCTCAGTGCTGCTGCAAGGTTAGTGTAGCATATGTAACTCATAGTCCACGTTATGTGGTTTCTACAATTTTTGTGTTCAAAACCAG
Organism: Citrus australasica; assembly: GCA_029618585.1. Taxonomy (NCBI): domain Eukaryota; kingdom Viridiplantae; phylum Streptophyta; class Magnoliopsida; order Sapindales; family Rutaceae; genus Citrus; species Citrus australasica. Next base: position 18,819,904 of record JARCIV010000001.1, read on the forward strand.
AAAAACTCATGCTTTCTGACAGCACAAGGGTGTCGAATGAATTGGGGGCAGGAATGATCGATCGAGCTAAGAATGCCATGGCTGTGACTCTCAAACTTCTTGTCCTCCTCGCTCTTATAATTGATTTGGCTCTAACTTTTGGTCATAATATTTGGGCTGGCTTCTTCGCTGACAGCCAAGAAATAGTACAGGAATTTGCCTCAATGACACCCTTTCTTGTAATCTCAATAACATTTGATACTCTGCAGTGCATCTTGTCAGGTTTTTCACATAAAATTTTTCTGAAGTCACTTATCTACACACAGCACACATGTATAAATTAACTTTGATTTGTGATGCAAGTATGGTAATTTTGCAGGAGTGGCAAGAGGATGTGGTTGGCAACATTTGGCTGTGTGGGTTAATTTGGCAACATTCTATTTCATTGGCATGCCGCTTGCATTACTTTTTGGATTTAAGTTGAATCTTCATGCGAAGGTGAGACAAAATGGATTGTGGTTGCAGTAGCTTGTTCATCACTCGATACTCTCAGCATGCTAGTTTCTTTTTTCTGTTACAGGGTTTGTGGATTGGCTTAATCTGCGGCCTCGCATCCCAAGCCAGCTCCCTCTTTCTGATTGTGTTGCGAAGAAAATTCACTAAAGTCGACATAGCTGTGAGCAGAGAATAAGAAGTTCCACTTTCAATTTAACCATATTGATATTGAGACCGGAAAGGTTGTGCACTTTGTTCAATTCATAAACTTTACTCTGGAAAGAATGCGACTACATTTAATGCCACTGCTTTTAACTTATCATTCGAAGAGCTGCATAAATAATGATAATGATGATAATATTTTAATTATCACTCAAACATTTGAAAACTTTAGTCTATTCCATTTTTGTTGAAAAGATAAGGGGAAATGATGGGCGTCAATTGGAGTAAATTTATATTTATCCACTCATTGGTGCTGAAAGTTGAGCGCACTGATCATCTTTACATACTCCACGCACCCATGCCCATTCATAAACACACTCTCTGCTAAAAATAAGTCTTGGCTCTTGGGTGCGCTTACGTTTACTAAAGTTTATTGATTTATTTTTTTTTTAATTCACTCAAGTTTATTTTTACAATTATTCCCACTACCCCCAAAACTTTAATTTTCTCTCCCACTTCCTTTCTTTTCTTCTTTGTTTTTTCTTGTGCCCCCCCTTGGCTTTTTTTTTTCTTCAATTATTCCCTCTACCCTACAGCTCTAATTTTCTTCTTTGTTTGTTTCTTAACTTTTTATACCCCCACAAACAGGCCCATAAAAGGCTTTGGAGATTACCAATTTTTTCTTTACTATAGTTAATTTATATAATTTATCTCATACTATTTTTATAATAACCAATAATTCTACTGACAGTATAAATTTATAATATTATCTTATTTTTAAATGTATTTTTTTAATTTTATTATAAATTAAATAAATCACATGAATGAAAATTAAAATAAAAAAATATTAAAAATAAGAAATATATGTTTTGATGTAAAAAAATTAATACTAAAATATTTTTTATACTTTTACATTTAATTTTAAAATATTATAAAATATTTATTATAAGAAAGTGTTTACAAAAATAAAAAAAAGCTTTATTATTAATATTTTTTCTTCATATCAAAACATATATTTATTGTTTGTAATAAATTTTTTCTTTTAATTTCCATTTATATGATTTATTTAATCTATAATAAATATAAATAAAAGTGTATTTGAAAATAAAGATAATATTATGAATTTATGTTATCAGAGAGATTATTCACTATTATAAAAATAATAAGGGTATAAATGGTATATTTTAATTACAGTAGTGGAGAAATTGGCAATCCCCCACTTTTTTTCTCAATTTTTTTTTCTAGACTTTTAAGAAACACATGCAGCCCCCAACAATCTACTTCTCTTATCCTTCTTCGTCTCCTAAGTGGCTCTCACAAATAACTACTAAAGGCAGTATATAATTGCAAGATCATGCAGTTTCCTAAGCACCAGCTTAGAACTAGCACCGCTGTCATATGCAACAATGGTCCGGTGGATGTCACAAAAAATCTTTCTTCCTTCTCCCTGTTAACTATTTTTCTTTATCAGATTCATAGTCTAATGGAAGCGCAGCTGCCTCACTTATGTTAAAAGCAATTTAAAATCATGGATGCTCAAATTAAAGAATTCTAGTGGCATGTGATATTCAAGCATGAAAATAGCTATTTACTTTAATTTTCAGGGTTAAAATAACACAAATATGTTGAAATTATGGGGCAATAGGAGAGCAAAATGAATGCTACAGAGTCACTACTTTTAATAACTAAAGTGATTAACTAATTGAGCACAAGATACTCAAAAGACCACAGCTCCAAGGTGAAAATTAAAGTATAAATCACATTAAGGTACATTTTGAAATTTTTTTAAACATTTCTAATCACCATAATCCTTTGTTATTGTATTTGGTTAAGCTAAAAACAGGGGATTCATTTCCTCTGTTCATGTCATGTCCACTTTAGTCCACTTACGGCGCAATGTAATCAACAAGAGGGAGCTGGCTTGGCAGAAAAGGCCGCATATTAAGCCGATCCACAAACCCTGATCCAAAGAAAGGGCATAGAATATGAACGATTAAATTGGAAAGTTGAAGTTTCTTTTTTTTTTTTTAATTATTTTTTATTTTTTTTTCAAATATATGTTTGCCTCACCTTAACATATAGACTCAACTTAAATCCAAGAATTGCTGCAATTGGCATGCCAATGAAATAGAATGTTGCCAAATTAGCCCACACAGCCAAGTGCTGCCAACCAGATCCTCTTGCCACCCCTGCGCCATTAGCTCACTTGCGTCAGCATCTACATATAATAATGCTCAGCTTCAGACATCCGAAATTTTATAAAATTCGGATTTGAACTAGAATCAGAGTTGTACAGCTAGTTCAAATCCGGAGTTTACAAATCCGAACTTCTGGACCTGAGTATGACTATATATATATAAATATATAGGCACATAAGTTAGCTTTTCCGTAGAAAAAATTGGACGTCACTAACCTGATAAGACGCCTTGGACAGAATCAAGCGTTATTGAGATAGCAAGAAGTGGTGTTAAAGAGGCAAACTCCTTAATGATTTCAGGGCTGTTGCTAAAGAAGCCAGCCCAGATGTTATGACCAAAACCTAGAGCCAAAACAACCACGAGTGCAAGCAGTACAGAGAGCTTGACAGTCACAGCCATGGCATTCTTGGCTTGGTCGGGATTCCCTGCTCCCAATTCATTTGACACCCTTGTGCTGTGAAGAGGTACAGGTTTTTCAGTTTCCCGAACACAAAATGCATAAACTGAAGAACTAGAAGTTATACGCATATACTACTGACCTTGCAGCAGCACTAAGACCATAAGTAATCATGTAGGCAACGGATTCGGTATTTACACTGTGAGATCATTCAATCAGAAAAGAAAGAAACTCAAGTCAAGGCTGAAGCAATTTAGGATAAATATTATCTAAAAGAACAATAAACTTACCACATTGCGATCAATGAAGTAGTCAGTTCTGAGTTAGGCATCAATCCTGCTAGGAACACTAGAATCTCAAAAGCCCAGTACTCGAGGCTGAAAAAGTATGAAACAAAAATGAGTCGCAAGATTTAAAATGCTATGATGAATGAAAATTCGGTTACACTTGGGACTTACCATACCATTGCTGCAGAGGGCAGGGCTAGTTTTAAGATGGTGAGGATGAAACTGAATGATTCAAAAGAAAATCCTTCCCACGTATGCTCAAACTTCTTTGCACAAAGGACATAAGTTACCAGCATAAGCATTGATATCCATAACGAAACTGAAGCTGCTAGTGAAGCTCCCTTAAAACCAAGGGATGTCAAATATACAAAAGTATATGCAATGCCAAAATGAATTGCCATTGGGAGAGCTGAGAAGAAGACCAATGGAATGACTATGGATTGTGTCTGAAGAAACCTTAGGATGTTCTGTATAACCCCGTATGCAACTAGACCGGGAATGAGATACTTCATGTAGAGAGCTGCTTGTTTTGATATGGTGGGATCTTGATGAAGTAAAATAAGTATTGGTTCTGTGTAGATCCACAAGAAAGATATGATGACTGAGAAAAATAATGATGTAATCCAAGATGCTTGCAGATATATTCCCAACATCCAGTAATGTTTTGCACCAAATCCTTGACCGCAAAGTGTTTCAAGTGCTCCACTTAATCCTATCTTTAGACAAGAACAGAGATGAAAATGTTCAAGTTCAAGAAAAGAGCCCGGTGAAAATTGAGTCCAAACAGAATCTAGTCATACAGTTATGTCAGTTCTCAGAAAAACAAGTCATTTGTCCCATCTTGGGAAAAAAAAAATTAAGACCCTGTTAACCAGCACAAATGCACAATCAATCAAGCATTCAATCTTCATTAAAACCAGCACAATCCCTGGGGGCAAACTTAGTAGAAGTTCAAGCTTCATCTAAGGGATTTTCAACAGCAAGAATTTCTCCCCAAAATCACTCTTGTGTTGGTTTTGGTCAATGATCATGTGCCATACAAATTGTATTTTTTGTGATTGCTTAAGTTTAAAACTTTAAATTAGATCAATGAGTCATTCTCAGGTCTGGATTTCTGGATTTGAACTAAATCAATGGTGCTGTAGTTACACTCTGATTCTATTTCAAGTCTGGATTTTAGACGTCTGGACCTGAGCATTATTATCAACTTACTCTTTTCATTTTATGCACGATTAATTTAGTTTATAAATATCCCTCCTGCACATTACTTCAAATGCTAGAAACAATCATATTCCATCACAAGTTTTTTTTTTGGGGGGTAAAATAATCTCCATTGTAATTAACAACAAACAATATAAGCACTTTATTAAAAGAAAAAAATTAAGCACTCGACAGGCCACATGTCACGATTTTATTTGTCCAGGACTTTGAGACACCAGTCAATGAAATAAATGACATGTAGCTAATCACGCATACAATAATATGTCTGCACGCAGCTGATCAGATAGATTTCTGGCATAAAAATACTCTTTCTAATGATTTAATTTGTTGTATTCAGGAACAGAAAACTTTATATGAAATCTGTAGAAACTTGATGAGCTATCAGCGGCAGATTCAAAATAAATAAAGAGAAAGTGTGGTTACCATGAAAGCGAATCCTGTGACGGTGGCCCAAGAGTTGGCAAGTGTGGCACCAGCAAGCTCAAGCTGGCCAAGGTGGCCAGCAGACATGACAGAAACCAAAGGAATTGCATAATAAAAAACATTAGCAAGAATCATGGGTAGCGAAAACACCACTTGATTCTTGGCCTCTTCCAAGTCCAAAACTCGTTTCCACCACCGCCTCCTGCTGCTGGTTGCTTCTTCTTCTCCATGATCATCATCACCACCAGCCTCTAACAAAGGCGACGTCGTATTGTCTAAATCGGTGTTTGCCGACATCGTTTAGTCAAATGCTTAGAAGAGTTAGAAGACTCAAACTCTTGTGTGTTGTTATTCTTTGATGGCGAAAGAACGTGGAGGCGGTCTGCATAAGAGTATATCTACAGCAAAAGATTATTTAATGATATCAATACTATAACCTTTTAATTGTATGATAAAGCAACAATTAAGCTACGTTTCGGATTAAGGTTGAAATGTGATAAACTGCTTGTTTGATAAGTTTTGGTAAAAATATTCTACCAAGTTTTTTTATTTTTTTATTTTGACAGTGATTCTTAAAAGCACGCAGGGATGTTATTTGTAACTTACTAAATAAACTGCCACATCTTTTTTAAATTTATACTATAACCTTAATATTTTAATAAAATAATTATTACACATGTTTTATTTGTTTATAAACCTCAATATATAAATAAAAATAAATTTTGTCTTTTTGGCCATTATATAATAAAATATTATTTTCATGATAAAATTTACTGAAAATACATACTTTTCTTTTCAAACTCACAATAACTTTAACAAGAATATATCAAATACCAAGTTGCTTTTTCAATTACACTTTATACCAACACTTTATTTCATTCATATAGCATAATTGTGGGGTAAAATTTACCCTATAAATTTCTTTTATTTCTTATATTTTGAGGTTAGTGCCCGTATAAACTATGTATTTTAAAAAACATCTCAAAATATTCTTACTATTTAAATTATTGACATCCCTATTGTTACTTTTTGTTCCTTTTGAATTGCTTTTACAATATTATTCTCTTCCAATTATGTTTCTTTTTTTTTTTGGACATTAATAAAAATGAATAAATTGCCAACTTAACCCCAAAAAATAAAATAGCAACAAAAGGAATATAAATTAATTTTTGTGGAACACTATGTTGAGGAGTTAATAAATTATTTTTTTATTAATTTTTGAAAAACTGGTAATTTAATTTTTTTAGACATATGTGAGCTTCCACAAAAATTAATATATATGTTTTTAATTTTTTGGGTGCTAAATTGGTTCTTTAATTTTTCTCATATTAATGTCCCAAAAAAATTACTGTAAGAGGGTAATATTATAAAAGCAAGCAAAAAAGAAAATAATAGTAGGGGTGTCAATAGTTTAATGGTTGGGATGTTTTGAGCTATTTTAAAAAATATAGGGACTAAAAAAGCACTAATTTCATAATATAGAGATTAAACAAGCTTTTATCCAAAACTAAAAAAACAACTTATTTCATCAACTGTTGCAATCCTAAATTAGCCTAAGCAATACCAGTATATGTAATGAGTGTTTCAAACTTTCAAGGGGTTTATGTGATGACATCTAAAGGGCTATAGCGAAGTTTTGGTAGGAATCAAAATAAACATGGCAGTGGGGTTTAGAGATTGTACTAGCTTCAATCAAGCTTTGGTGCCCAAGCAAAGATGAAGTTTCTTCAGTTTCCCAACTCTCTAGTATCTAAAGTGTTGGAGGCAAGATACTATAGAAACTCTAATTTCTTGAGTGCAAATGCAAGCTCTAATCCATCTTTTATATGGAGAAGCATCCTATAGGATAGATAAGTGATCAAGAAAAGAATTAGATGGCTTATAGGAAATGGGAAAAAGATTTTAGTGTATAAGGATAATTGTTTACCAAGGCCAGACACATTCAAACCAATATCTCCACCAACTTTACCTGTAGATACTTTTGTGGCAGATCTGATCAATTTTGAAAATCAATGGGATGAGGACAAGCTAAACCATTCATGCATGAAGATACATAAGTAATTCTCAAGCTTCCATCACCAAACAAACAATCAGAATATGAAGTGTTGTGGCATTTTGATAAAAGGAGAGAACACTTAGTGAAAAGTGGGTACCAACTAGCACTTAAAATCAAGCTTCCAAATGCTACCAGCAGCTAAGAAAACAACTCAAAATAATGGAATGCATTATGGTCCCTTGACCTACCTGGAAAGATCAAGATTTTTCATGTGGAGGGTAACAAAAACCCTGCTACCATCTGATGAAAATCTATGGAAAAGAAAGATTTTGCAAGAGCCAACATGTCAAAGATGTAGAAGGAGTGTGGAAACCATAAGTCATTCTCTTTTGGATTGTAAAGGAGAGCAAAAAAGATCTAGATTCAAGCTCCTTTCATAGTTTAAATCTTTAATGTTCAATCTCAGGACATTCTCAGCATTATTCAAGAAGTGGGAAAAAATCTAAGGAAATTAAGCTGATTTTGAACTCATGGTAGCATATTGGTAGGTTGTGTGGTATTCAAGAAAAAAATTCATTTTTTAAGGAAAGAAAATGGATCCAAGAATCTCATTAACTAAGGCAAAATCAATTTTGGAAGCCTATCAAAGAGTAAGGGAAATAAGACATCACATTGATAACACATAAATGAAAAGCTGCAAAGTGGACTCCTACCCTTGAAAATGTATTCAAAATCAATGTTGATGCAGTCATTAGCAGCAACTATCAAATGATAAGGTTGAGAGTTGTGATAAGAGACTCAAATGGCAAGGTGATAGATGTTGGTATCAATCAGGCTCATCTAAGGGGAAACATTAGCTTTGCAGAAGCTGAAGCTATACAGTGGGGACTTCAGGTGGGAAAAGAAGTAGTCTTAACTTTACTGAGCATAGAAACAGATTGCTTAGAAGTGGTTGAGCTAGTTACCAATACAAAGGGCAGTGGAACATAAATTTGTTGGACAATTTCAAAGATATGAAAACAAAGAAGAGATTTCCAAAAAGTTACAGTCCAATATGCTCCTAAACACCGTGATGCTTATGCCTATTTCTTAGCCAAATTTGCTTTAGGAAGAAATACAAATGCTATCTAGTTAGAAACAATACCAACAAAGGCTCAAAATGCATTTGATGCATTGTGATTAAATGAAAGGTTTACTTTCTTATAAAAAAGTCTCTTAGAATTAGCTAAGGCGGTTGTATTCTAATACACACCAGTGCATTAATTTGTGCATGCTTGGTGGCATTTATCATGTTATCAAGTAGTACTGTACTATTGCCAAATAGTAAAAAAATAAAATCAATTTTCTTACCATATTAAGTATTAGACTGTGTATATTAAGTTTGTCCATTAAAAAAAGCGTTGACTTATAATTTCATAGTGTATTAACATATCTTTTGGCGTTCGGGAATATTTATTTAGACAATACATTTTTTAGTACTCTATATCTTATGATTCTATGAGATAGATATTGTTACATCATTTGCCAAATCAGTTGGGATAAAATTTTTGTATCTCAACTGTAAGATTATTATTACTGTTAAAATTTGATGAGTACATATAATATTTAATAATTATATGCAGTTTAAATACTAATTCCTAAGAAAAAAACAACAATAATTTTTACATAGTCCAATTACCCTACTCAAAATACAAGGTTTTATTGAAAATAAGAAGAGTAATGATAGAGCTACAAGTTCTTAATAAAAATTTATTTTACGCAAACTAATGTAACTTTGTTATATTACTCAAATAAAAATGACATGATTATAAAGGGTTGAGTTCTGGACACTCGTTTCATAATCCCTAATTGAGTTTAAATTTAGAATTTCCAACTTCTGAATATATTTATTTCGTGAATAATTATTCAATTAATTAGCTCTGAATTATATTTTGGTTGATTTATTTCGTGATGCAGATGATGTCTCAATCTATATATTTTGTTAGATTTTTTAAGTTCTGAATTTATGAACTATAATATTAACAAAATCGGTTAGGATATACTAGTAATAGCTTAATATTAAAAATAATTTACGTGACATATATATGTTTTTTTTATTAATTATGTTTATAATAGTTTATTTATACTTATATGCTATTTTTTTTATCTTAGTCTTTTTATCTATATTTATTATAAAAGATTTGATTATAATTAAATGATGTCATAATAAAAAAAGAGATATGTGTTATCATTTCTAGAAGTAAAAGGGGTGTGTGTATATATATATAACGATGACCACGATGATGATCATATGATTAATAAAGGAATTGGATTGGTATTTAAAATTTTTAAAACGAATAATAAACGGACGTGTTGACTCAAGACATTGTGTGTTTAACTCAAATTATTACCACTTTCAAATCGACCAAATTAATATTTATCCAAGCCACCTTTCAAATCGACCAAATTAATATTTATCCCAGCCAAGGTACATAATTCTTGTGATAATGAAATCCACTCGGCCACTTGACTAAGAAGTCATTTGAAGTATTCTTAAAATATTACAATGAGTGGTTCACAGTTCACTTTTTTCATGTAACGATTAGATTATGATAAAATCATTTGTTTGCCTATCGAAATGTCAGATTTGTCCTGGCATTGTACGTGGAGATGAAACACGTTCTGAATATAGAATGTGATTTGAATTTAAAACTATGCATTTTGAGGGTGATTAGAGAAAATTAAAGTTCGCTGGCAGTGAATAAATAAATAAATAAATAACAACTAAACCTATAAAAAAAAAGGTTCAAGGAAATTTAGATGGTGTCATTCCCTAAATCTTCATAAAAATCCAGATTAAAATTATTGAGTACCATAATTTCATAAGCGTACCTGAATCCATCGTTGTTGTACAAAGATTTCTTGATTTTGGTGATGGTCTTCCAGTCTAATCTCTTCTCTTTGATTAAGAATTCTTGTTGAGAGGGTTTTTAGAATTACTAAGAGTTAAGAGAGATTGAGGATCATAACCTCCTTTTTAAAATAACGTAATTAAAGGTTTTAATAAAAACCGTTTAGCAGTTCTCATGTGTTTATTATCACTTCAGCCCCTCATTAAAGTGATAGTTAAAACTTTGGTATCTATGCATTTAACCCACAATAATTATATCCTTAGCCATTTAATTATATTAATTAGATCACTTAATTATTGGCTAACTAAATAATAGCACACACATTTTATTTGTTTCATGTGTGGCCCCAAATATTAGATTAATTAAAAAATAATCTAACAATCTCTCACTGGGCTATAAATGAAAACAAAATGTGTTTAACTTAAATAAATTGCTATTATTTCTTTAGAGTATATCTGGGCAATCTTATCCATTAACCAAATCAATATAGGATCATAGCGGCCTTTGTTACATTAGTTGTAACTAAACCCATCCATAGTCACATATATCAATACAGTTAAATGACATAGATTGATTGTGGATACATAGCATGGAAATTACATGGAATGTGATCTAAACATGTCTATTCCCAACTGGTACTAATTTACTTTATTGAGATCGAAACTTAAATTATCCTAACAGAGTGTAAGGAACTGAAATACTTTATTTCTGCAGAAAATAATCCAAATTATATAATTAAAATCCAAAAGTCACACATAGTAAATAATACAAACTCCCACTAAATCTGAATATTCTCAAGTAAAATCACACCCATGAAAGACCTTAGGTGGCAATCCTTTAGTGAGCGGATCCGCTATCATGGAGTTTGTCCCAATGTGCTCTATAGATATTTGTCTACACTGCACTCTTTCCTTCACAACAAGGAACTTGATTTCAATATGTTTTGACTTTGTAGAGCTCTTGTTGTTGTTAGAATATAAAACTGCTGACTTATTGTCACAACATATCTTGAGTGGTCTTTCTACACCCTCTAGAATGCGCAGCCCAGTGACAAAATTATGCAGCCATATTCCTTGATTGGATGCCTCATAACATGTTACAAACTCTGCTACCATAGTCGATGAAGCTACGAGTGTCTGCTTGGCAGATCTCCAAGAAATTGCTCCACTAGCCAATTGGTAAATATAGCCTGAAGTGGATCTTCTACTGTCTTTGCATTTAGCAAAATCAAAGTCAGAATACCCAATGATCTCTAATTCATCCGATCTCCTGTATGAAAGCATGTACTCTTTTGTCCTTTGTAAGTACCTCATAACCTACTTGGCTACTTTCCAATGATCCATGCTAGGATTGCTCAAATATCTGCCTAACATATCAACTATGAACGCAATCTCTGGACACGTACATATTTAAGCATACACAAGACTCCATATAGCCGAAGAATAAGGAATCTTTTGCATTTCCTTGATTTCAAGATTGATCTTCGGGCATTGAAGGCTGAATTTATCTCCTTTGGCGACAGGGGTGTCACATGGTTTACTATTTTGCATGCCAAACCTCTTCAAAACTTTATCGATATAGTTCCTTTGTGATAATCCTATAATACTCCAAGAACGATCCTGATGTATCTTGATTCCTAAAAAAAAAGAGGCATCACCAAGATTTTTCATCTCAAAATATTTTGATAGAAAACTCTTGGTGTCGTGCAGTATGCCTATATCATTTGTGGCAAGTAATATGCATCAACATATAAAACAAGGAATATATGTTTACTCCCACTGAACTTGTGATACACACATTCATTAACAACATTTGCCTCAAAACCATATGAGATAATTATTTGATGAAACTTAAAGTACCACTGATGAGAAGCTTGTTTGAGCCCATATATGGATTTGGTTAGCTTACAAACCATATTTTTTGGATCTCCTGACACAAAGTTTTCTGGTTGTACCATATAAATTGTTTCATCAATGTCACCATTGAGGAATGTTGTCTTAACATCCACTGATATAACTCAAGATCAAACTGTGCAACAAGTGCTATAATTGTCTTAAAATAGTCTTTCGTAGAAACCGGAGAGAAAGTATCTTTATAGTCAATTCCTTCATTTTGAATAAAGCCTTTAGCTACAAGACGTGCTTTTTATCTCTCCAAATTACCATTTGAATCCCTTTTGGTTTTAAATATCCATTTACAACCAATGGGCTTCGCACCAGAAGGTAATACGACAAGTTCCCAAACTTTATTGTCTTGCATCGACTTGTACTCTTCATTCATGGCTTCAATCCATTTGTGAGAGTTGGAACCTTGGATGGCTTGATGGAAATTGATTGGATCGTCTTCCGTCACCTAGTTTCATCCTCATATTCCTGAAGAAATACTATGTAATCATCCGGAATTGCATTTCTCCTTTCTCTTGTGGATCGTCTAAATTGCATAGGCTCTTGAGGTTGTTGAGTTTGATTCTCAGGAACAATTATCTCATTTTAAATAAGGGGTTGAATAAAATTGTCTGATGATTGAGGATCCAAATTTACTTCTTGCTCAATGACAGGTATTGAAACATTTACATTGTCAAAAGCAGCAGTGGATCTCTCTTCCTCTTAAAAGACAATTGTCCTCACTAGATTTCTCTCCTCAAACTCAACATCTACTGCAGTTCCCGCCTAAAAAATTAACTGTGTACTAGGATCATAAAACTTAAACTCCCTTGATCGCTCTACATAGCCAACAAAGTAAATGCTTACAGTTTTGGAGTCCAATTTCTTTTCATGAGGCCTATAAGGCATCGCTTCAGCTGGAGCTGCTGGACATCCCCAAATATGTAAATGCTTTAGACTAGGCTTTTGACCTATCCAAAGCTCATATGGCGTTTTAGCAGTTGCTTTAGTTGGCACTCGATTTAAGATATAAGTTGTTGTTTTGAGTGCTTCACCCCATAGTGATTCTGGTAAAGTAGAATGACTAATCATCCTCCTCACAATATCCTTAAGAGTTCGGTTTCGTCTATCAGATACACTATTCATGCTAGGCGATCCTGGCATGGTATATTGAGGGACAATTCCACATTCTTCTAGGTATTTAGCAAACAGTCTTGGACGTTGTTCACCTGAACTATCATATCTACCGTAGTATTCACCACCACGGTCAGGCCTAACACTTTTAATCATTTTGTTGAGTTGTAACTCAACTTTAGCTTTAAACGTTTTGAACACATCCAAATACTGTGATTTTTCATGAATCAGGAATATATAGTCATATCTCGAATAGTCGTCTATGAATGTAATGAAATATTATTGACCATTCCAAGTAGTTGTGGGGAATGGTCCACAGATGTCTGTATGAATTAATTCTAAGACGTCTGAAGTTCTGTAGGCACCTAATTTCTTACTTTTGGTTTGTTTTCCTTTGATACACTCAATACAAAAATAAAGGTCTATAAAATCAAGAGATCCTAAAACCTCATTAAACATTAATCGCTCAATTCTAGCTTTAAAGATGTGACCTAAGCGTTTGTGTCATAATGAGGCCGAATTTTGTTTCTCTAATTTACGCTTTGTACCTCTGGAACTAAAATGCATATTTTCATTATAACTTGAAACAATTTCTAGAAAATATAGATTGTCATTAGCATTAAGTAAACCGGTTCCAATAACATTAGAATGGATAGATATACTAAATTGTCTGTTTACAAATGAACAAGAATAACCAGATTTGTCCAAAATAGAAACTGAAATCAAATTCCGTCTAAAAGACTGAACAATAAAAGTATCTAACAAATCCAAATAACAACCAGTTTTCATAAGTAATCTAAAATGTCCAATTGCTTCAACTTCTACCGTCTTGACATCTCCTACATAAATGCATCTTTTAGCATCACTTGGCGGCCGGTAGCTTAGGCAACTCTGCAGTGAAACACAAATGTGAGTAGTAGCACCCGAATCTATCCACCATGTGTTTCTTGGTATTGAAGCTAAATTAGTTTTAGAACAAATCAAAGAAAGAAATGTACCTTTCTTTACGCGCCATGCGTGATATTTTTGACATTCCTTCTTCACATGTCCAGGCTTGCCGCAGAAGAAACAGCCGTGCTCGGCCTTTGGTTTCTTTTGATCTGGACCCTTAGAAGCAGCAGTTTCACCCTTTTTCTTTCTTTTGCCCTTATCTTTAGAAGTGCTTACCACATGTGCATATTCGATTTTCTCTTGCTTTAATCTCTCTTCTTCTTGCACACAAAAGGAAATCAGTTCATTGAGATTCCACTTCTCTTTCTGACAGTTGTAACTGACTTTGAACTGATTAAATTGTGCAGAAAGAGATGATGTGTTCATAATTTATCTATTATTTTAATGCTTCCATAACTTAATTTTATGTTAAATTATATTTTATTATATTAATTTTTATCTTAATTTTTATATTTTGTCATTGTAGGAATATTGGGAATATTCACAAGAAAAGAAGCTTAAAGAGGAAACAAATTGGGGTATAATGGAAATAATATGAAAGTAAAAGGGAGAGAAATAAAAAAGCCAAATCAAGAAGCTTTGAATTTTTGGTTGACAAATATGGCAAGCACGTGGATGGGCTTTGGTTTCAATTCTAATTGGCTTAGGAAATTCATAGGCGGCTAGGCTTTTGCTTTAATCCTTTTCATTTAAGGATTTGGAGTTGGAGCAACATTATAAAAAGGGGGCAGCCGTGAGGTTTTGGAGAGAAGAGAATTAAAGAGATAAAGAGGGCAGCCACAAGTTTTGAGCACTAAACCGAGAGTAGGAGGAATAATTTGGAGCAAGAGAAAGACGCATAAATTCTTGAGTTTTTCTTTCTCTCTTCTCTATTATCTTGTTTGAATGTTTCCAATTAAGTTAATGGATTCTCTTTATATTCCTATGAACTAATTTATTTACTAGGGCTACGATGTAGCCTAACTATGAAGATTTAATTCCATAAATCTATGTTATTTTTAATTAATTATTCCATGATTGAGTGTTCATTATTGTGCTTAATGCTTTTGAATATCTGGCCAATATTTGAATGATTTGAGGATACATAATGAGACCGAGAGGAGATTTATGTATTTTTGCTCTGTGTAATGGATGCCATGAATTGAACGAAAGACAGAGATGTGCCAACGTGATTCGTGCAGTTTTATCTAAGAATTTCCAATAGAACTTAATGAATCTTTGCATATTTAAATTCACATAGAGATATAGTGGGTTGATATGTGGATATATTTTTTATATTACTCGAGAGAGGATATTGAATAAATTTAGGAAAATTCACTGTCAACGTGGGTAATAAATTTTAATAGCATAGATGGAGGATTAAATTGGATTGGTTATGGTGAAATCGGATGTCCTACTGTCTTAATCTCTTGGTGATTTCTATTACTGTCTGCGTCTTTATTTAATTTTTAATTAGTTTATTTTATTTAATTTTAATATAAATTCGCTTATTCGATTGTTCGAATAAATTAGGGTTAGAATAATTTCGGTAACTAATAGGATATACAATCTCTGTGGGACGATACTCTACTCTTCATTATATTACTTGTGCCGACTAGTACACTTGCTAATTTACGCAACAAGAGAAATAAAGATTAAATGCACAACCAAATCATCAGATAGGTCGAGCCCTAATGCCTTAAGCTTAGAAGCAAGATGAGACATCTCCATGATGTACTCCCGAATGTTTCTCTTGCCTTTATACTTCATTGAAATCAAGCTCGCTAAATATATACTTGTTTCAGCCTTATCGTTTTTTATAAAACGTTTCTGAATTTCGGCAAGAAACTCACTAGCACTTGTAACCTCATCGGTTATAGCACTCCTAAATACTTCTAGAACACCGCGCTTCATGATCACAAGACTCATCCTGTTAGATCGATCTCAATTCTCATAGTACAACACATTCTCAGATGTACTATCATCAGTGAGTTCGTCCGGCTTAGGGTGTTTGAATGATAAGTCTAGATCTATGCAGCCTAAAAGAATCACCATATTTTCTTTCCAGTCCTTAAAATTAGTCCCATTCAGAACCGGGACACTATTCATATTTGCAGATATCGAAGTAGTAGACAAAAAAGCTGAATAGTGAACAAAAATAAATAAAATATAAATAAATAAATAATGCTCACATTAAACAACTCAATTAATAATCTTTAAAAATTTAAAAGCAAATTATAACAATTCAAGATACCTAGCACAACATTAGTAACAAGTCTTTGGACTATAATACTAACTGTAAATGGTACTCTTGTTGCAATGATCAAATTTTGACAATAAGTTATGTCAAGTAATGAATCTATATTTGGATTAGTACATTACTCACATTAAGTTGTCCTAATAATCGTCACAAATTTACCATCACAAGTGTGTGTGCAATTAGGCCAAATATTAACCTTCCTTTGGGTCGATTAACATCCGTAGGAATTACACAAATACAAACATCTAACACCCCAAATAAACAAATCTACACAAGAGACATCACTTTGGTGACTTCCCGCTTTAATTAGTATATTTTCAATGTTAAACCAATAATTAACGTAAATATTATAAAGTATTTTCATTTAAAGATTATAAAACCGGAAATGTACAAATTAAATTGATTTCATTTCATTACCATATTATATATTTGTCCAGTTTGAAACCAATTATAATTCACTTAAAACATAGCCACTGAAAGAATTCAAAAACTCAATTCATGTGATTGAATTCGAAATCATTATTAAACCCGAAACCGTGACATACAAGGCCACTGCATCTTTATTGATTTGATTTAATTTAAAATTATAATTAAACCGAAGCCGAAATTAGAACATGGCCAATTCAAATTCAAAGTAAATTGATATTATTATTATATCAAAACTGAAACAAGCCACTTCAAATTTAATTTAATTGATTTGAATTACATATTATCATTAAAACTAAAACCGAAACCGTGGCCAATTAAAGTCAAAGCAATTTATGATTATTATTAAATCAAAACCGAAACTTGCCAACTCAATCAAATCTATTTCATTTAAATCACGGCCAATAAATCTTAATTGAAGTGGTTTAATTTAAAAACACTATTAAACTGAAATTGTAGCATACTTGACCACCGAACTTGGAAATCTAAATGTTCACAAGAATAAAAACAAATATGCAATTAAGACAATTAAGTGGTTTAATTTAATCTTGAACTTTGCACATGATTTCACGTGTGCAACACCAGTAGTTTCGTTTCGTCATGAGGCCAACAAAACCAATTTCAACTTTTCCCAATAACTAAGTCAAGGATAAACAGTTTCATTCGAATATAACCATTAATCAAAAATTGCAACTCAATAATTTAATCATGGATGAGACTCTGATGCCGTTTGTTATTTCCTAAAACTTAATAAAAATTCAGATTAAAATTATTGAGTACTATAATTTCAGAAGCGTACCTGAATCCATCGTTGTTGTATAAATATTTCTTGATTTTGGTGATGGTCTTCCAATCTAATCTCTTCTCTTTGATTAAGAATTCTTGTTGAGAGGTTTTTTAGAATTACTAAGAGTTAAGAGAGATACGGGACCATAACCACCTTTTTAAAATAACGTAATTGACGGTTTTAATAAAAACTGTTTAGCAGTTCTCATGTGTTTATTATTGTTAACATGAATATGTTAATAATATTGATTTTGATGATAACAAACCTTAAATGATTTTTGATAAAAATATTGGAGCTATTTCTTAATAAATGAAAGTCTTAAAAACCATTCCATTCATTCTTATAAAAGATGGACTTTCAAATTGGAAAAAGAATTCTTTGCAAAATCTGGTTTAAAATGTGTTTCTGGAAATAAACGGTGAACCGGTATCTTTTAAACGGTTAACCGATTATGACCAGAGAGCAACAATTTGCCTAAGCTCTAACCGTTTATGAAAAACGAAAAATGGAAAGGCCACTGGAAACTAACGGCGAATCGTCTATTACAAACGGTTAACCGATAATGTCCAGAGAAGTGACTTCATACAAGTCCTTAACCGATTACTGTAAACGGGTAACAAATGTTCATTTTGCAGGTTACTGGAAACTAACGGCGAACCGTTTATTACAAACGGTTAACCGATAACATCCAGAGAGTCACTTCATGTAAAGCCTTAACCGTTTACTTAAAACGGGTAACTGATGTTCATTTTGCAGGTTACTGGAAACTAACGGCGAACCATTTATTACAAACGGCTAACCAATAACATCCAGAGAGTCACTTCATGCAAAGCCTTAACCGTTTACTATAAACGGATAACTGATGTTCATCTTGCAGGTCTATGGAAGTTAACGACGAAAGGGTAACCCTAAACGACAAACCGTTTATTTGAATTTTGGCCTCAACGGTAACTTTGACCAGCGCAAATGGTTAACCGTTAATGGCTAACGGTGAACCGTTTTCTGGCCGACAGTTAGTAACGGCTAGTTTTTCAGCTCCAAATATAAATAAGCTCATTCAAATTCAAAGAAGACTGATCACAACACAACCATTGAGCTTATACTCGAGTTTACAATCTTCATAGAGCTTAAAACATATTCTTACTTCATCTATTCACACTTTGGGCATTGATTTGTAATCTTAAATATAGTGTGAGAGAAAAACAGTTTGTAATCTTTCTTTTTGAGTGATTGTAAGTGTTGGGATACACTTGGGTTAAGAGATTGGGGATAATCTCTTGTTGTAAAGGTTATTGACACCTTGAAAGTCAAATGTAAGCAATTGAAGCCTTGGAGGCTTGCTTAGTGAAATCCTCAAGCCCGGAAAGCTTGGAGGCGTGGACGTAGGCGAGGTTGGCCGAGCCACGTAAAAATCCTCGTGTTTGATTCTCTCTTCCCGTATCTTTTTAAATTGTGATTGATTTAATTATTATTATTTTAATTTCGTTTTAGATTTGCATGATAATTCATTTTTAGTTGAATAATTTATAAAATCTCAATTCACCCCTCCCCTCTTGGGTTGCCTAGTTAGTATTTCATTTGGTATCAGAGCTTTGTGCTCTTGTTTAGACTTAATCGTTTAGAGCTAAAGATCGATGGCAACTCAAAATGATTCCACATTTAGGGAAGGACAGTCCACCACTAGACCACCTTACTTTGATGGAAATGATTACCCATATTGGAAAACTAGGATGAGAATTTACTTGCAAGCCCTAGATTATAAGATTTGGGAAATTGTTAATGATGGTCCTTTCATGCCTTTGACTAAAAATGAAATTGGAGAAGATATTCTAAAACCTTCACGGGATTGGAATGAATTCGAAAAGAGAAAAGCCTCTCTAAACTCCAAAGCCATGAATGCCTTGTTTTGTGCATTAGATAAGAAAGAGTTTCGTAGAGTGTCTAGTTGTGAAAGTGCTAATGAGATTTGGCACAAACTTGAGGTTGTCTATGAAGGCACAAACCAAGTGAAAGAATCTAAAATAAGTAGGTACACTCGACAATATGAATTGTTCCAAATGGAACAAAATGAAAATGTGTACTGTATGTATACTAGATTCACGGACATAGTGAACACTCTAAGAGCTCTAGGGAAGACTTTTTCAAATAGCAAAAAAGTCAAGAAAATCATTAGGTCACTACCTAAGGAATGGAGACCAAAAAGGACTGCCATTGAGGAAGCAAAAGATTTAAATACTTTACCTCTTGATGATTTAATTGGTTCTCTCATTTCATATGAAGAAGATTTGGCAGCAGAAAAAGGGCATGAGGAGAAGAAGAAAAACATTGCTCTTAAAGCTTCAAAACATGAGAGTGATGGGGAGAGTGAACCGGATGATGAAGAGCTAGCCATGCTAGCAAGGAGGTTCAGAAAATTCTTCAAGAAGACCGGAGAGCGAAGAAATTTAAGAAACTTCAAGAACCATAAGGAGAAGAAGGAAGCAATCACATGCTATGAATGCAAGAAGCCTGGCCATATTAGATCGGAGTGTCCACTTATCAACAAGCTCAAGAAGAAAGCTATAGTTGCAACTTGGGATGATAGCGAGGAATATTCAAGTGATGAAGAAGGATCACAAGAAGTTTCAAACCTAGCACTTATGGCTATAGGAGATGAGGATGATCTCAATGAGGTAAGTGATCCCACCTATGATGAATTGTATGATGCTTTTAAAGAAATGCATGATGAGTTGATGAAAATTAGTAAAAAGAATGCATGCCTTAAAAAGAAATTGCTAGAATTTACAAATGAAAAGGATGCCATGCAAAAATGCAATGAGTTATTAAATGAGAAGATTAAAGGATTAGAATTAGAAAATAAAACCTTGCATAATAAAGTTGCATTATCAAATGATAAACCTAGCACTTCACATGAGCATTTAGAATCACATGTAGATGATTTGAAAAAGGAAAATGAAATGTTCAAGAAAAAGAATACCGAACTTAGTAGTGTTGTTATAAAATTCACAAATGGGCAAAAGATGTTGGATAATATGCTTAATTCTCAAAAATGTGTTTTTGATAAAGGAGGACTTGGATATAAGCCTAACTTGAAGCAAAAGTATTACAAGAATTATTTTGTTAAAGCTACCTACACAAATGATCATAAAATTGTATGCCATTATTGTAATCAAGGTGGTCATATGAAAAATAGATGTGCAGTGAAGAGAAATGCATATTATGGTATGAAATGTGTTTGGGTTCCGAAAGGAACCATTGCTAACTCTCAAGGACCCAAAAAGGTTTGGGTACCTAAACCATTGCAGGGTTTGAAGAAGAAGAAGAATAAGTGGTACTTGGACAGCGGTTGTTCAAGACACATGACAGGGAATTATTCTTGGTTCTCAAGCTTCACCAAAATTGAAAATGGTGGAGATGTATCTTTTGGAGACAACTCAAAAGCAAAAATTCTTGGAATTGGAGATGTTGGTAAAGTATCCTTAACTCTAATTGAGAATGTATGTTTGGTTGAGAACCTAAAACACAACTTGATTAGCATTAGTCAATTATGTGACAAAGGCTATAAAGTCATTTTTAATAATTTTAATTGTGTTATCGAGAACTCATGTGATGGCAAAATCTTGTTTGTTGGTAATAAATGTGGTAACGTTTATGTCATTGACATAGAATGTGCATCTACTCTTGATAAATGTTTTTCCGCATTACATGATGATAGTTGGCTATGGCATAGAAGATTAGGACATGCAGGCATGGATTTGATTTCAAAAATCGTGAAAAATAATTTAGTGAAAGGTCTTCCAAAAATTAGTTTTCAAAAAGATAGAATTTGTGAAGCATGCCAATTTGGAAAACAAATCAAGACTTCCTTCAAAAACAAGAATCATATCTCTACTTCAAAAGCGCTTCAATTACTTCATATAGATTTATTTGGACCTTCTAGATATGCTAGCTTAAGTGGCAAATATTATGCATTTGTAATTGTGGATGATTATTCTAGATACACATGGGTATTGTTCTTAGCTAATAAGGATGATGCCATTGATGCATTTCAAATTTTCCATAAAAAGGTTCAAAATGAAAAAGGTTATTATATTACTTGTATTAGAAGTGATCATGGTGGAGAATTTGAAAATCATGCATTTGAAAATTTTTGTAATGACTTTGGCATTGAACATCAATTTTCATCACCTAGGACTCCACAACTAAATGGAGTAATAGAGAGAAAGAATAAGTTTATTCAAGAAATGGCTAGGACCATGTTGAATGAAAATTCTTTGCCTAAGTATTTTTGGGCCGAAACCGTCAACACCGCTTGTTATGTTTTAAATCGAGTGTTGATTAGACCTAATCTAAATAAAACTCCATATGAGCTTTGGAAAGATAGAAAACCCAACATTGGTTATTTTAAAGTTTTTGGATGCAAATGTTTTGTTTTGAACACAAAAGATAATCTTGGTAAATTTGATCCAAAATCCGATGTTGGTATTTTTCTTGGTTATTCAAATTCAAGCAAAGCTTATAGAGTTTATAATAAAAGAACTTTAGTTGTAGAAGAATCTATGCATGTTACTTTTGATGAGTCTAACCCCTCCTCTACGGAGAAAGCAATTGTTGATGATAATACAGAAGAACAACAACAAGAAGAAGCATCAAATGACAACCAAGAAGACTCACCACATGGAATTCAAGAGGAACATCATGAAGAACCAAATGTGGAGCAAAATGAAGGTACTTCTCAAACACTCCCCAAGGAGTGGAGGTATGTTTCCTCTCACCCTAAGGATGTAATTTTAGGAGATCCCTCACGAGGTGTTACCACTAGATCATCTCTTAGGAACACATGTGAGCATGCTGCATTTATTTCTCAAATTGAACCAAAATCTTTTGCGGATGCTGAAAATGATGAATCTTGGATTATGACAATGCAAGATGAGTTGAATCAATTTGAGAGAAACAATGTGTGGGAGTTAGTCTCTTATCCAGAACATCAATCCATTATAGGCACTAAATGGGTATTTAGAAATAAAATGGATGAATCCGGTATGGTTGTAAGAAACAAAGCTAGATTAGTAGCTCAAGGTTACAACCAAGAAGAAGGAATTGATTTTGATGAAACTTTTGCACCTGTAGCAAGGCTAGAATCCATTAGGATGTTGTTAGCATATGCATGTCATAAGGATTTTATTTTATATCAAATGGATGTCAAAAGTACTTTCTTAAATGGATATATTATGGAGGAAGTTTATGTTAAACAACCTCCTGGTTTTGAAAATGAAAAATTTCCTAATCATGTGTATAAGTTATCCAAAGCTTTGTATGGTTTAAAACAAGCACCTAGAGCATGGTATGATAGGCTTAAAAATTTCTTGTTGGATAACGATTTTTCGATGGGAAAAGCTGACACAACTCTTTTTGTTAAGCATAAGAACCAAGACATACTTATTGTTCAAATTTATGTTGATGATATTATTTTTGGTTCTACTAATGAGTTGTTGTGTAAAGATTTTTCATCATGTATGAGCCAAGAGTTTGAGATGAGTATGATGGGAGAGTTGAAGTATTTCCTTGGACTTCAAATCAAACAAAACGAGGAAGATATTTTCATAAACCAAGCCAAGTACGTGAAAGATCTACTCAAAAGGTTTGGCTATGAAAATGGAACGACAAAAAGCACTCCTATGAGTACTACCATCAAGCTTGACAAAGATGAAAAGGGCAAAGAAGTGGATATCAAAATGTATCGAGGTATGATCGGATCTTTACTTTATTTGACTGCAAGTAGACCCGATATCATGTTTAGTGTATGTTTGTGTGCAAGATTCCAATCATGTCCCAAGGAATCCCATTTGCTTGCTGTTAAAAGAATTTTCCGTTATTTGATTGGAACCATAGATGTTGGCCTTTGGTATCCTAGGGGAACTCATATAGATTTAACTTGTTATTCAAATGCGGACTTTGCCGGTCATAAAGTGGATAAGAAAAGCACTAGTGGAACTTGCTTTGTTCTAGGACACTCACTTGTTTCATGGTTTAGTAAGAAACAAAATTCTGTTGCTCTTTCAACTACCGAGGCTGAATATATAGCCGCCGGAAGTTGTTGTGCACAAGCACTTTGGATGAAACAAACACTTAGAGATTATGGGATTAATCTTGAACAAAATCCTATTAAGTGTGATAATACTAGTATTATAAATCTTTCAAATAATCCCATTCAACACTCTAGAACCAAGCATATAGAAATTAGACATCATTTCTTGAGAGATCATGCTCAAAAGGGAGATATTGCATTAGAGTTTATTTCTACGGAAAAACAACTTGCCGATATTTTCACAAAACCGCTTTGCGAAGAACAATTTTCAAAAATTCGGCATGAACTTGGGATGATGAAATTTTCGCATTAATGTCTATATTCATGCTATTGAGTGTACTGAATTGATTGACTTATAGTTGTGATCAAATATTTATGAAATGCTTGAGCTTGATTGTAAAATGATGAATTTGCCTTATTATTTCTTGATTGTATGAATAAATTGGTTGAAAACATGTTCATGAATCATGCATTAAAATGGCTCATAAAATATTTTCAGATCAATTAAATGATCTGGGAATTTATTATTTGCTGGCCAAATATTAAATCAAATGTGCGAAAATTCAGATAAAATAAACGAATAACCATTTCCAATAAACGGTGAACCGTTTTGCTCCAGAAACTAGAATATGTGTCTGTCCATTTACTCTTTCACCGTTTTCTTCAAACGGTGAACCGTTTGTTAACAGAGAGTCCTCTATCAGTTATTCCTTAGCCGCTAAGCGCTTAAGCGTTCACCATTACTCTTTGTTTAGCCTCTGGGAGTTACCCTTTAACCGTTTAAATAAACGGTTAACCATTTTCGGTAAACCGTTACCCACTCTTTAGTCTCTCGACGTTACCCTTTAACCGTTTCAATAAACGGTTAACCGTTTTCGCGTTTTTAAAACTGTTCAAAGCCTTTCTCTTTTCCCTCTCCAGCTTAGCCTTTCACCGTTTTCACCATTGTTGCGCAGCCGAAGCTCTCCTTGTCCTCAAATCTTCATTTTTCTTACTTTTCGTGCCAAATCAAACCGTCAAAATCATTTCTTATCACCTTTAGAACAGTTTCACCGATTCAAAACTTCAAATCAAGCCCCAAATCAAAAAATCTCAAATCCAAACCCTAACTGCCGCGAGTTGGGATTCTTCATTTTTTATTCGTTTTGTCCCCTTTTTCAACCAAATTGAGCTTCTATCTCACATCCTTTACTCATTTCTCATCAAATCACCGATTCATTTTCCTCTCTCCCGCTGTGTTCACTCCACCGTGCTTCTCCATGGCTGAATCTTCTCGGAGAAATGTCCGGCGAAATCTGCGCCTCAAGTGAATCCCATACGGCCAAGGGAAGTCACTGAATTTGCAAGAATTCACTTCCCCACTCCTCCCTTGGCGAAGCGGTTCGAGGATCGCTTCGATGGGCGAAAGGTACTTGACTCCTCTTTTGTTGACATTAATGATTTCCGTTACTTAGTTGTTTGTGGTAGAAGTGTTCGGGATATGCTTAAGCCTTGGGAGTCTGCAATTAACTTTGATGAACGAGTCTATCCTAACTTAGTGCGAGTCTTTTACTCGAACATGGATATTTCCCATAGTAGCCAAAATAGGATAGTTACTCAAGTTAGTGGTGTACAAATTGAATTTGATAATGGGGACCTAGCTGAGTATCTTGGTATCTCGAGTGAGGGACATGACATATACACCTCTAGGAAAGTCCTTTTCTTTGACTATTTTAGTCATACTGATGGTGTCCATCATATATGTTGGATTATTGAATATTGAAGTGTTGGTTTGCTCATGGTGTTGTTGGGTTAGTGGTGGAGTTGTTGATAAGACATTTTGGAAGTGTTTTTCTCTCATGTATATTAATGGTTTTGCTCATTTTTAAGGGGAAACTCTGCCAAAATTTTCGCTCACCAAAAACCAGATTTGCGTTTCTTTCTTTTCTCTTTTTCTTTTTGATGATGAAGGGGGAGATAATTTGGGAGTTTTAGAATGAATTTTAAAATGTTTTATAATTGGGGAGATTTAAAATGCATTTAAAAATGCTTTCTTGAGCAAAAATCCTTTTATTGAACATTTCTTAATTTGGCCATACATTAAGGGGGAGCACATATTAAGGGGGAACCAAATATTGAATAGAGTTTGTCATCATCAAAAAGGGAGAGATTGTTAACATGAATATGTTAATAATATTGATTTTGATGATAACAAACCTTAAATGATTTTTGATAAAAATATTGGAGCTATTTCTTAATAAATGAAAGTCTTAAAAACCATTCCATTCATTCTTATAAAAGATGGACTTTCAAATTGGAAAAAGAATTCTTTGCAAAATTTGGTTTAAAATGTGTTTCTGGAAATAAATGGTGAACCGGTATCTTTTTAAACGGTTAACCGATTATGACCAGAGAGCAACAATTTGCCTAAGCTCTAACCGTTTATGAAAAATGAAAAATGGAAAGACCACTGGAAACTAACGGCGAATCGTTTATTACAAACGGTTAACCGATAATGTCCAGAGAAGTGACTTCATACAAGTCCTTAACCGATTACTGTAAACGGGTAACAAATGTTCATTTTGTAGGTTACTGGAAACTAACGGCGAACCGTTTATTACAAACGGTTAACCGATAACATCCAGAGAGTCACTTCATGTAAAGCCTTAACCGTTTACTTAAAACAGGTAACTGATGTTCATTTTGCAGGTTACTGGAAACTAATGCTGAACCGTTTATTACAAACGGTTAACCGATAACATCCAGAGAGTCACTTCATGCAAAGCCTTAACCGTTTACTATAAACTGATAACTGGTGTTCATCTTGCAGGTCTCTGGAAGTTAACGGCGAAAGGGTAGCCCTAAACGGCAAACCGTTTATTTGAATTTTGGCCTCAACGGTAACTTTGACCAGCGCAAACGGTTAAGCGTTAACGGCTAACGGTGAACCATTTTTTGGCCGACAGTCAGTAACGGCTAGTTTTTCAACTCCAAATATAAATAAGCTCATTCAAATTCAAAGAAAACTGATCACAACACAACCATTAAGCTTATACTCGAGTTTACAATCTTCATAGAGCTTAAAACATATTCTTACTTCATCTATTCACACTTTGGGTATTGATTTGTAATCTTAAATATAGTGTGAGAGAAAAACAGTTTGTAATCTTTCTTTTTGAGTGATTGTAAGTGTTGGGATACACTTGGGTTAAGAGATTGGGGATAATCTCTTGTTGTAAAGGTTATTGACACATTGGAAGTCAAGTGTAAGCAATTGAAGCCTTGGAGGCTTGCTTAGTGAAATCCTCAAGCCCGGAAAGCTTGGAGGCGTGGACGTAGGTGAGGTTGGCCGAACCACGTAAAAATCCTCGTGTTTGATTCTCTCTTCCCTTATCTTTTTAAATTGTGATTGATTTAATTATTATTGTTTTTATTTCGTTTTAGATTTGCATGATAATTCGTTTTTAGTTGAATAATTTATAAAATCTCAATTCACCCCCCCTCTTGGGTTGCCTAATTAGTATTTCAATTATCACTTCAGCCCCTCATTAAAGTAATAGTTAAAACTTTGGTATCTATGCATTTAACCCACAACAATTATACCCTTAGCCATTTAATTATATTAATTAGATCACTTAATTATTGGCTAACTAAATAATAGCACCACATTTGATTTGTTTCATGTGAGGCCCCAAATATTATATTAATTAAAACATAATCTAACATATGGATGTTACCTTCTAAAGCTCTGATAATTTGTTTGCAAAACGTGTGTAAAAGGAGAGAGACACGTGGAAGCACTTTGAAATTATTCCTTGCGATTGTATACTAAAGCTGATCTTGTGGCTAAGTGCCTATTTGGTATAATTTATCAAATAATTATAAATATTTATTTAATTGAATAAGCTCTTTTTATATTATTATTTTTTTATTGTTTTGTTATTGTACACGTTATTTTACTTCTAACTTTTAAGAGTACAAATTGATTTTTTTTAAAATGTTCTAATTTCTAAAATATCATTCACTAGTTTAATAATCTTATTTCATTCATTTCATAACATTACTTTAACAAGCCTTAACTATTTAAGTAAATTTATAATTTTTAATAAAAACTCTTATGAACAACCAAATAAATAATTTCTTTTTACTAAAACTTTATTTATAAAAACTCTGCTAATAAAAAATCTATTTATAGAAGTTGTATTTGAAAAACTATAACAAACGAAGTTTAAATATAGGACACAAGCACTAGTTTTGCATGTGCCAACCCTAATTTGAAATGAGGAAGTTGGAAGCCATTAATTATTATTAAGAGAAGAGAATCATTCAATAATTGTTATTGTTGGGGCAACACAATATAGGCAAAGTACTAGAGACAACAAAAAAGGTCCAAGACCAATCTGGCTCAAATCCGTTAGGCCGACCCTCGCCAAGGATTCAAGAGGCTTCACGATTAGGAACTCAAGCTTTCAGCAAAGCTCGACCCAGAGCCATAAAAAGTTGAAAATAATTTTTTTCTATAAAACTACCAACATGATTGGGGGTTAGGTCGGACCTCTACCTATAGTATAGATCAAAGAATGAAGGAAAACATAAGTAGGGGGATAAGAATCAAAATCTTTTAGTCACAAAGAAAAATACATAATAGAGACACGTAAGCACGGCAATAAACCAAAAAAGATATGCAACACTATTGTCTAACCTGAGGGACTTCCTGTGCATCCAGATGAATAATACTAGATAAACTAGGTGGAATACCCCGAGGACCCAAAAAGCACTGATAAACCTAATGAGCGCAAGCCCAATTGCTATAAAATCAGTAGCAAATGTAACACCCGTTATTTTTTTGTTTTATTATTATTATATATCTATTTTAGATAAAATATTATTTTAGGCAAATAATTCTAAGGGTGTTTTAATTTTTCTTTACTTATATGTATCTATTTGATTTACCCATTTATTAATTACCTTATGAAAAAAGGAAATAAATTTCTTAATAGGTAAGAGTACTAAAAAGCTTGGCTTTATAAAAATTCCTCTTATGCTGCTTTGTTTCTCAAAACCCTAAAAGCTATATATATATATATATATATATATATACACACACACACACACACAACAGCATACATAAGAGTGAACTCACGTTTTTTTTTTAAGAAGAGGATAAGATTTAGCTTTTAGTTTTGAAGTATATTTCGTTTCCATAAAACAAGTTCTTGAGTTTTAGTTTTTGTTTTGAAGTAGGTAAGAATTTATAATCCTTTAAAATTCTAGTTTTATTTGTGATTTTATGTGATTGAATGAATGATTTTGTGTGCGTTATATTGATATAATTATGAAAGCATGATCATGTATTGATTTATGTTGTTTTTTTATAAGAAAATGAAACTTTTCATTCAACTAGAATTAGAGAACAATAACAAAACATATGTTGGGTATTCACCTGACCAAATGATAGTATTCGGCCTTTTCAAAGTTCTCTTGGCAAGAGAGTGGGCAATGGCATTGCATTGCCTTGGCGCATATTGGACTACAAGAGATTGCAAATCTCTACTGCTTTTTTGGATCTTTGAAATTGTCCACCATATCTCTGTTTTGTTGTTGACCAGGTCAGCCACCTCACTATAGTCTGTTTCCATTATCAAGTTAGCAAGGTTTACCTCCTTTGCGGCCTCCAAAACCCACTCTACAGCTTGAACTTCTAGAAAGGCCACATTCCCATGAAAAAAATTGTATTTTTGATTGCTGCAGCTACCACCTACCCTGATGAGTTCCTTATCACAGCCCCCAATCCCCTTTTCTGCTTATCATTCTGAACAGCATCATCAACATTGATTTTATAATGATTGATAGGTAGTGGTTTCCATTTATGTTGCTTCCTAGTTTGAAAATCTGTTTTGGATTCTTTTGGCTTTCCCTGCACTTTTTTATAAGCATTCATAACAGCTCTAGCTTTGGTTGCTAATAAAACGGGATTTAGCCTATTTCCTTGAAAGATAAGCTTGTTTCTTCCATTCCACGTAATCCACCATATTGCAGCTACATAGTTAAATTCATTATTATCCAAGCTGTCTGTTATTTATACATCACACTCAACATGTCTTTTCTAATAATCTGTTTAACTTCATATTCCAAGTGTGTGAATTTCCAAATTTTACTGGCCACCTTGCATTCCATCAGAGCATGGAAAACATTTTCACACTTAGCTTTGCACATCTGGCATATCGGTTCCTGCATGACCTTTCTCTTCCACAAATTCTCAGCCGTTGGTAGCAAATTCCTTACAGCTCTCCATAAAAAAATCTTGATCTTCTCTGGTAAATCTAACCTCCAGATTTTATGCCATCCCTGCAATCCCCTTTTTGAACCTGTTGGAAGCTTAAAGAATTTAAAGTTGAGGGCTATATGATAACCACTCTTTACTGAGTACATCCTTTTTTTGTCATAGTGTCATAACAGCACATCCTTTTGTGGAGTTCTAAGAAGTGGTATTACTTTTATGCATTCTGTATCCTCCTTTACAAAATTTGCATCAATTAATCCTTCATTCCACTAGTGATCTGAGCCAATGAGTTCTGATACTTTAGCTTCTATGGGCAAAGATGGCCTGATAATTGGTTTGAAAGTTGTAGGCTTGAGAAGCCAGTTGCTGGATTGAATTTAGATTTTGTCTCCCCTTCCCATTCTTCATCTTAGACCTTTTTGAAGAACCTGCCTACCTCATAACATAGTTCTCTATATGAATGAGGGGTTATAACATGCCTTAGCCTTCAAAAAGTCGTTTTGCCTAAAGTATCTATCTTTCATAACTTTTGCCATCAATGAATCTTGGTATTGAATTAGTCTCCACCCTTGCTTTGCAACTCAGACTTGTTTAAAGCTTGACATATCCTGAAGCCTACCCCTCCTCTACTTTTGGCACAACTCATTCTTTCTTATTTTGTCCAATATATCCTTTTCTTATCCTCTTTTCACCCCTACCAAAACTAGGGATGGTAATTATAACCGCAAACCCGCAAATCCGCCCAAACCCGCCCGCTGCAGGTAATTTTACCCGTTGTGGGCGGGTTTAGTATTATAAACTAAAACCCACACATGGATGTGGGTGTGTTTGGTATTAACCTTATATCCGGTGGATACCCGCATAGATATCCACCAAACCCACAATATTTTTTCTAAATATTTTTAATTTAATTTTAATCTAAAAATGTATAAAGAAAATAATGTCATTATTCAAATTACCAAATAGCCAAAGGTT
This sequence comes from Citrus australasica, assembly GCA_029618585.1. NCBI lineage: Eukaryota > Viridiplantae > Streptophyta > Magnoliopsida > Sapindales > Rutaceae > Citrus > Citrus australasica. Next base: position 18,850,698 of record JARCIV010000001.1, read on the forward strand.
CAAAGTTGTGTATGTGTGTATGTGGCCCATCTCCCATTCTAAAGTCATAACCTAAAGAAAACTAAAGGCATTTCCCGTCGAATTAGTATTTGAAAATATTAATCTTAATTATTATTATAGGCATTGTGTTGGATGAGTGCTTATGGTGGTGAATGAAATGAATATCTTCTCTCAGAGCTTGTTTTAAATGATAATATGAAATGTAATTATTATTTTTAGATACTAGTTTGTGTTTTTTAAATGGATTTGTGTAATTTATACTTAAATTTGAGAATTTGTGTTGGATTGATGTTGAAATTTTAATTTTTAATTTAAATTGTTTAAATATAAAATTGAGTATGTTATATGGAATTTGAGGTTATTATTATAAATTTATATATTAAACATTTGGGATTTTAAATACGAAAACTCGCAAAAAATATGTTGGGTACCATTGCGGGTTTGGTAATTGTTAAAACCCACTGCGGGTGGGTTTTTTTAAAAAAAAATTAAAATCCGCTGCGGGTTGCGGGTGGGTATGGTAATTTAAATTTTGTGCAGGTTTGGGTTTGGTAATGGCAAACCCGCTGCGGGCGGTACCCATTGCCATCCCTAACCAAAACCTTGCAATGGCTCTCTAGATATCATTACAAAGGCCTAGAAGGATTGTAAAGATGCTCATGGCATAGCTGGGATTGCTTGAGCAACTGGCATAATAAGAATCTCTTTGCTCCTATTGGAAAACAACTTGTGCTGCCAACTAGAGACTTTATTCAAGACCCTAAGCTTAAGCTCATTAAAGAAACTTTTTTTTTTCTTCCCACCATTGAAGATAATCCTAAATACATTTCATGTCTGGAGACTACATTAAGTTGAAAAAAAAGTTTTAATTGCTGCCACTTGCTCTCCTGAGACTTTGCCACTGAAAAACATAGAAAACTTCTCGAAATTGAAGAGTTGTCTAGAAGCTGCTGCATAACAATTAAATATTTTTTTCAAATGCTTGCAATCTTTTATGGAAGCCTTTATGAATATAAGACTATCATCCCAAAGAGCAAATGGGAAACTGTAAGGTTTTTCATCAAATTTCAGGCCATGGATTAGTTTTTTTTCCTCTGCATTCATCAACATATTAGAAAAAACCTTTGCACACATGAAGAACGAGTAGAGAGATAAGAGGCAACCTTGTCTTAAACCCCTTTGAGGGTGTATAAGGCCCTTTGCAGCGCTATTAATAATGAAATAGAAAAAAAGGGTGGTTATACAATCCATAATTAAGTTTATCCATTTGTTGGAGAAGCCTCGTCTTTCCATAGTATGCCTTAAAAAAGACCACTCAACCATGTCATAAGCTTTGCTTATATCTAGCTTTAGAGCCACTGAACCCTTATTTTTTCCCTTGCTATGCTTAATCTTATGTAAACACTCATAGCCAATAATAATGTTATCTGTTATCAATCTATTTGGAACAAAGGCACTCTGCATTGGTGATATAATATGATGAAGAATTTGTTTTAGCCTATTAGCTATGGCTTTGGCTATTAGTCTAAATATCATATTACAAAGGCAGATTGGTTTGTAGTCAATGACTTTTCTAGACTTAACAACTTTGGTAATCAAAGCAATGTATGTATTGTTTAGTGGAGTAATGGTACCTTGCTGATTCAGAACATAAAGGCAAATTGTAGCGACTCCTCTTTTAACAAATTTATAGGGCTTTTGGAAAAAAATAGCTTGTAACCGATCTAGGCCTAGAGCCTTTGCTGGGCACATTTGAGAAAGTTTCATTGGATTTCCTCTGCCACAAAAAGGTTGTTCCAAGAGAGCATTTATCCCTGAGTCAACTTTTAGGCTCATTCTCTGCAAAGCATCCTCTATTTGAGCCATATTTGGCTGTGAAGTAGTGAAAAAACCCTGGAAATAGTCACATAATTTGCTCCTCTCATATCCTCAAGCCAATTCTCTGAATTATCTTTAATTCCCTCAATCATGTTCTTTCTCTTCTCGAAGAAGATTTGGCATGAAAAAATTTGGTGTTCTTATCCCCTTCTTTCAACTAGTCAGCCATTGACCTCTGTTTTCAGTACACCTCTTCATCCATCAGCATGCTTTGAATTTTCTTTTCAATTCTTTTGATTTCATTCCCCTTTTCATATTGATCATCTCTCTCTTTAGCTTGTTTCAACCTTTTCACTAGCTTTTTCAGTTTCTTGTCTCTACCACCAAACTTTTCTTGGCTCCCAAGAATCAGTTGTGCCATTGATCTTTTAGCAATAGTTGAAACATATGGACTGGACTTGCTTCACTGCTAGTGTGCCATTTGGACCACTCCTCCTTCGCAATGCTCCTACATGTTTCAGAAGAGCTCCACATGTTTTCATAATGGATAGAGTGAAGGTTTTCTTCTCATACATTAGGCTCATCTGTCTCCCATTGATCTCCATCATGATTGGGCTATGATCAAACTCCCAATGAACTAAATTTGCGGCCAAGTCATGATAAAATTCAGTTTTCCACCCTTGATTGCACATAAACCTATCCAGTTTTTCCTCAATAAAACATGATCAAGTTGCAATCGCGAATAGCAACTCTAAATTCAACAATTGTAATAGTATTGATTTATGTTGTTATTGAGTGAAGGTGGTGCTATTATGTTATCCTGAAAATTATGAACAATATAGACACAATATTATAAGACTGTTGTTATCATTACGTTTCATGCATAAAACTTTATAGTTATTGAACTATGTATCTTTGTCTTTCAATCCATATGTTGATCGTTCAAAAACTCATTGTATATTAATCGTTTTGATTTTTTGAAATTGGAACACTGGTGCTGGAAAATTCTGATTTAGCAGCAATTCTCACTTTTATAATTTATTTCATAACCACAATGCCCTATGAAAATTCTAGGTATTTTTATTATAGTACTTAATTTCGTAATTTTTGGCTTTATATAAAAATCATTCAAAATCATAAAGTTGGGTTGTCACAATCCTGTAAACTATTTTCTAAAATTACGATAGCTGATATTGAAGCGAGTTTGGGTCATTTTTTTCGTTAGTAAATGCCTTAAAAATTTTAATTCTGATTCCGTATTGTCTCCTCTAATTGTCAAAACTTGGATCACTATCTTTGAATATGTATAACTAAAGTTTTGAATTTTTGAATCAACAGTCTTCCATTATACCATCACTGGATAGTTTTGATGTTTTCGTGGAAAATTAGTTTTCGGAGATGTTTATGAACTCTAGTTAATCTTGTTAACTTTTATATTGAATGCCAATATGTTCATAGTAATTTTTTGTAATATTTATGGTTTTTTTGACATAATTTTAGCTTGTTAGAAATCAACTCCTGTAAGATGGTCTAGTGTAGTTTAATGAATTGATGTGCTTAAATAAGAGTAAATAGTTTAAGGATTTTTATGTTTTATTATCAAGGTCAGAATTGAATAAATATTGGTAAGAAGCTTACCTTGATAATTATAGGCTAAGAGTGAGCTTATGTGATTGGGATTATTATTGGTTGCTTTGGATTGAGGTAAATAAATTCATGTATAATGTTTATTATAGTTATATATGTAAATATCTACGAAATGAATAATCTTGTTCATATGGATTGGCATTTTATGGTTTTGAAGTTATTTTACTCTTATAATTTATGATAACAAATTATATTTTGATTAAAAGCTTATTTAAAATGTCTTCTTAAATTTTTTTAAAAAATGACTTTTAAATAATTGTCTTTCCATAAATTATTTTCCTTAAAAATATTCATAAAGCTTTGCCAATTCAATGTCTTATAAGAGAGTTTTACCAAAATATTACTAAATGATTCATATTGAAATATTTAAAATTGTATTTAAGGTTTTAGCTCATTGCGCGTAGTTACAAATGACTTACTTAACTACTGACTAGGTCATTAAGGTTGCAGGTGATGTACTGAACTACTGACGGGGTCACCGAGGTTACAAATGACTTACTAAACTATTGGCCAGGTCATCGAGAGTATATGTGATACTATGTGGCATGAGCAATTAAACAAATGAAAAGCTTTTGTTGATAACTTCAACAAGATCATTCTTGATCTTGAAGATATCAACATGAAACTGGAAGATGAAGACAAGGCAATAATCTTGTTATCATCTCTCCCACCTTTCTATAAACATTTTGTAAATGCATTGTTGTATGTAAGGTAGTCAATTACAATGTCTGATGTAAAAGATTCTCTCAGTTCTAAAGAAGTGACAAAGAAGTCAGAAGCAAAGGATGGAGAAAGCTTAACAATAAGGGGTAGACCAGAAAAAAAAAAGATAACAGTAACAAGAACAAAAAACGTGAGAAGTCTAAGTCAAAGAATAAGAATCTGAAATGTTTCCAGTGACACAAAAAAGGACATTTCAAGAGAGACTGTCCAGAGAGAAAGAACAAGGGAAACGATGGGCTCAAGAAGAATGGAGATGTTGTTGTTGCATCGAAGAAACGGATGATGATGGCTATGACTCAGCTAGTGTACTTTTGGCCACTGGAACTCAAACCAATGATAAGTGGGTTCTAGCTTCTGGATGTACTTATCACATGTGCCCTGATAAGAATCTTTTTTTTTCCATTTATATGCTTTTTAATGGTGGGGAAGTTATGACATGAAACAACTCACTTTGCAAATTAATTGGTCTTGGAACCATTAGACTTAAGATGTTTGATAGGGTGATTAATGAAGTTAGGTCTGTTCCTGATTTAAAGAGGAATTTAATATCCTTAGGAATTCTTGATCAAATGGGCTGTACAAGTAAAATGGAATATGGTGTTATGAAGATTATTAAAGGGACAACGGTGATAATGAATAAGACTAAAAATAATGGCTTGTATGTGTTGCAACGAACTGCTGTTACAGGAAAGGTTAGTGTCTCAACAAGTTAGAATCTGAATAAGACATTTATGTGGCATATGAGATTAGGGGCACATGAGTGAGAAGGGGATAAAAGTCTTAGAAAGTCAGGGAGTCTTAGGGGGTGATAAATTAGGTCCTGTTGAGTTCTGTGAGGTATGTGTCCTAGGTAAATCCTTTAGAACTAGTTTTAAAACTGCAGTGCATAAGACTAAGGGGACCTTAGATTATATCTACTTTGATATGTTGGGGCTAGCACAGACAGTATCTTTTGGTGGAGCTAAATACTTCCTATAATTGATTAATGACTATTATAGAATAGTTTGGGTGTATGTTTTGAAGGGTAAAAATGAAGTCTTTGAGAAGTTTAAGCAATGGAAAACACTAGTAGAAACAGAAACTGGTAGAAAGGTCAAGAGGTTAAGGACTGATAATGGATTGAAATTCTGCAATCAAGAGTTTGATGATTTATGTGCTCAAAATAGAGTTGTAAGACACAAGACAATAAGGCATACTCCACAGTAAAATGGACTTGCTGAGAGGATGAACAAAACACTCATGGATAAAGTAAAGTGTCTGCTGATTCACTCAAAACTTCCTCAGTCTTTATGGGCCGAACATTGATGACAGCTTGCTACCTAGTCAACAGAAGTCCATCCAGTGCCATAAACTTTAAAACACCTGTAGAGATGTGGTCTGACAAGGCTGCAAATTATTCTGATTTAAAGATATTTGGTTGCCCTGCATTTGCACATGTGAAGTAAAGGAAACTTGAGCCTAGGGCTTTAAATGTGTTTTTATTGGATATCCTGAATGTATAAAAGTTTATAGGATTTGGTGAACTAATTTAAACATACCTAGGTGTATAGTAAGTAGAGATGTGGTCTTCAATGAACAAGAAATGCTTAATAGCTATACACAGAAACTTGGAGACATAGACAATGACTCTGGTTTACCTAATAATCATATTAAGGGGGAGCTTACTCAAAAATCTAGAAATACAATATCTGATGAGGTAGTAGAAGATGAAGGCAGAGAAACAAATGATTCTAATGAAACTCCAGACAATCAAACAACATTGCAGGATTATCAGCTAACCAGGGATAGAGAAAAGAGAGTTATAAGGGCACTTCAGAAGTATGCATATGCAGATTTGATTGCATATGCATTGACAGTAGCTTATGAAAAAGACTATGATAAACCTAAATCCTATAAGGAATCTAATTCAGGGAAGAATACAGACTAGTGGTTGAAAGCCATGAAGAAGAAAATGGATTCTTTGTATAAGAATGACACCTGGGTACTTGTGAAAACCAGAAAAAAAGAAAGTGATAGGCTGCAAATGGGTTTATAAACTTAAGCAGGGCATCTCAGGGGTGGAACCAAGGAGATTCAAAGCTAACCTTGTTGCAAAGGGGTTCACTCAAAAGGAGGGCATTGATTTTACTGAGGTATTTTCACCTGTAGTAAGGCATGCCTCTATAAAAATCATCTTGTCACTGGTGGCTGTAAACAATATGCACTTTGAACAAATGGATGTAAAAACAACATTTTTACAAGGGGAGTTACAAAAGCATATTGTAAAGGCACAACCTGAAGGTTTTATAGATGAATCAAAGGCTGATTGGGTTTGTCACTTAAAGAAATCTTTGTATGGACTTAAGCAGTCTCCAAGATGGTGGTACCTAAGATTTGACAGCTTTATGTTGGAGCAAAATTTTCATAGGTGTAACGTGGAGTGTTGTGTCTATTTCAGAGAAGAGTCAGGGGTGATAGTTTATCTGGTTTTGTATGTAGGTGATATGCTCATTGCCAGTGTAAGTATGAGTCTAATTAAAAACTTGAAACATAAACTTAAGGGAGAGTTTGACATGAAGAATCTTTGTCCAGCAAAGAAAATTCTAAGAATGAAGTTACATAGGGACAGAAAATCTAGAATTTTGTTTCTTAGTCAGGAAGAATACATCATAAGGGTACTTGATAAGTTTGGAATGGCAAACTCAAAGCCAGTTCAAACTCCCTTAGCACCTCATTTTAGGTTATCTAAACAACAGTGTCCAAAAGCAGAAGATGAAGTGTCTGAGATGATGAATATACCTTATGCAAGTGTTTGTCTGATGTATGCTATGGTATTAACTAGACCTGGTTTATCCTATGCCGTGAGTGTTGTAAGCAGGTATATGGCAAATCTGGTAAAGAACACTGGCAGGCTATAAAATGGATACTCAGGTACCTAAATGGAACAACAATATATGGTTTAATGTATGGAGGACAAAGACAAGATAACAGTTAGACTGTTGGCTATATGGATGCTAATTGTACTGGGGACCTAGACAAAAGAAGGTCACTTACAGGATATCTTTTCACATTCAACAATTGTACTGTCAATTGGAAAGCTCAAATGCAAAGTGTTGTGGCACTTTCAACAACAGAAGCTGAATACATAGCTACTGCAGAAGCAGTTAAAGAAGCAATCTGGCTAAAGGGAATACTTAAAGAGATTGGTGTTGATCAGAGGTCAGTGGTAATAAACTGTGACAGCTAGAGTGTTATTTGTTTAAGCAAAAATCAAACACACCATAAGAGAACCAAGCATATCGATATCAAGGTGCATTTCATAAGGCTGGAAGTGTCAAAAGCAACAGTGAAGTTGCAGAAGATTCATACAGACAAGAATATTGCTGATATGCTGACTAAATCAGTTACAACTGCTAAGTCTAAGCTTTGCTTAGAATTAGCAGGGATCTATCAATAATAAGTGACAGGTAGTTGAAGAGAAGAGTAGCAGGTTCATGAGGGTTTCAAGCTCAAGGTGGAGAATGTTGAAGTATAAGTTTGAAACTAGGTTTCCAGAAAGTCATATGTCATGTCGATTTGCGGTTGTAGTGGTATATGACATGTCAGTTGAAGCCCTCTTTAGATTGTATGACAATCTTGTTTCGTCATCTATTTCTGAATAAGTAAAGCACGTGGCTATCGCATGCTTTCACTTATCTTTACGACCTGTTGAGTTGTCGTTTTGGGGCTTTCGCTTAATGTGTTGCAAACATATGGCTCAGAGATTGTTATATTCTGTTACAAGAGCGGGAAAATTCTGGGGTTTTAGCTGTTAACAAACCAGAATTCAGCTGACTGGTGAAAGAACTTTCTAGGTTTTCTTGGGCGAATATATATAGCCTTAGGAGAGAGGAAATCGAATAATGAGAAGCTTGTAACTTCATCTTTAAGCTTGTATCTTGATCTTGGTGATTGAATAAAGACTACTGCTCTGTTCTTCAGTGGATGTAGGTCATCTCCAGGCCGAACCACTATAAACTTTTTCTTCTTTACTTGTCGTCTTTAGTTTTGCTTTTGTTTCTTTTGTGTTTATTTAGTGTTTCTTTATCAAATATAAGAGAGATTAGCTGGTCTTAGGGATTCTTGGTTGATTAAATTCGATCAAGGTTTAACAATATATAATTGTTCAATTATAACAAACTTTAAATTTACATTAACATGCGTGATAAGAAGTTTTAGTTTGCAATTAATCAAATCATATGCTAATAATTTTCAATATTTATCAGTATGAAATACCTAACTTAGGATAAATTAATTAAATGATTGATTTTTTTTAATTTAAATATCTTGTATTTTCTCTAGTAACCATTTGGTCCACTTAATTACTATAATACCACCTAACTTTAAATTTACATTAACATGCGTGATAAGAAGTTTTAGTTTGCAATTAATCAAATCATATGCTAATAATTTTCAATATTTATCAGTATGAAATACCTAACTTAGGATAAATTAATTAAATGATTGATTTTTTTAATTTAAATATCTTGTATTTTCTCTAGTAACCATTTGGTCCACTTAATTACTATAATGCCACCTAACTAAAGTGTTTAGTGCAAATAATATGTTTGCTCTAACCCACTCTTCATTCTCTCTATTCTCTCTAACAAGTCTCTGAATCAGCCATCAAAACTGAATCCTATCTATTAATGGAATAAATAAATAAAAGACACTGATGTTATGTGCTATAAATTGTGAGGTATTTCAAAATGCTCACTATTCCAAATTGACAAAACAGATGTGGTCATCACCAATGAGCACGCGGGGTTGGCCCATTTCTTAGTCACTTGATAAAAGCCGAATATATTTGTTGTGTTTTGAATTAAAATCAATTCATTGAACCGATTGGATTTGGTTAAACCCCATGTCTTTATATTGCAGCAGTGGCTTGCAGCAGTTGCTGGATATTAGGAGTAAATCGGGTTGAAGCTGATTTTTGGCAAAAATCGAGGGATGTCGTTGGGTAATTCAAGGTTGTAAAGGCAAGCTGCTGTGATTGATTACCTATATGAAAAATTTCATCTCTTCTTCTTCTCCTTCTTCAACAAAACCATGACAGGGAAAACAAATTAAAACTTGTTGCTCGAATCAACTGTAGTTTGGAGTGCACTATTACAGTTATAACACCATTGAATTCTGAAAGGTCAAATTGTCTTTAATTCCTTTACGCACTGAGGGGGATTCACTATAGGACCACTGGGGGCTTAAGCCCACACTGGAAAAAAAATCTCTATTTCATAAAGAAAAATTAACATATTTCTAAATAGTCTTGTCAAATTATTAGATAACCCATCCTTTAAAATTTAAACTATTATTTTATTAATTACAAAAGTTATACTTTGACTTAAAAATCAAGGCTCACAACTCAAAATATTTATAATTCCTAAGGGTCCAGCTACCTTGTAACGGGGATAAGTAATCCCCTTATTTTGTCTTTTTAGAGAAGCTATCGTTGGATTGAAACTCATGTAATCTAACGGCTAAAATAAATAGGTTAGATATAAGAGCTTAAATGCAACCGGCTTTTCCAGTGGCAATACCTTTTGTTCTCCAATCCACCAACGTCCAATAAAAAAAAAAGGTATTTTGCTCAGGTGTAACTGAGAATTTCTGTGTCTGGCTCCCAATTACCAGCAACCATGTTCTTGAAATCATGTGCTTGAATATCTCACGTCATTTTAAATTCCTTCAAATTGAGTTATCTAATAATTTTGGTTTCAAAGAAATTAGGTTTGTATTTGGGAATATCAAGTGTAAGAGGATTGTCGTCTATAATAAAAAACGAAGACGAATGTGAATCGAGCCTTTTGTGCATCATGGTAGACAGATTATACAAGACAAATAACGATCCTACATCATTCAACTAAGAAGACATGTGGTAGGCGAGCCATAAAGAAGAAGATTTCAAACGATCATAGCATAGGTGTGGAGAATCAAATACGGATGGGTGAGCGTGAAACTTGAAACTAAGGTACATTTTTCTAAAGAATTGCAAAACTAGGGGTTCATTATTGTGATTGCAGGGGAAAAAAATTTTAAGTTTACTGGGATTGAAAAATGGTATTGTGTTCCTTACTTGAAATGATGCAATCAAGTACCAATATTATATGAGTCGTGAGTAGTATATTTGATTGGATCATAACGATGAATTTCATATTAATGTAATTTGGTTGGATCCATTTCAGAATATAAGCACTTGATTTTATTTATACCATATAAACAGGTTATGTTGTCTTTGTCCTCGAAGGTAGACTGCTTATGTGAAAATAGCCTGTAGAATGTAGATGATATAGCAATTATTAGTAAATAGATGAAATATTAATTTGTAATGGTTATATGATATATGAATAATTAAGGCCGAAGTCACTAGTTTGAAGGCAGGAAAGAAGAGAGGAATGTTAAAGCGATATTTATGAAAGATTTTATAGTATTTGGTTGCAGGAATGGAACTGGGGAGAATTCGTAAGCGGAAGGCATGCAATCCTAATAAAGATATCATCAGTTTCAACAGTCAAATCCCATGGACATATATGAAACAACACAAGTGCAAATCTTCAATTAAAACTTTTTATGTTGCCTAGTCATTTAACTCCATGTTCCAAGAGCAATCACTTCCCTAACTGCATCAATCATCTTATTTTGGTTAGTTAATAAACCTTGTAAACCCCCTGAAAGATGGAGAATGCCATAGATGCAAAGATTTTCCTCTAATAACATTTCAACAAGTGACTCTAGCAAAACTTTAAGCATTGTATTTTATAAATATTGTCCTTAAGCTAAGATGTTGGAATATCCTCTTTGGCAAATAAACGGTATCCAACAATGGAATTGCAGCTGACAGCATATTACATTGTTACAAGAACCAGAAAACTAAGTAATTATCATAAACTTTGTCTCCTAACAAATCACATTATCAAAGTAAAATCAACTGCGAAGTATTACAATATCAGAAAAGTTTTGGCTAATATCAGATCAACTATTTCAGTTTTCTTCAGTTAAATCGAATGAAATTGAATTTATACCCCCGGTATGATCAATGTAGTTTATTTCATGTGCTCTCCCTTCTGCTTCTGGCATTGCTTTTACCCTTATTGTTTCACGTTCAATCATAGCCTTTTCCCTCTCTGTTTGTTGCTTTTTCTCTTGGATATGTTCTTCAGTAGCTTGTCGAGCTTGCCTCACAAATGCCTTATTGATGACTCTTCTACAATTTTTTCAAGCTCTTCGTTTTTTGCTCTGTGATATTCATTTTCAACATGTATCAACTTCCAGTCCATTTTCCAAACATGTTTGTACCAAATATAATTAAGCGACCCCCAAAACATAAAATGCTACATGGTTGCATCCTCTTTCTTGCCAATTCATCCTCGTAACAAGCCATCTTCATTTTGTTTGTTTGTTATACTGACCTAAACTTATCTACTCATCATAAATTATAATTTCCCTCTCTTTACCATAAAAAAGAAAAAGTTTCATTAACCAAAATGTTTCAACTTTGTTCCACAGGGGACATAATCAGTAATTATAGGTGTAAACCAATTATCTTATGTAAAGATCAGGTAAGCAAGATTGTTAAATATATCAAACTCCGCTTTGTTTCCTCGATTATTTTAACCTCTAAATTAAAAGACTAATTTACAAAAGGTTATCGAAGTCGGTCAATACACCAAGGAAATTGTTCCAGAAATTAAATGTGAATACTACTTCAAAAAGTATAAAAAAATGCCATTAAATTTATTTCTTCAAATTCACACAACCTTTATGCCCGAAAGGACATCTATAATGCAGTCAAGCCACAACACGAAATCAAATGTTAATCCTAAACTTGCCCAACTCTAACGTGTTAAACAACTGCAATGCAAGAAGTTTAATTTTCATCCTAATCGATAAACAATCCCACTTTTACAACCAAGACATGTTAAACACTACTTATATAAAAAAAAATATCCAATAGGCATACAATTAAAATGAAAAATTTGCCTAAGCTTCCGTAAAGAAACAAACAGGTTTTTGCATCTCCAACGTTATATTCTTCTAACACCACTAGAACTAGCAAATTATTCTTTAAGAACCCCAAAGACGAATAACAAAGCCAGTTAAAAAGTAAGCATCTTACATTTTCGGCTTCAGCCGACATAGCCTTATATTCAACGGCCTTTGCATATAGTTTTGCTTGTTATGTCTCCCCTTGCTTCTTCATAAATTCAAATGCCTACAACAATATATGTGTGTAAATCACCAAAATAAAGCAAACAAATCCCATGTACAAGGATTTAAATTTAATAATACAAAAAAAAATCAACTGAACTTCAATTACTTCTTTGCATTAGAAGATGCGTTAATCTCCCTCAAAAGCTTGGCACCTCGCTCTAAGGGCTCTAGTCGAAGCTGGCAGAGGTCGTCCTGGGATTGTCATTCCTTAGCCTTGGCATGGGTAGGAGCAGAAGCAGACTCATCTCGATCCACTGCTACATATCACTTACGCTATTTCGAAGGTTGAGATTGGCCAAATTGATAAGAAGTACCAAAAGAGAATAGGAGATGTTCAAAGGGCCACAACAAAAGCGGTGTTGGATTGGCACATAGTAGAAGCAGAGGCTGCTGCTGGGGTGATGATGTTAACTATTTCTTTTTCTTTTTTTTTTGGCCAAGACTTGGAGTTCTTTACCTTTCAGCAGTAAATAAATTGATCTTCTTCGAGACATTATTTGATAATATTAAATGTGAGTTTTTGTCCTACGAAAATTGGAATGGATCCAAATAGTTGTTTGCAACGTATAATTGCATGTAACGAGTTCTTGCATTCAAGAACGTCTTTTCTGTTTCTAACCAGTTACTTGTAATTGTGTACCACACAATTGTTATATATTTGGTCACCGACTTCTAACTCGTCTCTCCGTTTTCTATATGTATCTTTTCTAACCGTTAGATAATATCCAACGGTTGGTTCGTTAAAGATAAAATTGGGGGATAACGTATCACGGATGCAAAGTAGCCGGCTCCTAATTCCTAATTATTAAATTGCGGGTGCCACATTTTAACTAGAGATTACATTAAATTAAAAAAAATTATATTCAAGTTTTCAATTTTTATGTCCTATTATTATTTAATTTAGTCTTTGGTAAATTATTTTTCTACATCCGCCACGGTTTATGCACCTTGAAATTATCTGAGAAGGAGCAGAATCTTTTCTTTAAGGATAGTGGTTCTTGGGCACTTCCTGGCTTCTTAATTTTATCACTTTTTGTGTTTTTGTCTGTTATTTTGCAGCTCCTGAGTTTTATCGGTTGGTTTATTTGAAGATTTGGTGAATTGAGAAGAACTTCAAGCTACCGGATTATTGTTGACTTGCAGCCGGATTTTATATCAAATTTATTGCTTGGAATTTGAGTTCAATTTGGCTTGTAAATTTATTATTGGTGGGCCTTTATTTTCACAGCTATTTTACTGATTTCCTTTGACTTGTTGTCATCGTAGAGGACTAGAGGGAGTTATTTTTTACTGCTGGAATATTACAAACACCAGTTCTCCTTACATTAGGAGCAATGGATGAATTCATCTCCTCTTTTTTTATATTATATATCTGTTGAAGGCTTTTAATTCTATTTTAGGGCTATCTTCTAATTCTTTTGAATTAAGCTTTATAAAATTCTGGGGAGATGCTATTAGATTTTTTTTTTTCATTACCTTAAATTTCTTAAGCTTGACATCAACTATTGTTGGCCTCATTCTCACAAGGCTGGTTTGAATCTTTTTCTGTTAGGCTGTTTGGTGAGGAATTATTTGATTAATTGTGGCTTGTAGGTAAGAATTATTATGATTTTTTTTTTTGTTCATCTTTTTCATTTATCAAATTTTAATTCACAATTTATTTTATATATATTGTTATGTCGGGAATCAAAATTTGAGGACGAAAAAACTTTGATATTCAATTTTTACATGGATTCAGTTGTTCAATCCACATTGATTCTATCTTTTATCAACACCAAACTATCATTGTAGCATTTGGTGTGATTTAGTGATTAATCCACATTGATTTTATCTTTTAGCAACACTAAATCATTGCGGTAGCATCATGTAACTTTTGTTATATTATTTGTATTTTGTTTAAGCTGCTGCACATTTTTCTATTGAAATTATTTATAAAAGAATATTTGTCACTTATTACTAAGTCATTGTAATCGCATCGTGTATCTTTTGGTGTATTATTTGTATCTTGTTTAAGTTGCACATGTATTTGTTGAGATTATTAAAGAATATTTGTCATTGATTCATTGATTACTAAGTCACTGTAGTAGCGTTGTGCAGCTTTTGGTGTATTATCTGTATTTTGTTTAAGCTACATATGTATTTGTTGAAATTATTTATAAAAAAATATATTTGTCCATTGATTCATTGATTTTTTTTCCCTAGAGGTAATTAACAAAATGAATTTCAACCATATATTTGTCTGTTAATTCATCGATTTTTCTTTTAGAGGTAATTAATAAAATGATCATTTTAAATATATGAAGTAGAATAAAATGAATTTCAACAACCATCTTCTTGAAAAAAAAACTAAAACTTGATTAAAAGTATAATTTATAATATATTTCCAATTGCATAATCAATTAGAACTAATATTTTTCAACTATAATTTATTTTTTAAAACCGTGTTTGCCCCTAAAATATAGTATATTTATATCAGTAATTAGTTAGTTGAAATTGATATGATGGAGCAGGCGTAGCGAAAGCAGAATTAATAGGGTAAGAAAACTAGATTCCGTTCTAATACTAGACCAAACCAACGTGATTAGGTTATGTTCTAATCAAAGCGTGATTAGATCTCATTCGAATCCAACGACTGAATGAGATTTTTAATAACATGTAATGTGAGATTAGATGATGCTCTAATCCAAACGACTTCACAAGAGAGATTTTGATAAATAATTCCAAAGGGAATTATAAAAAAATTATTGAATAATTGAATCTGAGCTATGAAAACAACAAGATCTCTCTATTTATAATAGAGTAAACCAACTTCCCTAAGTTAACTAAATCTCATACCTTAATCGACTCTAATGAAAATAGAAAGTCCTAAAATAATGAATATCATGATTGACTCTAATTAAAATAGAAAGTTCTTAAATAATAAAATTCATAAAATAACGTCTTACATCAGTCTCTCCTTCTTAAAAGAAACTCATCCTCAAGTTTGAATACAAGTGGAGGATGAAACTTGTAGTATAGTAGCAAATCATCTTATTGTCCTTTTCATCAATCTTTCTTGAAACTTTGAAGAATCCATACTTCATTAACTTTCTTTGCTTTTACATTCTTCGTTGCGATGATGACTTCCAATAACGAATAACGATTAAATAACTCTTGCCCTTCTCCAATTGTCGCTCAATGCGCTCTCCAATAAGTTTCACCTTTGCAATTAAATCTTCTTCAAGCACAATCTTCTTGTCTTCAATGTGAATAGGTAGAACTATTTCAATCATTTTAACTTCTTCAACTTGATTTTATTGCACAACTTCAATTGTGCTATTAGGCTCAATGTGCAAATCAAGAGTTGGTTGTTCTTCTTCTTTAAAAATCCCAAAGAGATAAAAAATCTCATCATCTTCAATGCTTGTCTTATCCTCTAAGGAAACATTATGCACATTCTCACATAGATTCTCATATTGAAATTTTAAATCGATAATAAATTGTACATTTTCATCTGAAATTTTTGGCACATCCTCGATATGTGGAGAGGCCCAAACTTCTTTCATGTGTATGTCTTTCACTTTAGGTTGTTGGCTTGTGATAGGATTAGGGATCTCAAATTGGTGTCGAGGATGAGGTTGTCTTGATTGCTTTAATGCTTGGCTTCTTTCTCTTCTAATTTGCGATAAAGTTTGTGATTCAATTTGGTTTGCTACAAGAATTGCATGTTGCAAAGTGTATTTAGTGTATGCAAGCCCTTTCATAAATCTTATAATTGTATTCCCTTCAGGCTCATAATAATAACTGCATCCATAAAGTTACTCAATCTCGTAAGCATAATTAGAAACGGATCATGTACCTTACTATACTAAACAATAATCAAGAGTTAGTTGTATGCAGCAACTGTGATGGTCGTTTACGTTTGGAGTTTTTGTTTTGCTGGATTTTTTGTGATTTGCTGTTTTTGTTTTTTTTTTTTTGGCGATGGATTTGGTGGAATGGATGTGGTTATACCTGAAAGCTGTGCGATTCATATAGAACCGCTTTGATAACAATTGATGGAGCAGGCGTAGCGGAAGCAAAATTAATAGGGTAGGAAAATTATATTTCGTTCTAGCACTAGATCAAGCCAACACGATTAGATTACGCTCTAATCTATAATTAGATCTCATTCTAATCCAACAACTCAATAAGATTTTTAATAACGTGTAATGCGAGATTAGATGACGCTCTAATCCAAACGACTTCACAAGAGAGATTTTATTGAATAATAAAAATAATTTTAACAAATTATTTTAACAAAAATAATAAAAATAATTTTGGCTTTCATCAGACAAGTGTGTGATAAAATTAATTTAACTTCTAAAGTACTACGGTTAGCGTTTACTAAATATTTTACTATTGTAACTTAAAGGTTAGAACTGTCCAATCACAATACCAATCTGGGCTATAATAAAATTTTGATTTCAATTAAAGTGATCAATCGGCCTAATTGGTGCAGGGGTCCAAGAGGATGTGGATGGCAGCACATAGCTGTGTTGGCTAATTTGGCAACATTCTATTTAATTGGCATGCCACTTTCAGCTGTTCTTACATTTAAGTTGAAGCTTTATGTTAAGGTTAGATCAACTAATTACTTTTTCAAACTTTCACTAATTGTTTCACTTCCAATTCAATGACTTTATTAGCTTTATCATGTTTTGAATAGGGTTTGTGGATTGGCGTAACTTGTGGCCTCTTCTGCCAAGCCATCACCTCTTAGAACTCATTGCATCGTGCAGAAGTTGGACTAAATTGAGTATTCTTGTAAACAGAGAGATAGAAACGTCTATTTTTGTTTAACCAAGTTTCTTTGTGAACTAAGAAACAAAAACGTATAAACACACGTTACATATTAAATGCCTAACTAGGGGATTTAGAAATTTAGAGATTTGTGTTAATCTCAAGTAGGTCTATTGGATGCTGAAACTTCAATTTATTCATTGATATGAAATAATGCTTGAAAGAATTTTGTATCTATAAGAGAGTTCAGTAAGTTCAGTATACTATGTTTTTGTTTCCGAAATGTTCCATATAAGGTAGTCAAATTGTAAATTATGGACATCTTCTCTTTACCTAGATGAATTTATTTAGTTTTGAGAAAATTGTAAATATATTACAATCGAGGGTCTAGGAGTCTAAATTTATACACTTAGGGTGCATTTAACACACTGTATTGTATTATTTTAATACTGGTGTATTGTATTATGTTGTATTGCATTAGTATTGTATTATAATAATGTTGTATAATGTTTGATGTTATACTATATTGTATTAATTTTTAATTATACAATATTTGGTATTGTACTGCATTGTATTAATGTTTTTGTGATTAATTTAAATTATATATTTAAAAATAATATTTATTAGTACTTGGAAAAATATTAAATATAAAAGTTTTAAATTTTAGAAATTTAATATTTAGAAAAATATTAAATATAAAAGTTTTAAATTTTAGAAATTTAATATTTAGAAAAATATTAAATATATAAGTTTTAAATTTTACAAATTTATTATTTTTAATATTTATTATTAGTTATATAAAATTATAAATCTGCTAATAAAGTATAATGTAAAATTAAAAATATCATATAATATTATTGAATAATAAATTATTGATTTATATTAATAATTATAATGTAAAAATAAAAAATTAACATTAACATTATATAATATAATATTAAAAGTTAGATTTAGTTATTATTATAATTAAAGTTTTTTTCGAAAAAACAAGAGGCAAGCTTTATTTGCTCACCCCTTTAATGCAATGCTCCGAGTGTTGGTTTTGATGCCAAACATGAGTGTGTATTAATTTAATATAAAATAATACCTTTATGCAACCTTATGCGGGCCACCAAATATGTCCTTAAAGCATAATTTAAAATTTTACATCTCGTAGAAACAAGATCTAACCACACACCTAAAAATAATATCTCATCTCTGCCACATTTGTGGGAAGAGATTTTGTATTGAATCCCCTCATAGGACGGTGGGAGAACTCGAGGTAGGACTATCAATTTTGTGATAAGTTATGTGTCCAAAGTAAACAATATCTACTCACTTATTTGAACCACGCTATTACATTCAATCCATTTTCTTCCACATATTCCTTCACAAGATCCCATAAGAAATGTTCAGCACCATAAGATTACGGCAATTTTTTTATTTTTTATTTGGTCTAAGAGGCTATTGACTTTTCTAGTAAAACTTTGTTATTCATCAACTTAGCAGTTGCTTTGTCTGAAGACTTGCTTCTACCCACACGCGAATCCATCGCAAGATCTAAACTAATAAATCTATACAAACCATTAAATAATTCCACTCTCACTTCGTTAAACTATATCTTGAACCAATGCTTGAATAGAAATTCTGAAGTACGAGTATCTAAACGCGAATTTCATTCAAGCTATTACATTTTATGGCATAATTGTTAATTGAACAGAAACACTAACGCTACATGGTGTGATAATATATCTGGATGAAATTTATTAGCTACACTATGACAAGTAATAGTATCTTTTAGGGCTATTAAAAATACCTAAAGTAAATTTAATTTAAATTAAAAAAAAAAAAAGAATCAGAAGACTTAAAGAAGAGATTGTAAATTAATTTGGATGGGTGATTTAGGTGCAAAGATAAAGAAAATGCAAGGCCTAAGTTTGAGAGGAGCTTATTAATTTATACATGAAACCTGAAGAAGAATTAGGGTTGGCAAAATTTTTATATCCGGATCACCGGATGTGGGCGGATATTCCGAATATCCGGATCTGCAAAAACTTAAAATTAAACAATTTAAAATATAATTTAAAAATTCAATAATTTAATTAATAATATCAAATAAAATTCAATTATAATCCAACAATTAACAATTTAACATAAATAACATATAACATCAACATAAATCCACAAATAAAAATATCACAACATAAATCAAACATAAAAAATTACTGACAAATTAATTCCAATCAGGCGAGGCTTAGATAGCTAGGGTTGAACGACAGCGAGGCTTCTTCAACGAGTACCACAAGGCTTGGACGACGAGGCTTCAACGACAAATCAAGTGAGGCGATAGACGACAACGACCAGTTGAGAGCGAGATTTGAGGGATACGACTTATGGCTGCTGGTGAGGTGAGTGTGTGTGTGTGTGTATGAAAGTTGAATGAAGGAAGCGAGCGACACTGATAGTTAGGAATTAGATTTTTTTTTAATTTAAGTTAATATATTTTAATTTAAAACAAAAACCAACCAATCTGGATATCCGATTTTCTAGATGCAAATGCATCTGAATTCAGATCTGGATCTGTGCAGGTTTTAATTTTTCAAATCCAAATCCGCATTTTCAAAAATACGGATCTGGATTTTTCCAGATCCAGATTTTATGGATCCTTACGGATGCAGGCCGAATTCAGATTTTATTGTCATCCCTAAGGAGAATGAACATATTAAACCAGAAACATTGGTTCTTGGATGAATATATGGAAGTCAGGGTATGTTTGAGATTGCTTTTGCTTCCCAGATAATCTATTTTAGGCTAGATTTTGAAATAATCAACTTTGCTAATAATTTGGTTGCTTGTTTGGTAAATTTAGATTACAAAATAATTACTTCCCAATAAATTTGCTATACATGTTTGGTAAATTGATCTTAAATATACAGTGTCTGTGTAAAATGATTAAAATATCCACATTTTGTTAAGAAATTGGTATTTTTATTCAAATTTCAAACTAATTATTAAATAATTACTGAAATTCTAACAATTCATCTTTTTTCAACAAATAAAGCACATACGCAATAGATAAAAATTGTTTTTAATTAAATAAGTATATTATTATTATTATTATCATCATCATCTAATAATTACAAAATATTTTTTGTTGCCAACCTTTAGCACCCTTGCCAACACTGGAGACAGTAATAGTTCA
Source organism: Citrus australasica (assembly GCA_029618585.1). NCBI lineage: Eukaryota > Viridiplantae > Streptophyta > Magnoliopsida > Sapindales > Rutaceae > Citrus > Citrus australasica. The sequence continues at coordinate 18,871,057 of JARCIV010000001.1, forward strand.
CGTTCATTCACTATAGGTATCATTGGATCGCAAATTAATTTTGCGATCTACTCAATGGTGGAACTTTAGTCAGTATCGAAGGCTTTGTAGCGAAGCACATACTGCCCAAGTGTACATGAAAACTGTGTGGCAACCGCTCAAAGGCAGTGGTAAATAGCACAATCCCGCCTGATTCTTGACTGGCGTTTATCAATCCATCAGATGATAGTGGCAGGCAGCTTACCTTTATTTGTCTCCTTTTCATGGCAGCATTATAGCAGCCATTTTATTTCAGGAACACACGAGACACCATCATTTCTTCTCCGCTAACGACGGCATAACCATTGTGTACGGAAGATAGTTTGAAGTCTAATAGGGTTTGTGGTGTCACACTAGGAATACTTCCACTAGACGCTGATGATGGTGACAGAGACATTGCTGCCACCGGCGATGGCTTTGGTATTTTGTTGTTTTTGAAAAATTAAATTTCTAAATATTAATAAATTACGTAATTTAGTGCATGGGTATTTTTGGACATATGTAGAGAGAGCACGTGATACATCGTATGCATAATAATAAATTGTAAAAAAAGAGTAATAATCATCCTGAAGAACAAACTAATTCTTGTTGGGAATTAGGGGTGGGCAAAAAAACTGTGGTGTAAGAAAAACCGAACCAAACCGGCGGTTTTTTTTAATTCGGTACGGTTTTTTTTTTAAAAAAAACCGAATAAACCGTTTGAAAAAAATACCGAAATGTCGGTTCGGTATTCGGTTCACTTAGCTGAACCGAAAAACTGAACCGAATAACCAAATTTTTTTTTATTTGTTTCAAATTAAACATGTGTTAATTTTCAATTGATTGTGTAAGATAACTAACATAAACTTGCATGCACACAATCAGGAGTATATATATATGTAAGTGTTACAATTTCTTTATTTTTTTTAAACTAGCATCTTATTTATATAGATTGTTTATTTAATTATTTATTGTTTAATTTTTTTAATAGATCCAAATATTGAGTTGGAAAATGCCTAGAGTTAATGTTGATATTGATGAAGATGGGAGAATATTGTCGGCGTTTGTTTGTAATTTTTTTTTAAATTTTGTGTTGTAAGTTGTAATTATTGTTATTGTTATTTTTATTTCTCTTTATAAAATTATGATTATGTTTATATAGATGGAGTATTGGAGTTTGGTTATGTATTTTGAAATTTTAATATTTTATATTTTGGGAGTATTTTATTAATAGTTAGTAAGATATTAGTGATAAAATGTGTTTTGAATACTTTGTATTTATTGTTAATATTTGTAATAAAATTAGGATAAATTAATTGTTGAAAAAATTATTACATTCATGAGGCCCAATGGGCTAAAAATTTAAAAATTCAAAATAGGCCCAATAGGCCCAGAACCGAAAAAACCGAACCGAACCGAACCGATCCGAAAAGAACCGTTTGAGTTCGGTTCTTTTTTAGTTCGGTTCTTATTTGGTTCTTTTTATAAAATAACCGAATTAAATCGGTTCTACAATGAGCCGGGCGGAACTCGGTTTACAAGTTCCGACTCAGGTCCGTCATGTGGCGACGGGCTGGTGATCCCGATTTTTATTGAGAAAAGATATTTGATCCTTTTAATAAAGATTTTACCTATTAAAATTATATTTACATAAGTTTTAAGGGCAATTAAAGTTAGAAATATTTAAGTGTTGTAAATGTATTCATGTATAACGAATAGTAGAAAAATTTGTGTGTGTGTGTGTGTACGTTATATGAAATCAACGTAAGTATTGATGGAAACAAATAATGTTTTAAGTAAAACTATATGGAAAAGTATATTAATCATTTATACAAATTATGGAAATAAATTTGTGCGATTCCATATACATATGTGTATTTGTTGAAACAAAATAATGGAAACGTATGAGATTTTTACAGTTATTGTATCATTATCACTAATAAATTGTATTAGTAATAATAAGGTACTTGGTTTTATTATAATTAAACATTAAAAATTGGTACAATTTTTTTAAAAATTTTGAACACTTGTCTTATGTAGGGCTTGGGCCATTTCTGTAAAGCCCTAGCCCAGCCCTCTCACATTGTGCCTGGCGGCGGCCCAGGCTATAGAATCATTTAAAAATATATTTATTTATTTTGTAATTTTATGGAAAAGTTTTAGAAATTTGAAGTTACTTGATCACATAATTTTCATTGTTTCTCAGAACCGGATTATGATATGATAGGAATTTGAGATATTGTTTATCACGCTTTTCTTTTTTTTTTTGTATAAGTTTAAAGATTGACTTGTAATATTGACAGCATTGACTTATAGTGACATAATTTTATATTTAATTTTTTTTAATATAGTTAAATTATGTTCAAAAAAATAAAGATATAATAGTCATTCAGGAATTGTGTACTCTTTAGAGACTTCTATTCCTTTCTCTAGTGTAATTCCAATGGAAACAGAAGGATATAAGGACAAATAGTCTCCGCTTTCCATTACCATCAGCAAGCATGTAATTAGACGAATCAAGGTTAATATCGTCATTTCATTGTTATTTTGTATTAGGTTTCATAGTTTCATACTTCTTCTATGACATTATTAAGAACACAAGCAAAGAGTATTTATTTAATCAAAACCATCATGGAAGGCTTGAAGCTCAGTAGCCGTAACCAGATCTCGTGTCAACTGTCAAGTGCACAGTTTCTGTAGCCATCAACGTTTTTTTTTTTTTCCTCTGTATCTGGGTGAGTATTTTCTTGCCCGAACTTTGTTCATTCAAGTTAAACTTTTAGACCTCTTGCATTATTCAATCTAAATTTTCAGTTTTGTAGGAAATTGCTCATGAGTATCGCGAATTTATAAAACTGAGAACCAGAAAATTACTTTTTATGAACTGGGTATTTACTTTTAATAGCTATAATAATGCGATTGAAAGCAAAATTTGATCTTGCTTCATCTGCATTTTGTCTGTGATAATGGTATTATGTATATATTATCAGTAGGATCGGTGTAGAATTAGATTCCTCAGTGATTTTCAGCTTAATCTGAGTTGCTGTTTTGTTCTTCTTTAAACTTTGATGGTTTATATGAGCATTATGTTATAGAGTTTTGTTCATTTGGTTTTGCTGTAGAGGAGAGTTGGCACTCGAAGGAAACATACTGTGCATTGTATGCTTTTTCTCAATTCAATTTGTGCTGGAGATGATCTTTGACTCAGTTGGTCCATTAAAAGGAAGCTTAGGCATGAGAGCATGTGGTGGATGGCGCCGTTTCCTTTTCTTTCTCCCTTTGGTCTTCTTCCTCCCTTATCTGTTATCAGGTAATAGTTTTGGTCTACTTCTAATTATTCTGTTTACAGCATTTCAATGTTGTATTTATTTATAAAGGGATATTTTGCTTGAATAATGATCAGTGTCCATTTTCAGTTCTGGAATTACATGAAAAGTCGGTTGTAGAAGATCTTCCCAGGAAAAATAGACAGAAGTTTGATCATCTGATTCTTGGTCCAGCTGCTGGCCAAGGGTTGCCAAACCGTTTGCAATGCCAAGGTAGGTTCATTGTCCTTGTAAATAATATGCTAGTATTTCCCGCTAATATAGACTTACTATTTCTATTTTGGATATCTAAAAAGAAATCCTTCTTAATCCATTATTATCTGTTGATCATCTACTTTAAATTTGAAAATAGTGGTTTCAACATATTTGAAGTTGATTGGCTAATTAGCTCCATGGTATTTTTCTCCCAATTGAAACTGGCCCTGCAGCTCTGTAGCCTTTTTTCGCCAATAAACACGTATGTGAATCCTGAAATTATGAATTGGAACATATTGTGTATGTTTAGAGTTTATTTATTGAGAAGTTTCCATATTTTTGGATGTGAAGGCCTTTTAAATCTCACATTGTAATTTTATACTCTCACTCATTTGGTGGTTATATGGCATAATCTATGGAAACATCCTCTTTAATTGTACTTGTCAAAACTTGTCTTTAACACAATTATCAGGCTCGTGCCTACCAATTTAAGCTTTTGGGTGAAGTGGTTTTACCACCAATACTAATGCTGAAGGTTTTATTCCATGTTTTCTGTTTCAGGATTAAAAGCTCTCAACAAGACCTCCTTCCAAGCCTCTAGCATTGGAAATAGCATTTCCTTTGTCACTGTTTTCACAATTTATAACACATCACTTGATGTTCATGTAGATAGCAGAGCATCAAACATGGTTACAGTTGGAAATGCTTCATATAGTAAAACAGAGAGGTCAATGGCGATATTGAATGTCTTCATTAACTTTATTCAGGCAAGTCTTCGACAAATCCATCAGAAACTGGGGTTGAGTTCATGTTTCTTATCCCAAAAAAAAAAACAAAAACAAAATCTGAGAATAACGTTCATTGGTTTTACATGGTAATTCAGATATTAACTTTGAGCTTTACTATTTTTAGCATCTATTGTTGCAACTTTGGGATGACTCATCTAAAACTTAAGAGCAATCTTTATGTTGGTGTATTTTGGAACTCTTATCATTGATAATCATATTTACACATACTTATTGTCATAACTACCTTTGTCTAACATAGTAGAATTGAGAGCAATTTCATCTATTGATGGACCTGTATGGTTTGCAGCTTTCAAATTTTACTAATTCATGACTTCAAACATAAAATTATTGCAGGTGGCAATGCCCAAGAGTGATGTTTTCATTCTGACTGATCCAGCTTCAGACCTCTCAATGCCCAGAAAAGGGGTCACCATATATCCCATTCATGGTGAATATTCACGAGACAAATTGATGCTTCAAAGAATCAGGTCTTACATTGTAAGAGCAAATCGCACTGATAAATAGGTAGAATGTTTTTGTTTTTCATTCATATTTCTGAGAAATAAAAATCATTTGCTGAAATTGTCTACAATGTCTTAATTTATCTATGTATATTTCTGCAGCTTTCTTACCAGCTTTTCATTTGTATTTTATGTTCCCTTTCGAGAAATTTTTTTTTTCTTGTTTTTTCTTCTTATTTTCCCCCCAGCAATCCTTCATTGTAGTTTTTCTTTTGCCCCCCTCACCAAACTCTTTTGCAGACTCACAAATAAATTCATTTTGCATTTGGTCTCATTTCTTGCGAGAAGAACATTCTATTCCCTAGTTGCATTTGCCACAAAGAGTTAATAGTTTCTTATTCATATCAGAAGATATCGTTGAAAATTGTCTTATTTTGCTTAACGATTAAGATTGCAATGATAAAATAATTAGTCAAGAATTTTGCTTCTTGAACTATGAGGGCACTGTTTTGAATTTTATGTTTCAATGTTATTCTGTTTATGCAGACTTTTCTAGAAAGAAGACTTCGGGAGCATTCTCAGGGGCAAGGGCATATAAATCATTATGTCTTCACTGACTCAGATATAGCCGTGGTTGACGACTTAGGACATATATTTCACGATTACCAAAACTTTCATCTGGCTCTGACTTTCAGAAACAATAAAGATCAACCTCTGAATTCTGGATTTATTGCTGTCAGGGGCACTCCAGAAGGGATTTTAAGGTGCCTAATTTTCTCCTTCTGTGCAAGGCTTTTTCTACTAGAATAAAATTAGGCGGTGGAAAAAAGTTTGAAATGTTTCTATTGTCTGTTACGGAGACTTTGAAATTGAAATCTATATCTTGCAAATCTTTGTGGGTCATTGGTTGGAGTTATTGGTCCATTAGTTCGTTACTCATTATAAGATTCATGAAGCAATCTTGTCTTTTCCTATTTCCTCTTTTTTTTTTTTGGTGGGTGGGGGGGGGGGGGGGGGGGGGTGAGGGTCCTTCCTTCACAATCTCCTGGTGCATGAAAGGCTGTATGAATAATGACAATAAAATTCACTTGAGAAAATTACATCCTGAAATTGATTTCAGGGCGAAGATATTTCTTGAGGAAGTATTAAGGGTTTACAGTTCCAAATACATGAATGCCTCCAGAATGCTCGGTGACCAGTTAGCTCTTGCCTGGGTTGTAAAATCGCACCCTTCTTTTGATGCAAGGAGATTTACCAAAGCACAGCCCTTTGTTGAAGACATTACTGGAGCTTCTGTGCTATTTCTACCGTGCACTACGTACAATTGGACACCACCTGAGGGTGCAGGCCAATTTCATGGAATGCCTTTGGACGTTAAGGTATGCTTGAATATCTAAATTCAATTGCTTATTTTAATTTTTTTTTCATATGACTTCCTCTTGCTGTCACACAAAAGTTATCAAGTGTGCATTATTTTAAAATATTGATTTTATTATTGTATAGGTTGTTCATTTCAAGGGATCAAGGAAACGCCTAATGCTCGAGTCTTGGAACTTCTTCAGTTCTTCTTCTGACATTTCAGATATGCTGTGTCTCATCTTGATGAGTGGCAGAACAAAGTATGACTTTTGAAGAGACCTTTTTGTTTTCCCTTTTTTTTTAATTTTATGATATTACACATTCTCTTGAGGGAATGGCTGATTTCATTCATATGAACTGTGTGGGGAATTCTTGGTGCATCATGTGAATTCCATTTGAGTGAAAAAAGTTGTTTGTTTGCGGGGTACTTGGTTCACACAAGCCCTCGACACCACCCTTTTCCCACCTATAATGTACATTTCATATGAGTATTGGCAGAGGTAGCTGAATACACACACAGAAACTCAAAATTATGGCTCTTGTTATAGTTCTTGGATTCCTTTACTCGAGAGTTGAAGATTGTTTGACCATATTCATTCGTTTCCTGCAGATTACACGTTTTTTCCTTTTCCACATTTTTGTTGTTGAATTTTCAAAATTAGCGGACAATTTATACACACACACACACACACACACACACACACACACACACACACACACATGCATGCATGTTATGACTTCAGTAGATATAGATAGGTTCATGAATGTCATAGTGCACCCGTTGATCCTAGACTCTACTAAACAGTAGATGAGAGTAGGTACCATTCGTCTACTCCTGTGTTCTATGTAAGAGAACCATAGCCACTTAATTCAGGATGAAAGTCATAAAAACTTGGAGGGTCGCCCTTCATTTTAACCCAAAGGCTATGAGACTGAGTAAACTTTCCCTACACCAAAGCATGGTTTAATTATTTATGGTGAAAGGACTAATGGTGGCCATGAACAGACTATCTGTCTACTCCTGGGGCCAAGCACTGGATATATGAGCCCTTCGACTTGAGCTGGTCCAGTCTTGCATAACTGTGAAGTCAACACCAACGGACAAAGAGGCATTAATAGTTCAACGGGAAGAACAAGTCTTATAATCAATTTTGGCCGACTAAAATGTATTGATGATCATAAAGATTAACATTTTAGCCTCCAAATTTAGCTCGGCTAATTGTGAGTGCAATCACATGAGTTTTAGTGCTAATAGGAGAGGAGTTGTGATAAGTGTGTGCTTAGTCAGTGAAGTTTTTCATCGCATCCAAGCCCCTAAATATTAAGAGTTAATAGCTCGAGTGAAATACGTACCGAATGATTATGAACAAATTTAAGATACAATTGAAACGTGTATCACACGGTTGTGCGAAGAGACACATGGGAGGCTCCAATCTACCCCACAATTGACACTACATTAATTTCAATTGCATGATCAACGTTCACGTTCTCTGATTTTGCCACCTGTAAAAAGAAACAGAAGACCAAATACTAGGCGTAGACTAATAAGCAGACAAACAATAACTTCACCTGGCTCGACTCTAATAAAGTTTTGGGATTCATTGATTGATTGCTACTACTATTCAAACGGTAATCTGAATCTCTCTTAATATATCAACGCCACTGCCTCTATCTTCACTTTCCTTCTTATCTCTGATTTTCCTTCTCCAATCAAATCTCCAAAATCTTTTACTTCCAAGTAAAAAAGCAATACCAATAAAAACTTCCAATTGGCAGATTTTCTGTGAAGCTTCTGGGTCATCATACATATCTATATCACTTTCATCGCTATATAAAAACAGAAAACACACAATTCTAGAGCACATTTCTGTTCAATGGAGTTTCAGAAATCTCTTTGCCTTTCCTTGGCTCTCTTTGCATTTTTCATCTCTCCCTCTCACGCACTCAAATTCAACGTGGGTGGCGAACACGGCTGGGTTACAAACCCTGGAGAAAATTACAACAAATGGTCTGGGAGAAACAGGTTCCGCGTCAATGATACCCTCTGTAAGTCTTAAGGTTTACTCTGTTTCTGTCAGCGTTCTTTGAGGATTTTTTGTTTGAATATCACTGCTTAACCTGTGTTTGGGGGTGACGATCTAATGAAAGAATGCTGATTTCGGATTTTTTTTTTTTAATTTATGGCAGTTTTCAAGTACAAGAAAGGATCAGACTCGGTGTTGTTAGTGAACAAAGATGATTACGATAGCTGCAACACGAAGAAGCCTTTGCTGAAACTGGATTCGGGTGACTCAGAGTTCAAGCTTGATCGTTCGGGTCCTTTCTATTTCATAAGTGGAAACCATGATCATTGCCAAAAGGGACAGAAATTAATCGTCGTCGTTTTGCATGAAAGGACCCCCCCTCCCTCAACTGGACCCCCCACCACGAAACCTCCACCGCATGCCCCGTCTCCTAAGTCTCCTTCACCGGCTACACAGCCGCCGGCGACTTCCCCCTCCACCTCACCAACATCTCATGCACCTTCGGCTAATCCTCCTAAAGGGTCCTCTCCGACGCCGGCAACTTCACCTTCCACGTCTTCGCCTTATCCTCCAAAAGGATACTCTCCAGTGCCGGCGACTTCACCTTCCACGTCACCATCATCTCATGCGCCTTCGCCTTATCCTCCAAAAGGGTACTCTCCGGTGCCGGCAACTTCACCTTCAACGTCACCATCATCATCCCAATCACCTGCGGCTAATGCTCCAACTGGGCTGTCACCGGCTCCGGGAACTTCCCCCTCCACGTCACCGTCATCGCAAGCACCTGCGGCTAATGCTCCAACTGGGCTGTCACCGGCTCCGGGAACTTCCCCCTCCACGTCACCGTCATCGCAGCCACCTGCGTCTAATGCTCCAACAGGAGTATCTCCCCCGCCGGGAACCTCCCCTCCCACGTCACCGCCGGCGGGATCATTGGCGCCGTCGAACTCAAGTAATCCGCCAGGTGGGGCGCCACCTCCGTCGCCGTCGGGGTCGCAGACGGCAGCAGCAGTGTCTACTCCTTTGAGTTTGGGGTTGTTGGGAGTTTCTCTTGTGTTGGGTTTGGTTTCGGGTATTATATTTGTTGGGGTCTAATTAGAGATATTATATGATTTAGGTTCAAATTTGTAATTTTTGGATTCTATTGTGGTTCGTTTGTGAATGATTGATTTGTTTGTTTATTATCTTCGGAGAAATAAGTTAGTTTAATTTTTATGTGGTCGGAGTTTGTTTTATTGAAAATAATATTGATTTATATAAATTGGATGTTGAAAGTTATGGATATCATTGTCATAACCAAACATTATTTCTTTCGATTTATGATTTCTATTATATATCTTAATTGCTTAAGACATGAAATTTTGATCACTTCTTGATAAGGTTAGACTTGTCATTATATATTATAATTATTTAGTTGAGATACATAATTTATAGTTCAAATGAGACTGTTATTACATTTTTAAGTAGTATTTCAATTTTACAATGATAAGTGTGGTCACATTCATCCCATTGGGTGATGAGATGGAATATAAATTAAGTAATTTTATAAATTATAAAATTAATTACTTAATTAATGATTGTCGCATCAACTCTGGGGATCAAAATATTACTTGAAAAGTCTTAGTATAATTCTTATGTATAAGAAGACATATGGTTGACTAACACATTACATATGGAAGTCAATGATGAATTTGTATCAATTCAAACACAAAATAAGTATAGTTGGAGAGAGATGGCGCAATGAATATTAATTGGAAAGTGGGTTATAAGAAAATTAGAATATCTTTACCATTAAGGAAGTGTATAATACTAGGCACACTGAGTTGGAAAATTTAATGGACAGCTGGCAGCATTATTAAGTATTTTAATGCATAAATGGGTGAGGATTATTTCAATTGATTTGCTACTAAATTTTTTTTTCTTTCTTTTTGGGTATGGGAACCAGATAGATTCTAAAAAAGAGCATTTTACACATGGGACTTTCTTAAAATAATTGATTTGCTGTCTGTAGTATCACATATTCACAGTGGATGATGATATCTGGACATACCGACATAGATTTAAACTTGTAAGTTCTTGATTTTATAGGGGTTCGTTTGTAAAATTCTTGAATTGTTTATCTTTTTCCTCAAAAGTTTAATCAAATTAAAATATTGGAATATTACTTGATAATTATAGTAATATTTGCAAGTGATAAATATGCTTCTATACACGTCAAATTATAAAGAATAAATAAATAAAAATAAAAGCATTAATAAACATATTTTGGCTATAGTGAGAATATTCGTCCATTTTATAATCCTTCTGTAAACAAACTATAATTGGAGGATATAGAAATAAAAGGGCAAGGTGATGATGATAAACTTTTGATTGTAGTTTCAATTATCAAAACAAGAACTATTGAGCTTATTGATGAAGCCCCCATCTTTTTTCTGCTTTTTAATGCATGTGTAGTCAGATTTTATCAATGCGTGATGGTGGGGCCCATAATATTTTTCTAATAAAAAAATTATGATATTAAGGTGTGTTTGGTTCATGGATTACGGGGTATTAAAATACTGTTTACTTTAATTTAGTACTAATTTTTTTGTTGATTTTTTTAATAATAATAAATAATATAATTTTTTAATTTACTATAATATTAATTTTTATTTTCTTTTATTTTTACATCATAATTATTAATAAAAATTAATAAATTATTATTCATATTTTAATTTTTATTATATTATTTAGAGATTATTTAATTAAATTATTTACTTTGATCTTTATTTCACATGCTATATATTAGAAAATACCGAAAAATAAATGTTATGTTGTCGATTATAAGGCTATAAACTTCAATCTTTATAGAAAAATTATTTTTTAATATTTAAACTAAAAAATAATGCTAAATTTCTAAAATTTAAGACTTCTATATTTTGTATTTTTCTAGGTACTAATAAATATTATTTTGTAAATATATAATTTAAGTTAATCATAAAAAAATTAATACAGTACAATGTAGCATATAATATTATTATAATACGATGCTAATGTAATATAATATAATATAATATATTAGTATTAAAATAATATAATACAGTGTGTCAAACACACCCTTAAATGATAAACTAATATCAGAACGTTCAAGAATAATCAAATTAAAGAGAAGGTTAATGCGATGGCATCCTATTCGTTGTCTCATTATGATAAATTCTCCCAACTTTACAACATTTTGATGCGGTGTCGAATAAAGAGAAGGTTAAAAAAAAAAGAAAAAAAGTAACCATCGTTTTTTTCAATTAGCTACATAGCTGTGCATGAAATCATCAACCCCCCTTATATTAAACGTTGATTCTATGTTTTAAGACAAGACAAAAAAAAAAAAAAACAATGAGGGCGGCCCCTATCCCGAATACTCTAAATGCAACGGCTGTGATATATTTTTTTTTTTTAAAAAAGACAACATTAGTTTAAAGTTGAAACCTTTTTAATAATAAAAGACTCAAAACTCAATACAAAAGATAAAGAGTTTATTATTATTTTATCGTGCGTCAAGTTTTTTGGCCTTTTATTTATCGTCAGGTATTATAGTCAGAATTTTATGATTGCCACCGACACACCTGAAAACGTCTAATCTATCTATTTATACGGATGTGTGTGTATGTATGTATGTATTTAGCCACCTCATGTCATCTTATAAATTTGACAACATAAATTAAATAAATCTTTGACTAATTATTTTTGTGGTTAATTTACCTCCATTCACATATTTCATTCAAAATTTCAAAGTGGAGTTCCCACGAATGTATGCAATCCTTTAGTTAATGTTATCTTTTTAGAAAATTCACATGGAATTTTGGAGGATCAATCATCTTTATATTCTTCTTTATCTCATTATCTGTCTCTCCATTAAATTTTTGAACCGCTTGTTCAAAAGCGAGGCTTTTTCCTATGGAGTAGAGACACCTTACTCGGTCGTCACAAGGCGAAAACGACACCCAAATAAAAAAAAGCCACGTATGTGGGGTACAAAATTGACAAAAAGGGGTGTCTCAAACATGTTACCATCACTCGTTTCTCCACGTAATCCCCTCCCACGTCAATCACAGGACAAAATCTTAGATTGTTACTTGCAACTCCCCCAACTGAGCTTATAATCACATGCAAACGCACCTACGTTAATGTTCCCACCCGTATTTCTTTTTTTTTTTTTATGGGGCCCCAACCATGATCAATCATCCATCTAATTTTGAAGGTTTAACTTTCCCTGAACTAACAGTTGAAATATATATATATATATAAACTTTCCCTGAACTAACCAATGGGCTTTTACCATATTCAATCATCCACCCGTGTTGTCTTTTTGTCCCCACCCGTATTCTTTTTTCGATGGGAGCCCTAACCATATTCAATCATCCAATTTTGAAGGTTTAACTTTTCCTGAACGGTCTTACTTCGATGGGAGAATCATTACATTTATAATGGTGAATATAAGGATTTGAACTGCTATAAGAATTTTATTGAGATTAGTTTCAGTATTTCTTTAGTTATTAGTTAATTAAGTGGAGATAATCTCTTCTTTATTTACAGTGTGAGTAGAGTAGACACCCCTCGAATATTAGAGAGTGTTTAAAAAATTTGAACTAGTGCTTAATATTAGTAACAATCGGTGTATAACAAAATTCAAAAAAAAAATCTCTAACTTAGCTAATAAGCTTAAGGATTAAGACTAGTTTGGTAGTACTATAATTTTTAAAATAATTATCATTATTTATATTTTAGAAATAACTAACTAGAAGGGAATCAATTAAATATTTAATAGAATTTATTTTAAAAGTGTTGTGAGTCTTATTGTTATAAACTGTTGTAAAAATATAAATAATTAAATTCGACAAAATATTGAATAAAATCTATTTAGACATTTATAAGCATGTATATAAAATATTTTTATACTGTGTATATATAACAATTAATAACTAAAATAAATATTTATATGTAAGTCGAGTGATTTTTAAATAATTTTTTTAATTAATTATCGGAGATAGAATAAGTAGTTAAAATCTCCTGAATTTGATTATTTGATAGGACTCGATCAGGCATGTGCTCTCGCAACATGTGTAATGTATAGACGTTTAAAAAATATTTTAAGGGTGAGAGTTTGAGAAGTTTAAATTTAGACTAACAGGAAATTAACACTTATTGGGATGTCGATCTATTCATTGCGTTTGTACATGGAGTGTCGTTTTGGAGGACAAGCAGGGAATGCCTTGGTCAAATCAATAAATAAAAAGTGCCGTTTGATTTCATCTTCAAGAAAAGAAGCTGGATGGTCGCTTGACAGGAAGAGTTATTTTCGGTCCATCACTATGTGTCGGCAAGGGAAGGGGGTTGCAATTTCCAGCTTTGGTTTTTCCATCTTTGATTTGGACATTTCGAGGTGGCAGTCCATTACCTTTTTAAGTCAATGGCGTAACTGAATGAATGCAAAGACCAATACAAACATTTGCCGTCTTGAGTGTGCGCAAAAGACTTATGAAACCGTACAAGAAAAAGTTCTGCAAGTATATATCATTAACAGTCTGCGTTTCCAAGTGCCCTGGAACTAGAAGAAAAATGAATATCCTCAAACCAGTATTGAAATAAATCCCGGCATACCACAGAGGAATAAACCTTTTCGGACTGCCAGGAAGTGAAAAATAAGGGCTTAGGACATCAACACCGAGTAGTAATATTAATAACTTGGAAGACTAAAATTTTCTAGGGAGAAAGGTCACTCATTGCATCGTCAAAAAATATTCCGCAAGTAAGAAGTGTACTATTAGGCGGATTGCAAATTATACAACATGGGGGAAAAAATGATAAATAAAAGATAGAAGTACAGCCATGCACTGACCGTATGAAAAAATTAGCTGAAATAGCCTAGCTAGAAGAACCACCATCTCCTTTGCCGAGCCTCCTGCAACAAAATATAAGTAAGCACTGTTTAAGAATGCATAAATAGAAAGAAGACGGAAGCGCAAGTGTACTTTTCATGTAGCAATTTTTTCAAAACGTTAAAGCAAGATCTCAAAATTGCGAGTTACATGCAGCTGAGAAGAGACAAATCAATTCAAGGTAACACCCTGCCATACTGCTTACCCCCCCACCCCAAACTTAAAAGTAAAAAAAAAAAAAAAAAAATTGGCTAAGAAAGGCAGAGAAACCTTCTGATTCTTATTCTTATTTTCATTCTGTGGATGCATTAGAATAGGCCGAGAAAGGACAGCGTTGTCAATGTTCTGCATGAATGGCCGCACCTTCTCCTCCAACATGTCATTCAACTGATAATAACAAAATAATCATACCCTACTTCAGAATGCAACAAAAAAGTATTGACGACACTGCAAATTAGCCCACAGAAAATGCAGTATAGTATTTAGAAGATGCAAATCGATGTATATGTATGATTGTATATGCCATGTAACATGCATGCATGAGTTCTAAATTTCATCCCGTCTTCTGGTAAGCTTCATGATTCTTCCTCTTTCTGTTCGCAACAGCCAAACTCATGAACAAGAATGAATGCATAACTGAGTGCAACTGTGTGAAAAGCAAAATAATCAGAAAAAAGGCTAAGCTTATCAACTTTCTGCAGTAATCAAATTAAAGAAAAAGCTTTTGACATTTCTTTTTCTTTTCTAGGTTCTCTTGATTAACAAATCATAGTTACCCAAAAAGACAGATGTGCAAAAAATTTTGCCCTGATTTTGACAAAGATTTGAAATCTGATCTCTTAAATAAACAGAAAGCTTTTCAGTCAAGTCTTTATAAAATCTTGCCAGCAAAGCCGTAATCTCACCCAAAAGGGAAAAAGGAAAATAATATACTGAGCGTTTCAATCAGGGAGAATAAACATTAAGTTTTCCAAACCTTTTCTTGCCGCCATTTAGTTTCCCACTGAGCATCCAACATTTTATCAGCAATTTCTCTTTGAGCATTAAGAAGAACAGTCTTCTCATATAACTTTTTTGGGTCTTTGAGATCATCCTCACTCCAAGAAGAGGCATTTAGTGGAAGGTCCAGGTCCTGCAAGTGCTCAACAGTTGGCTCCAATAACATTTCCTTAATTCTATTTAGCACTACCAACATGTAATAAAAATTCAAGCAAATACTGGATATCTGAACTACAGTGTATAGATTAGCAATATAGGGTACGCACACCCCAGTTTTCAGGCCGCGGTGGAGGATCAAGCTTCATGACTTCTGTCTCTAGAGCCTTCTTGGCCTTGTAGTAAGGGATGTTTTTCACTATAACAGGGTCTTCCCTAGCACGGACAGGATCTATGGAGATCAAGGCCTGAAAATGATAAATGATTTCATATTAGTGACTTTGAGCAATAGTGCACAAGTAGGTAGAGTCTTGCTCTTGGAATCCTCAAAGAGAAGGATTGGCAAGAGCCATTTCCCAGTAGTGGAGTGGACTGAGGAGTGTAGCATTCGAAGGTCAGCATAAGGAGCGTAGCATTTGAGGGTCAGTATCTATCTTCTAGTTTTTTTCATTATTTATTTTATAATCATTATGTTGATTTCCTGTTGCATTGTGCAGAAGTTCAATTATCAATACACAGATAGGAATAGGAACAGAAAGTGTTTGCATACATACACACAGACAAACAATGGAGTCATCAACTGATTGAAAGATATCAATATGTCATTAATCATGATCCTCACCAAATAGAAAAAGGTAAATCATCATCCTCACCAAATAGACAAACAATGGAGTCATCAACTGATTGAAAGATATCAATATATGTCATTAATCATGATCCTCACCAAATAGAAAAAGGTAAATCAGTTACATTTCTAAACAGTATAAAATCCAGACAATTAGAACATCTTGAATATTGAAATCTTTTTCACTCTTTCATATTCATTCCAGGATAAACAAATAACTTCGTACAAACATGTTTGGTACATCGAAATTGGAAAGGGATTCTGGAAATGAAATAGAAAAGGGGTGGAAAATTAGAGCATTAAGAATGGAATTTCAGTTATTTGATAATATGAAAATATTGCATAATTCATATGTCCTTTAGAAAGGGATAGGCCATAGGGGGAGTTTCTGTCATGTCAAGTTATCCCCACAAACTCACAAGCTCATCATGTGTAAGTACTAAGGTCAATGTTCAAAATGTGATAAAACTACAGGAAAAAGAAACAAAACTGAAACCAGAACTTAAGGACTGGTTAGATAAATTAGGACTTGAAAATTCATCCAAAGTCTTTTTGTTTTAAACAGAAAAAAACTTAAATTAAAGTGCTTAAACTTTTTATTCAATATGAATCTCTGCAAAAAGGGAACACACTAGATGGAAGCATAGTTTAATAAAGACAAATTTATATAATACTGGGAAGTACTTGGAAAGTATGAAAAGAAATAAGAAATAACATAAGTAAATGAAATCTTTCACAACTTCCCACAGAATTCAAGTATTAACCACATTGCTTTTCAACATCCATCCCATGGAAACATCCAATTGGCCATGACCATATCATTATCATTCTTTTACAGTACATTACACAGCAGACTGCCAACTTTTTCTTTTTTATTTTTCTTTTTTGTAGAAAGGTCACATTTGTGAACTGAAAGAGTCAGTGAATTTCGGAAGAAGAGATATTTGCAGTAAGAAGATTATCTTACTTCCTGCAAGTGCTCCCAACCGGGACTTCTCTTGGCCACCAACTCACGAAGTTGATCGTACCTCATAGATTCCTAACCGTGCAAAGACCAAAAAAATACAATCACCCACCATTAGCAGCAGTAATTTCAAAGATCAAAATACTGAATAACCATAATAACAATATCAATTCAATTGTTAGCCTGAATATGAGATGTTCAGCTCTAAGCATACTGTTATAGAGTTCATATTATTTTTATATTCTTCTTTCAGCTTGGGTGGAATAAGCAAAATGGTGCAGCCACAACTTTAGGTAAAATAAATAAGAATTAAAACATGTGGCATGGCATTTCATAAATGGAAGTTCAAGAATTAGCTGGAACCATATATCCAGTTACTGTTGGGATGAAAATAAAAGGTCAATGACTCTGTGCAGCTAATGCATGGATTAAAAAGAGCATTATCGTTATGCTTTCAAGCTCAGGCTAAGTACTGGTGCCAAGTTTTAGCATGCATGTTTTACAGACATGGTTTTAACCAAAACTTCCAAACACTGAGAAGGTAATATGGAATATTGGATGTCAGACTCTAATTTCTAAAGTATACAGCAAAATCAATTATCTAGCCAAAACCTTTTATCAGATAACGCTTAAAGAAAATGAACAATTTCATAAAATTTTATGCATGCAATGACTTATTTTTTATAACAGCGGCAGAATCTTGACTTAGAAAAAATAAATTTGCAATCCATAGTACATAAGGTGTAGAGAGAGAAAGAGAGAAAGAGACAGAGAGACAGAGAAAGAGAGAGAGGATGGAAAATTGCAAAATAAATAGTAACCAAATAATAATAGGGGGAGAAAGAAAAAATCATTCTGGAACCTTGTATTGCCACCAAATTTTCTGCTTGACTTCATCATCAAAGTCAAATCCACCCACAATTTGAGGAAAGGTCATCAACCAGAATGCTGCAATACTGGGGTCTCTCATGCTTTCAACTATATGCTGAAACAGTAAACAAAGTCAAAAAACATAGTATCAATTAGAACAAAATGTTGTTCTAAGGCACTAACTCTGAAATCTGCATTAGCTATATTTATATGTCAAAAGAATTTATAGACAGTAATCATATTTATACATAAAAAGAACGATGCTTTAAAAAGCATTGCATACTGGGAAAGGAATATAGCAACAACAAAGTAGACAATAAAATTGACCTTCAAGAATGACTATCCCATGAATAACAGAAAACTTTATATATCCATTCGAAAGAATGTCACAACCCTAATTGAACGTTATCCCAAATCCTGTCATTCCTCTCCTACATGTAGCTCCACTGAACAATTTGAGCATTTCTTCAGTCAGGGTAATGCCCCTTGAGGACCAACAAAAGGAAGCCTCAACCAACGTCTTTACAAACTTTAAAAATTCTTTTGGAGGACTGAAAGAGGATTGTCCAATGTTGGAATGTTTCAAAGAACTTAAAGAAGGTTGCCCAATGTTGATAACTACGATGATTTCTAAAATTTTTACAATTTGTTGTTAAGTAATCAAGATATGTCCTTCAATAGTTCATTACTTCCAAAGTGTGAATATTAACAAAGTTGTGAGATGAAGCTGTACAAATATTATCAAATCACCAAAAAGTTTTCCAATCAAAACTAGAATATTGCAAAGAACAAGAAAATTTGAAAAGAATTAGAAGAGACTCCATCATTTTGATAATTACAAACTGCAGCTTCCATTAGTACATGAATCCAAGATATGAAGCAACAAGGCTTTTTAAATATTCATAACAGTAAAAGATTTAAAACTACTGCTAACAATAAAAAATTTTTGAAACAGATATGATACTGACCTCGTACGGGTAATCCATCTTTCTCAGTACATTGTAGGCTTTCCATGGAGGTTCCATGATCTGCAGAAAGAAAACAAGGATAAAATTGCATCAATTCAAAATTTATAGCAAATAGACATCAGTGTAACTAAGTACAGCTCTTTTAGCAGTGTCACAAATATCTACAATTTGTCGGACATTTCTACAGTAGAATATTTGGCCTGTCAAAGACTTAGTAACAAATCAAGCCTGTCCACCTTCTCCAACATCTATGTAGATGGTTACAGGATAATGGGATTCATTTTTCGTAGATTATAGGTAATATTTTGAGGTACTATGTAAACTTTGTTATGGAACTCCTACATACTCACAAGCTTGATTGTTGTTTTATTTTCTATGATCCTTCTAAACAAACAAAACACGAAACTTTATGAGTGCACAAACATAGAAGTACAGACGTACTGTATCTAAATTTCTGTAAGCTGCCATGTCTGGCACTGCATGTATGTATTAAACACAAAACTCATTTCTGTATCCACAGACCATATCATAACATCAGAAAATTCATAAAAGAACTCACATCGTCTGCAGAGATCGTGACTTGTAGCTTGTTTTTGCATTCAGGACAGCCCATTACGCCCTGTAAACACATTTAGTTATTTCAATCAGAGATCAAAATATAAAGAATACAAATCAAATATCTGTCCAGTCTCTTGGCAATAACTTTCATTCTTTTTGACCCAAACAAAACAATAATAAGGTTGAAAAATCTCTTTCTAAAATGCTGCATGGAAATATATTCAAAGCAGCAAACTATCTGTGAGACAAGAAACATGAATGAAGGGTGGGAAGAACTTGTTAACTTAGTCACATGTGCTAGGAAATAACAGCCTCACCGTTCCATCACAAGTCGGGCAGTCTTTAGATGGCAATGGTGTGTTAAGATCAATTGTCGAAGGAAGGTGCACCAACTCAGCTCGATTGTCAGCAATGGCATCTGCAACGTGTTCTGCTGTTGCCTTCTCCCCACTACAAGAAAATTTACCATAAACATCAAATTACTACGGTTGGATTGACACTTCATACTTATAATAAGATAACTAAGATGATAAATCAATAAGACCAACAGTACTAGCTTCTGATTCTAAGCGCATGAAACCCTACACAATTTGCAAGCTAAAAGAAATCAAACCTCAAGGACACATGCATGGAATCCTCATGCATTCATGAAACCGACAAAGATCACAGGAGGCAAAGCAGAGTCTTCACACCTTAGGGATTCCTACACTAATGTTGAAACCAGTAATTACATGATTTAACTACAATGTGGTAGATATAGTGACCAAGAAGTCATATTACATCAATATTAAACTATATCAGCAAAGACATAGTACAAAGCCGATTATAGTAATTCTAAGAGATACTTAAGAGGCGGATGAGAAATCGTATGCAACATGTCCGCTAAAAAATGGTTCAAGAGAACAAATGAGAGTAATAACCAATCTGTGATCATACACATGCTTAGAAGTTAACATACTGAAACTCTCTAGCTAAACTGACTCCAACAAACCAGTTATTGAACCTTCCATCTTTGTCTTAGATGAAGAGAATAATAATCCAGTATGCTTAAAAATATCAAACTGATTGGAGACCAGTCTCTACCTTCTCAAGGTGTAACCTTTTACTTGATACTGCACCTGACCCGATCCTCGGCACATGGTACACCGCAATGCTTGCCATCCGTTGCATGTCCGACAATGCCTGCACTTTTTAGACCAAGTTCTTGTAAGAAACCAGGTAATTCTTTAAACAAAATGCATATATATACTGCGCTTCAATTGTATAGGTTGATACAGAAAATTCTATCTTGATGAAAGAACTAAAGCGAAGACAAACTAAAATGACAAACAGAAAACTATCAACGATGATAACAAAGCGCCAGAATAAAAAATTCAAGAAGATATCGAAAAGCACCTCTGACAAATCACCTTCTTCCCCAGCTCAAATGCAATATCATAGGTCCCAATTGCAGCAACAGCCTGCACTCATATCCGTCCAAAAAAAGACAACAACAATTCATTCTAAAATGTTCCCAATAATTTAGCAACCATCCAAATGAGAAGAGAAAGAAAAAAAAATTTTGAAGGCATTAAATATCACATTTCACAAATTCTATAAATAGTTGTCAATTACAAACTGTTTTATCTTTCTATAAACACACTGAGAATCGATTGAATTTCAAGAAAAGCTAGAGAAGGAGAAGGCGCTTACGAAGACCGAAACGTAAGAGAGCTTGGAGATGAGCTCGGGGACACCGAAGCCGCGAGGGGCGGAGCCAGCGATGTCAAAAGCGAGAGTGAAAGGAGACAAGACGAGCTTAATTGGGAACTCGAATATGTCAATGAGTTGCTGACCGTGTCGAGTCGTGAACTGCTTGTAATGAAAGTCCGTGAACTGCTTCACGCTCTTCATAAAATGGTCGGAGCCTCTCGACATTTTTCAGAATCATTTAATAAGCGTATCAAATGAGAGTCAGTGAGGAAGAAGATAGACACAGTTTATGTTGGGTACTTGGTGGGTTTATCTTCTGGGTTTTGGATAAGCTGAGTTCAGGGGTAATGTATTGCTGTAACCAAACTGCAGCGTATCAATTCCTTGACGTGTCTTTAAGGGTAAACTGGACTTTTTGTAATTTATATGGGCATACCACAAGAAGGTGAAATTAAAAAGATAAAAATGCCTACGAAAAAGAATATCCGGTTAAGGTGAGAATTCTCAGACCTCATTCATAACTTTCAAGTATGAAGTCGGGTACGTTTAAGTTGGTGGAAAAAATCAAGTCGAATAGTAAATAAGTCAAGTAGTAAACCGAGAAATAGACCAAGTTAATATATTTAATTTTTAAATAATTATAATATTTTATATCTTTATCTAAATGAGTATAAAAATTTTTAAGGGAAGGACGTGAGCCCCCTAAAATTTAAGTAAAAGAATATAAAACTCTTTAACGTTTTAAAATAGACATATAACTCTCTTTTTATTAGTAAGTTCTGTTTGTTTTAATAGTAAATTTATAATTACTATTATATCTTTAAAATAAGTGAATCGATATACTAATTGTTTGGGTTGGATTTTTTTAGTAACGTTTGAAAATATGGTCAACCCCAATCTACTCAGAACTCATCAGTATTGACCTGATCTCATAAGCACGACCTGGAGCCTATGTTGGCAATTTGGTTTACAAATACTACATGAGATTTATGTGAACAACCGGGTTTAAAAATACAACCTTGAACCTACATGAGCGACAGGAAAATTCACCAGTCCCACCTAGAAATGAAAAAATCCGACCTCAAAATTTATTTGTCCGACCCGGGAATTAGTTTGACATGGAAAGTTATTGGTTTAAATAACGTGGCCTAATTTTTAGGGAAGTTATACGCCATGATTTGTTAAACCGTCTCCAATTATTAACCACTCGCAACTGCTAAAGTAGGTGGGCTAAAGTTAAGGTGGTACCACCCACGACCAAGAGCTATTTAAGCTGAAGAGGGCAACAGAGAAGGGGGTTAGCAAAAATGAACTAAAAACTCTACAAGTGACCTATTTAAGAGATTTAACATTCCTTACCAGATTTTTAGTTCCTTTATTGGAAAATTCCTTTATTTTGAACTCATTCACAATTCTTCCCTTTCATTTTCATCTCTTTATACACAATTTATAACTTAAGCATTGGAGGGTCTGCGCCGAAACCCCACCGGCGTATCCTAACCGTGTTTTCTGATTGACAGGTACAGAAAATTACGGTCATATTGGTGTTTGAGCTTGAATTCGCGTTGTAATTCCCTCAAAGAAACAAATTTAGCTGTTGAGGTCGTTTTTCGGCATCAACATCTTGCGCTGTTTGTGGGGAACGGTGCGAAAAGCCATACGTTTGAAAATTTAGAAGGAAGAGGCTATCATATTACGAAATAGCGATGGATGACAACGACGGAGATAGGCAGACCTTGCGCCAATTGGCGGAGGAAATGAATGCCACAGCAGATAAAAGATGGAGAGAAGGGATCGAGAGGCAAATGGTAAAATTTGAAGAGATAATCAGGGGGCTGGTTGATGCCCAAGTCAGAGGGGCTCAAGTTCGAGCTAGTGACCTAGAGAGTAGTGGAGCGAGAGAGAGGGATGAGCTTGGTGGTGAACAGCAGAGCGGAATGGGACTACAACAAGTTGGGGTACGACAAGAGAATAGAAGTGCAGGAGAACAAGTGAATGAGTTGAGAGGGAGAATGTTGCGTAAATTAGCAAGTGTACTAGTCGGCACAAGTAATATAATGAAGAGTAGAGTATCGTCCCACAGAGATTGTATATCCTATTAGTTACCGAAATTATTCTAACCCTAATTTATTTGAACAATCGAATAAGCGAATTTATATTAAAATAAAATAAAATAAACTAATTAAAAATTAAATAAAGACGCAGGCAGTAATAGAAATCACCAAGAGATTAAGACACTAGGACATCCGATTTCACCATAACCAATCCAATTTAATCCTCCATCTATGCTATTAAAATTTATTACCCATGTTGACAGTGAATTTTCCTAATTTATTCAATATCCTCTCTCGAGTAATATCAAAAATATCTCCACATATCAACCCACTATATCTCTATGTGAATTTAAATATGCAAAGATTCATTAAGTTCGATGGAAATTCTTAGATAAAACTACACGAATCACGTTGGCACATCTTTGTCTTTCGTTCAATTCATGGCATCCATTACACAGAGCAAAAATACATAAATCTCCTCTCGGTCTCATTATGTATCCTCAAATCATTCAAATATTGGCCAGATATTTAAAAGCATTAAGCACAATAATGAACACTCAATCATGGAATAATTAATTAAAAATAACATAGATTTATGGAATTAAATCTTCATAGTTAGGCTACATCGTAGCCCTAGTAATTGCTCCCTCTTGCTCCAAATTATTCCTCCTACTCTCGGTTTAGTGCTCAAAACTTGCGGCTGCTTCTTCCTTTCGGTTTGTGTTTCTTGTGGCTGCCCTCTTGTCTCTTTTATTCTCCTCCCTCCAAAACCTCACGGCTGCCCCCTTTTTATAATGTTGCACCAACTCCAAATCCTTAAATGAAAAGGATTAAAAACTCAAGCCTAGCCGCCTACTTTATTCCTAAGCCAATTAGAATTCAAAGTCAAAAAGCCCAAGTTCACGTGCAAGCCATATTCCTCTTTTAAAACTAATTCGTCACTTGCTGCCCAAGAATCCTTAACAAAAAAGGATAAAACAAAAGCAATTCTAGCCACCTTTTAAGCCCATCCACGTGAATATCCTTTTCAAACAATGCCAAAATATTTGCTTCCTTTATTATATTGTAAGCTTGCCATTTAAAAGCCAATTGACCTTTTCTTCTCTTCCTTTATTCTTCCAATTTCTTTCCTCTTTAAGCTTCTTTTCTCATGAATATTCCCAATATTCCTACAATGACAAAATATAAAAATTAAGATAAAAATTAATATAATAAAATATAATTTAACATAAAATTAAGTTATGGAAGCATTAAAATAATAGATAAATTATGAACACATCAGAGAATCAATGACTTGAATCAAGAAAGGGAGAGGGAAGAGTCGAGAGACCCCCACCCGGCAAATGAGCTTGAGCAGCAAATGATGCAATTTCAAAAAACTTTAGAGGCATTAGAGGTGAAAATAGAAGGCAAGAAATTGATATGAAGGTTGTTACTTGATGACGAGTCCCCCTCTTGGTACGTGAAGTGATGGCGGTAACTTTACCACCCAAGTATGTGGTTCCAGCCTTGGTGTATGAAGGCAAAACTAACCTGAATCATAACGTGGAGAAGTCTAATGAGATGACCAGGATCCAAGGTTTGAATGATTTTCAAAGGTGCCGTGTTTTTCCTTTAACCTTAGAAGGACAAGCACGGGAGTGGTACCGGAGATTAAAAAAAGAGAAGTATAGGAAATTTCAAGGAGTTATGTGAGCTTTTCACTGTGTGTTTTAGAGGTTCATGCATACCAGAGCAAGATACGAGCAAATTGAAAAAATTGGTCCAAAGAGAATATGAAAGTTTGAGGAGTTTTGTGACCAGGTATCATAAGGAGGTTACTGATCTAGGTGTCTTTGATCATTTAGATGCTCTGGAGGGATTAAAGAAGGGGTTGAGAATCAATCGATTGTGGAATAACTTATATAGTAAGGGGATAACAACATATGCTAAGGCGTATGACCAGGCAAAATTGGACATGAAAACTGAAGATGCAGAGGAAGAAAAGGGGAGAATGGAAATGCAAACAAGGGGTCCAATGAGAAAGGGAGACCTGAGAAGGAGAGGAGATAACTTTGGGTATAGATCGAGGATGAACACGGGTGATATGCGTCATTATGATAGAGGGTTGCTCAATTATAGACAACCAGAAAGGCCGGGTCGAAATTGGGAAGGAAATCGTGAAAGAAGAGAAATCTCATTAGTAGGAAGGGGCTGAGAGGGAGGAAATAATTATGGGAGGAACCAGCGGGAGAACCGAGTAAGAGATTACAATAGGTTGCCACCACCTGTAGATCGGAGAGGACCGAGATCTGACAATAGGGTGAATTTATTAGAACAGAGTGGAAGATACACACCATTGAACACGAGCAGAGCAGAAATATTGCTGCAATAAAAGACAAAGGGTTACTAACACCGCCAAAGCAGATTGTAGGGGGTTTGGGCGGAAGTACTCACCACAAGTATTGCGAGTTTCACAAGGTGACCGGACATGGAACTGTAGATTGCAATGACTTCAAGGAACAAATTGAATGGCTAGTGCAAAATCAATATCTAAAGGAGTATGTGGATGACCAAGGAAGAGGTGGGAGAAGAGGAGACATCATAGATAGTGTAGCGATGATGATTATGGGAGGGCCGACCTTAGCAGGAGACTCAAACCGCTCAAGGAGAAATTATAGCAGATATTCATTAAAAAGTTTTTAGGTGAATTTTAATGTTTCGGCATCAAAGAAGCAGCGGGTTCAAAGGGTGCTGATCATGTTCACAGATGAGGACGAGGAAGCGGCCGCACATCCACATGAGGATGTGCTTGTAGTGAAGGTTGTCTTGGCATGGCAGGAATTGAACCGAGCTTTTGTAGATGGGAAAAGCTCGGTTGACATTTTGTTTAAGCAAACTCTGGACGATCTACAAATAGGAGACCTCAGGCTTGATCCGGTCAGAACATCACTAAAAGGGTTTGGTAGAGCTGAGCTGATTCCCCTTGGGTTGATTGACTTGCCACTAACAATAGGGTCCAGCCCACTACAAAAGACAGTGATGGTGACATGGTTGGTAGTTGATGAGCCAAGCCCTTATCAAGTTATTTTGGGCAGACCATTCAACAGGATAGCAGGGGCATTGAGCTCAACCCATATGCAATGTGTGAAGTTTAGAGTTCAAGGTGGAGTTGGAGTAATGAGGGGCCAGCAACAAATGGCTCGAAGCTGTTACGCTACAGCTGCAAGAGAATTCATGCAGATCACAAGTATCGATCCACGAGCTGAAAATAGGTTATGCCAACAGCGACCTAATAAAGAAATGAAACAAGTGCCAGTAAATGAGGATGATCCGAGCAGAGTAGTGAGAGTGGGAACAAAGATAACGGATGCCATTTTCAATGAGCTTCAGAATTTATTAGTGGAGTATAATGAAATATTTTCTTGGAGCCATAAAGATATGCCGAGAATAGACCCACGTGTTTCATCGATTGGCTATAGATAAAAATATAAGCATGTGAAGCAGAAAAGAAGAGTGTTCAACCAAGAAAGGTATGAGGCCATCCATGATGAGGTGGATAAATTGTTGAAAGCGGGGTTTATAAGGGAAGTGAACTATCCAGAATGGGTTTCGAATGTGGTGATGGTTAAAAAGGTGAATGGAAAATGGAGGATGTGTGTTGACTTTACCGACCTAAACAAAGTTTGTCATAAAGATAGTTTTCCTCTCTCAAAGATTGATCAGTTAGTGGATTCCACAGCCAGGCATGGCTTGATGAGTTTCATGGATGCATTCTTAGGATACAACCAGATTCGTATGTCCACAACAGACGAAGAAAAGGCAACTTTTGTGACCGACCAAGGATTGTATTGCCACCGTGTGATGCCGTTCGGATTAAAAAATGCAGGAGCTACTTGTCAAAGGTTAGTAAACAAGCTTTTTAAACCTTTGATTGGTAAAACGATGGAGGTATATGTAGATGACATGATAACCAAGTCTGTTGAGCCGGTCGAACATACAACGCATTTGCGTGAGACGTTTAAGGTTCTATGAAAAAATCAGATGAAGTTGAATCCGAAAAAGTGTGCCTTTGGAGTGGAATCAGGGAAATTTTTGGGCTTCCTAGTTAGCCAGAGGGGGATAGAAGCTAATCCGGAAAAAGTAGAAGTCATTCTCAAGATGAGGTCGCCGAAGGATCTTAAAGATGTTCAGAGCTTAGCTGGGAAAGTTGCCGCGCTGAGCAGGTTCATTTCGAAATCATCAGATAAATGGCATCTTTTTTTTTGAATTGATAAAGAAAGGAAAAAGATTGAGGTGGTCGGAAGAATGTGAGACATCATTTTAACAATTAACGGCGTATTTGGCCAACGTACCAACTTTGGCTAAGCCCTTAGTTGGTGATGTTCTCTTGATCTACTTGGCAGTCTCAGATTATTCAATTAGCTCGGTCCTCGTAAAAGAAGAAGATGGAGTCCAACGTCCTGTATGCTACACGAGCAAATCTCTTATAGGGGCGGAAGTTAGATATCCTATTGCAGAAAAGTGGGCGATGGCTTTAGTTGTAGCCGCAAGAAAGCTAAGGTTGTATTTTCAAGCTCATGAGATCATGGTCGTCACCAATCAACCTTTAAGACAAATTTTGCACAAACTAGACATTTCCGGAAGGTTAGTTAAGTGGTCAGTAGAGCTAAGTGAATTCGACATCAGTTACCGACCGAGGTCAGCAATTAAAGCACAAGCTCTGGCCGACTTCATTAATGATTGCAGTGACGGTAATGAAAGGATGGATGCTAGGCAGGAGATTAAAGAGGCAAAAAAGAAGAATGATGTATGGGAGCTTAATGTACATGGAGCTGCAAACCCAGAAGGGTCAAGCGGAGGAATTGTTCTTGTTTCGCCCGACCAAGAAGAAGTATGTTACGCTCTCAAGTACGAATTTCATCCTACAAACAATGAAGCAGACTATGAAGCTCTCATTACGGGTCTAAAACTAGCAAGAGCATTGGGGGTTCGGCATTTAAAGGTGAAGAGTGACTCGCAACTGGTAGTAAACCACCTGAATGGGACATTTCAAGCCAAAAGTGAGAACATGTCTAAGTATTTGAGCAAAGCACTGCAGCTATGGGGTAACTTGGATCAAGCTACAATGGAGCAGGTTCCGAGGGGAGAGAATTACCGAGCAGATTATATAGCAAGATTGGCAGCTACAGAATGCCCAAAGTTCCCACGAGGAATCCCATTGGAATCAGTTTCAAAGCCATGTATAAGTGATCCCGAGATGGAAGTTTGTGTGGTAGAAGATGAGAAGAGCTGGATGATGCCTCTCATGAGGTACATTGAATTTGAGGGGAACAACCTCAAGATAAAGCAGAGGCAAGAAGGCTGTGATGCCAGGCAATGCGTTACTCCATTATCGAAGGCGTGCTTTATAGGAGATGTTACACTTTACCTTACTTGCGATGTTTGGGCTCGGTTGATGCCAAATATGTGATGAGAGAGGTGCATGAGGGAATTTGTGGAAATCACGGCGGAGGTAAGGCATTGGCCCATAAAATAATAAGGCAAGGTTATTTTTGGCCGACCATGCATGAAGATGCACATGAGTTAGTTCGAAGATGTGATGAATGCCAGAAGTTCGCCGTAATTGCAAGACAACCACCAGAAAATATGATGACAATGGGGAGCACTTGGCCATTTGCACAATGGGGGGTGGATCTTATCGGACCAAAGCCAACTGGGAGAGGACAAATGAAATATGCGGTGGTAGCCATTGATTAGTTTACTAAGTGGATTGAAATTGAACCGCTATAAAAGATAACCGAGAAGCGCACAACAGATTTCATATGGAGGAATGTGATTTGCAGATATGGCCTACCACAAGCTATTATCACCGATAATGGAACCCAATTTAATAATGAGAATTTCAAGAAGTTTTGTAGTCAACTCGGCTTTGAACTGCGGTTTATCTCACCTGCTCATCCGAAGGCAAACGGACAAGTAGAAGCGGCAAACAAAACTATAAAGCAGTTGCTGAAGAAAAGGTTGGGTGAGAAGAAGGAAGCTTGGGTGGATGAGCTTCCAGGAGTGTTGTGGGCCTATAAAACGACCGTGAAGACTTCAACGGGGGAGACTCCATTCTCACTTGCTTTCGGCCATGAGGCGGTAATCCCAGCTGAGGTCGGCATTGAGACACACCGCACAAAGTATTATGATGAGATAGTACACAAGGAACATATGTTGTTGGATTTGCATTTGCTTGATGAGAAGAGAGAGGCGGCAAGGGGTCGAGCGGCAATTTACCAGCAAAAAGTGGCTAAGTTCTACAATAAGAATGTTCGGCTACGACAATTTTAGGAGGGGGATCTGGTGCTCCGCAAAGTCAACCAGTCAACCAAAAAGCCAGCTGATGGAGTTCTGGGGCCGAGCTGAAAAGGACCATACAAAGTACTACACACATTTGGTAATGGAGCATATAAGTTAGGTTATCCGAATGGCAAGGTCGTCAGCAAGGCATGGAATGTAGAGCACCTGCGAAAATACTATCAGTAGGCCAATCTTATCTATGATATTATTGTTTATTTATTTTCTTTAAATATGCTAGGAAAGTTTGTTATGTGTTCAGTTCTGTAATTTCTGCTATATTAATCAATGAGTTTATTCAAAAGTGCAACTCTATCTTTTATCTACTTGTGACCGGTCTTATTTGACTTCGGTAATTTTTTGACCTTATTGAGGTCCAACGTAAAAAAAAAAAAAAATGTCATCCAATCTTATTGAGATTGAGATCGACATTGCGATCTTGTTGAGGTCCAACGTGAAAAAGTTATTCAATCTTATTGAGATTGAGATCGATATGGCGGCCTTATTGAGGTCCAACGTGAAAAAAATTATCCAATCTTATTGAGATTGAGTTCGACTTTGGACCTCAACAACTGAATTGTTTCTTTTGGGGAATTATAGCGCGAATCTAAGCTCAAACACCAATATGACCGTAATTTTCTGTACCTGTCAATCAGAAAACACGGTTAAGATACGCTGGTAGGGTTCCGGCGCAGACCCTCCGATGTTTAAGTCAGAAATTGTGTATAAAGAAATAAACATGAAAGGGAAGAATTGTGAATGAGTTTAAAATAAAGGAATTTTCCGATAGAGGAACTAAAAATCTGGTAGGGAATGTTAAGGCTCTTAGATAGGTCACTTGTAGAGTTTTTGGTTCATTTTTGCTAACCCCCTTCTCTGTTGCCCTCTTTAGCTTAAATAGCCCTTGGTCGTGGGTAGTTACCACCTTAACTTTAGCCCACCTTCTTCAGCAGTTGCAAGTGGTTAATAATTGGAGACGGTTTAACAAATCGTGGCGTACAACTTCCCTAAAAATTAGGCCACGTTATTTAAACCAATAACTTTCCATGTCAAACTAATTCCCGGGTCGGATAAATAAATTTTGAGGTTGGATTTCTTCATTTCCAGGTGGGACTGGTGAATTTTCCTGTTGTTCATGTAGGTTCAAGGTTGTATTTTTAAACCCAGTTGTTCACATAAATCTCAGATCGTATTTGTAAACCAAATTGCCAACATAGGCTCCAGGTCGTGCTTATGAGGTCAGCTCGATACTGACGAGTTCTGAGTAGATTGTGGTTGACCATATTTTCAAACGTTACTGGAAAAATCCAACCCAAACACCAATCCCCTAGTTTTCAATACCGAAAGTAATTACTGGTATTGGAAACTAATTATTTAAGATTAGAAAATTTTGTCTCAAACCCAACACCAGTCCCCTAGTTTTCAATACCGAGAAGGTACGATTGGTGTTGGAAACTTTCATCTCAATAACTAGACAATCAATAACAATAACGAGAAAAACTAATAATTATGCAAGTCTTTTATTATAAAGTGAATTATTAAATTAAGGAAGATAATAAAGAAAAAGTGAAAGAAGTAATAAAGTGCTGAGAATTGATTAAATTTGCAAATTAATTAAAAATAAAAGCAAGAAATGAGTGCGAATTTATAATTAGCAAAGATTGAATGAATGAAAGTAGAATAAAGTTAAAATAGCAAAATTAAAATGAAAAAGGAATGGATCAAGGGCATCACGTGTGGCTGTGACAAATAAATAAAGTAAAATCAAAGAAAGTAAAATTAAAATTAAAAAGGAATGGGTAATAGGCATCACGTGTGGCCTAAAGAGAGTTTGAAATTTAAATAGCAAATACCGTACTTGACTGCAGCCATCTGACAAACCGACCACACTCCACACCATCAAAACCGTCTGTTTTCTACAGCCAGGATTTTGTTTTTATTATTATTCTCTACGGCCACCCCGTGCATGACCTAGGTTTTTCCTCCTCTCCAACTTGTGCGGCTGATTTTGGGAACTCGTCTTTATCAGCATGAATGGCACACGAGTCTTGGTGAGTTCAGTTTTCCTTCTCCATGATTATCAATAGATAAACATGTAGTAAAATCAAACCCTTTTTTTTGTGAAAATCGAACTTCTTGTTTTGTCAAAACCTGAAGTTCTTTTCCTTTTTTTTTGTTGGCGAATGCTGGGCTCATGGTAGTGTGTATTGTTGATATAGTGAATACTGTGCCGCTTGCTTTTGTCGTTCTTGCATACTATAGAATCCATTTGGGTTGCAAACAACTTTGGTGAGTTGCCTCGTTTCAAGCATCTGGCTGTTGCATTCTTGTATTTATAAATGAGAATTTTATTGAGCGTTGGGATGGTTGTGCTATGTACTGTGCTGCGTGTAAGCTCTGATGAGTAAAGCAAAGTGACATTGGTAGTGAAGGGTTGCTGTCATTTAGCTGGGTTAACAGTGGAGATATTGATGCATTATGTGTTGGCATTTGAATGAGGAATTAGGTTTTTAAGCGTATATGTTAGGCAATAATGGAGTTTAGGGATGATAATTATTCCCTTTGTAGTATTCAATCGAGAATGGGTGGTAATGGGGGAAAACGGAGGATAATGAAGTTGAGTTAAACGATAGTGCGGTAGAGAATGATTCCGAGAGAGCAAGAATTGAAATTCATGGGCAAGCTAGTGGTGAATCTAATACACAACTTAGTGATGACGAAGATGATCATGAAGAATATGGTGTAAACAGAATGAACTTCGATACAACAGAAAAAGACATCGAAGAGTTAAGAAAAGAATATCACATTCTCGACGATATTACGCTTAGGTTACTGGGGGAAGATGAGATGGTCAGTAAATTGGGCGACGGAGAAACCGCGATTTATATGGAGATGTTTAGACTTGGTTTCAGGTTACCAATTCAACCTTATTTTGCTCGGATGTTGGTAAGGTTGGGTTTGAGTCCTGGTCAGCTTGATCCAAATGGTTGGAGGATTTTAGGCGGTATGTATGTTGTGTGGATCAAACAAAACAAAGTTGAACCATGTTTTAAGGAATTCACACATTTGTATTTGTGTATTGAACATGGGGTAGGTCACAAAGGATGGTACTACTTTATGTCGAAATCAAAAAATAAAAGAATAGTACTTGACTTTCCTGGCTCATGTAAGGGTTGGAAAAATAAGTACTTTGCGATTGGTGGAAATTGGGGTAGGGGTGTAGAGTTGACAAAGGGTTGGTTCAAAGTGCCTACTCAATTTAGTAGACCAGGTAACGAGATTTTGATTCAAGTTGAGGTTGGAATTTTGATTGTGAACTAATGCTTGCTTTGTTGCAGTGACTTGGAAGAAGAATGTTGGCATAAGCGATAGACTAAGGGCTAAAGTTGAGAGAGGTTTGTTGCATGCAGAGGATTGGAAGTTGTTTTTGACACCTAAGAGGTTATTTAGCACCGACCTCATTTCAAGTCTTGCACAAAACAAAGAGGAAACGAGAAAAAAAGGTAAAACTTTTCTAAATGAATATTCTTGCATAATGCATAAGGTTTACTAACCGTAGCTCGACCTCTACTGTTGCCGTAGGGAACATGTCTTCTGTCAAGCGCACCCCTGCAGAGATTGAGAAGGCCTTAGTGGAGGAGATATCAGATGAGGAGGGCGGACTGCAAAGCAAGAAACCGCAGCGAGGAGTGTACAAAAACAAAACTGGTAAGAAAAAAGACGAACAACACACAGCTTCGATTCGTAACATGTTACCTCAAAACAAGGATGGTCGAGCAAGTGACTCGCGTCCACTGCGCATTTTACCTTCCGCCTCCTCCTCAATGTGTTTGAAAGGAGATTTGCTTGAAAGTGAGGACATCGGGGAGTCGAAACGAGGAAGAGTAGAGAGCTTGCTACCCGTGCTCAATCTGGCTACCCGATCTATAAACCAAAATGCCCTCAATGATTTTTCTCATTTGACGGCTACTCACGCTCTTGAACTGCTCACTCGGAACCAAGCCGAGGTAGGCATTAGTCTCTAATTTTTTGTTGTTCCTTGATTTCATTTGTGCTGCTGACTTGCTTCACTGTCCAACAATCCTTGATAATGGCAATGCATATCGAGACTTTTATTAAATCATTAAAGGTGCAAGGAAAGATAGAAGAGCTGGAGCGTGCGTTGTTGTTGGTTAATTTCTATAAGCAATTATTATCAATGCCAATGTGCAAGTTTACACAACAAATAATAAAGTGATGAGTATTCAATATCGTTTCCACAAGGATTTATGTTACTCAAAATGCTAAAGCAAATCACAATAATGCAAATCAATTAAGGACTGAAACAACCAATTGTTGAATAATTCTATGTAACTAATAGTTGTAAGAGATGAAAATAAAACAATACTGTATTGAAATAAACTGAGTTGAATGTGTCTAAGATTCAATTGAGAATATAGTAGTTGAATGATCAAACTCTTCTAATGGGATGACTGTTGTTTATCAAATTAGTACCAGTTGTTACAATAAGTGCTGCAGCAATGGGTAAAATAACTTTGCATCCGCAGCTATCGCATGTTGGAAATCTCATACCTTTAAATCTACTAACAATGACCAGTTGCTCATATATTTATGGTATGACATTATAACATTTAATCTCTCTACCCTATAAGGTGAACACCTATGTCTAGAGTGTCACAAATCTTAACTTCAAGTATTACTCTTATGGGATTCAAGATAAGCTAATCCAGGAAACTCGACTTAAGAACAAGTAATACTCTAATAATGTCCGCTAAGACATGCCCTTTTGTTGCTCTCTCTTAACTGAAACTATTAAATGGGTGGTCAATCGAAATAACAGTTGTATTCATAAAAACTACTAGAGTATAATGTTACAGCGTTACCATAACAACATAAAAGAACAGTCAAGAACCCATTGGATTATTCGTCACTCAACCACAAGTAAATTTAGTTCATAATTTGGATGAAAAAAATAAATACAAATATATTGGTCTCGGAATACGTCAAATCAATTAAAGGAAAAAAATAAATATAAGTTGAGCACAATGAAAATCAAAGTCAAGTAATTCTGCACGATTGTCCAATGTTCCCGAAACAACACTCTTCAATTCTGATATTTTTCTCCTTCGTTCCTTCTAATTACTCTAATGATAATTCCTTACCGCTCTCCTATGTGGTGCATGCCTCCTTTTTATATTGCAAATTAAGTTAAAACCAAAGCCTATGAGCGTGCATGTGTTTAAATTAGGAAACATGCAGATCGCGACTTTACGGCTGACTCGCGCCTAAATTTTCTCCCGCACTGCT
The DNA here is from genome assembly GCA_029618585.1 of Citrus australasica. Taxonomy (NCBI): domain Eukaryota; kingdom Viridiplantae; phylum Streptophyta; class Magnoliopsida; order Sapindales; family Rutaceae; genus Citrus; species Citrus australasica. Next base: position 18,905,636 of record JARCIV010000001.1, read on the forward strand.
CCCAAATTGCTACAACACTGGTTGCTCTAACAGTCGCTACAATACTGTTTTATTCCCGATTGTTCTTTACTTCTTTTGTGGCCATCTTCCTTCCTCCTCCTCTTGCTCTTCTAATGCCTCAACATCCTCTCACGAATTTAAAACCTACAATTTAAAACCTGTTTTTAGCACAAATTACTATGATTCAATCAAAACTTATTAAAACTCAACTAAAATGAATGCTTATGCAAAAGGTACCCAAAATGTAATAAAAACACCTTATTTGTTCTCTAAGTACCTTGATTCAAGTTTAGAATTGATGTAATAACTCTCATTTCCTAGAGTTATCAGTTGTCCAAAGACAAACTCAATAATGAGAAAGTGGCAAGAGAGCGAGATCGGCTTCAGCAGGAATTCAATGCTCGGAATGAGGAAAATGCCCAACTAGTGGAAGACTTGGTAATGAAGAAGCGATCCAATGCGAGCAAAGATTCCAAGATCACCGAACTTAGTCATGAGGTGGAAAGAGTCAAGTTAGAGATGAACCAAAGCATCCAGTCGGAGAAGAAGCAGTTAAAAGCCAATGTCATTCAAACGTGCATTGAGTTATTTCAAGAAAAGCATTCGTACATGGATGTTAACAGCTTATGTGAGCAAAGAAAGAGCTAGGAAGAAATCTATAGGCACGGGCGTAGAAGACAACCATAACCAAGTACTTCAGCGCGGTGAGGTCGGTTATGAAGAAATCCGACCTCAAAATTTATTTGTCCGACTCGGGAATTAGTTTGACATGAAAAGTTATTGGTTTAAATAACGTGGCTTAATTTTTAGGGAAGTTGTACACCACGATTTGTTAAACCGTCTCCAATTATTAACCACTCGCAACTGCTGAAGAAGGTGGGCTAAAGTTAAGGTGGTAACCACCCACGGCCAAGGGTTATTTAAGCTGAAGAGGGCAACAGAGAAGGGGGTTAGTAAAAATGAACCAAAAAATCTACAAGTGACCTATCTAAGAGTCTTAACATTCCCTACCAGATTTTTAGTTCCTCTGTTGGAAAATTCCTTTATTTTGAACTCATTCACAATTCTTCCCTTTCATTTTTATCTCTTTATACACAATTTCTGACTTAAGCATCGGAGGGTCTGCGCTGAAACCCCACCGGCGTATCCTAACCGTGTTTTCTGATTGACAAGTACAGAAAATTACGGTCATATTGGCGTTTGAGCTTGGATTCGCGCTATAGTTCCCTAAAAGAAAAAAATTCAGCTGTTGAGGCCGTTTTTCGGCATCAACACTAATAAAATATATTTGATTAAATTCAATCATCAACCTGGCTACCACTGCCTTGACGACATGCGCTTTGACAATGAGATTGGAGCCGAATACACGAAGCAAATAATGACAGCTGCCATAAACTTCATTTGGAGGCTATTCCAACAACACATTGATGCCAATGATAGAAGTATACCTCAAGTTGCCTTATTTATTCACATCCAACAATAGAATCCATTTCGATGACGATTTTGTTCAAAACATTCCTGCTGATTGGACAATCAAGAGTCTAATGGAGTTATGTATCATGATATGATGCATGTGTGGCAGTGAAATGACATGCCCTTAATGTTGGATGTAGGGATGGAAATAAAATATGAATCTGGCTCTATCTGCAAGGATCCAAATATGAAAAATGAAAATTCGTATTGATCTGGATCCACATTCGGAAAACCGGATATCCGAATCCGGATGAATTGTGTTTTAAATTAAAAGTTGAATTAAAATATTGCATTCAACTTTGACACACACTCATTGACTCACGTTGTAGCAAACACCCAAAAACCGAAGCAGCTTACCACCACCAGCCATAATCAGTAATCCTCAAATCTTTAACACCCAAAACTGAAGGGCTTGTAATGCTGTCGATCGGTTGTCGTCTTCCTTATAGCCTTGCATCAAAGCTTGCCTGAGCATGTTGCTATCACTGCGCGCTACACTCCTTGTTGTCGTCGAAGCCTTGCCGTCGTTGAAGCCTAGCCACACCACTGTTGTTGCACGCCTCACCATCATCCAAGCCTTTCTTGAACGGATCGTTCTTGTCAGTAATTTGCTCTCATGTTTCTATTAATTTTTTGTTCTTTCTATTAATTAAATGGCTTTTTTCTGGTTAATAATTTGGTGTTGTGGTTAATTATTTGATTGCATTTAATGAGTTTAATCTAATGCAAATCTATTTAAACTTGAAAATGTTGCTAGCTTAATTTAAATTCCCTGCTGATTCAATTTAATTTATTTTTTATTAAATATCTTTGTTGATTTGTTTAATTATTTTAATTGAATGCATTAATTTTCAATATAATGTAAATGCTTAATCTAATTTTTTTTCATGTATGCTAACTCACTTTACGAATTACTTTAATTAGGTTTTGGGATTAGTTGAACATGGCCGAAGAGGAATAAGGAAATAATTTTCATTCTCTCTAAATAGCATTAATAATGCGGATGTTAGATTGGAGGATGTCTGCGAACTTGAAAATGACAATGTTTTTTAAGTTGAACTGGATGTAAAAAGTAGTAGTGATCGTGACTATTGTAGTCGTGGCTGTGGTAGTCGTGGTCGTGGTCGTGGCCGTGCGCGTGGTGTAAAAAAAAGAAGGTAATGACAGTGGAGGTATACCGGAAGGGTCTACATCAACACAATCTAGTGGTGGTAGGCTAATTTCTGATGTATGGAATCATTTCAAGAGGTACAAAGACGTGGATGGGGAGTATTGGGCAGTTTGCAACTATTGTAGTAAAGTATTAAAAGGACATTATTCTAGTGGGACTACACACTTAAAAAATCATTTTACTAGTTGTTTAAAAAAAATTAATCTAATTTATCATCAGTTGACCTACACACTTGTTTCATATGATAAACAATACTTCTTGTTCATTAGTTGATTATCATCCTTATTCGGTAAGTAAATTTAATCTAATTTATTCTTTGTGAAAAGAAGTAATATCTATTAAATAATTTAGTATGATGAATTGTTAAATTATTTTGCAATGACTTTATGCAGTTGGAATTTCAAAGTGCATGTGATATACAAGTTGACTTAAACATTTATTGATACCAACAACTTGTAATAAGCTAGAAATATAAACTAATTTTATTAACAATATTACCAGAGAAGTTTGAGAGATCAATGGGCGATTATTCGACCTTTTTTTCCTAGCCAAGGCCTTCTCCAAGCTTTTTTTAATTTTACGTCTTTCGCGAGATAACTCTTTAATCCAGTTGCTTTAACAATCTCAGCATCTTGTACACATTCCTTATCAGTACTGCTTCGATGCTCTTCAAAAGGCAATCTATGACCTTTCTCATTCATATTACCATCCATTTCTGAACATAAAATGTCTTCAACTAATTTTGACAACCTACTTGCATGTTCATTCATAAGATTATGAGCTCTTTCACTCTCTAAAGCTCTACTTGCTATTTTGGTGAAGGCATAACATAAAAATTTGTATCAACATGTTTGTTGTAACTTAGAATCAACTTGGATTTCATAGCCATGCATGTCTTGCACACGTTCTGCCCTTGCATGCTTTGTCCACCTCTTCAAGATATACAGGTAAGGAATTTCTTTGATATTCAAGGTTTCTTTGAGAACCTTGATTATATGACTACATATTATTCCTTCCATCTCAAACAACGTACAGCTACAAGATAATGTGTCCTTACCTTCCCTTTTCACATGTCGCTCCTTAGAGTTATCATCCATAATAACAGTATAAAGAAAATTCTCACCATCTTAAACACATTTTTTCATAGATAAATCAATAGCCTCTACAAATTGATCTTGGAAATTTTTAAATATTGTCTTCGTGTAACTTTCCCTCGCTTGAGTTAACATTTTAGCAGATACCTTTGGATTGACCATTCAGTAACATATATTATATTCTGCTTCCAATTCCTTGTATCATTTATCATTGATTATTCTTTCAAAATGCATAAAAAATTATCTACATTGAGGTATGACTTCAAATAGTCTTTCAAACTAGCATTAAAGCTTTCACTAAGTTGGGTGCTTTTCATTTTAGCAAACCATGCTAGTCTAACATATGCATAAGCCCATTCCTATCTCAACTTAAATATGTTTTTAAGGCAATTATTGTCATGCACATCATATACATCAAGCATATTATTCCAAGCAGTTAGAAATTCATTTTCTTCTTCAATAGAATCCATAAACATTGATAAAACACTCTTCACCCCACTAGGACCTTTGAAAACAAAGTTTACATACTTTAAGGCGTTCTGCATCATATGTCAAGTACAAAGCCTATGGCATGTGCTAGGCATTACTTGTAAAATAGCCTTAGCCATTGCAGCATCTTGATCTGTAAAGATAATTTTTGGAGCTTTTCCAGACATCGCCTATAAAAATGTTTTAAACAACCACACAAATGAATCAACTGACTCATCATACATTAGAGCTGCCCCAAACACCACAGTTTCCCGATGATGATTAAATCCTACAAACACAGCAAATTGTCGATTCGTTTTATTAACCTTATAAGTTGTATCAAAACTAACAACATCCTCAAATTGACCATAATCAATTATCATTCTAGCATCTGTCCAAAACATATTCATAGTTTTTTCCTTATTGTCCAGCTGTACAGAAGAAAAAAATGATGGATTTTTCAGTCTTTGGTCGGAGAAATACTTCAACACACATCCAACTTCTCCATATGCCATTTTTTTTGTCCTGTCGATCTAATATAATTCTTTTGATCTTGTTTCATGTACCCAAGAGAATCTTTTCTGCCTAATTGTTTACTTATTAATTCAAATGAAGACTTGAGTGAGATTCCAAACGCTTCAGCCAAGTCTATTTCAGTTGCTTAATATGCTGATATTCTTCGTTGGGACGGTAATATATAGGCACATTCTTCCCTTACAAGAGGATGAGTATGAATTTCTACAAAATGATAAACATAATAATTTTATTTTTTCCTGTTCAACTTAATACACAATTGAGCATTACAACCCGTCTTTGTTTCTGCTCTAGGTTTTTTTGCAAGTAAATCTCTCTTATCCTTCTTACGAAATCACTCCTTAGAACAAAGAAATATCCTCCAGGTCATTTCATCCGTTTTCTTATTCTTAGAAAATGCCTCTTTTCTAATACTAAATCCAATTTTCAGTCCACACTTATTGTAAAAATCATATGCTAATTGCTCATATTCAAATTCCATTTCAAGCTTAGGCTTTCCATCGAAATCAGTCAAGCATTCTAAAGCCATAATAATAAGCATGTAACAATACAAAAGATAAATAAAAAAGACATTGTTTTAATTAACTTTAGAAATTCGAATCCATAAAGAAGTCAAACATCAAGAAAAAATAAACAAATGAAAAAAATGAAGTAAATATGCAAACTTTATTGTTGATTTCTTTTCTCCAATGGTTTTTTTTTTTTACAATTTGTTGGAGATGGGCGTCATTATAGAAAGAGATGAGAGGGAAAAAAATTTTGTGGGAAAGAATTTGACAACAATCACATGAGTTTGGATGTTTCTTTAAATAAAAATTAATTAAAACAAAATCTCAGCCATTCAATTTCATTAATAACACATGTCAGCGGATCCTTGAAAGTTTAGGAGGACCATGAGAGAAAGAGCCTAGGAGAGGATTTTAGATCCGAGTTTTCTTGCTTCTTAATTATGTGTGGTTGTACTAAATTAAATAATTATAAGACAAATTGTTACTTCTGATATCTTTACAAGTTTGTTAAAGCTTGCTCCTTAAAATAATTTTTTGTATTTGAGTTTATTATTTACTGAAGCTTTATTATAATTGTTATACTTCTCTACCTTCTTCTTCACGTTAGCTTATTTTCCCTCCAAGTTAACTTATATGTCTAGCTTAGTTTCTTCATTCCAACTTATACTTATCATATGTATCATATATGTCAATACAATAAAAAAAATAATATCAAATTTTATAAATAACTAGACGATCTACATTACTTACACAAACTATACGAGGGAGACCGAGGCAACGATGAGGAACAAGTGAGTTCTTAAACCTGATTTGTTTGATATAGCAATGACAAACTGGTCTACTTAGCATTTGTTTTCTATTGATCATTTAACAATTGCCAAATTTCATGATACTTTGTGCATCATTGCTAAAGTGAGAGTGTCTCTTTTTCAGTATAAATATTTCTTAGTTTGTTTAAATAATAAAATATAGAGTAATGCGGAGAAAAATCTTTATGTGGAAATATTTATAGATTAAACTTAAAATTTAACACCCCAACAATATTAACATACCTTCTTGGTTAGTTTGATGAGTAATGCACTTCGTTGAACCAAAAACATAAGGGTGTTATAGATGTGAATAAGTTTTTTATTTGCTTGATGATTTGAGCATACTAAGAAAGCGAGAAAGAGTAGTACATTTGATATCTTTTGTGTGTGTGTGTGTGTGTGTTTAGATGTTTTAAACATTAGTTTGTAAAATAACAATTGATCAATGTTTTAGAATTATGATATTTTGTGGTACTTTTATTTATCCTTGCAACTTTGTTTAGAAGACTTGAGAGATTTCATATTCATCTTTATGATATTTCATGTTTTGTTTGTGAATTGAACTACGTGACTAGTTAGGGCTATGCACTATCTAGCTCGATTTGGTTCAAGCCAAGAACAAACCAAACCAAAATCGATCGATTCATTAAAATTGAAATCGATATTGAATTCAACTATTTTGGTTTAGTTTTAAAATCTAGTTCATTTTAGGTTGACTCTATTCTATTTGGTTCTTATTCTAACTTAATTTCTAACATTCAACGCTCTCATTTCACACTTAGACAGAGCGTCAACTTAGCCAATATCTTTTACCACAATCAAATGCTATACTTTCACATGCATAGCGATCGTAATCTAGATATACTTTCTACATTGGAGCTACAAGGATTACTCTATCCTATGCACACGCATCTCTTATAAATAAGCTTTGATAATAATAACTTCACCCATGAACTGTCCCAATATATAGCAAGATAGCCTTTATAGCTCAAATCTTTATGCCAGTCACAATGCAAAAGAAAAATTAGCCAAAGCTATTTCTAAACTAAATAAATCAATGTCGAAGCTATTTCTAAACTAAATGAATCAATCTACTAAAGCTTGCAAGATAAGAAATCACAAGATGTAACAACACACATTTCCAGCATTTTTAATTTTTTAAGTCATAACACAATCACAAACAATAACGACTTTGTTAGCCGAGATAATGAAGTAGCCAAACATAATCATATTTATTCATTAATCAAATACAAAATTGTAAAAAAAATCATAAACAAGCTTCTCATCCAATAAACTCTATTAATCAAATAAAAAAAAATTAAACCCTAATCTACTAATCCAAACACAAAAAAAAACATAATTAAGAAAAAGAAATTAAAGAACAATAAATAAGAAAACAAATTCAACACAACTCACCTTCACTAATGTGACAACAATGACTGAGAAAGGCTACAACGGTAACTAACACGACTAAAAAATATTTAATTTACTCCCAAGTATAAGGGTGTCTAGTTATACTATAGATCGGTAAGTTTGAAATTGATCTACTGAGAAACCAGTACCATGAGCCATCCTCTTTGACGAAATCAACCACCTTAACATTTAAGATATTACTGTGAATATTGTTGGTGGCATACGCAGCAAGAGGGACATCATTAGTCACCCAAAGGTCCCACTAAATCTAAACAGACTGACCATCCCCCAAGCACCAGCGTCAACTTGCCAAGGCCTCACTCCAAACACTGTCAAAGGATTTCCACAAATGGGAGCCATAGTGGGTAGGAAGCACAAGAGGCGGATTGTGAGTATCAACCCTATACTTAGAAGCAAGAATCTGAACCCAGAAACTATTGGGAGAAGAGATGAGACCCCAAGCAAGTTTTATATGGAGAGCTCGATTCATCATAGCCAAAGATTTAAACCCTAGCCCACCAGCTGACTTCGGTTTACAAATGTCCCTCCAACTAATCATGTTAAGGCGTTGATGAGGTGAAGAGCCACTCCAAATAAAATGTTTGCATGCCATATCAATCCTCTCTCTAACCCCAGTAGGAAGAGAAACAGTTTGCATGACATAAATGAGAATAACCTGAAGAACTGATTGAGACAGAGTAATGCGATCAACCAGAGATAAATGGGAGGCATTTTAACCAGAGAGCCGCTTCTCAACTTTATCAATAATATCTTGGAACATATTATTGGAGACTCGTGTATGTTGAAGGGGAACCCCAAGATATTTACCAAGATCCTGCGTAACCGAAAAACCAAGGACACCCGAAATCCTAGCCACATCTCGATCCCCCATATTTTTGGAAAAATATAGCAGAGTCTTATTAACATTGACTTTAGCCTCTGAACTGTAACAATAAGAATCCAAGACTGTCGAAATAACTCGAGCTTGCTCCATAGAAGCTTCAGCCAACAAAAATAGATCATCCGCGAAGAAAAAATGAGAGAGAGGAATACCATTACGAGCCAAATGGATCGGTTTCCACTTTCCAACAGTAACAACATTAAGAATCTCGTGGCTAAGGCGTTTTATGCAGAGAACAAATAGGTAATGAGACAAAGGATCACCTTGGCGGATTCCACGGGAAGGCGAGAATTCATCAGTCACCTCACCATTCCACAAAACCCTCATTTTAACTGAGGTAATACAAGCCATAATAACTTGAATGAGATCCGGAGGGAGATGAGCCTCACACAAAGTATCATTTATGAACTCCCAACTAAGGCGATCATATGCATTCTCAAGATCAACCTTGATCGCCATAAAGCCCCTTGCACCAGTCTTTTTACACATGGAATGGATAACTTCTTGAGCAATCATAATATTTTCCGTTATATGGCAACCAGGAACAAAGCTAGTTTAATGGGGACCAATCAGATGAGGTAAAATCGATTGGAGCCTATTAGTAATCATTTTGGTAATGGTCTTGTAGGCTACATTATAAAAAGAGATAGGATGGTACAACTTCAAAGAAGAGGGGTTCTCACACTTTGGAATGAGAGTGAGCAATGCAGAATTTACATCCCCAGGGATGCGTTTATGCTGAAAAACATTTTTCACCAAGCAGCATAGAGATGAGTCGACCGTATCCCACTGAGTTTAATAGAAAATGGCATGAAAACCATCCGGACCCGGGGCCTTGAGAGGATGCATTCCAAAGACAGTTCTTTTAATTTCATCATCATCTGCGGGGCAATGAAGATATTGTAACTCGTCATCATCAATAATAGGAAAAGAGTTCGGATGAGGGTATGCCCCGAAATCTGGAGAATCACAAGAATAAAGGGAAAAGTAAAACTGAATAGCATGGGCATTTATTTCATCTTTATCATAAATCCAAGTACCGACATTATTTTTTATGGCCTTGATATGGTTTCGACGCCTTCTAGATAAAGTTTTCTGATGGTAGTAAGAAGTGTTATGATCTCCTAACAAAAGCCAATTCTTGCGCGACTTCTGGAGCCATATAATCTCTCCCTGGGTAAGCACCTCTTCAAGTTTTGTTTTCAATTTTAATTCAAGCTCAAGGAGCCCTTGAGAAGAGTACTCCTCCAAAGCCCGCTGAATCCCCCCCAGATGAGCCAGTAAACGCCTTTTCCTCCAAAAAAAATATTCCCAAAGCATCGCATGTTCCATTCCATAACTGTAAATCGAAAAAGGTTAGCCGTCTCAAGATAGTTTGTGTCCCGGTCCCATGAGGTGGCCACAAAGTCTTTGAAACCCTCATTCGTGAGCCAAGCCGCCTGAAACCGAAACGGACGAGAATCCAAGTTCGTCGGAGGTAAAATATTCTCTTTCACTAGAAGCGGTCTATGATCAGAAATAAATTTCAGGAGATGAAGCACAGTTGAAGCAGCATAATTCTGAGCCCAATCACTATTGCAAATAATTCTATTAAGGCGTTTGAAAAGGTTGCCTCGAGACCAAGTGAACCGTGGCCCATGGAAATGAATGTCATGCATGCAATGAGTATGAAACCCAGACTGAAAAAATTTGCAAGCTCCTGTGCCCGTCGGAGATCCTCTTTTCTTTTCAGAGTTATACAAAATAGTATTGAAATCACCACCCAAAAGCCAAGGACCATGAACAGTAAGAGCAATATTCGACAACTCAGTCCAAAGATATCTTTGTTAACATAAATATGTTAATAATATTGATTTTGATAATAACAAACTTTAAATGATTTTTGATCAATTTATTGGAGTTATTTCTTAACAAATAAAAGTCATAAAAACTATTCCATTCATACTTGTAAAAGATGGATTTTTATTTGGAAAAAGATTATTTGCAAAATCTGGTTTAAATTATGTTTCTGGCAATAAACGGTGAACCGTTTATTACAAACGGTTAACCGATTACGACCAGAGAGCAAAGGTTTGCTTAGGCTCTAACAGGTTAGTGAGAATGGAAAATGGTAAGCTTACTGGAAACTAACGGTGAACCGTTTATTACAAACGGTTAGCCGATTACGACCAGAGAGCAAAGGTTTGCTTAGTCTCTAACAGGTTAGTGAGAACGGAAAATGGTAAGCTTACTGGAAACTAACGGTGAACCGTTTATGACAAACGGTTAGCCGATTATGATCAGAGAGCAAAGGTTTGCCTAGGCTCTAACCGTTAATAAAAAATGGAAAATAGCAAGGTTACTGGACGCTAACGGTGAACCGTTTATTTATAAACGGTTAACCGATAACCTCCAGAGAGTTATCTCACACAAGTCCTTAGCCGATTTCTTAAACGGATAATCAGTGTTCCTTTTTGCAGGTTACTGGACACTAACGGTGAACCGTTTATCTACAAACGGTTAACCGATAACATCCAGAGAGTCGTTTTATGCAAAGCCTTAGCCGTTTACTTGACACGGATAACGGGTATTCATTTTGCAGGTCTCTGGAAGTTAACGGCGAAAGGGTAATATTAACGGCAAACCGTTTATTTGAAATCTGGCCCAACGGTAACATTGACTAGCGCAAACGGTTAACCGTTAACCAATAAACGGTGAACCGTTTTCTGGCCGACAGTGCATAACGGCTAGTTTTTCAGCTCTACTTATAAATAAGCTCATTCAAATTCAAAGAAGACTGATCACAACACAACCATTGAGCATATACTCGAGTTTTGCAATCTTCACAAGAGCTAGAAACATAGTTTCACTTCATCTATTCACACTTTGAGCATCAACTTGTAATCTTTGATTTAGTGTGAGAGAAAAACAAATTGTAATCTTTCTTTTGAGGGATTGTGAGTGTTGGGATACACTTGGGTTAAGAGATTGGGGAAAATCTCTTGTTGTAAAGGTTATTGACACCTTGGAAGTCAAGTGTAAGCAATTGAAGCCTTGAAGGCTTGCTTAGTGAAAACCTCAAGCCCGGAAAGCTTGGAGGCGTGGACGTAGGCGAGGTTGGTCGAACCACGTAAACATCATTGTGTTTGACTCTCTCTTTCCCTATCCTTTTAATTTGTGATCAATTTATTTATTATTGTTTTTATTTCGTTTTTGAATTTGCATGATAATTTATTTTTAGTCAATTATTTTATAAAAACCCAATTCACCCCCCTCTTGGGTTGCCTAATTAGAATTTCATTTGGTATCAAAGCTTGGTGCTCTTGTTTAGACTTAATCGTCTAGAGCTAAAGATCAAATGGCAACTCAATATGACTCCACATTTAGGGAAGGACAATCCACCACTAGACCACCCTTCTTTGATGGAAATGATTACCCTTATTGGAAAACTAGGATGAGAATTTACTTGCAAGCCTTAGATTATGAAATTTGGGAAATTGTTAGTGATGGTCATTTTATGCCCTTGACCAAAAATGAAGTTGGAGAAGATAATCCAAAACCTTCACGAGATTGGAACGAACTTGAAAAGAGGAAAGCCTCTCTAAACTCCAAAGCCATGAATGCCTTATTTTGTGCTCTAGATAAGAAGGAGTTTCATAGAGTGTCTAGTTGTGAAAGTGCTAATGAGATTTGGCACAAACTTGAAGTTGTCTATGAAGGCACAAATCAAGTAAAAGAATCTAAAATAAGTAGGTACACTCGGCAATACGAATTGTTTCAAATGGAACAAAATGAAAATGTGTACTCTATGTATACTAGATTCACGGACATAGTAAACACTCTAGGAGCCCTAGGAAAAACTTTTTCAAATAGTGAAAAAGTCAAGAAAATTATTAGGTCTCTACCTAAGGAATGGAGACCTAAAAGGACTGCCATTGAGGAAGCAAAAGATTTAAATACTTTACCTCTTGATGATTTAATTGGTTCTCTTATTTCATATGAGGAAGATTTGGCAGCAGAAAAAGGGCATGAGGAGAAGAAGAAAAACATTGCTCTCAAAGCCTCAAAACATGAGAGTGATGAGGAGAGTGAACCGGATGATGAAGAACTGGCCATGCTAGCAAGGAGATTCAGAAAATTCTTCAAGAAAACCGGAGAGCGAAGAAATTTCAGAAACTTCAAGAACTATAGGGAAAAGAAGGAGGCAATCACATGCTATGAATGCAAGAAGCCTGGCCATATTAGATCGGAGTGTCCACTCATCAACAAACACAAGAAGAAAGCCATGGTTGCAACTTGGGATGATAGTGAGGAAGACTCAAGTGATGAGGAAGAATCACAAGAAGTCTCAAACCTAGCACTTATGGCAATGGGGGATGATGATGATCTCAATGAGGTAAATGATCCTACTTATGATGAATTGTATGATGCCTTTAAAGATTTGCATAATGAATTGATGAAGATTGGTAAAAAGAATGCATGTCTTAAAAAGGAAATTGCAAAGCTTAAAAATGAAAATGAATCTTTGAATGCAAAAATTGTATGCCTAGAAGTAGGAAACAAGACTTTGCATGATGAAATTGCATTATCAAATGAGAAGCCTAACATCATACATGAGCATTTAGAATCACATATAGATGAGCTGAAAAATGAAAATGAAATGCTCAAGAGAAAGAGTAATGAGTTAAATGAGATTGTCTTGAAATTTACAAATGGGCAAAAGATGTTGGATAATTTGCTAAACTCACAAAAATGTGTATTTGACAAAAGTGGGATTGGTTATAAACCAAATTTGAAACAAAAATTCTACAAGAGCTATTTTGTGAGAAATATATCTATTAGCAATAAAATTACATGTCATTATTGTAATTAAGATGGTCATATGAAAAATAGATGTGCAGTGAAGAGAAATGCATATTATGGTATGAAATGTGTTTGGGTTCCAAAAGGAACCATTGCTAACTCTCAAGGACCCAAAAAGGTTTGGGTACCTAAAACTTGAGATTTTCTCTGCAGGGTTTGAAGAAGAAGAAGAATAAGTGGTACTTGGACAGTGGTTGTTCAAGACACATGACATGGAGCTATTCTTGGTTCTCAAGCTTCACCAAAATTGAAAATGGTGGAGATGTATCTTTTGGAGATAACTCAAAAGGAAAAATCCTTGGAATTGGAAATGTTGGTAAAGTATCTTCAACCTTAATTGAGAATGTGTGTTTGGTTGAAAATTTGAAACATAATTTGATTAGCATTAGCCAATTATGTGATAAAGGCTATAAAGTTGTCTTTGATAAATCAAGCTGTGTTATTGAGAATGCATGTGATGGAAAAATCTTGTTTGTTGGTAATAGATGTGGTAATGTTTATACCATTGACATAGAATGTGCATCTACTCTTGACAAATGCTTTTCCGCATTACATGATGATAGTTGGCTATGGCATAGAAGATTAGGACATGCAAGCATGGATTTGATTTCTAAAATTGTGAAAAATGATTTAGTTAAAGGTCTTCCAAAAATCAGTTTTCAAAAAGACAAAATTTGTGAAGCATGTCAATTTGGAAAACAAATCAAGACTTCTTTCAAAAACAAGAATCATATCTCTACATCAAAACCACTCCAATTACTTCATATAGATTTGTTTGGACCTTCAAGGTATGCTAGTTTAAGTGGCAAATATTATGCATTTGTAATTGTGGATGATTTTTCTAGATACACATGGGTATTGTTCTTAGCTAATAAGGATGACGCCATTGATGCATTTAAAATTTTCCATAAAAAGGTTCAAAATGAAAAAGGCTATTCTATTACTTGCATTAGAAGTGATCATGGTGGAGAATTTGAAAATCATGCATTTGAAATGTTTTGTAATAACCTTGGGATTGAGCATCAATTTTCATCACCTAGGACTCCACAACAAAATGGAGTAGTAGAAAGAAAGAATAGGTCTATTCAAGAAATGGCTAGGACCATGTTGAATGAAAACTCTTTGCCTAAGTATTTTTGGGCCGAAGCCGTCAACACCGCTTGTTATGTTTTAAATCGAGTGTTGATTAGACCTAATCTTAATAAAACCCCATATGAGCTTTGGAAAAATAGAAAACCCAACATTGGCTATTTCAAAGTTTTTGGATGCAAATGTTTTTTATTGAACACAAAAGATAATCTTGGTAAATTTGATTCAAAATCCGATGTTGGTATTTTTCTTGGTTATTCAAATTCAAGCAAAGCTTATAGAGTGTATAACAAAAGAACCTTTGTTGTGGAGGAATCTATGCATGTTACTTTTGATGAGTCTAACCCCTCCTCTGCGGGGAAAGGAGTTGTTGATGATAATACAGAAGAACAACAACAAGGAGAAGCATCAAATGACAACCAAGAAGGCACAACAAATGGAATCCAAGAGGAGCATCATGAAGGACAAAATGTGGAGCAAAATGAAGGTACCTCTCAAACACTCCCCAAGGAGTGGAGGTATGTTTCCTCTCACCCTAAAGATGTAATCTTAGGAGATCCCTCACGAGGCATTACTACTAGATCATCTCTTAGGAACACATGTGAGCATGCTGCATTCATTTCTCAAATTGAACCAAAATCTTTTGCGGATGCCGAAAATGATGAATTTTGGATTATAGCAATGCAAGAGGAGTTGAATCAATTTGAGAGAAATAATGTATGGGAATTAGTTTCTTGTCCGGAACATCAATCCATTATAGGCACTAAATGGGTATTTAGAAATAAAATGGATGAATCCGGTGTGTTTGTAAGAAATAAAGCTAGACTAGTGGCTCAAGGTTACAACCAAGAGGAAGGAATTGATTTTGATGAAACTTTTGCACCTGTAGCTAGATTAGAATCCATTAGAATGTTGTTAGCATATGCATGTCATAAAGATTTTATTCTATATCAAATGGATGTCAAAAGCGCTTTCTTAAATAGATATATTATGGAGGAAGTTTATGTGAAACAACCTCCTGGTTTTGAAAATGAAAAATTTCCAAATCATGTGTATAAGTTATCCAAAGCTTTATATGGTTTAAAACAAGCTCCTAGGGCATGGTATGATAGGCTTAAAAATTTCTTGTTGGATAACAATTTTTCAATGGGAAAAGCGGACACAACTCTTTTTGTTAAGAATAAGAATCAAGACATACTTATTGTTCAAATTTATGTTGATGATATCATTTTTGGTTCTACTAATGAGCTTTTGTGCAAAGAATTTTCATCATGTATGAGTCAAGAGTTTGAGATGAGCATGATGGGAGAGTTGAAGTACTTCCTCGGACTTCAAATCCAACAAAACGAGGAAGGCATTTTTATAAACCAAGCCAAGTATGTGAGAGATCTACTCAAAAGGTTTGGATATGAAAATGGAACGGCAAAAAGCACCCCTATGAGCACTACTATCAAGCTTGACAAAGATGAAAAGGGAAAGGAAGTGGATATCAAAATGTATCGAGGTATGATCGGATCTTTACTTTATTTGACTGCAAGTAGACCCGATATCATGTTTAGTGTATGTTTGTGTGCAAGATTTCAATCATGTCCCAAGGAATCCCATTTGCTTGCTGTTAAAAGAATTTTTCGTTATTTGATTGGAACCATAGATGTTGGCCTTTGGTATCCTAGGGGAACTCATATAGATTTAACGTGTTTTTCGGATGCGGATTTTGCTGGTCATAAAGTAGATAGGAAGAGCACTAGTGGAACCTGTTTTGTTCTAGGACACTCACTTGTTTCATGGGCTAGTAAGAAACAAAATTTTGTTGTCCTTTCAACAACCGAAGCTGAATATATAGCCGCCGGAAGTTGTTGTGCACAAGCACTTTGGATGAAACAAACACTTAGAGATTATGGCATTCATCTTGAACAAATTCCTATTAAGTGTGATAATACTAGTGCTATAAATCTTTCAAAGAATCCCATTCAACATTCTAGAACCAAGCATATAGAAATTAGACATCACTTCTTAAGAGACCATGTTCAAAAGAGAGACATTGCATTAGAGTTTATTTCTACGGAAAAACAACTTGCCGATATTTTTACTAAACCTCTTTGTGAAGAACAATTTTCAAAAATTCGGCATGAACTTGGGATGATGAAATTTTCACATTGATGTCTCTATCCATGCTATTGAGTGTACTGAATTGATTGATTTATAATTGTGAAGTAATGGCCATGAATTGCTTGAGGGTGATTGTTAAATGATGACTTTGGCTTGCTATGTTTTGATTGTATGAATAAATTGGTTGAAAACATGTTCATGAATCATGCATTAAAATGGCTCATAATATATTTTTAGATCAATTAAATGATCTGGGAATTTATTAGTTGCTGGCCGTATATTAAAATTAAATGTGCGAAAACTTTATAAACGGATAACCGTTTTTCAATAAACGGTGAACCGTTTAGCTCCAGAAACTAGAGATTTGTGTCTGTCTTCTTACCCTTTCACCGTTTGCTACAAACGGTGAACCGTTTGCTGGCAGTAAGTCCTTAACTCTTTACCCTCTAACTGTTAAGCTTTTTAGGCTTTCACCGTTTTCAAGTCTCAAGCCTTTGTTCGTTACCCTTTAACCGTTTATAATAAACGGTTAACCGTTTTCGCGTTTTAAAAACTGTTCAAAGCCTTTCTCTTCTTCCTCCCCAGTTACCCTCTCACCGTTTTCACCATTCCTGCGCAGCCGAAGCTTTCCTCCTCCTCAAATCTTCATTTTTCTTGCCTCTTGTGCCAAAACAAACCGATTAAATCATTTCCTACACCTTTTAAAACTTTTCTACCGATTCAAAACCTAAAATCAAAGCCCAATTTGAAAAATCCCAATTTTGAACCCTAATCGCCGCGGGTTGAATTTCTCAATTTTTGATTCATTTTACTTTTTTTTTCAACTATTTTAAGCATCACACTCGCTTTTCTTACCCATTTCTCATCCAATCACCGATTAATTTCTTTCTTCCTCGCCTGTGTTCATCCCACCTTCCCTCTCCATGGCTGAAACCTCTCAGAGACGTGTCCGGCGCAAATCTGCACCAAATACTCACCCCTTTCAGCCTAGGGAAGTCTCTGAATTCTCCAGAATTCACTTCCCCACTCGTCCCTTGGCGAAACGGTTCGCAGACCGCTTCGATGGGCGAAAGGTACTTGATTCCTCTTGTGTTATCCCTAATGATTTCCGGAACTTAGTTGTTTGTAATAGAAATGTTCAGGATATGCTTATGCCTTGGGAGTCGGCTATTAACTTTAGTGAGCGTATTTATCCTAACTTAGTGCGAGTATTTTACTCAAACATGGACGTTTCCCATAGTAGTGAACATAGGGTTGTTACTCAAGTTGGTGGTGTCCTCATTGAATTTGATGATGCGGATTTAGCTGATTTACTTGGTATCCCGTGTGCTGGACATGACATATATACCTCTAGAAAAATCCTAGAGTTTGATCATTTTCGTCATACGGATGCAGTCCGACATATATGTCGCCGTAGAGACCTATCTGATGATATTTGCTTACTTCCCTTTCGATCTCAGCTTTTACCTCTTCAAGTCCGTATTCTGCATTCTATTCTTCAGCACATAGTGACTCCTAGGAAGGGTCACACGGATGAGGTCACGAGGTTGGACGTGGGCATCTTGGACAGCCTACTCTCAGATCGTCCAATAAACCTCGCTTATATCATTGTGCGTCATATGCTGAGTACTCCTGCGGTTAATCACCGCTTGCTTCCGTATGGTAGCATCATTACCAAGATACTTCGTTATTTTCACGTGCCTCTAGTCGATACTGGACATATGGAGACTAAACGGATTGGATCCGAGGCAATGACGAGTATAGGTTTTTCTTGGAGGAATGGGAAGTGGATCAAAACCAGCAGCTCTAAAAACCGGAATACCTTGATAGCTCCGGAGGACGATAGGATGCTTAATGATGTCTATCGGCCCGATGAGCTTCCTGATTTTAGATTAGGCGCTCAGCCACCTCCTCCACGTCGTCGTTTTGTCCCTCGGCCTCCTGCTGATATTGACCCTGAGGAGCGTGCCACGGACGCTGATATTCCATCCGCCTCTGAGCCACCACCTGCGCCTGAGCCATTCTCCTTTCCAGCGTCATCTGCTGCACCTGAGCAGCCTTCTGTTCATCCCGAGGAGCCTGCTGCATCCGTGCCTCCTCCGGCTTCAGATATGCCACCCGCTTCTGACAGTATGCAGCAGCTGATTCTCGATCGGTTGGACAGCCTTTCTCGAGATCATCAGCAGTTGCGCTCTGATTTTGAGACCTTTCAGCGGCAGAGCATCGATCATCAGCTTGAGATCATCCATGCTCAGCGCATTCTTCTCGGCATTCTTGGTTATGATCCGGGGAGCTCATCTTCTCCGCCACCTCCTCATTAGTTTCTGGATTTTATTTTCGCACATACAGTTCATGTTTTGATTGTTTGCATTTTGACATGTATATGTTTACTGTTCTATGCCATTTATGAATTTTGATGCCATAGTTTTATGCTTATTTGGTGGATTTTGATATTAGATATCTTGGCTGAAATTGATATGAATTGTAGCTTTTTTTATTATTGAAGTCCTTGGTTTGCTTATGGAGTTGTTGGGTTGGTGATGGTGTTGATTGGAATTACAATTTTGGAAGTGTGTTTCTCTCATGTATCTTATTGGTTTTGCTCATTTTTAAGGGGAAACTCTGCCCAAATTTTTTTTTTTTTTTTTTTTTACCAAATGCCTTGCATTTCTTCTCTTTCTCTTCTTTCTTTTTGATGATGAAGGGGGAGATAATTTGGGAACTATCCTAAGTGTTTTTGAAAATGATTTGAAAATGCTTAGAATGAACTTGAAATGATGCATTTTATAAATGGAAAGATTTTCTAATGATGATGATGTTTTCTAATGCTTACTTGAGCAAAAATCATTTTATTGACTATTTCTTAAATTGGCCATATACTAAGGGGGAGCCATATATTAAGGGGGAGCCAAAATTTTTGAACAAAGTTTGTCATCATCAAAAAGGGGGAGATTGTTAACATAAATATGTTAATAATATTGATTTTGATAATAACAAACTTTAAATGATTTTTGATCAATTTATTGGAGTTATTTCTTAACAAATAAAAGTCATAAAAACTATTCCATTCATACTTGTAAAAGATGGATTTTTATTTGGAAAAAGATTATTTGCAAAATCTGGTTTAAATTATGTTTCTGGCAATAAACGGTGAACCGTTTATTACAAACGGTTAACCGATTACGACCAGAGAGCAAAGGTTTGCTTAGGCTCTAACAGGTTAGTGAGAATGGAAAATGGTAAGCTTACTGGAAACTAACGGTGAACCGTTTATTACAAACGGTTAGCCGATTACGACCAGAGAGCAAAGGTTTGCTTAGTCTCTAACAGGTTAGTGAGAACGGAAAATGGTAAGCTTACTGGAAACTAACGGTGAACCGTTTATGACAAACGGTTAGCCGATTATGATCAGAGAGCAAAGGTTTGCCTAGGCTCTAACCGTTAATAAAAAATGGAAAATAGCAAGGTTACTGGACGCTAACGGTGAACCGTTTATTTATAAACGGTTAACCGATAACCTCCAGAGAGTTATCTCACACAAGTCCTTAGCCGATTTCTTAAACGGATAATCAGTGTTCCTTTTTGCAGGTTACTGGACACTAACGGTGAACCGTTTATCTACAAACGGTTAACCGATAACATCCAGGGAGTCGTTTTATGCAAAGCCTTAGCCGTTTACTTGACACGGATAACGGGTATTCATTTTGCAGGTCTCTGGAAGTTAACGGCGAAAGGGTAATATTAACGGCAAACCGTTTATTTGAAATCTGGCCCAACGGTAACATTGACTAGCGCAAACGGTTAACCGTTAACCAATAAACGGTGAACCGTTTTCTGGCCGACAATGCATAACGGCTAGTTTTTCAGCTCTACTTATAAATAAGCTCATTCAAATTCAAAGAAGACTGATCACAACACAACCATTGAGCATATACTCGAGTTTTGCAATCTTCATCTATTCACACTTTGAGCATCAACTTGTAATCTTTGATTTAGTGTGAGAGAAAAACAAATTGTAATCTTTCTTTTGAGGGATTGTGAGTGTTGGGATACACTTGGGTTAAGAGATTGGGGAAAATCTCTTGTTGTAAAGGTTATTGACACCTTGGAAGTCAAGTGTAAGCAATTGAAGCCTTGAAGGCTTGCTTAGTGAAAACCTCAAGCCCGGAAAGCTTGGAGGCGTGGACGTAGGCGAGGTTGGCCGAACCACGTAAACATCATTGTGTTTGACTCTCTCTTTCCCTATCCTTTTAATTTGTGATCAATTTATTTATTATTGTTTTTATTTCGTTTTTGAATTTGCATGATAATTTATTTTTAGTCAATTATTTTATAAAAACCCAATTCACCCCCCTCTTGGGTTGCCTAATTAGAATTTCAATCTTTTGATGATTGGATTAGGACTAGCATAGATCGTCGTCATCCAAGTTATCAAGTTGTTGTTCTTAGAGATCTTTAGATGAATAAATTGAGTATGGTTCCCAACAATTTCAACCTCAAATAAATCTTTCCAAAGAATCCAAATACCGCCAGAAAAACCCTCCGCTTCCACCCGATGGGATTTGTCAAAGCCACTATTCCTAATGAAATTATCCGCCTTAGAGCCACTGATGCGTGGTTCCATTAATACTAGGGGTGGGCAAATTAACCGACCTGACCCGATCCGACCCGACCCGATCCGAAAATTTTCGGGTTCGGATCGGATCGGGTGGTCAACAAAACCCGATCGGGTGGTCAACAAAACCTGATCGGGTGAAATTGTCTCAACCCGATCGGATCATGATCGGATCGGGTGAAACCCGACCCGATCCGAAAACCCGATCGGGTTGAGACAGTTTCACCCTTTTTTTTTATTATCGAATACAGAACAGAAGTAACAGAAGTTACAGAACAGATGCGATTCATGCGAATACACTCAATACAGAAACAAAAGTCACAACTTACAGAATTTTAAGAAACAGAAACAGAAATTAAATACAAAATACAGACGGAATACAGACGGATTTACAGTAAATTAACTGCAACAAAAGTTACAACTTACTAAACAAACACACACGCACAGTTAGTAGTTCACAAATCAAGTCACTGAACTGAAACCCTCAAACCAGCAGCAGCACCCACTCACTCAAGCCGTCAAGCACATTAGCACAAGCAGAACTGCAGAAGCAGGCAGCAGCCACAGCCAACCCACTACCCAGACCCAGTAACCCACAGTCCCAAACAAACACACACGCAGCAAACAAGCACACTTCACGGATCAAGCTTCAACCGGCCACCACAAGCTTCCGAGAACGACCCCAACCGAAGCCGAAGCTGATTCGCGAAGATCGTGACCCGATCTACAGATCTGCTGCAACCACGCGCCGGCAAACTGCCTCCGAATCTCCGATCCACTCGAGTCTCCACCGTTGGCATTCACGGGTCACGCCTCACGGGTCACGCCTCACGGGTCACGCCTCACGGTCACGGGTCACGGCTCCGCTCCAGCCTCCAGCCTCAAAACTGAAAAGGTCTCTTCAATCTTCACTCTCTGTCTCTGAACGGCTGAGCCTCTGTTTTGGAAGTTGGATTTTGGATTTTGGAAGTTGATTGAAGTGAAGCTGTGAAAGACTGAAACTGAAAGTGTGAAGCTGTGAAAGACCGAATTAAAGGCTGATCCGGCTTTTGAAGTGTTTAAGTCTTAAAGACTTGAAAGTGATGGTATATCTAATATATAATTATATATGCATTAATGAATAATGATTAATTATAATTGTTATTTTTTATATGTTATATTAGAATGGTTAATTGTAACTTTGTATGTTAATTATATATAATTATATATTGTTAAATTTTATCAATAAAATGAAAATACTCGGGCATTAATTTTCTGTTATTAATTAATAATTGATTTTTTGTATGAATGGTAATGTTAGATTAAAAATTAAAATTAAATATTATGTTACAATATAATTATAATTATATATGTCATATGATATGTGTATTTGTAGTTTTGTACAATAGTTTCAACTTCAACAAAAAATTAACCAATTTAATTGCAGTAGTTTTAAATTTTAAGTTTCAATTTCAACAAATAATTAATCAATTTAATTAATTGCATGATAACCATTAACCAATAAGTAAATATTAAGTGGTTAAGTACATATAATGTGAGCATAATAAGAATTAAGAATTTAAGATACGGATATGTAATTAAAATATTTTATTATTTTGGCCAATGGATAATTAGATATTATAAATTAAATAATTACATTAATTTCTTGGTTTTAATTTCTTGGTTTTCTTTTATGGAATATGCATCTTGAATTCTTGATCATATATAAACATTATGGTGGGAAATTGGAAATATCGATTTCAAAAAGTTTCATAAAATTAAATTAACAATAATTTGAATCAATTTGTAATACTAACTATTAAGTAGATTTTTTAAAAGTCTTTTGTGTTTTAATTTATGAATTAATGATTAATAATTATTTATTTATATGTTTAGATGTCTGGACACTCAAGATCGAATTCAATGAGTGATGATGACAATCAAAGTGTTCAAATGGAAGGAACTCATAAGGCAAAGCGGAAAAGACCAGCGATGAAGAAAAGATCTGCGACGTGGAATCATTTTACTTTGCTTGAGGACAATCCAAACAAATGCAAGTGCAACTATTGTGGTAGACAATATCAATGTCATTCAAGGCGTGATGGGATTACAAATATGAGAAATCATATATTAGCTTGCCCTGCATACAAGACATTCCGGGAACAACAAGAGGGGAGTCAACAAAACTTGACAACTGAGGGTGGGGAAGGAAATGCAAGTAATATGGTTTTGGCTAAAGGGTGGAGTCAAGACGCTTGTAGAAGGGCAGTCACCAAAATGATCATTATGGGTGAGTTGCCACTTAGTTTTGTGGATAACAAAGGGTTCAAGCATTTCTGTAGTGTAGCCATTCCACAGTTTGTTATGCCATCTCGGAGAACTGTTGGTAGGGATGTTATGGATTTGTTTTTGGAAGAAAAGACAATGTTGAAGAGTTTGATTTGCAGCAACAAACAGCGAGTGTCTTTTACCACTGATTTATGGACTTCTGTTCAAAACATGAGTTACATGGTGATCACAGCTCATTTTATTGATAGTGATTGGTGTTTGAACAGAAGGATTATTAGTTTCAGTGTGATTGAAGATCATAGAGGGAAATTGATCGGTAAAAAGATTGTAGCTTGTTTACAAGATTGGGGGATAGAGAGGTTGTTTGCAATAACTGTTGATAATGCCAGTACAAATGATGTTGCTGTTAATTATGTGACTACGCAATTGCTTGCATGGAGGAATGATGATGCAATTGTATTAGTGGGTCAGTATATGCATGTGCGTTGTTGTGCACATATTTTGAACTTAATTGTTGTTTCGGGGTTGAATGAATTGCATGCTAGCGTTGCCGCCATCCGGAATGCTGTGAAGTATGTGAGATCCTCCACCACAAGGCTACAGGCATTTAAACATTGTGCTCAACAAGTGAAATGTCCAAATGGAACGGTTGTTTTGGATTGTCCTACTAGGTGGAATTCCACCTATTTAATGCTGATGACTGCGTTGAAGTTTCAAGCAGCATTTGATAGAATGGCAGAGGTGGATAAACCGTATGAGGCATACTTTATGGAGAAAGAAAATAGCATTAAGAGGGTGGGCCCGCCTGGACCTGAGGATTGGGAGAGTGCAGTGCGAATTGTGAAGTTTTTGAAGGTATTTTATGATGCCACTTTGTTATTTTCTGCTTCTTTGAGTGTGACTTCCAATCTTTGTTATGATACCATTGGCTTAATTGAGAGCTCATTGACTGCATTAGAGGGAAGTAGAGATCCTTGGGTGGTGGTTATGGCTTATCAAATGAGGGAAAAATTTGATAAATATTGGGAGTCTTCAGGGAAAATAAATAAAATGTTAATTGTTGCCTCTATTCTTGATCCACGAGCTAAAATGGATTTTGCCAAACATATTTTTGAGATCATTTTTGCCAATGATGGTTGGAGAGTTGAAGAAATGACCAAAGCAGTGAAAGATTTGTTGAATGAGCTTTATGATGCATATAGTGCAATGTGCTCTAGTTCCACACCATCGATGTATAGTGAGAGTGTTCCTAGCTGCAGCTATGGTGGAACAAGTTATTCGCCTTATTTTACAACTGAGGTTGGTTTGCCGGAGGGTCCTAGTGGTGATGGTGATGACAGTTTCCGAGTTTCTCGCCCTTTCTTTGGGTATGCTCAGAAAGTGTTTGTTCAGAATGAGGGCAAGAGAGTAGTATCTGAGGTGGAACGTTATTTGAGTGACCCAGTTGAAGATCCAAGTAATCTGAAGCTCAATGTTTTGCTTTGGTGGAAGGTTAATGGATCGAAGTATCCGATATTAGAGAAAATTGCAAGGGATGTCCTTGCTGTTCTTGTTTCTACAGTGGCATCTGAATCTGCCTTTAGCACAGGTCGTCGCGTCATTGACGAATATCGGAGTTCTTTGACCCCTTGTATGGTTGAGGCATTGATATGTACCGAAAATTGGTTACAAGCTAAACTTTTCGCTAATCCTGTTTACAACCTTCAGGAAGATATTAAAGAGCAGATATTTCATATGGAGCTACAAGAAGGTAATATTTCTCTCATACTTTATAAATTTAAGATGTATTATAACTTTATAAATAGCATCTACATGTACTTAAGTTACTTACTAATTTTTTTTTTGACATTTTAAAGAGTTTGTAAGATCACAAGCTTCAACGGTGGAAACAGTGAGCGCTGATATGGGTGTTATGGATATTTGAAAGGTAATTCTTAATATATATTATTATTTATAATTTCATATTATATGTTTAGGTTGTAATTTACACTATAATAATAGACAATAGTTGTTATAGTTTTAATTCAAATTGTAGTATTATAATTGTTTCATTTATTTTAGACACATTGAAATTGTTAGAATGGTATTACTTAGGAATTAGGATTATTATTAAATTTACTTGATGATGAATGCCATGAAATAAGCCACAATTGATTTAATTTTTTTTCTTATATTTAATCAAGTACACACATGAATTGGGCATATGTGTTTGTGTTTAATGTCCTTTTATTTGTAATGCGGCTTAAAGAAAGTAATTAAACGGTTATCTATTATTTATTTATTTTTTCAATTTTTCCCTAGGGGATATATGCTTCAATTCTTCAAGTTGTCAAAGTGCTTGCGAGGAACGGTGGAGCCGTGGAGGAAGTTGATCTAGATTAACATTTAAACTTTGTCGTGTTTTGGATTTTGGAACTTTGTCATTTATGTTTTGGAAAATGGAAACTATTTAATTATGTTTAATTTTGTGTTCTGAAGATTAATGTTTAGATTTTAGAATTAGACATTGCGCTTTGGATGGAGACTATTAAATTTAAACTTTGTGTTAATTTTAATTTTATGCTTTGTGTTAATTTTTAATTTTGAATCATTTGAATTTAATTCTATAGTAGTTTTCTTTTTTTGTTGGTTGAAATGAATGGATGAATGAATGAGGACAAGATAAATTTTAGCGTGATATTATTTTGGGTCTTTTAATTTTATAAAAATATTAATCTTTTTCTTTGCTTTGGTTCTATATAAATTCTAGAATGATTGTTATTTTTTCCTACATGATTGTTGAGAAATTTCGGATGATGATATTGCAATTGTTTTTATTTTTGTGTCATATTTCTTTATTTGTCTTGGAATCATACTGTACAATTTGTGTTGCAGTTGTATTGTAGTACAGCTCCCTAGCTGGCCAATTTTGTGTGTGTGCTGCTTTCTGAAACTGAAACAATGCTTGCTGCTTTGTTTTGTTTTGCTTATTTTTGTTGCCACTTGCACTTGCCACGCTTTTTGCAATGTTTCTCAACAATTCACTGGAATCACTGCTGACCATGCATGCTAGTGTAGTTTCTCAACAATTCACGTGTACCTGTAGCTAGCACTACTCTTAAATCTTAATGGGTATTTTTTTTAATCAATTCATACATATTCCAAGATTGTATTGATTTTATAAAACTGACAACATAAGCCAAAATGATCAAACTGAAATTGAAGGAAGAGGGATGCAACTAATCGGAAATCCAATTTCCAGAAACAAGAAAAAAAAAATTCATAAGATGTTAACCCGAATCCGATCCGATTACACCCGACCCGAATAACCCGAATTTAACCCGAACCCGAATTAACCCGAATCCGATCCGATTACACCAGACCCGAATTAACCCGAATTTAATCTGAACCCGAATTAACCCGCATCCGATCCGATCCGAACTCCACCCGACTTTTTAACCCGATCTGATCCGATCCGAATTAAATTCGGATCGGATCGGATCGGGTTATAAGTTCGGATGGTGTTCGGATCGATTTTTATCCAACCCGACCAACCCGAAACCCGATCGGGTTGATCCGAACCCGACCCGAACCCGAAAATGCCCACCCCTAATTAATACCACCATTACAGGTCTATAATTGTTAACCAATGCAGAAAAAGAACGACGAAAGGACGGTGAAGCAGCACCTTGAGCGTTCCAAAACATAGTCGTAATACACATAATAAGTGGTTAAAGAGGAAAAATGAAGAAATTACTAAAAAAGCCCCAAGGCTTCAGCTTCATCGTCCATAACAGTGTCAGGAACCCCTAAACTATCATCATCAGTTAAAGGAAACTTGTCCCGACCCATAACCGCGGAATCTAGCTCCCCAAATTTTTCCTTCCTTGTATTAAGATTATTACTTCCGTCATCATCAAGGGGCTCTCTATCAAAACTCTAGGCTAAAACATCTTCAGATAGATGATCATGGTTAGGCTGAAAACGAGCGGGTTGTAAGGGAGGGTTGGGGAAAGAAACGACACTATGATGTAAAAGGTTAAGGGTTACAGGAACAGGAATTGGGGAAGCAACCTTGTTATCGGGATTAGCATGCATGCAATGCATGGAACTGAACTAGAAGGAACATCAGGGGTAGCACATGGCATAGACGTGGTTAAAACCTTTGGGTTCACGTGCATGCCTTGCATGGCTCGGGTTGGGCTATTGGGTTGGAAAGTTTGAGCACGGCTATGGAGATTTGGGTTAATGTTCTCAGCTATGGACTTGTTGGATAGAACTGGAATTTTTTTTGTAGGATATTTTCTCATTGGTTGACTCACGTGCTTCTTTTTCATGCTTCTGGGTTTAGGGGCTAAAGCATAGGGATTGTCCAAGATTGGCTCCGTAATGTCATGATGAACAGCCAAAGTATTTTCCTGATTCTGTAGGATAGTTTCCTCTTCCACCATTTTACCTAAAACATCAAACCGTGATCCCCGAACTTTCAACCCATGTTGATCCTGAACCGGAATCCTAAGAGACTCCCTATCTGAAGGTCTGCGAGGGAGAGGTTTACGGGTAACCACCATCCATGATCCAAACTTAGACTCATTCCAGTCAGAAACCTCCCCGACCACCATAGCCCGGTTTGCAGCATCAGGACTAAGAGTAGGCAATTCAATTGCTAAGGAAGTAACACCACCATCAGGGCAAGCATCTTTGTAGTGGCCAAATTTACCACAGCCAAATCAGATCAAAGGCAAATTTTCATACTCCACCTTTTGGATTCTTCCCTCAAAATTAAACTGAGAAACTAACGGCTTTTCAAGGTCCAACTGAACCGCAATGCGAGCAAATTTTCCTCGTTGAGCCGCGGCAGTATGGTAGTCAATCTTAACAACAGGACCAACAATTTACCCTAACCGTCATATAATAGTTTTATGATAAAAATGAATGTTCATACCTGGTAAGCGAATCCAGGCCACAATACGATCAACTTTATTCACAGCAACATCAAAATCCGGTGACCATTGTTGAACAGATAGATAATGCCCCATGACAGTTCAAGGCCCCTCAGTGAGTGCATACTCCACATCTGTCTCATTACTAAAGCGGACCAAGTAGTAATCATTAGCCAAGTCGATGATGGAAAATCCCATGGTAGAACTCCAGATTCTCTTCAAACGTTCGTTGATGGCTCTATAACCCAAATTCCGCCCAAGAGTTTTAATGACAACTGAACTCTCCCAAGGTTTTACTAAACGGTCATGAATGCGCTGTGAGAACGCGATATAGGGCATAGATTCATCCTCCTTAAAAAAGACATCCTCCTCTTCCAGCTCCCACTCGTCCTTTGTACCAAAAACTGCATTGGCAAAACCTTCTTGCGCTTCCATTGCTATGTCACGGTAGGATAGGGGTGTAGGGTTATCTCCATTATCCCCTTCAGCCCAAAACTTTGCCTTTTTAGTGAAACGCTCGCTCGCCAATGGCGGTGGAGAGACTTTTCAGAGCTCATTAGGGTTTTAATCACAAAATAACTTTCATCACAATAAATGTGCATTATTATTTTTTATTTTAATTTTTAAATCTTAACTGAATCAAACAAACAATTCCAGTCACACACGAACATCGCCAGTCTCTTTTCTAACAAAAAGATATTTTTATAGAACAGAAACAGAATTAGATTCATCATCAATCAGTTGCCATTAGTAGTCATTACAATTAGAAAGCTCGAAAAGAGAACAGCTTCCCATCAAGAGCAAAGCAAATGGCCAGTGGCGGACCTAAACGTGGGCTTAGACCGAGCTGTAGCCCGGTCTTGTTCAGAAAAAATCATTTATACCCCTTAGTTTTTTATTAATTTAGTAAAATAATAGAGTTTTTATTTTATTTTTATATATACTCCTAATTTAATTACCTTTATATTTTTATCAATTTAGTATAACAATAGAGTTTTTATTTTTTATTCAAATACATCCCTAACTAATTACCCTTATTTTTGCATCAATTTAGTATAACAATAGGATTTCTATATTATATTCAAATAGGTCTCTAACTAATTACCCTTATATTTTTATCAATTTAGTATAATAATAGAGTTTTTATTTTATATTTAAATATGTCCCGAATTCAATTACCCTTATGTTTTCATCAATTTTTTTTACAACAATAGAGATTTTATTTTATTTATAAATATGTCCCTAATTCAATTATATTATTTTTAATTGAATTTAATTTATTATTAAAACCTTGACTAACAATACTTTTACAATTTGAAAGGATAGATAAATTTTTAATTATTTAATTTATTAAGTCTGTTAATTTAATACTTCACTTTAAACATAAAAGTTTTACTTATAATTTTTAATTGATTGTAATTTCATGTATTGATCTATTTTAATTTAAAATTCTTAATTAATTTTTTAATCTTTAAATAATTACATGTTATTATGGGTTGTAATGTCAGATTCTATAATTAAAAAATATTATTTTTATATTTGAGTTACCTTTTATTTTTTATTTTTTTTATAATTATTTTTATATATAATACATATTTAGAGGGATAAGATTTTTAATGTTCTCCTTATTTAATATACTTACTTTTACACATAAATTTTTATATTTTTTTTAAAATATAAATTTTAAAATTTAGCATGGCATAATATTAAGTCCTGGGTCTCCCCCTGCAAATGGCAACGTTGGCAGTGAACGGAGGAGGAGGAGCAGCTGCAGCAACGCATACGCAGGCTTATTTGGAGGGCAAAGCGGTGAAGGAGACGAGGTTGTTGATATCAGAGCTCTGCCGTCAATTCTACACCCTTGGATGGGTTTCTGGGACAGGCGGCAGCATCACCGTCAAGGTCCATGATGAATCCATCCCTAAACCTCAACAGCTCATCCTCATGTCACCTTCTGGTCTCTACTCTCTACCCTTTACTCACTGTTTTCATACCCTTTTACTTGTATTGCTTTCTGAGTATATTTTTATTTGATGCATCAATTTTGTGTTTTTAGAGTTGGGTTGGTGAAAGTTCGAAGTTTATTTTTTTTTCTTTTATTAACTTCAGTTGGTCAAGTTTATATTTTTGATTTACTTTGTATTGCTTAGCGATGTTCATTTGGTTATTTGTCTGTTCCTATGTATTTCTTGTATTCATTTGAGCTATTTGATTGGTTTCTTGGGTATTTCTTTTGAGCCATTTTACTTGTGCATGCTTCATTTCTCATTATCTTATTTTTTTTGTTTTTCCTTTTCTTGACTTAATACCTGGGTAGGTCTTTGGTATCTGGGTATGCTTTATTTTTAGCCCAGCCGTGTGATTCTGACATTCTGTGTCTGTTTATGTGTTCTTGATATGTTAAATCCTATGGCTCAATTCTTACTTTTTCCATTTGGTCTATTAAGGTCTACGTGTATTTCCTCTTTTTTTTAATCTTTTGTTACACAATTTAATCCCACTGTGTGTTGGGATTGGCATGTGAATAGGTGTGCAGAAGGAGAGAATGGAACCAGAGGACTTGTATGTGTTATCTGGAAATGGGACTATCTTGTCTTCACCATCTCCAAAACCGTACCCGCATAAGCCTCCCAAGTGTTCAGATTGTGCTCCTCTTTTCATGAAGGTATTAGTTAATCTTCGTCTTCATTTTAATATTAATAGGTCAGTACGAAGCTTGATTTGCTGTGAAAGCAATTTAAACTTGAATAGGGCCATTCTATTGGTGTAATTTGATGCGCGCGCATTAATGTCTCCTATTTGTATTTGATTATGGTGATAATAATGGGAGCATAATCTATTGTTTAAGCCTTTTGCTCTTCCTTCGCTTGAAGTGTGAAAATTTATGGTAAATGAGCAGTGATTTTATCTGATGTTTGATGAACACGTCATCATCATGATCCTAGAGTGAAAAATAGTTTACGCTAAATGGTCGTAGACAATCCTCTAATCTGCAGTTTCTTTGTGCTCCAATTAACGAATGATTGCTTGACTTACTTGACTAGTTAAGAAACCTAGTAACTTTAAGCTGTTGTCTCGTTTGAGGCATTTGAAATATCCTCGTTTACCTTCCATGCATTTGTATTGGTGATTCAGTGAGGAAAAAGAAGAAAAAGAACATGCAGACTAAAACCATAGGTATTTGTCCTGGTTTAGTTAAAACAGTCATTTAATGCCCAGTTTGTGTATGACTTTTTCTCAATCTTTATAAAGACCTGAGTTATGGGAAGTATGCTAATGTATTTTGTCAATTATAGTTGGTTTATTTTCATTAGGATAACCTTTCTTCATATTTCTGTTTGGGTTATTTTAATTTCCTTATAAAGTGGCAATAGCACTTGTTTTCTTTGTCATCCAGGCATACGAGAAACGTGATGCAGGGGCTGTTATCCACAGCCATGGCATAGAATCGTGCCTTGTGACAATGATCAATCCAATGTCAAAAGAATTTCGTGTAAGTCTGTACAATTTTCTGTTTTATTTTTCTGCATTTTTTCCCCCTCATGTTCCTTTCTTCATTGTAGCATCTTTATGTTCTCTTTTCCTACAATCCATGCGCCCCCCCCCCCCAATCCCACCTCTTCCCTTTTGATGTTGTTTGGCAAGGTTTGTTTTTGCTGATGAACTGTCTTGTCGAGGAACTTGTGGAATCCTTTGTGAAAGGGTTAGAAAGCATAAGTTATCCACATATGTGAGGACAATGTCCAGAATATGGTACTTTTGACACACATATTTTACTTTCTCAGTAGTACACTGATTAATCTCAATGATATCAACTCAGGTTTATGCCATCACTGTATTTCCAAAGAATCAACTAATTGTTCTGATAAAGTACTTAAAAAGATGGTCATGTTAAGCGTCTTAAGAAGGAGCTGTTCCTGTGCTGGGAGAGACCAGATCATAAATTGATGAGTGATTACACTCTTTAGCATACATAAATGCATTCATCAATTCATAATGTTGCCTCTTTTATGTTTTGATTTGCTTGTGCTTTTTGCAACCTACAGATAACTCATATGGAGATGATAAAAGGAATCAAAGGGCACGGTTACTATGATGAACTCGTGGTTCCAATTATAGAGAACATGGCTTATGAAAATGAGCTCACTGATTCCCTTGCTAAAGCGGTATGCTTAGTTTGTTACATTTAGTTCTGCACCGTGATTATGACATATATTGAGTTTACATGACACTGCAAATAGGGACGTTTAGTTTTCCTATGGATTGGAACCTGTCAGTGGCCCTATCATATGATGGCTTCTTAGGCAATTGGTTTTACAATAAATAGTTACCTTAGTAACCTTTCTGACATTTCTTTCTCATTGTACTTGATATGTGTGGGCAAATATCAATATATATAGTCTGCGTATCTCACTTGTCTATAAGATATGTTTCTTCTGTGAGAATATCTTTAGTTGATCGCATAGAAACCTGCCCTCAATATGAGTTGGTTTGCTTTTAATTATTTTTCCAACAATATTCTTCATTTCCATGTAAAACTTTGCAATAGACTGATTGGATTTCCCTTTCTGGTTTTCCAGATAGATGCCTATCCAAAAGCAACAGCTGTGCTTGTTCGCAATCATGGCATATATGTTTGGGGAGACTCCTGGATCAATGCTAAAACTCAGGTTTCCAATATTTATTAATGGATTTGAAGCAAATTGATCTTTTGTGCTAAATTTTACTAGGATTTTATTTGTTAATTTTTCTTTTTCCCTTCTGTCAGTTTTTCTATGAAATTACTATCGTCTATAGATGACGAAGTTAGGCCATCAACCTTTTCCTGTGTTAATAATCACATTAAACTTTTCGTTGAGTGTGTCCAAAAACTGAGAAGATTCCTTTGAGTATTACAATTACTCACTTCTTGCCTCTGTACTTTTAACTTGTTCAACTCTATACTCTAATACTTCCCTTCTAGAAGGAACATTGGCTGTAACAGCTTTGTTTGCATACATGAAACATCAATTTTTAAAAAAGTGTAGGCATTTGATGTTCAGAATGATCAAGGCTTTCATTATTGCTAATGGTAGGTGTTTTGACTTCCTCATAAGCAGTCCATCCCTCTTACCTTCTTTAGCATATTTATTGATGTATTCTTTATGATGAAAGTAGTAACTTGATTTCCCATGTCCATATATAAGATATAGAAATATAACATGTGTATTCTTTCTTTCTCTTTCTTGGTTGCATATTCTTCGGGCTGAATGTTATCATCATCTCTTTGATGCTGCTATCAAACTCCATCAACTGGGCCTGGACTGGTCTACTCCAAACCATGGTCCAACTCGTAATTTCAAGTTAGGTTTAGGAAGTAATGGCAATGTAAATACATCTGCAAAAGCAGTGACTGAAGGCTCAGATTATGGTTCTGGCCTATTCCCAGTAAGAATTTTACGTTCTCTAACTTCTAAGAGGCCTCTCGAGGTTTTGGACTCATCAATAACTCTTTTTCTCTTCTAGAAGTAAAAATCAGACTGGCTCTGAAGACTGTCTGTGTCTTTGGGGTTGGCCAATTCAAGAAATTTAGAATTATACTTTACGTTGCCAGAAATACTTTTTAATTCTTGATATGGTTGCAGCGTTGCATTGTACTTGACATTGAAGGGATTACCACTCCCATATCATTTGTTTCTGAGGTTCTCTCTCCATATGCTCGTGACAATGTTGGGAAGCATTTGTCTGTGACATATGATACTGCAGAAACTCAAGATGATAGCAAGTTGTTGCGCTCTCAAGTAAGTTCTTCCCCCCACCCCCCACCCCCCCAAAAAACACCAATACATTTTCAGTGGATTACAGTACTTGTGAAACATCCATATCTGGATTCTCTTTTGGAATATCCATATCTTTTCTGCCTCATCATTTCAAAATGCTTGTTGCAGGTTGAAGATGACCTGAAACAAGGAGTCGCTGGTGCTGTACCTATCCCTCCCGGTGATGCTGGGAAAGAGGAGGTAATAGCAGCTTTAGTTGCTAATGTGGATGCAATGATAAAGGCAGATCGAAAAATCACTGCTCTAAAACAATTGCAAGTAAGCAAAAGATGATTAAGAGAAAAATATTTTTGCTATGGAGCTTGGCTTTCATATATGGTAATTATTTATGCAGGGTCATATATGGAGAACTGGATTTGAGAGTAATGAATTGGAGGGAGAAGTTTTTGATGATGTACCAGAAGCCCTTGAAAAGTGGCATTCTTTGGGAACAAAGGTTTTTAGTTTTTCTTTCTCATTTTCTTGGAGATATGGCTCTCAATTTTGTGTTTACCATCTCTTTGTGTGTGCTATCATGTTATTTCTGTTGAATGTTGTGTGATATATACTACCAGAAGGCTTGGTATTTTTTTTACTAACATAACCATGTCAATGTTTGTGGTACATGTACGATATACCAATATCATAAATACAACTAACTGTCAGTTCTAGACTGTTTAGACCACTTTCAATAAAACTTTTCTTGATATGATCAAGCCAAAAGCTTTAGCTTTTAGGTCGTGAAGCAGTCATCATTCTTCTTGCCATAGAGTTATATGATTCCATGAATACATTTTAAGTTCTATTGGCAAGATAGTGCTTAGTGGTTGAGCATGCATAGAAGCTTCACCATCAATGTTATTCTCTATTTGGTGACAGGTGTACATATATTCTAGTGGTAGCAGGCTGGCACAGAGGCTTATTTTTGGAAATTCAAATTATGGGGATTTAAGAAAATATTTATCTGGCTTTTTCGACACTGCAGTGGGGTTGGCACTTCTTTCTCTTAACTTTCTTGCTGTCTCCTAATTTTTGAGCAAAATTAAATCCTCCTTATCTTGGTTGCAGGAACAAAAGAGAAACACACAGTTATGTTGAAATCACAAACTCATTGGGAGTTGATAAGCCATCTGAGATCTTATTTGTGACAGATGTATATCAAGAAGCTACAGCTGCAAAAGCTGCGGGTAAGGAGTCATTTGTTATTCTTCTTTTAGATGGTTGGATGCAGGTGCACTGTCATTGAAAGGTTTGCAATGTGCACATACCTAAGCAACTTAAATAATTAAGAAGTCAAGATGCACCGTTTTTAATTTATCTTCCTTTCGAATTTTGAGTCATGATATTAATTAAACTTTATCAAACGTTGTTCTTATCATATAAGAAACCATTTTGAAAACAGTCTTACATAATGCTGTAAGGAAAGCAGCCTTTCTTTTCCACTTTAGGGTACTTCTGCAATCCCTATGAACTTCTAGCTTTAGTCCTTAGAGAGAAGGTAGTTTCATGTTCATTTTATCACTCAGATGTTGATATTTATTTCGGTTTTGTTTGACCATTTAGGTTTGGAGGTGGTAATTTCTATCCGGCCAGGAAATGGACCTCTTCCAGAGAACCATGGCTTCAAGACAATCAATTCTTTCACGGAAATCTAAAAGCAGAAATCTTCCATAATCATTTCAAATGAGATAGGTGTAGTTAAACTATAAGAAGAAATAATGTGATTACTCTTGTTGTGAACTCTCTCTTTTAGTCTCAAGATATTTTAAAAGAGTCCAGGGTTCCTCGAATATGTTTTGTGCATATTGGGTGGAAATATCTTTTGCTGATACCTCTACTGTGTGAATTTCTCTTAAACTTTAGCAAGCGTTACTCCCATGAAATACGAATCCTATTAATTGCTTTTCTAGAATTCAACATTTTTCGGAAAAACAATTTTGAGATTCCGAAGTAGTGGGTATGAGGTAGAGACTTCGGCAGCCAATCAATTGTGACAAGAAAAACCCACGTCTTTGCTTGTCTATTTAAGACTTTGGCAGCAAAATACAAAAAAAATGTACAAACACAGCTTTTGTACTACTTTTGTAAGTTAAGATAATAATAATAATCTGCTAATTACCTGTAGTGTGTCAGTGTTTTATCTGGCGAGCTTGGAGCCTGCTATGTAATCTTGAAAAGTTTGGGACACAAAAGAGTCTTTGAGCTTCTTATCACCCTGAACCTGTAGCCAATATGACCAAATCTGTCTTTAGAAGTGTACTACTAGTCTCACCATTAAGTGTAACCAAAATGCCTTTGATCGCAAAAGCAGAAGCTTTTGGTTTTCTTAATAACAATGCCACCCTCTTCAACTTTGTTGTAGAACTTTTTCGGCAATGTTGAGACTAAACATGAATTCAACTGTTGGAGGAAACTATGTTTTGGTACCATTCCTTAGTTGCCAAAGGAAGCTTCTGCCTAAAACACTTTCCACAAATTTTGAAATAATTTTAACTTTGGAAGCTTAATGTCAAAATATAAAAGATGTTAATGCTGATGCTTGGAACATCACCGAATCTCCTCACCCAAAGAGTTACGAATTCTACTTCGTGAACGTCATGAGTTGAATGGTGGTTTTCTTTTTTCTTTTTATCTTTTCTTTTTTCGGTGTGTATCCTCTACTACAATCTTCAGTTTACCCTAAAAGTAAGAGTAACTCCTGAATCCAAAAGCACCAACTGAGGACTAAAAAATTATCCGACGCCTGACATTTGTAGCAGTCACAATGGTGTTGTTAAAACTTGAACATGAATAATGCTCTTTGGTATTCGAAATCCACTTTTTACGTTAACTAATTCATCTCGGCCTATATAAACCACTTCGTACTGGAGATTTTACCATATTTGATCATTACTTATTTTACCATATTAAATCATTTCATAAGTCAGAGATATATAAACATATCCATTTCATGTTAAAACCAATCTTTTATTTTGATTACCATTCCAAAACCTCCATGACTTAGAGAGTTTTCATCAGAAATTAATCCATTATATTCAATACCAACAAGCTAATTGGTATTGAATATAATGCACTTAATCAGTTGAAAATGACTTGCATATATAAGATTGATGAATTTATTCCAACACTATTTGAAAATTGTAGCTTTCTAATCTTTATAGCTTTCATCTATACTCCAACGCTACTTCAACCATCAGCCCACTAATAGCAGCTCCAACAATGGTTGTCATGATCCAAGTCAGACGTGACATGATATTGTCAGCTTTAAACGTTAACAAGACCTGCACCATTTTGTAGCTGTTATGATCCAAGTTAGATGTGCCAAATTTGTCCGCTTTAACCCTTAACAAGACCTACACGGTTTTGTTTATGGAGGTATCACGCACCTCCAAACACGTCTTTATCAATTAAAGTGTAGATCACCCTTTACAAATCCAGCATCTCTCGACATGGAATTTGCCCAGGGTGTTATATACACTCCCCTTAGTAACTCATCATCATTGCTAAGGTTTGTCTCACCATCGTTTAAGAGGATGTCCTTGCTGAGGTTTGTCTCACTATCGTCCAAGAGGACAAGCGAAGCCGCTTTGATACCATCTGTCATGATCTAATCCAGACCTGACAATATATTATCCGCTTTAGGCCTTAACAAGCCGCACAATTTTGTTTCTGGGGCGTCAATACACCTTAAAATGCGTCTGGCTAATTAAGGTGTGAATCACCCCTTACAAACCCAGTATCTCTTACATGCTTTGTCGACGTAAGATTTTTCTAGAATATTACAGTAATTATTTATTTTTCCTCCATTGCGTGGTTTGCACCCTTTTTACTGTTTTATTTTGATTCGATTAATAAACATTGCATTTACTAGCTACAAGCTAGTCATTAATAAGACGATACATACCACTTGATCAAGAAATTGTCAAACTGATCTCTTCACTATTATATTCTTTCATTCAAACTAAATTATATGAAACTAAGATATAATACGTTAACTGAAATATATTGGAGCTTTATAACCTTTATTAATTGAGTAATGATACAGCCACAAACTCTTGTACGAATTTATTTTGTACAAACTGACGTGTCATTAATTCATTGGTTGAATGAAAATATAAAATAATAAAAACAAATCAATATGGGCCAAGTGATATTTAATTCAACCAATCTTATCATGCCACATCAGTTTGTACAAAATAAATTTATACAAGAGTTTGTGGCTGTATCATTACTCTTATTAATTATATCCCAAAGTTCAATCGTTTTGTTTTTTTCGAGTTATCATGGCACAAGATTTTAGAAGAGCTCAGGAGATCTTAAAATAGATAAGGAGAGAATTTTAATTCTGTTACTTCAGCTTAAATTAATTTATCTCTTTATAAACTATCCTCTGAAAATAATAATAATAATAATAATTGTACCCTATGAAGTCATGATTTGTGACATCCCATTTAAAATATAAATTTATTAAACCCATGGTTACTCTTTATTAAAACTTAATTTATGTAATAAAGTTTTATTAAAAACTCTTCTTGAAATAATTATATTCTAATGAAGATTAGTCAAAAGAATCAAAATTCAAATTTTTTCATAATATGATCTCTTCTTAAATAAAATTACATATGAATAATTAGTAATTAATAAATAAAAAAGCTAAATCCCATCCATAGATTGGGCAATCTAAGCTTTTACACTTCTGAGATTTTATTTTTTTGTCTTATTATTTATTTTGTTTACTTCTTGGTAAGCTATTAATTTTAACACAACAAAGTTGGAAAAAAAACAAAAAAACAAAAGTCAAAAAGTAAAATGTCTGGTACAACTCAATCAAATTATCAAACCATAAAATTTGGCTTATGAAATCTATGATTCATGCACACAGTCCACGGTCCATCCACTTAACCATATGCCATGTCTTGTATTCATATAAGCTGTGTGATTCGATTCAGTATCTGGGTAATCTCTTTATGTCAAATTTGCTGGCTCCATTTCGCATTGTTTGATTTCTGATTATGTTAAATTTACTGACTCCAATGTTTGTGTTGGTATGAATGGAACCAGAGAACACAGGAGAGAATGGAACCAGAGAACACGTGTGTGTTATCTGGGGATGGGACTATTTTGTCTTCGCCATCGCGGAAGCCATACCCACGTAAGCCTGTACACCTCTTTTCTTGATGTTATCAATTACTCTTTATCAGCATTTCGATATCAATAAGTCAGTATGGATATCAAGTAGCTATACAGGACATTTGAATTTGAATAAGGTTGTCTATTACTGCCAGTGAATAAAACATGAGGAGTTCATTATGACAGTAATGGGAGCTTATGTTGTTGCTTTTAGTTTCAGCATTTGAGTGCAAATGCACGTGATACGTAGAATTTACAGTGGAATTCAAGTGATGTTATCAGATGTTTGAATGAACAGGTTCGCGATAATCCTGTGATTCGTAGTTTCTGTGTGCTCCTATTAATTGATCATTATCCAATAGATTTTGATAATCAATAGTTAACGGAAAATAAATATTAATTATAAAGGGGATTTAGAGGTTATTTCAATATTGGATCAAGGTGTTGTTTATTTTTTAGTGTGAAGTCTGAATTTAACTTTTTTTTCAGACATTTATTTATTTTAGATTTTTTTAACTTATCATTTATTATCAGATAATTTTATCTGAATAGAAAAAAGTCCACTTTTATCTTAAGTCTAAATACCCTTAACGATTCATGTATTTTCAATATTATGTATAAACCTAATATTTTTGTATTATTCTTGAAGTTATTTTTTTAATTGCTTTAAATTTTTATTCACATGATAACATTAATTAAACTGAAATATTGAACAAATCAAATTATGTTCATTGTGATGAATCAAAAATAAAATAGTAGTGTTTAGGGGTGAGCATGGGTTGGATTTTAAGTCAACCCAAATCAAACCATAAAAATTTGGATCCAACCCAAATATTTTTAACCCAACCCAAACCCAACCATTTGGGTTTGGTTTGAATTTTATTATCAAAATAATTTTTATTTTAATAAAATTTAATTATATCAAAATTATAATAATTATTAATTGTTACTAATTATTAAATTTATATTAAAATATAAAAAAATATTGTGGATAAAAATTATAAATTTTACAATAACTTAATCCTTAAATTAAAGAATACTAGAAAATCAAAATAAAGTTTAATCACAAAAATTATTATTTCTCAATAAATAAGAACGTACACTTTAATAATAAACTTTCACAAACATGACATTAACAATCTAATAATAAATTTTACCACTTGTTATTTATTATACAATATTTGTTTTTATTTATCGTTTTGGTAGTTTTGCGTTATGTTGTCTATTTATATGATTAATTTTAGGGAGATTGTCACTTTTCCCCCTACAGTAATCAATATATATCATTTTCCCCCTTCTGTTTTTATAATGGCCAAAAACCCCTCTAATAGTATAAGTTTACAATATTACCCTTATTTTCAACTACTCTTTTATTTATATTTATTATAAATTAAATAAATCACATGAATAGAAACTAAATAAAAAATAAAGCATTAAAAATAAGAAATATCTGTTTTGATATGAACAAAAAAATTAATAATAAAAATTTTTTATACTTATTTATTTTGTGAAAAGTTTCTTATAATAAATATATAAGAAAATTATTAGTAAAATGATAAAAAAAATTATTATAAGAAAACTTGAATGACAAATAAAAATTTATTATAAGATCAATAATAAAATATTTTACCTATACTTTTCACATTTAATTTTAAAATATTACAAAATGTTTATTATAAGAAAATGTTCACAAAATAAATAATTACAAGAAAAATTTTATTATTAATTTTTTTGCTCATATCAAAACATATATTTCTTGTTTTAATACTTATTTTTTTATTTAGTTTCTATTCATGTAATTTTTGTAAATAAGAAAAAAAAATTATGTTATTTACAACAATATTTATTTAATTTAAATTTATTTTTACTGTTATTTTCATTTTCTAACTGTTG
Organism: Citrus australasica; assembly: GCA_029618585.1. Lineage (NCBI taxonomy): Eukaryota > Viridiplantae > Streptophyta > Magnoliopsida > Sapindales > Rutaceae > Citrus > Citrus australasica. Next base: position 18,946,674 of record JARCIV010000001.1, read on the forward strand.
ACAATTGATCACGCCGCAAAAAATTTAACGGTGGCCTTTCACTTATTTGTGTTCATTTATTTTGTTTTCATTTATTTCATTTGAAAAATTTGAGTGTTGGGGTTTTGTCCATAACCCATGAGTAAACCATACCCAACCCATAATTAAATGATTTTTTTATATAAAACCCACATCTAATCCATTTTCATGATTTACCCAACCCAAACCATTTAATTTTGTTTGAATTTGGGTAAACCCATGGGTTGTGCGTTTATGACCACCCCTAGTAGTGTTGATGTTATAATTATATCTTTTATTACAAAATTAAATTAAGATCAACAATGATGATATTTTTTTAAATGCTACAAAACTAATCAAACTGTGAAAATTATAAATTGTGAACAACAAATATATACACCACTTAAAAAAGATATTTATGTCAAACTACTAGTTTTAAAATTTGTTTTCAAATGTTAAAAAAGAAAAAACAAATATATTATTTAGACATTTTCATCCAAACTTATCCAGACTTAGCTAAATTTAGACATATTCAAATTTTAAATGAAGAAACGAACGCAACCTAAGCCTATTATGGCAATAGTGTAACTAAAAATTCATATCAGTAAAAGGCAAAATTTATGATTGCACCTTGAGAAATCAATTTTTTTTTAAAAACAGTGAAATCTTAAATATTGAAGAGCAAATATATAATTTTAGATAATTTTATTTTACTTTTTAATAATAGATTTAATTTTGATCAATTTTTAATATTAAGTTACACATTTGGACTAAACTAGATCAAATTTTAAATTAGATATTAGACCTTGTTTTAATGGATTCCAAGTCAAGCAACTGGACTAATAAATTATGAAAGAATGAAATATGTGTGATTTTAAAATTAATTTTGAACTTGAATTTATATATTTAATTGATTCAACGAGGTACGGAATATATCATCTGAAAGTTTTGGGTGGGACTTGGTTAATACTGGCTGTTGGTTACTGGTTAGGGACCTATTTGATACATATGGAAAATCTTATCATAATTTGATAAATCATAAAGATTAAGGATCGGACGTTATTACCGCAATCACAAAATAACTTTCATCACAATAAATGTGCATTATTATTATTATTATTATTAATTTTGTTTAAACCTTAACAGAATCAAACAAACAATACCAGTCACACACGAACATCGCCGGTGTCTCTTTTCTAACAAAAAGATATTTTTATAGAACAGAGACAGAATTAGATTCATCATCAATCACTTGCCATTAGTAGTCATTACAATTAAAAAAGCTCGAAAAGAGAACAGCTTCCCATTAAGAGCAAAGCAAATGGCAACGTTGGCAGTGAACGGAGGAGGAGGAGCAGCAGCAGCAACGCATACGCAGGCTTATTTGGAGGGCAGAACGGTGAAGGAGACGAGGGTGTTGATATCAGAGCTCTGCCGTCATTTCTACACCCTTGGATGGGTTTCTGGGACAGGTGGCAGCATCACCATCAAGGTCCATGATGACTCCATCCCTAAACCTCAACAGCTCATCCTCATGTCACCTTCTGGTCTCTACTCTCTACCCTTTACTCACTCTTTTCATACCCTTTTACTTGTATTGCTTTCTGGGTATATTTTTATTTGATGCATCAATTTTGTGTTTTCAGAGTTGGGTTGGTGAAAGTTTGTATTTTGATTTACTTTAGTTAGTCAACGTTTTTTTTTAAATTTTATTAACTTCAGTTGGTCAAGTTTATATTTTTGATTTACTTTGTATTGCTTAGCGATGTTCATTTGGTTATTTGTCTGTTACTATGTATTTCTTGTATTCATTTGAGCTATTTGATTGGTTTCTTGGGTATTTCTTTTGAGCCATTTTACTTGTGCATGCTTCATTCCTCGTTATCTTATTTTTTTGTTTTTCCTTTTCTTGACTTAATACCTGGGTAGGTCTTTGATATCTGGGTATGCTTAATTTTTAGCCCAGCTGTGTGATTCTGACATTCTGTGTTCTGTTTATGTGTTCTTGATATGTTAAATCCTATAGCTCAATTCTTACTTTTGCCATTTGGTCTATTCAGGTCTACGTGTATTTCCTCTTTTTTTTAATCTTTTGTTATACAATTTAATCCCACTGTGTGTTGGGATTGGCATGTGAATAGGTGTGCAGAAGGAGAGAATGGAACCAGAGGACATGTATGTGTTATCTGGAAATGGGACTATGTTGTCTTCACCATCTCCAAAACCGTACCCACATAAGCCTCCCAAGTGTTCAGATTGTGCTCCTCTTTTCATGAAGGTATTAGTTAATCTTCGTCTTCATTTCAATATTAATAGGCCAGTACGAAGCTTGATTTGCTGTGAAAGCAATTTAAACTTGAATAGGGCCATTCTATTGGTGTAATTTGATGCGCACACATTAATGTCTCCTATTTGTATTTGATTATTGTGATAATAATGGGAGCATAAGCTATTGTTTAAGCCTTTTGCTCTGCCTTCGCTTGAAGTGTGAAAATTTATGGTAAATGATCAGTGATTTTATCTGATGTTTGATGAACACGTCATCATCATGATCCTAGAGTGAAAAATAGTTTATGCTAAATGGTCGTACACAATCCTCTAATCTGCAGTTTCTTTGTGCTCCAATTAACGAATGATTGCTTGACTTACTTGTCTAGTTAAGAAACCTAGTAACTTTAAGCTGTTGTCTCGTTTGAGGCATTTGAAATATCCTCGTTTACCTTCCATGCATTTGTATTGGTGATTCAGTGAGGAAAAAGAAGAAAAAGAACATGCAGACTAAAACCATAGGCATTTGTCCTGGTTTAGTTAAAACAGTCATTTAATGCCCAGTTTGTGTATGACTTTTTCTCAATCTTTATAAAGACCTTAGTTATGGGAAGTATGCTTAGTAAATATGTATTTCGTCAATTATAGTTGCTTTATTTTCATTAGGATAGCCTTTCTTCATATTTCTGTTTGGGTTATTTTAATTTCCTTATAAAGTGGCAATAGCACTTGTTTTCTTTGTCATCCAGGCATACGAGAAACGTGATGCAGGGGCTGTTATCCACAGCCATGGCATAGAATCTTGCCTTGTGACAATGATCAATCCAATGTCAAAAGAATTTCGTGTAAGTCTGTACAATTTTCTATTTCCTTTTTCATTTCCTTTTTCTGCATTTTTTCCCCTCATGTTCCTTTCTTCATTGTAGCATCTTTATGTTCTCTTTTCCTACAATCCATGCCCCCCCAAATCCCACCTCTTCCCTTCTGATGTTGTTTGGCAAGGTTTGTTTTTGCTGAGGAACTGTCTTGTTGAGGAACTTGTGGAATCCTTTGTGAAAGGGTTAGAAACTATGAGTTATCCACATATGTGAGGACAATGCCCAGAATATGGTACTTTTGACACGCATATTTTACTTTCTCAGTAGTACACTGATTAATCTCAATGATATCAGCTCAGGTTTATGCCATCACTGTATTTCCAAAGAATCAACTAATGGTTCTGATAAAGTACTTAAAAAGATGGTGATGTTAAGCGTCTTAAGAAGGAGCTGTTCCTGTGCTAGGAGAGACCAGATCATAAATTGATGTGTGATTACACTCTTTAGCATACATAAATGCATTCATCAATTCATAATGTTGCCTCTTTTATGTTTTGATTTGCTTGTGCCTTTTGCAACCTACAGATAACTCATATGGAGATGATAAAAGGAATCAAAGGGCATGGTTACTATGATGAACTCGTCGTTCCAATTATAGAGAACACGGCTTATGAAAATGAGCTCACTGATTCTCTTGCTAAAGCGGTATGCTTAGTTTGTTACATTTAGTCCTGCACCGTGATTATAACAGTAATCTCTCATCTTATATATTGAGTTTACATGACACTGCAAATAGGGACGTTTAGTTTTCCTATGGATTGGAACCTGTCAGTTGCCCTATCCTATGATGGCTTCTTAGGCAATTGGTTTTACAATAAATGGTTACCTTAGTAACCTTTCTGACATTTCTTTCTCTTTGTACTTGATATGTGTGGGCAAATATCAATATATATAGTCTGCATATCTCACTGGTCAATAAGATATGTTTCTTCTGTGAGAATATCTTTAGTTGATCGCAGCGAAACCTGCCCTCACTATGAGTTGGTTTGCTTTTAATTATTTTTCCAACAATATTCTTCATTTCCATGTAAAACTTTGCGATAGACTGATCGGATTTCCCTTTCTGGTTTCCAGATAGATGCCTATCCAAAAGCAACAGCTGTGCTTGTTCGTAATCATGGCATATATGTTTGGGGAGACTCCTGGATCAATGCTAAAACTCAGGTTTCCAATATTTATGAATGGATTTGAAGCAAATTGATCTTTTGTGCTAAATTTTACCAGGATTTAATTTGTTCATTTTTCTTTTTCCCTTCTGTCAGTTTTTCTATGAAGTTTACCATCGTCTGTAGATGACAAAGTTAGGCCATCAACCTTTTCCTGTGTTAATAATCACATTAAACTTTTCGTTGAGTGTGTCCAAAAACTGAGAAGATTCCTTTGAGTATTACAATTACCCACTTCTTGACTCTGTACTTTTAACTTGTTCAACTCTATACTCTAATACTTCCCTTCTAGAAGGAACATTGGCTGTAACAGCTTTGTTTGCGTATATGAAACATCAATTTTTAAAAAAGTGTAGGCATTTGATGTTCAGAATGATCAAGGCTTTCTTTATTGCTAATGGTAGGTGTTTTGACTTCCTCATAAGCAGTCCATCCCTCTTACCTTCTTGAGCATATTTATTGATGTATTCTTTATGGTGAAAGTAGTAACTTGATTTCCCATGTCCATATATAAGTTATAGAAATATAACATGTGTATTCTTTCTTTCTCTTACTTGGTTGCATATTCTTCAGGCTGAATGTTATCACTATCTCTTTGATGCTGCTATCAAACTCAATCAACTGGGCCTGGACTGGTCTACTCCAAACCATGGTCCAACTCGTAATTTCAAGTTAGGTTTAGGAAGTAATGGCAATGTAAATACATCTGCAAAAGCAGTGACTGAAGGCTCAGATTATGGTTCTGGCCTATTCCCAGTAAGAATTTTACCTTCTCTAACTTTGAAGTGGCCTCTCGAGGTTTTGGACTCATCGATAACTCTTCTTCTCTTCTAGAAGTAAAAATCAGACTGGCTCTGAAGACTGTCTGTGTCTTTGGGGTTGGCCAATTCGAGAAATTTAGAATTATACTTGACATTGCCAGAAATACTTTTTAATTCTTGATATGGTTGCAGCGTTGCATTGTACTTGACATTGAAGGGACTACCACTCCCATATCATTTGTTTCTGAGGTTCTCTTTCCATATGCTCGTGACAATGTTGGGAAGCATTTGTCTGTGACATATGATACTGCAGAAACTCAAGATGATATCAAGTTGTTGCGCTCTCAAGTAAGTTCTTCCCCCCACCCCCCCAAAAACACCAAAACATTTTCAGTGGATTATGGTACTTGTGAAACATCCATATCTGGATTCTCTTTTGGAATATCCATATCTTTTCTGCCTCATCATTCCAAAATGCTTGTTGCAGGTTGAAGATGACCTGAAACAAGGAGTCGCTGGTGCTGTACCTATCCCTCCCGGTGATGCTGGGAAAGAGGAGGTAATAGCAGCTTTAGTTGCTAATGTGGATGCAATGATAAAGGCAGATCGAAAAATCACTGCTCTAAAACAATTGCAAGTAAGCAAAATATGATTCAGAGAAAAAATATTTTTGCTGTGGAGCTTGGCTTTCATATATGGTAATTATTTATGCAGGGTCATATATGGAGAACTGGATTTGAGAGTAATGAATTGGAGGGAGAAGTTTTTGATGATGTACCAGAAGCCCTTGAAAAGTGGCATTCTTTGGGAACAAAGGTTTTTAGTTTTTCTTTCTCATTTTCTTGCAGATATGGCTCTCAATTTTGTGTTTACCATCTCTTTGTGTGTGCTGTCATGTTATTTCTGTTGAATGTTGTGTGATATATACTATCAGAAGGCTTCTGGTATTTTTTTTACTAACATAACCATGTCAATGTTTGTGTTACATGTACGATATACCAATATCATAAATACAACTAACTGTCAGTTCTAGACTGTTTAGACCACTTTCCGTAAAACTTTTCTTGATATGATCAAGCTAAAAGCTTTAGCTTTTAGGTCGTGACGCAGTCATCATTCTTCTTGCCATAGAGTTATATGATTCCATGAATACATTTTAAGTTCTATTGGCAAGATAGTGCTTAGTGTTTGAGCATGCATAGAAGCTTCACCAGCAATGTTATTCTCTACTTGGTGACAGGTGTACATATATTCCAGTGGTAGCAGGCTGGCACAAAGGCTTATTTTTGGAAATTCAAATTATGGGGATTTAAGAAAATATTTATCTGGCTTTTTCGACACTGCAGTGGGGTTGGCACTTCTTTCTCTTAACTTTCTTGCTGTCTCCTAATTTTTGAGCAAAACTAAATCCTCCTTATCTTGGTTGCAGGAACAAAAGAGAAACACGCAGTTATGTCGAAATCACAAACTCATTGGGAGTTGATAAGCCATCCGACATCTTATTTGTGACAGATGTATATCAAGAAGCTACAGCTGCAAAAGCTGCGGGTAAGGAGTTATTTGTTATTTTAGATGGTTGGATGCAGGTGCAGTCATTGAAAGGTTTGCACTGTACACATACCTAAGCAACTTAAATAATTAAGAAGTCAAGATGCACCGTTTTTAATTTATCCTCCTTTTGAATTTTGAGTCATGATATTAATTAAACTTTATCAAACGTCGTTCCTATCATGTAAGCAACCATTTTGAAAACAGTCTTACATAATGCTGTCATGAAAGCAGCCTTTCTTTTCCACTTTAGGGTACTTTTGCAATCCCTATGAACTTCTAGCTTTAGTCCTTAGAGAGAAGGTAGTTTCATGTTCATTTTATCACTCGATGTTGATATTTATTTCGGTTTTGTTCGATCATTTAGGTTTGGAGGTGGTAATTTCTATCCGGCCAGGAAATGGACCTCTTCCAGAGAACCATGGCTTCAAGACAATCAATTCTTTCGCGGAAATCTAAAAGCAGAAATCTTCCATAATCATCTCAAATGAGATAGGTGTAGTTAAACTATAAGAAGAAATAATGTGATAACTCTTGTTGTGAACTCTCTCTTTTAGTCTCATAAGATATTTTAAAAGAGTCCAGGGTTCCTCGAATATGTTTTGTGCGGATCATGTTCCTCTCCTGATCTGATCATATATCAGGAGAGGATCCTATTCCGTTTTGTGCATATTGGGTGGAAATATCTTTTGCTGATACCTTGAGTGTGAATTTCTCTTAAACTTTAGCAAGTGTTACTCCCATGAAATATGAATCCTATTAATTGCTTTTCTAGAATTCAACATTTTTCAGAAAAAAAAAACAATTTTGAGATTCAGAAGTAGTGGTATGAGGTAGAGACTTCGGCAGCCAATCAATTGTGACAAGAAAAACCCACGTCTTTGCTTGTCTATTTAAGACTTTGGCAGCAAAATACAAAAAGAAAATGTACAAATACAGCTTTTGTATTACTTTTATAAGTTAAGATAATATCAATAATCCGCTAATTACCTGTAGTGTGTCAGTGTTGGCGAGCTTGGAGCCTGCTATGTAATCTTGAGAAGTTTGGGACACAAAAGTGTCTTTGAGCTTCTTAATTCTTATCACCCAGAACCTGTAGCCAATCTGACCAAATCTGTCTTTGGAAGTGTACTACTAGTCTCACCATTAAGTGTAGCCAAAATGCCTTTGATCACAAAAGCAGAAGCTTTTGGCTTTCATAACAATGCCACCCTCTTCAACTTTGTCGTACAACTTTTTCGGCAATGTTGAGACTAAACATGAATTCAACTGTTGGAGGAAAAATTGTTTTGGTACCATTCCTTAGTTGCCAAAGGATCTTCTGCCTAAAACAGTTTCCACAAATTTTGAAATAATTTTAACTTTGGAAGCTTAATGTCAAAATATAAAAGATGTTATTGCTAATGCTTGGAACATCACCGAATCTCCTCACCCAGAGAGTTACGAATTCCACTTGGTGAACCTCATGAATTGAATGGTGGTTTTCTTTTTTTTGGTGTGTATCCTCTACTACAATCTTCAGTTTACCCTAAAAGTAAGAGTAACTCATGAATCCAAAAGCACCAATTGAGGACTAAGAAATTACCCGACCCCAGACACTTGTCGCAGTCACATTGGTGTTGTTAAAACTTACTTGAACTTGAATAATGCTCTTTGGTATTCGAAATCCACTTTTTACGTTAACTAATTCATCCTGGCCTATATAAACCACTTCGTACTGGAGATTTTACCATATTTGATCATTATTTATTTTACCATATTAAATCATTTCATAAGTCAGAGATATATAAATATATCCATTTCATGTTAAAACCGATCTTTTATTTTGATTACCACACCAAAACCTCCATGACTTAGAGAGTCTTCATCAGAAATTAACAAGCTAATTGGTATTGAATATAATGCACTTAATCAGTTGAAAATGACTTGCATATATAAGATTGATGAATATATTCCAATACTATTTGAAAATTGTAGCTTTGTAATCTTTATAGCTTTTATCTATACTCCAACGCTACTTCAACCATCGTGAACTATATATAGGATCACTTCACAGGCAAGAAGCCCACTAATAGCAGCTCCAATAACGGCTGTCATGATCCAAGTCAGACGTGACAAGATATTGTCTACTTTAAACCTTAATAACACCTATACAATTTTGTAGCTGTTATAATTCAAGCTAGACGTGTCAAATTTGTCTGTTTTGAGCCTTAACAAGACTTGCACGGTTTTTATTTCAGGAGTGATCATACACTCCCAAACACGTCTTTGTCAATTAAAGTGTGGATTATCTCTTACAAACCCAGCATCTATCCCGTGTGGATCATCCCTTACAAACCTAGCATCTCTCGACATGTGATTTGCTCAGGGTGCTACATACACTTCCCTTAGGGACTTAACATCTTTGTTGAGGTTTGCCTCACCATCGTTCAAGAGAGAGTCATTGTTGAGGTTTGTGTCACCATCGTTTAAGAGGACACATGGAGCCGCTCTGATACCGTCTGTTATGACCTAACCCAGACCTGACAAGATGTTATCTGCTTTAGACCTTAACAAGACCCACATAATTTTGTTTTTGGGGTGTCAATACACCTTAAAATGCGTCTGGCCAATAAAAGTGTTGATCAGCCCTTACAAACCTAGTATTTCTCCCATACTTTACCAACGTAAGATTTGTCTAGAATATTACAGTGGTTATTTGTTTTTCTCCATTGCGCAGTTTGCACCCTTTTTACTGTTTTATTTTTACTCGATTAATAAACATTGCATTTGCTAGCTACAAGCTAGTCATTAATAAGACGATACATACTACTTGATCAAGAAATTGTTAAACTGACCTCTTCACTATTATATTCTTTCATTTGAATTAAATTATATAAAACTAAGATATAATACGTTAACTGAAATATATTGAAGCTTTATACCATTTATTAATTATATCCCGAACTTTAATCATTTTGTTTTTTCGAGTTATCATGGCATAAGATTTTTAGAAGAGCACAGGAGATCTTAAAATAGATCAGGAAAGAATTTTAATTTTTTTACTTATCCTTAATTTAATTTCTCTTTATAAACTATCCTCTAAAAAAAATTGTACCCTATGAAGTCATGATTTGTGACATCCCATTTAAAATATAAGTTTCTTAAACGCATGGTTACTCTTTATTAAAACTTAATTTATATAATAAAGTGTTATCAAAAGCTCTTCTTGAAATAATTATATTCTAATAAAGATTAGACAAAAGAATCAAAATTAGAACTTTCTTATACTCTGTTCTCTTCTTAAGTAAAATTACTTACGGATAATTAATGGTTAATGTAATTATACAGATTAGGATGAATAATTTCTGTATGTTTTATTGATGAGAATTACTCCTGTTTAAATAGATTACAGGGGAATAAATCAAATCCCACAAAATCATAGCTATAACAGCTAGAAATCTAATTCTAAGGAAACAAATCAGTAAACCTATTTAAGGAAACAAATCTTGCTAAATAATATAGATCATAATATATACAATTCTAATTATGTATAATTATGATTTCATCCAGACTTCCCCTCAAACTTGGCTATAGATGTTGATGAGACCAACCTTGCCTTCAAGAAACTCATGAGTTTGTTCTGAGAGTCTTTTTGTGAGGATATCAGCAAGTTGGTGAGATGTAGGCACATATTCAAGCTTGATAATGTTTCCATCAAGCTTTTCTTTAATGAAATGTCGATCAACCTCCACGTGTTTGGTCCTATCATGATGAACAAGATTGTGAGCTATACTAATTGCTGACTTATTATCACAATAGAGTAGCATATGTTCTTCAAATCCAATCTTTAATTCCTTCAGCACCCTTCTTATCCAGATAAGCTCACAAACTCCATGTGCCATAGCTCTACACTCGGCTTCCGCACTACTTCTAGCATCCACTAACTGTTTTTTGCTATGCCAAGTCACCAGATTTCCCTATAGCAACGTGCAATAACCAGATGTTGATTTACGATCATTAATTGATCCAGCCTAATCAACATTTGTGAATGCCTTCACTTTCCGATCATTGGTCTTTGCAAAAAACAAGCCTTTTTCTAGGTGTTCGCTTCAAGTATCTTAGGATTCTATATACTGCATTCAAATAACCTTGGCATGGTGCGTGCATATGTTGACTTACTAAACTCACTGCAAAGGCAATATTCGGTCTTGTATGTGAGAGATAGATGAGCTTTCCAACTAGGCGTTGATATTGTCCTTTATCAACCGGACCTCTTTCAAGCATTTTTCCTTTTTTACCAAGTTCAACTAGAGTCTTACTCGGCTTGCATCCCAGCATGCCAGTTTCTTCCAATAAATCTAAAGTATATTTTCTTTGAGAGACATAGATCCCCTTCTTACTCCTTGCAACTTCCATTCCAACAAAATATCTTAGCATTCCAAGGTCTTTAACTTCAAATTCCTTTGCCATCGTCTGCTTGACTTTTTCTACTTCTTTGTTATCATTTCTAGTGACAATGATATCATCAACATACACTATAAAAATAGTAATTTTTTCCTTTTTCAACATGCTTAACAAACAATGTGTGATCAGTTTGTCCCTGGACATAGCCAAATTCCTTGATAACTTTGGAGAATATGTCAAACCAAGCTCGTGGATACTACTTCAGACCATAAAGGGACTTGTTGAGTTTATAAACACTCTGACTCCCTAGGTTTTCTTCAAATCCTGGAGGTTGACACATAAAACTTCCTCCTCAAACTCACCATTTAGAAAAGCATTTTTTATATCAAGTTGATGTAGAGGCCAATCAGAGTTTGCAGCCAAAGATAGAAGAATTCGGATAGTGTTGAGTTTGGCAAAAGGAGCAAAGGTCTCAGTGTAGTCAATCTTATATGTTTGGGTAAAGTCCTTGGCCACTAGACACGCTTTGTGTCTTTCAATTGAACCATTAGCCTTATATTTGATGGTGAATACCCATTTACAACCCACTGTATTTTTTTCCTTATGGCAACTCCACCAGGCTCCATGTATTATTCTGTCTAAAGACGTGCATTTCTTCAAGACCAGCAGCTTTCTACTAGGGAACAGATAGGGCATCTTCAATTGATCTAGGAATAAAAACACTAGACAAACTCAAGGTGAAATCATGGAGTGAAGGAGACAAATTTCAGTAAGATATAAATTTAGAAATGGGGTGATGAGTGCAAGATTTAACACTTTTTCTTAATACTATTGGCATATCTAGATCAGGAATAAGACTAAATTTACCTAACTCGTCTGGTGAATGAGACTCTACCATCGGTTCATCCTCGTGACTGTGAGTAGGATTCATGATTTCTTTATTTGCTTGAGATTTTTTCCTTTTATAGTAGACTTGCAATTCCGGCTGTTTAGATATTGAAAGTGTTGAATCTCCTCTTGTTTCTAATATTGGTGAAATTGGATCAATTACAAAAAGACTGATTTTAGTTGACTCAAGAATAGAGACAACGGTATCCAACTTACTATCAAGTAAAGGCAGGTCATGGATATCCCAAGAACAGCAAGTTTCATCCCATTTCTCCCCCTGAAGAGAAGTTGGAGAAAAATATGGTGTATTTTCAAAGACTGTGACATCACAAGAAATCTATGCTTTTTTAGTTTTTAGATAGTAACACTGATATCCTTTTTGGGTGGGAGAATAATCAATGAAAACAGTTTTGATTGCCTGAGGGTCAAGTTTACTTTTATTATGGTCATGAATATGGACAAATGTTGTGCAACCAAAAATTCTTAATGGAAGTGTATTGGACTTAGAGACATGTGCGTAGGTTTTTGAAAGAACAGACAAAGGGGTTTCATAATTGATAGGACGACTGGCATACAATTTATGAGGTAAGTAGCAGTAAGGATATCATCCCCCCACGAGTACTTTGGGATATGCATGGTAAACATGAGAGTCCTACCCTAACAAATGACGATTTTTTCTTTCCGATACTCCATTTTGTTGTGGAGTATCAACACAAGAGCTTTGATGTTGAATTCCATTTTCTAACAAATAATCACCAAGAATGGAACTAAAATATTATTTTCCGTTGTTAGTTCTTAGAACACGAATTTGGGTTTGAAATTGAGTTTGAATCATCTTGTAAAAAACTTTGAATATGCGATTGGCTTGGTATTTGTTATGTATGAGATAAACCCATGTAATCCGTGTGTGGTCGTCAATAAATGTAAGAAACCATCTTTTGTCATGGTATGTTGTAATTTTTGAAGGTCCTCATATGTCATTGTGTATCAAAGAGAATGAAGTGGAATGAATGTAAACCTTTAGAGGAAATGACATGCGAGTATGTTTAGCTAATTGGAAAATTTTACACTCAAAAGAAATAAGATTTTTATTATCAAACAAAGATAAAAATAGATGTTTTAGATATAAAAAATTGGGATGGCCAAACCTATGATGCCATAACATTATTTCATTAGTACTAAAAGCAAATGTAAAAGCAACACCAAACAAAAAAAAATGTTAACTCTTTGGGTGATCATCATCAAAGTAATAAAGACCATCATGAATCCTAGTATTGGCAATCATCTTCCCTGATGATAAGTCTTGAAATTGACAAGAAGAAGACAAGAAATTAGCAACACAATGATTATCACGTGTGATTTTGCTAACAGAGATCAGGTTGCATTTTAGGGCAGGGACATGGAAGACAGATTTGAGGATTAAATTTGGAGGTAGTTTTATGTTACCAATTCCAACTACTAGTGTAAAAGATCTATCGGCAATTTTAACAGTGATATGTTTATAACAAGGGACATAAGAGTGAAAAAAATTAGAACTACCTGTCATATGATCAGAGGCCCCGGAATCAATTATCCAAGGGTCCGTAGATTGAATCATAGATTGGGAATTTAGGACAGAGTAGAGTTTACTAGATTTGGCAACAGAACATGATCCACTGGTGGAGTTTGCATAGTTGGGTGGATGGGTATGAGAGGCATTGACAGAAGATGAATTGAGGACTTTGCATAGTTGGTCAATTTGTTCCTTGCTGAGTGGAATAGATGCACCAGAGTGGTCTTGATTGGATTGGGTATAGTGTGCACGTCCTTCATTTTTTTTCTAAGGCTGCCAATTTGTTGGTTTCCTATGAATCTCTCAGAACTTGTCCCGAGTATGTCCAGGTCGATTACAATGATCACACCATGGTTGTTTGCTCGAACGATGATCAGGATGTTGCTGTCCATTTGAGTGAGTTTTAGTAGTCATTAAAGCAGATATTTTCGGTGCGGGTAGAGGTACAGATTTGTCATCCGAGAGCATCACCTTTCGTCGGGCTTCCTCATGTCGTACTTCTGCGAAGGCTTCGTCAGTAGAAGGGAAAGGCTTTTGAGCCATCACTCGGCCCCCTACCTCATCTAGATTTTTATTAAGACCAGCAAGGAAATCAAATACTCTTTCCTTTTCAAGGTTATGCTTTTGCTTGACACTGCACTCAGCACAAAATGAGTCATCTTCAAAAAACATATCTAGTTCTTACTAAAGATCTTGGAGATCAGAAAAATATTAGGTGACAGAGCAGGAACCTTTTTCATCTCCTTTAGTTTTGAACGAATCTAAAAAATATAATAAGCATTCCCAAGATCAGAGTACATCTGTCGAGATGCATCCCACACATATTTGGTTGTCTTGAACCAGAGATAACGACGACTAATCTGTGGTTCCATCGAATTGATGAGCCATGCAAGAACGATAGAACAATTAGTCCTAAGGTTCTGATACTATATAAATACACATATTAGAATGAATAATTTCTGTATATTTTATTGATGAGAATTACTCATCTTTAAATAGATTACAGGGGAATAAATCAAATCCCACAAAATCATAGTTATAACATATAGAAATCTAATTCTAAGGAAAATCAGTAAACCTATTTAAGGAAATAAATCTTGCTAAATAACATAGATCCTAATTTATACAATTCTAATTATGTATAATTCTGATGTCATCCACAAATAATAAATAAAAAAAATCCCATCCATACATTAGAGCATCTAAAAGCTTTTACCTTTCTGTGATTTTATTTTTTGTCTTATTATTTATTTTGTTTACTCCTTAGTAAGCTATTAATTTTAACTAGGGGTGGGCAAAATCGGGTTCGGGTCGGGTTCGGGTCAACCCGATCGGGTTTCGGGTTGTTTGGGTGGGATGAAAACTAATCCGAATAGAACCCGAACTTACAACCCGACCCGATCCGATCCGATTTATATTCGGATCGGGTCGGGTCGGGTTGAATTCGGGTAGGATATAATAAAAAGTTTCCCTTCACCTCCCTTCATCTCCATTCTTGCATGTCTTCAAAATAAAAAGTTTCAAAGCCATGAATCAGAGAATCATTCTCATAGAACCGAACCCAAACTCTTTACTCCACTCATTCCACGCACTGCAAGATGTTTTAGAGAGAGTAGTTGCCCGACGGTGGCACTTGGCAGTAGATCGGTGGCCACGGAAGGGCAGCAGCAGACAGACGAATGCGCAGAAGCAGATCGGCGGACGCGCAGTAAATTGGCGAGGAGAGGCAAGCAGATCGGCGGACGCGCAGTAAATTGGCGTGGAGTCGCGCAGCAGATCGGAAGCTTTTTGAGGGTGAGGCTGTGACTTGTGCGACGGCCTCCATTGGCGAGTTCCCGTTGGCTGTGACTGTATGTGTTTTGTGTAATGAGATTGAGGAGAGGAAACCGTGTAATCGGACGCTTCTTGAGGGTGTAATCGTGTTTTGTGCTCTGTGAAAGGAAATTGTGTGATTTGTGCGGGTGGCGTGTGTGCTAATTCTTTTTAGAAATTTCTACATAATATTCTTTGGCAGCTTCTTTCACAATGTCTTTCCGGGGGAAGAAAAAGAGTCTTCCGGTTGAGGTGGAGAACTGGCGGAGGAAGAAAACAGATTTTATTTCCTTTTTGACTTTTTTTCTTTTAATTTTTTCATTTGGGTTGGATCATTAGAGAAATTGTGTGATTTTGTGCGTGTGGCGTGTGTGCTTTAGGTTTAGGTTTTTTTTTTTTTTTTTATATCACAACCCGATCGGGTTTCGGATCGGGTAAAAGATCGGGTTTTACCCGATCCGATCACAACCCGATCGGGTTTCATCATTTTCACCCGATCGAGTTTCCTTCACAACCCGATCCGACCCGAACCCGAAATATTTCGGGTCGGGTCGGATCGGATCGGGTCGGGTCGGGTAATTTGCCCACCCCTAATTTTAACATAACAAAGTTGAAAAAAAAGTAAAAAAGTAAAATGTCCAGTACAACTCAATCAAAGTATCAAACCATAAAATTTGACTTATGAAATCTATGATTCATGCACACAGTCCATAGTCCATCCACTTAACCATATGCCATGTCTTGTATTCATATAAGCTGTGTGATTCGTTTCAGTATCTGGGTAATCTCTTTATGTCAAATTTGCTGGCTCCATTTCGCATTGTTTGATTTCTGATTATGTTAAATTTACTGACTCCATTAACTGTATGTTTGCGTTGGTATGTGCGGAGGTGTGCAGAAGGAGAGAATGGAACCAGAGAACACGTGTGTGTTATCTGGAGATGGGACTATTTTGTCTTTGCCATCTCGGAAGCCATACCCACATAAGCCTGTACGCCTCTTTTCTTGATGTTATCAATTACTGTTTATCACCATTTCGATATCAATAAGTCAGTATGGATATCAAGTAGCTATACAGCACATTTGAATTTGAATAAGGTTGTCTATTGTTGCCAGTGAATACTCGCGCATTGATCTGTTTTATTGATGTTTGAATATTATGACAGTAATGGGAGCTTATGTTCTTGCTTTTAGTTTCAGCATTTGATTGTAAATGCACATGTACGTAGAATTTACTGTGGAATTCAAGTGATGTTATCAGATGTTTGAATGAACAGGTTCGCGATAATCCTGTGATTCGTAGTTTCTGTGTGCTCCTATTAATTGATCATTATTCAAGTAATTTACAAGTTTACTAACGATTATCTTGTTTCTGGTATTATTTTGCACCTTCTTATATTAACGAGAGAATGACTCAGAATAAGACATGTGATTATCATTATTATTTTGTTTATCATGATTGGTTTTAATTTTTTTTCTAATTTCTGTGTTGAATTTTTTTCTTTTTCTAATTTATTCATAAAGTTGCATTAACAGTTGTTTTCCTCATCTCATGATCCAGACATATGAGACGCGTAATGCTGGAGCTGGTATCCACAGCCATGGAATAGAATATTTTCTTGTGACAATGATCAATCTAATGTCAAAAGAATTTCAAGTAAGTTTTTAACTGTTGACAAACTGTAAATGTTTCCAATTTGTTCTTTTCTGCTATTTTTCCTCGTGTCCCTTTCTTCACTACAGCTTCTTTGTGTTCTCTTGTTCTACATCCCTTACCTTTCCTTTTCCCACTGAAGTGGTTTTGTGAGGCTTTATAATGGTGAACTATCTGGTTGAGAAATGTACGATCCTTTGGGAATGATCTAAGCATGATTTTTTACATATGGGAGGACAAAGTTTGGGCTATGGTACTGGTAACAACCAATGAATTCAGGTTGATGCCTTCACCCTATTTCTGGCTAATAGAGGATCAATTAATTACTCTATTAAATTATATGAATGATGGGGATTCCTAAAGTTTCTTTAAAAAGCTTTTCATCTGCTGGAAGATACCATAATATAAGTTCCTACGTGATTATACTTTTTAGCATGTATAAATTCTTTCGTCCACTCAGAGTTGTTACCTGTTTTAGGTTTTGATTTTCTTCTGCTTCTTGCACACGTATATACAAATGATAAAAGGAATAGAAGGGCATGGTTACCGTGATGAACTTGTGGTCCATTATAGAGAACAAGGCCTACAACATCAGCTTGTTGATTCTCTTGCAAAAGCATATGATTAGTGTTCTTACGTTTAGTTCTGTGTAGTGATTATAATGCTAACTTTTTGTGTTACATATTACACTTTCATGATACTGAAAAGGATGATATGATAAGTTTTCCAATTGATTGGAACCTAACAACGGTACTAATATGCGGGCTCCTTAGACAATTAGATTCCCGATAAATGGTTACCCCAAGTAAAATTTTTGACTTTTCCTTTCTTGTAGTACTTACCTTAATATATGGACTCGTATTAGTATTCATCATCAGCATGTCCTGTTCTGGTCAATCAAACATTTTCTACTGTATCTTTGGTTGATCTCAGAGATACTTGCCTTCTCTATAAATTCATTCATAGTTAATTCTTATCCCAAGATTTCTTCATTTCCATGTAGAAAATTTGCATAGGCTGATTGGATTTTCCTTTTTGGTTATTCAGATCAAGGCCTATCCAAAAACAACAGCTGTTCTTGTTCCTAATCATGTTTGGAGGGCCGGGGAGGTGATCAGCAGGCAGCTTAATGGCCTTCACATCCGCTTCTGCTGTGAGGCTCTAGCAAGACCTCTGCGCATTCTATGAGATTCTTCATGGCATATATGTTTGGAAAGATTCATGGATTAGCGCTAAAACTTGGATTTCTTCTATTTATGAAAGGATTCGAATAAAGTTGAGAAGCATTTGTCTGCGACACATGAAACTGCAGGAACTAAAGATGATATCAAAATTTTGCACTCTCAAGTAAGTTTTTTATATGTTTTCAGTAGATAATGGTACTTATGGAATATCCATATCTTTTCTGCCTCAACATTTCAAAATGCTTGTTGCAGGTTGAAGATGACCTGAAACAAGGAGTTGCTGGTGCTGTACCTATCCCTCCCAGTGATGCTGGGAAAGAGGAGGTAATAGCAGCTTTAGTTGCTAATGTGGATGCACTGATAAAGGCAGATCGAAAAATCACTGCTCTAAAACAATTGCAAGTAAGCAAAATACTATTCAGAGAAAAAATATTTTTGCTATGGAGCTTGGCTTTCACATATGATAATTATTTATGCAGGGTCATATATGCTGTTACTGTACCACATCATATGTGTGGCACAAATAATTGATATACCAATATCAACAATACAACTACTGCAATTGAATTTCTATTTAGACCATGCACAATCATTAGAATTGTTCTTGATACAGTCAAGCTAAAGCTCTTAGGTGCTGAAGCTGTTATTTTCGTTCCCCTTCCAATGCAACTGTCTGGCTTCCTGAATTTATTTGAAGTTTCATTCTCTTGGCAATATTTTACCCAATTTTGAGTATGCATAGGAGGTTCATCAGCAATATTAAATACTAATTCTGTATCCGGTGCAGGTTTACATATAATCTAGTGGCAGCAGGTTGACACAAAGGCTTATCTTTGGAAATTCAAAATATGGGGACTTAAGAAAATATTTGTCTAGATTTTTTGACAGTGCAATGGGGTAAGTTCTTTAACTTCCACTTTTATCTCTCTTGCTGCGTCCTACTTCTTGAGCAAAGAGGTAAATCCTTGTTTGTCCTCTTGCTTGCAGGAAAAAGAGAAAAACACGAAGTTATGTTGAAATCACAGTGTTGGTGAGAGTTAATTAGCCATCTGAAATTTTACTCATTACAGTTGTCTACCAAGAAGCCACAGCCGCAAAAGCTGCAGGTAACAAACTGTTTGTAATCTTTTATTTTTAAATGGTTGGATGCTCGACTGTTATTGAAATGGTTCATTTGCAATTCATATGTCCATAAGCAAGTTAAAGAAATTAAGGTGCCCAGATTCACACTTTTAATTTTTTAACTTTCTGAATATTCAGTAACAATATTCAAATTTATGATGTGCCCCTGTACCATCCCTTTGAACTTTTACTGGTATTCCTGAGAGAAAAGGTGATTCCGCGTTCATATTCTATGTCGAGATTGATGTTTATTTCGGTTTGATTTATCGTTTTGGTTTGGATGCGATAATTTCTGTCCAGCCAGGAAATGGACCTCTTCCGGAGAGTCGTGGCTTCAAGACGATCAATTCTTTTGCAGGAATCTGAAGGCAAATATAATTCTATGAGCATATAGAATGTGACAGTTGTAGTTGAACCATAAACAGAAATAATGTGATCACTCTTCTGTAATGAACCTTCTCTATTTGTGTGATGCATGCACTTAATGCTTGTGTTCTTGGATTAGAAGCCAGTAGTTGCTTGTTCTAAAAGGTGTGCTTCTTCTTCATACTCAATTTATATATGGGGCTGTGAGGAAGTATCGATTGTTATTTTATGAGCAAGATAAGTTTTGTTCTTATCAACCACCGATGGGTAGATTTGAAAAAGACAAGCCGAAGGCGAGATGAGTAAAGAATTTGAATCCTTAAATGTGCCACATGGAATGTGGCAAGCCCATATGTTAGATTTGGGTAGCTTTCAAGCAGAGCACTTTAATCTTAGACTTATTATAGGGTAAACACTATTTTCCCAACAAAAAAAAAAAATGCACAGAGCCAAATAAAAATCTCATCCATGAATTTTTTTTGGATAGCCAAAATTTAAATTTAAAAGCTAAGACATGGTCATTACGCTATCCATTTACTATTAATCTCACTGTCTGATAGATGAATTTAATGTTTCAAATGTTTTTATTTATATCATTGCTGTTGAATTCAAAACAGAAGATTGGTAATTGATCCCACGGCCCCATATTGAACATGTTTCACGATAACATTGAAAAATATATCTTCTATAAGTGGACTAGTCTTCAAAACTTGCCCAGTCAAACTCCAAATTTGGGCTATATATTTAATTTTAAATGATAAATGATAATTTAAAGTAGGAAGAATAGTCATATAGTTGATTGGTAAGTACGGGCAAGAATTGACCAAGTCCTTGATAATTTGATCCAATACTTTTGTTTTCTTCTATGAACGATAATTTTTTTCTGGGTCTCACATTGGTTGAGCTCAAAATTAGTATCCAAAACTTTCTTGGGTTCGCATTTTTCCAGGAAAATTAATTAGAGAATCTATATATAAGATACTAACCACAGATAGAGACCAGCATATACAGGGAGGAGGCAGGTGACAAAGTGAGTTGCAAAAGGTAATCCCAATTGCATCTAAAGTGATATAAAAGAGACTTTGGCAGTTTTTGTCCGATGTTTGGGTCCAGTCCAAAGATACTCTCACAGGCGGTCATCAATCACACTGACACAAAAGTAGAACCCCAAAGCCAAGCAAAGGCAGAATTTAAAAAGGCCCTCTCACATTTTCTTTGCTTTTCTAACTTAATTACTTAGACCATACTCTCTCTCTCGTTTTCTTTCTTTTTCAATCATCATCATAGCAATTTTCCCACTTTTGTTTTAACTTTTTACAAACTGTGATGATCATCTCATCTCTTTCAAGTCAAAAAGGAAAATAAAAAGGATGACAAAGAATTGCATACCATAGCTGAACAGAAACAACATTACATAACCTAGGACGGTGACTTCCCTTTCAATGAGAAAAAAACTTTTTTTAAAAAAATTTTAAACCTTCACGGTTCTAAGTTTCTTACCAACTCTACCAATTGTTGTTAGACATCTGAAATGTTCTAACAAAGACAGCCCAAATTGTTGAACATGAAGATTAGGATTAGGAAATTGCTTTAATTGATAAAATGGCTATTGGTTTTCAATTCTCTGAGGACATAGGGAGGGTTTGGCATAAATTGCTGTAGCTAAGTCAACATAATAATAGATAACACTGTCTTGTCTCTTTGTCGAGTTTTGGTCCGCACAGTCTTTTCAGCTAGGTCATTTTCATACGGAAAATTTGGAAAATAATGTCTTCCTAGAAAATTCCATGATACTTCTACGCTGAAAAATTTCACTTGATATATAGATCCAAATCTGTGATGATTTAATATCATGACTTGTAATTACTAAAAAGAAATTAAAAATCTTAACTATTCATTAAGAGAGCTAAGATAAGTAGAGGATCAGAAGAATTTTATAGGACAACAAAGTTAACACCCATTCTAGCACAGGCATTAATCTTGAATGCTAGTGCAAACAAGTTGGGTAAAATCTATTGTGGAATATTCAAAGCGTATTGGTGCTCTATACACAACTTATGAGCTTGGTCACATTTCATAGAGCCATAAATATAGCAGAAACTTTCTTTTCAAGGCCCAGACAGTCAAGACCATCGAAACATATTGATTATAACAAAATAAAATTAAACTAAACACTAAATGGGAATGAATTTTACATTCAATTTTTTGAGTTCAAATTTAGATAGAAGAACAAGAGAGAAACATAGAAAGATTATATAGCTGATCATTTCTTTTGAGACCATGCAAATTAATCCATATATATATATATATATGACAGATATATGAAGAAAGACCAGTACCTCAGCATCAAGAAATTCATTTTTTTTATTTATAATTTTAAATGTCAGACTAATACCCAAATTAAGAAAGAAAAAAGAAAAGAAAAATAACAAGCTATTACCATAATATGAAAAAGAGATGAAATTGTACAATTGAAACAAGATTCTTCTTCTACCCGTGATCAGTACTCAGCAGTAGCCTTGCTCATACAATACACATAATACAGAACCAATCGTACCGCAGTCTTCGTATACGGTTCTTCAAGAAGATGAGCCAGAGAGTCTAGGTGAAGTCAAAGGAAAGAGAGTCAAAAGCTGTGGCTCATGGTCTCTAGGAGTTGACATTGGAGATGGATGCAAATAAAAACCCTTCTCAGCAATTGCTCTCTCTTCCTCTGATGATGATGACGATGATGAATTTCCTCCTAAAGAATAAGGAGATGATTTGTTAAAAGGGTCTTCGTTTAGCGGTGTAACAGGACTACTGAGTGCAAGTTTTGGAAAGTCAAGCAAGCTCGGTGACAAAATCTCTGGCTTGTTATTGCCATTCCTGGGAGAGAAGGCACAATTATTAGCCAAAGTGTTGATCATGAGACTGTTCTTGAAGTTGTTGGCTCTTCTTTCATAGAGCTTGAAATTTTGCTTCTTTGGAGTGGTGGTTTTGATTGGTGGGATAACAAAAGATTTGTTGTTGGTGTTGGTGTTGGTGTTGGATGGATCTGTTGTTGTTGATGTAGAGGCTTGTTTGGCAGCCGTCTCAGAGGAGCCAGTGAGCAGTTGAACAACTTGTTTGAAGCTGTTGGTGTCAGCTTGCACAAAAGTTGTTGGGTAAGGATTGGCTTCAGTAGATCTGGAGATTGGAATCGGTGTGAGTGGTGGGGTGTGATTGTTGTTACTGTGATGGATTTGGAGTTGCACTTGGACCACCCCATTGTTGTTATTGTCGTTGTTGTTGCTGCTGGAAGCACCTCTTGGTGAATTTATGGGAGATGGATGGTTCCTTGTTGATGTATTATTCTTCTCCATTGAAGCAAAACAAGAAGTCCTTCTGAAAAAAAGGTGCTTTTGGGGTTGCGAACAACTGAAGAAAGGAGGAGGAGGAGGAGGAGGAGAAAGAAAGAGTGAAAAACAAGGTTTGATGAGAGAAAGAAGCTTTGGCTTGGCTATTACTTTAGTTTTGTTTTGTTGTGCCACCAAGCAATTTTATTGTTGACTCTTAATTTACTTTTTCTCTCTCCTTGATGTGTTTAGTGAGAAACATTGATTGAGGGCGTTTCAGCTTGAGACTTAAAAGCTTAAAAATGGGTTTAGGTTATACGGCATTGGGATTATAAAGATTAAGGAAAATTAGGGTATTGGTTGTAAATGGAATTTGTTTGGCCATTTAGCATATGTGCTGCTGCCACCACCACCATTGTCATTTGTCAAGTCTTTGGACAAAAGAATATCAATTTATAGATTTTATGGCATGGACTTCAGAGCCCTGATTGAAGACACTTTGTTTGATCTCATTGGAGATTATATTGATGATGATGATGATGGCAACAAACTGTATTATATCACAAACTTTTGCCACTCTTAATTAAGCATCTTTATCTGGCGCGTGTACTGCAAGCGCGAGAGATTATTTTTGTGAACAACAGAAGCGCTTCTATAAGAAAATGTGATTTGTAACAAAAGCAGTTTTCTATAAAAAGTATTATCAAGTGTTTTTCCTGTTAACACTTAATAAGTAAGTAATAGGGTTCTAATCGCCTACTCTTTACTCTTATGAATTCAAAGATATTTGATATTTTTATACCTATTTTCACTCTTACTTTCACTTTAGAATTTCGGTAAACGTATGCTTTTGTACCCGTACAAATTATGTTGGTCATCATTTTATAGATTTCATCTAATAGAATAATTAGAGCTGACAAAATGGATCACCGGATTGTGTTCGTGTCGCGTCAGCTTCGTGTAGTGTGCAATTTAAATCGACCCAAACACAACTCATTTAATAATTGTGTCAAAATATTGAGAATCAAACCCGACACAGAAAATAAACGAGCTACCTAATAACTCATTTAATATCTATATATTTAACAAATGTTACACACACCCCAAACTATTACACATTTACACTATCAAAGTTCTAAATTTATATAAAATTTTATAAATAAACATTGTGCATATGTCAGTCTTCCAAAGAAAATTAAAAAAAGAGAATGATATCTAATATTTGAGTTTTAATGACAAAAATTGAAAAATTAATTTAAAATAAAAAATATAATTATGTCATTGTTCGGGCAAATGGGTCAAGAATTTTAACTCTAGCTCAATATGGAAAAGAAATTGTGTTAATCCGAACTCGGCCCATTTAATAATAATGTCAAATTTGACAATTCATACCAATTTATTCGTGTAGTGTTCATATTAAGTAATCGGGTCGTATTAAATTTTGCTAGCTCTAATTAGTAATAATTAAGAAATGCGAACTTCATGAGAGTTGGTTTATTCAACCTCTAAGATCGCTTGAAATATTCGTACGACTTAAAGTCTAAATTTCGCTAGTATGCGGATTGAAAAAGAGTTTAGTAGAATAAAAGAAGTCATCAATCCATTATTATACCTTTTATGCTCCACATCACTCAAATTACTCATAATCTCTTCTAAGTGGTGTAAGACTATCGAGAAGATGCCATTATGACATCATTTTGATGGTGATATTACATTCAAAGACCTATCCGAAACCATTAGAATACCCATGGTAAATTCATAACAAACTATACGCGAAATAATTTCTTTAGAATTACCCTAAAGATCAACATTTCTTTTATACCAAGCATTTTAATGTGAATTTGTTCTGTTCCTAAATTAATGTCAATGAAACTAACAAAAGCAACGGGTCATTGGATGGATTGATTATATATATATTATAGACGAATCTAATTTTTAAAATATTGTTCTATACCGCATTAACAAAAAAAGAGTTCTTAGTTGTAAGAAAATAAAAGGAAAGAAAAGAATAAAAGAATCAAATTCTCATTTAATTTTTAGAAAGATTAACAAAAAATTTCGAGAAAAGGTGATGGGGGGGGGACCAATTGTCCATTAACAGAGGCCATTGTTGCTGCTGAAGGGATCATATGCTTTCATAAACCAAAATCATTATTGTCTAGATTGTGGAGTGCTTAACAAAAATCTAACTACTAATTTTATATTAAGCATAAAGCAAAATGATTAATTAACTAGCTCCAGTCGTACAAGCATTTGATTAAAGCACAAGCAAATTTGGAGGGAGAAAAAAAGAAGCTACAATTGGTGAGTGATCCATCATTTAATATCATGAAGACATGATATTGTAATTAAGGACATAGAGATCTTCAATTATGCCCAATAGTCCAAAAAATTAATTGATTAGATATTCCAAATATTTATAATATTTTACTTCAAGTATGTTACATAAAAACAAAATATGTAAGCATGGATTATTACATTACTCTCTTAATCAGCTATGATAAAAGTCTCTGTTTGTTTTATTGTTTGGTTATATTATGATTTTTTTTAAAAAAAAAATTAATTAATGAATTTAGTTAAAAAAGTCAAAACTAGCGCGCAATATAAATTCATATTTTCTTAATAATTGTAGGATACCAACCTATATGGACCACTTTATGATTTAACCTATTTAGTTTTGAAAATAAAAATACATCTTTGAGTGTTTTCATATGCACTTAATAATAACTTGGTCTTAAATACATACAAAAATTTCTAACTTTTCCATTGTTTCTTATGAGTTACTATTGATTTGATCCGCTTATGTGATATGCTAAATAGTTCCAATGATTTTTCCTTCAGAAAATATTTTTGTTTTTTTTCACCAGATACCCTCTCTCAAAGCACTTTCTAAGAAGCACTTCCAGATATCTTCAAAATAGGACCACTAGGACAAGAAAGAGGGGGAGGGGGGGGGGGGGGGATTAAAAAATTTTAAATTTTTTTTTAAAAAAAAAAAACCATCATGCATGCATGCATGCATGTGTTTAAATTCTTAGGAATTACATTCAGTGAAAATATTTTTGCATGGTTAATTTAGAAAGAATTGTAGTAATTCTCAAGTAAAAGATTAATTGGCCGGCTTGACTAAAGGCTAAAAAAATGGGAGTATTAGGTGTCGTTTAGCTAATAATCCTTTTTTAATTATTTGTTTAATTGGATTTTGCTGACTTTTTGATATAGTAGGGTCCGCCGAACGGGGTCTTTTTATTTATTGTTTGAGCTGCTCAAAGTCACAGGTTCCGGCTACAGCTAGCAAGCTGCTCGTGTTGTGCACAACATTATTAGTCTAAGAAACCGGCTGTTTTATTCCATTTCTAAATAATTTTCCTGGAAAGTGATAGAAAATGAAACTCAACAATCGAACTTTACCTTCGTCAGGGGTGCACTTTTTTTTTCTATTTTCTATTTTCGTTCTAAATAAGAGTGATACTCGAATATCACAACATATCGATTGACTTGGCTAAAAAATATATTTGTAAAATTATGTAAAAAAAATATTTACCAAAACAGAAGAAAAAATTTATATTTACACGTATGAAATTGAGATGAAATAGAAAATTCATTTTATAAATAATGTGGCAGATGATGTGACATTTAGACAAAACTACGTGAATGCATAAATATGAGTAAATCACTCCCTAATATATGGTGCTACAAGTTTTATTGTGTCACGTAATTTGCTATATTATTTGAAATTGAAAATAGAAATAAAAACTTTATCACTCAAATTTAGTGTATTTTATTATTTATTTTAAAATTAAAATCTGATTGAAAATGAAGTTAGAAAGTAATTTTCATATATTACAATTGTGATATTTTTATTATTTTTATTTTTATTTACTTTTTAAGTTAGATAGTGTCGATCTTATTCAGAATCCTGAATTTTATTAAAGTCCAAGAAAGTTATATATATATATATATATATATAAACAAACAAAATCTGGATGACGGGCTTATCCTGGAAATATTTTTTATTTTCATTCACGACTTTTGTAACAATTTATGTTGGCATTTGTTTTGATTCTATTTCAAGTCATTGATATAAAATTTAGATCATGAACAATATGGTAAATGATGTAAAGCTCGAACAAAATTATCACGTGAATGTGGAATAATGAGTTAAATCAACTACATAATACATGGCAATACATACTTGATAGTATCATGTAATTTGTCATATTAGTTAAAATATAAAAATACTATCTCAATTTTATAAATATACAGTATTTTTAATCTTTAAATTGATATTTGATTGAATATGAAGCTTGAAGCAATTTTCATGCAAGAAATTGTAGATCTAATTCATTCTTTTTTATTTGCATTCCAAATTTCACTGACTCATGATGACAATAACATATCAAATGACTCGATCAAAAAGTATATTTATAAAATAGTAGAAGAAAATTTTGTTTGATGAAAAAATAATATTCCAACTAATATGATAAATAGGTAAACTACCAGTCATCTAGAATCTTTACATGAAGGTGAACTGATTAAATAAATAATTCATAAGTGCTAGTTATTTGTCTTGTTAATTGAGATATAACTTTTCTCTTGACTTTATAAGTACTGAATTACTAATCTTGAAATTAAGATGGGTGGCAAGAAAATTTTCATGACCAGGGAGAACGAGAAAAAAAAAGAAAAAGAAAAAATCGTGGGTAGAAGAGAACAAAGAGGCAAGTTCCTGGCGGGTGAGTGTTTTGGTTGGAGATTAACATTTTGATTGAGAAATGAGAATGGGAAAAGGAACTTGACTTTTATTCCTTCATGATTATATCAAGAAGGGAAAAAAAATTTGTCTGTAGGTTGTAAATGAAAAAATTGGTAGATAAAAAAAGAGAGTTGTTTCTTTACAACTTCTTTGGTTACAAGTCAAAGTTGCTTGGCCCTACAATTGTTTCTTTGGTTGCCCTCATCAATGATGATGATATGTATAATGCCTTATTTCATCAATAACAGTTGACTATGAATATATGTTTTGAAAAAAAAAAAGGGGAAAACTACAGAAACCTTTGAATATTAATAAATCATTTTGATGGAAGAAAATTGTTTCAGAAATGTTGTATGCTGTTGTTTTCTCTGCACATTTCTCTGTTATTTTCTTAATAATGACATCAAATACATCATGTCGCACAGCAATGCTACAGGTGTTAATAATTAATGAGATGGGTCATATTTGATTATAATTGATTATACGCCGTTAATTTTAGTTGATTAATTCGGATCAGAATTCTCCCATGATATGATATTTTATCTAAGTAAATACGATTGCATGATTAGTAGCTAATAAATAAGTAAATTTGTCAATGCAAAAACATAAAAATATTGATAACTAAGGGAAACAAAGTCTTTTGAATAATGTAATCGTGATTGAAAATTTTGAGTGAACAAAATTAGGGTTTTGGAGCCCTTTTATACTAACCCTAAATTTTGTGAATTTACTAAAATAGACAAATCTAAAATATTATTTCATAATAATATTCTCCTAATCTAAATAAGAAAAACAAAATAAATGGCATCCAGATCCGATATCTAAAGAAAAAAAGATAAAAATCCTGAAAGTAATAGGAAAAATAGAAAAATAACTTAAAACTATAAAATGATCAGGAAAAAAAATGAAACTTTTGGCTCGACCATGGAGCAAAACGAAGTTGCTTTTCTAGGTTTAGTTTGTCTCATTTCAAGTTTCGAAATAATATATTATACGCCTGAAACAAACACCTATAGCCCCAATTATAACCTCTAATTTGTACTCTGCTCATCCTACGCAATCCTCCTACAAAAATCTTGAACATGCACAAATAAAAGTGCGTAAATATATATATATATATATCAAAAGATCCTTCAAAGTTTAGATATAATCACTATATCCTTATCTTTACAACTCATGTTATATCGAATTTGTTGATTATGAGTGTGGAATTTGATTCTAATATTCTCAACGTGTTATTCCAAATTAAAATGTTTTATTTTGTGTTGAATTCGTATATAGTGCATCAACTACACCTTGCATCCACCAGTACTAGTCTGCTATCCGTAATAAATATTGCAAATACGAAAACATAAATTGTATATATAATAAAAAAATTGTTATCAATAATTTTAAAAAAATTATAATCAAATATGAAAAATAGTTACACCCCTTAATTAAATTGAGAACATGTGCTTAATTGATGAGTTTTGTTATATTTAGGTCAACTAGCTAGATATATTGCACGTCATCATCGATTAAGTTTGTGCATGAAAATATCTACTTCATAATTAAACTCATAAGAATGATGTCACAAACACATGTGGCATGGAATCTTATCATGCTTAGAGGTTGAAGAAAGGAAATATCGAAATTGTAGCATCAAAATTATAAACAAGAAGGTATCTTGGATTTGCAAGTGGTACCAACCACACACTCAACGGAGTCAAGTTCCAAGCCAAAAAATGAATTTTGTGATATGATTGTTGAGTAGTTTCCATCAAAACAATGACATGAGTTTATATATATATTTGAAATTCCTCTTATTCTTGGCAATGCAAGAAAGGTTTCCACGATGCAACTAGAGCAACCCATTTTGTTAATAGAAGTGCTAAAGAAAACACAACCCAAATGGTTGGCCAACTAAATTGTATCAAAATAAAGAAAATTGATTTTGGATCCATTCGAAAGTTACTCGAATAGTGTTATAAGTATTTTTTTTTTTAGATTATTGTCATTTTCCTGCTATAACAGTGGCCAAATACTAAATTATTATAACAGTTATTGAAGTTTAATAGACATTAACAATGAAAAGTAACCTTCCACTAAATTTTTCTTACCAATGGTAATATGTATACAAAAAGTAATACAAAAAAAATGCACACTATCACTACAATATTTACATATATAATTTCAACGTAGGTGGAATTTATTTCTTTTATATATATATATGTGTGTGTATTAGCATTACCCTCCATTGAGTACGGTGTGTGTGACAAACGGACAATTGATACTAACACAACTCAAACACTTTTTTATATAAAAAAACTTGAACCATATTGATGGGGGAGACCATGCACATGAATATATTAATTATAATTTTAATTATGTATGACTAGGAGACATTGAAGATAGAAAAGGGACCACCTTCGTAGCCATGTTCTGAGGTTCATGAATAGTTGCTCTGTCTCAATACTCATATGCTGCTGCTTACATTAATAATCTAATCCATAGCTGTCTGTCTTTCTTTATTTTATTTACTCTTTTGTCGTTTCAATTCAAAAATATTATCATCAGTAGCACATTAAACATCTAAGCGTTTAAAAAAAAAAAGAAAAAAGAAAAAAAAATGCACCCAATTGAAGATTTTATATACTCAACTTTCCTGCGGCAAGTTACAAGCACAACCACTGAAAGAGAAGTGGTTGTTATTCAAGACCAAAGTAAAATGGTAACAGATTGAAGGTTACATTCACTGGATGTGAAATCTGCGGAGGAACCATCTTCATTCTTCGTACTGATGCATACAGATACAAATCATAAAATGTGTCACTTGGGGGATAGAGCTGTCATCAAAGTGCCCGAGCAACATTCTTGAACTCATTCAAGCAAGATTGGAGCATCTTCTGGCGTTTTTCCAGAGACTTTCTTTCGTTTTGTAGCACATCAATGGCACCTGGTGCTACAAACATGTCCATGAATTTTTCGTCATTCACGGCGAACAAATCCAACCCGATTGCCACCACAAGCCTTTCCCGGCTGTACAAGGAAGACAGAACAAAATTCTTGCATCAATCTATCATCCAAATCCAAAATAGTAAAACCAAGCACACGAAAAGCACACATGCATTAAACATCTACTCTTGTGCTTCAGTGGTGGAAAAAAAAAGTGTCAAATGTGAATGAAATTCAGAAATGAAATATTGGTGCAAAATGCCAACACTTCCATTTTAACATTAATTTGGAAATACTAATAGTGACAGAGGTACTAGTTAGTTCAGAACTTGTAAGGCCTCTTGGGGTGGTACAAAGGTTTGGGGTTTGAATATGTAACACCAATACCGTTCTCAAAGTTTATTTCATATTTTATGTGATTGAATGTGCTATGATAAGCCAACTACTTCAAAAAGATAAGGAAGCTTACCATGGGGTTAAAAATCCGGAGTTTAAAGTTGATGCAACACTTCGCTCTACAAGAACTTCACGTATTCTTGCAAAATGCTGTGCAGCTGATGAACAGATTTCTGAGAATGCTGAGCTCGATCTTCCACCACTATCACCATTTCCAAATAAAAGACCACCATTTTGAACTCTTAAAAGTTCAGCATTCTTACCGCCTGCTATTCTTGAAACCCTTTTTCTGGGTCCAACTTCATTGTAGTTTCCTAGCTCCTTTTTGACAACACACACCACTTCACATGGCTGGTCAGGAGAAGGTGTCTCAGGAACAGTCAATTGGCATTCTCGAAGAGCAGCTCTGCCCTCCTCACCTTTCCCAGGAGTGGTTTGCTGTGTGCTCTTTTGTGGGGGTACATTTTCCTGATCTCTCATTGTTTCATCACGGGATGCAGCAGCGCCATCAGATAGTTCAAAACAAAATGAACTAACTGAAGCTTGGTTGAATCTATAAGAAGCTGCACCTGAACCAAAGCCTCCTTGAAAGTCATTTTCATAGCAAACCAGAGAATATGGGCTTGTAACAGAATCAAGGTGGTGTCGGACTAGTTGCTTGCAATGCTTTGACAGATCCTTCACAAATCTATTGTAAGCTTGCCTTAAAGAAGCATGAAAACTTACGTATCCATCCATATTTCCAGTTTTATTCCCATCTGAAAATCATAAAACAACAACATTTTGAAGCTACAAAAAATGAAGATCAAAAGAATGGCATAAATTGCACTAGTTGCTCCAAAATTTTAAAGGTTCAATTATCATTTCCATCCAACCCATCTCACAATCTGGACTCTAAACACCAACCCTTCCCTCCTTTTAGTACTTAAACTTAGGTGACTGCCGGCACAAAGTGCAATCACAGACAACTAAGAAACAGCAGCTACTGGTTTTCATAATAAAGTGGGGAAAAGAAACTACATGACTACAGATATCATGAATAGGTGGAGAACTAGAGGATTCTTACATTCAGAATCTTGATTGCAATGTCTTTCAAGAGCAATATCAAAGAGGTTTCCTAGGACAAAGGCCAGCAGATCACAAGCCGTGTCAAGAAGAGGGGCAAACCATGACCGGGCAGCAGCACGTGCAATCTCTGCAGCAGCCTCCGTTACTCCTCTACCACCTCCTCGACCAGCATGGGCAAGTAATATATTTGCTACCTGTTTCAAGAAGAATAAACAAATTTACTAGATCACTGTCAATCACAATCATATCCTTTGACCTGCATGTTCATGGGTTGGATTGGCTCTAGATATTTGTACCTTCTCCCTTGATACTGGGGGGCACTCAATGGAATATGCAGCACAACGGAATTCATGCATTACCCTCTCAAAAGCGGCTCCTCCATAGAGCCGAAGCGTTGCATTAGGAGGTTTTATATCGATACTAACACCAGGCCAACTCCCAATACCACTCTCTGACTGTTCCTCCTCTGTTGATTTTCCCCATTGCTCAGGGGCAGGATCTGCTGCTCCATCAATCAAAGCTCCCTAATTTGATGACATGCATAGCAAAGTTTTTATATGATATTTCAATTTCAGGAAAGACTTTATATTACTAGAGATGATTCCAACTAAAGAATCTATGAATCTGGAAATTAAAATAATTGTAGAGATCAGAAATTTCAAATAAAGCCATGAACGATAAGATATGTATATGATGTTGACAGTAACTACAGTCTTGTGTTACACAAGTGGCTGTATACACTAACCAATAACTAATCTGAATGACCACTCACCACATGAGTGCTGATAGAAGCTGCATACATCATGGCAAACCTGCGAAGCTGAGCAACGTCAGAAGTAGCCTGTATTTTAGAGTCCATTCTTGACATCTCAGTGGTGACTTCATTGCAACGCTGCTCAAGCAGAGCTAGAGTTGCTGGAGCAGCTTCTTTGTATCTCTTCTGAAGTTCAGATTCCAAGTAGTCCCTCAGGCATCCAAAACCAATATATGGCTTGAACTTTTCTTCATCATATCCTCCCTTGATTCCATCACGTAGATGACGTAGAACTTCTACATCCACCTGAGAAATTTGCCTGCGGAATTCATCATTTGAAACAGTGTTCCTGTCTTTCGGCAAGGCCACAAAAAATGGGCGAGTATTCTCCCCAAGGTATCCACTGGCACTCAAATACCGATCTACTTCCCACCTGTCACTAAATTCCTACAATGATTTACAATGAATCATAAATAAAATTCAAGTCTGTCAGGTAGAAATATGCCAGACAATGTGAACAAGGCATCTCTACTCACTCTGTCAAACAATGTAGAAGGAAACAAGATTTTTCAGTCATTCATAGACTAAAATTATCCCGCATATAATAATTAAACCACAATCAACAAAATTACTGGCGCTATGCATCTGATTGCAATGATTTTCATTTCTTTAAGCCCCAAATTGGCTTCTAAGAAGGACAGAAAAAAAATAAGCTTTTTACCTTGAGCCGATTATCAAACTTGGAGACAACAATTACTGTTCTTCTGAAGGTTGGATCAATTTCACGAATGGCATCCAACCACAATGACGAGCACCATTCCACACTACTCTGCTGGAGAAACACGAGAATCCTATGCGGAGGACTAGCCAACGATTTAACCATTGAAAGAATTTCATCTGGTGTATTTTCAGGCTCTCCCTTCTTTGCCTACCAAAAATTTTTCAAAACAACATACATTACATTCAACTGGCGACTAATAGTTTTCAAGCTTTAAAATTATTTTCCTAGTGTCTAAAACATACTACAACCAATGAAGTACCTTCAGAACAAAGCCTGGGGTATCTATTATGGTAAGATTTGGACAATGTGCATATTCAGCTCTCATTACAATCGGCTTAGGAGAAACCGATGTTTTCGTCTTCTTCAAAAGTGCCTCAGTTCTTGATTTTATGATATCTGCAATTGCTGATGCCAAAACAACAGGGCTTCCATACTCTTCAGAGTCTTCTTCCTGCTTTCAACAGTCAGTTTTCAGTATTGCTTGCAAATACAAAGTTATATAAACGTCAAAACATAGAGCACTAGTGGTAAAGACAATGTTTTTACTAACAATCTACCCATCAATTTGAACTAACTATAAATTAAAAGCCACGGCACCTCAATCTCATTTTCAAACGAGCCCCTAATGCATTAGACTTGTTTTTGACAAACCTAACGCACGCAAATACTGTACAGGAAATAATCAAAGAACATGCAACTAAATTATAAAAAAAGAAAATCCCAAACCCTTTGCTTAATTAGCAAATAGTAGGTGCTTATCAAACATTTTAATTATTGTGCTTTCAAAATTAAGCGGAAGTGCTATTGCTACAAACTTAATCACAATGTACAGCAAATATTACCAAAATAAAAATTAAAGAAATACTAAAATATTATCAGTAAATGATTAACCTGGAAGCGGCAACGGGGGTCGAGGGCCGTGGGATCGTGAACCATTTGCAAAATGAGGGGCCGTCGAGTGCCCATCTCGACTTCACGCACATTGAAGCGAAACCCGAGGAGGGCTTCGAGGAGAGAGCTTTTGCCGTCGGATTGGCCGCCGAGGGCGACGATTTCTGGGATCGGGAGCTTCTCTCCGAAGGCGACGGCGGCGGCCTGGAGGCGGTTGTAGGCCTCGAACCGGGAGGCGCGAGTGGAGGCGGAGTCTGTGGCGGAGGGCTGGTGGTGGCGCTTTGAGTGTGATTTTTCCGAGGGGGTCTTTGTGGGTGTTGTTAGAAATGAGTTTGGTGTCGCCATTGATGGAGCAAAAGCGATGCGACTGCCGTAGATGCCAAAAGGAGAGGGGGAGAGGGAGAGCGTTTTAGAAGTAATTTGAATTTGAATTTTTTGACCGGTGAAGTTGAAGCCGGGAAATTATGGGCCGGGCTTTTCTCTGCTCCAAAATATGGGCTGGGCTTTCACGGTCACAAAATAATAGACTATGCCTTATTCCTGTGACTTCTAAATACACCCAGGAAGTTTTTTCAATGTTGTACTCTCCCGGTAGCCCATAAAAGCAAGGCAAGGTCCTTTTAAAATGGACCACTCGCTTGCCACCACTGACCCAAAATCACACCAGCAATGGGATAAATAAGATGCATGTACGATCTGCCATTATTACAATTATTTGAGCTTTTGATGGTGTAATGAGAAACTCCACGTTCTCAGCAAAGATGTGGGACATCTTCAAAAAGAATAAAGAATATGAAAAATGGAAACCGATTCATGTTATGGAAGATTTGGACAATTTAGGGTTTCAAGTCACATGCAAACGCATGGTGATGGATCATGGATACACAGTATTAGAGTATGGAGTATTTAGACTTTCTTGGCTTGCGCCCGCACGGGCTTGTTTGTTTCATTGGCGAAGCCAGCATATGACTTCAAAAAAGTTTGAAGAGTAATTTTATGTAGTGTTTATTTTTTAGAGTGAGAGTAAGAAGTGTGGATTTCTTTTACTCCACTATTTACTTATAACTTTTAAGGAGGAATGAGAATCTCATTCTGTGGACCCCATCTAATTTTGGAGTGGGGAGTGGATCTTTCTTTTTTAGTCTTATATTTAAAATAAAATAATTAATATTTAATAAAATATTATATTTAATAAAATAAATAATATCATATTTATTTAAATAATATTATTTTATTACTTTATAAAATAAAACTATTAAATCTATTAAAAAATAATAATAAACATATTTATTTTATTAAAATTAATAAAATAATATTATTTATTTAAATACTATTATTATATAAATTAAATTTATTAAAATAATATTATTAAACATATTTAAATATAATATTATTATATTTAATTAAATATATTTAATTATTTTATTTATTTTATGTAGTGTTTATTTTCTGGAGTGAGAGTAATATTATTTTATTAATTTTAATAAAATAAATAATATCAATTTTCTTTTTAAAATCCCACACTGTCTATCATATTCCTATTGGGATTACCAACAAGCGTGGTTTAACACTTTCTTCCTTCAAAACCCAAAGCATTCCTATTCATGGTTATTTTTTCTTCAATACAAAGATAACCATTCCAAGCCTTCCAAATTGGTTCCAACAATGGTGGACCTTCTTTGGGCCTAGCCCAGATATTTTAACCCCAAATGCCACCAATTGTTTTAACCTTTTTAAAGCCTACTATATTCCTTCTGAGTCTGAGAATAGGTTTCCTCATTTTCTCTGTTTTTGTACCAATTTCTTCCTTCCTTGGGTCTGGATGTGGAATTTCCAATACCACACACAAGATACCCAATTAATATTACAAAGATGTTTTAAAATAAAATGGTAGTCTAAATTTGATGAAAAAACCAAACTGACCGAAGCCTTAGTTCAGTCTTGGTTAAAATCACGTGACCTCCTCAAGCCCAGCATTGAAGATGTTAAAGCTCATACTACTTTCCTTGCACAGCGCTCTAAAGCCCAAGCCCTTCTCGCCAGTGCAAAGACAGAATCTGAATATTTTAAAGTCATGGAACAACTCTGATCGACACGATCCTTTTCTTACTGGTATCAGAGCCAATTAACTCATCAACCTGGAGAGGCTCACTGTTTCCAGACATGGAAGACTCAGAATCAGAAGAATCAATAAGAAGAGAGGATATTTTAGAAAAGACTTCTTCATCGAGATCTAGCTCATGAAGTTTTCTATTCATTCTGCAATATTTTGCAGTATGGTCTTTCTTTCCACATTTGTAACATGTGGCTTCTTTGCAATTGAAGGGAGTTTTGGATTTGGGTTTGAAATCTTTCTTTTTAGAGAATTTGAGCTTTTTATAAGGCCTCGAAGGTTTCTTATAAAAATTTTCTCTAAAATTAGAAATGGGCTTTTTATGGCTTTTGGACTTGTAATGTTTTTTGTAAGGTCTCGAAGAGCACTTACCATTACAGTCTTTGGAGGGAGATTTGAAAGGGTCATAATTGAATTGCTTACAAAAAGTGCCTAACTCTTGCTTAGACTTTCTAAGCTCCCATTTAGGCGCTTTTGTAATTTTAGATCTTGACAGATCTTTAACCCTTCTTTATTGACGAAACTGACTAACTCACCATAGGTAAGTTCGTCATAAGGAATACGATTATCATAAAGGGCTTTGATAGAATTTCTTACCTTTTCTCCTAAGAGAGTAGGTAAGCCAGCAAGAAACTTCTCTTTCCAAGTAGTATGATTCGCATCATCTCTTAAAAAGAGTCGAGTAAAGAAGGTGGTTTTGTAGCTTTGGAAATCACTAAGTTTCCTACATCGTAAATTGTGTAGTAACTCAGCATTTTTATCTTATAGGTGAGAAGGATCACCTATGAAATGAAGAGAGATGGTCAATATTAAAGTTGCAACTGCATCTTGAATGGGGTTATTATATTCATCTAGGATGGGGATTCGATCCTCATCTGTTTGAATAGCATCCAAAATGTCTAGTTGTTGCTGTTTGGTAAGAAGATGATCCCACCAACCTTTAAGTTGACCAGTAAATCCGGCAATAAGGATTTCTGCAATGGCTTTATCAGAGGTTCCTGATTGGGTTTTGTAAGCATTGGCTGCCATAGTCATTTGTTGTAATAGACCAAGTATATTATACTCAGACATTCCATCTATGTTCCATTCATAGACAGAAGATGCATTAAACCTGGATTGGTTTAGTGCACTAGGCCTATTATCAACAACAAGATCAGGAGGAGAATGAGAAGTAGCAGGAAGTGCTAATTCCCAATGAATTTTATTGGTTTTTGGAATAGGTTCTTTGAATGCTTCTATATCTGAAGTAGCTATAGAAGACTA
Organism: Citrus australasica; assembly: GCA_029618585.1. Lineage (NCBI taxonomy): Eukaryota > Viridiplantae > Streptophyta > Magnoliopsida > Sapindales > Rutaceae > Citrus > Citrus australasica. The sequence goes on from JARCIV010000001.1 coordinate 18,984,529, forward strand.
GTCGTAATCTTGGTCAAGAACACCAACAGTATGAGACTGGTTGGTACCAGGTGTTTTAAATTGAGGTGTATCAGGAGCAATTTAGATTTTTGAAGTAGAAGCAGAAGAAGAAGCTTATATTCTATCTAATTGTTCTCTAATGGCTTTAGCAAAATCTGACTTTGAATCTTGAACAAGCTTTTGACTATGTTTCGAGACCTGAAATGGTCTGAAAATAGGTTCTTTAAGCTTTTTCAAGGACTCGGTTTTAGCGGGAATAGTCTTTGAAATGGAAGTAACAGTAGTAGAAGACTGTTGGATTTGACTTTCTATTCTAGTCAACTGTCTTCCTAGAGTATTTAGATTAGTATTACAGAAATTATTCTGTTGGATAATACTATCTAAATCTTTATCGAGGTCATTAGGTTTATGGATTTTGTAAGGAGAGGCTTTTAATGGAATAGGAGGGTCACCATGATATATGGTTATGCTCCTGAGAGGAGGATGTTCGGCTTCGACCGTATTACTACTATCAGAGAGGTTCCATTCAGAAATTTTCTTTCTAGTAGTAATAGGATTTGACTCTTTGAAAGGGTAGGAAATGTTATTGTCGGAAGCATACATTTCAAACCAATCGAAAAATAAAATATGAACTTTATGCAAATTTACAAAATCATAATAAACTTCTTGAATTGCTTTTCTTTGATTTAAAAAATGTTTAAAAAACCAAAGTCTTTTTTCTTTGTTATTATCAGAATAAAAATCATTGTGAAGAAGAGTTTTGTCTACTTCAAAATTCTTTTCAAGAACATTTATCACATTTTCTGTTACGGCAGAAAAAGTAGGAGAAGTTGGAGGAGAATGTTCTTTCTCTTCCTGTCTTTGGACTCTTTGGCTACTAGTGTAAATTGGGTGAGGAACACGTGTAGCATAATTGACAGAATGAATAGAAGAACTAGGAATATCCGAAGTGGAAAACCTAGGTTGATCTTTAGGAATATTTATCTCAATAGGGATTTTTGAAAACTGTTTTTCAAAGGAGTAGACACTGGAACAAGAATCTTTATCAGAGAATCTAAGAGAATTAGATCTCTTAAAAGATAGTTTGACTTTTCCATCAGAATACTGAGTCACATTTTGTAACTCTGTATTTGGCTCAAGATGTTTTGGAATCACTGGTTCAGTAGCTCCATCCAGAATCCATTCGTCTGGAAGATGAATATCTTTCCATTGGATTGGTTTTGGGACAACCATATTGGCTTTAGACAAGTCAGTCTGCAAAAGAAGAGTTTCATCTCTTTTTGACTGAAATTTATGTTGCGTATTAAACGCGGAATTCATTACTTTGTAAGAAATTTTATAAATCAATGCAACTGGTATTGAACCCTCAATCATATGGTAATTGTGGGTCTTGATTTGTAAAATCATGCTTTTGAGGATATTTTTGTCTTTAAGGGAGACTGTTATGTTTGGGTAACAATTGAAATGAATTGGGTCTTTACAAAGACTGGATTCTATACTACTGAGTAAAGAATCATCAAAAGAAGTGAATCTGCCATCGCAGAGGACAGCGAGGATGGAAGTATCTAGACCTTCTTTGGTCAAGGGCTTTATTTCTACTTGGATTAAACCAATATGAACATAATTAAACTTTTTCTCTTTTAAATTCTTTAAAGTCTTTTCTGAAAACAAATGAATTGTTTCAAAAGGTTTTGAAAGTGTTATATCTCTTTCTTCAGTCTTTATAATATAATCACTCTTTAAAAAATCAAGCTTTTTTGTTTTGTAAATAATTTCTTTAGAAACTTTAGGTAATTCCCAGTTATCAATTGCTTTATCAAAATCAGAAATAACAAATTCCTCGAAACTCACAACATTCTTTGAATCACTAGTCTTCCCAGAGGAAGAGCTAGAGAAGGAAGATGCTCTACAGAGTAGAGAATCCATGATGCCTATAAATTTTCAAATTTAAAACCTATATGAATGGCTACAGGTATGGAATTATAGCCCTAAGCGGAATCTCTTATCCTAAGACGGGACTTATGACCAGTAAAAAATTCACCACACACACAGAAAAATAATTTTGAAAACTTTAAACACACACAGACTCTTTACAACATATTTAAATATTATATTTATAGTCTTTAGTCAAAATTGACTCTGATACCTCTACCTCTTCAAAAAGCGATTCTGATTCAGAATCCTATTTAAAGAAAATTAGCGGGGAAGGCTTTTTGCTTATGGAGTGGATCACCCCACTGGTTTGGGCTAATGACATTTAAAATAGTGGTCGTGGAATAGGCCGGCTCAGAATGAGACTCACTGTGAAAGAAATGTTTGAATTTAACTGACCTAGTGGCTTCAAGGATGCTTTGATAGTAGGATTGGGGCTTTGTAAGATCCCATGGTTTGAAAAACCATCCTTTCAGGAAAAACTTTGAAATTGCTTGAAATGGATCAGAATTATAAAACCCATCTTCCATAGTTAAAACATTTTGAGAATGAGGTTTATGATGCCAATCCGATTTTTGAGAAAGCTTTGATTGTGAAACCACAACCTGGGAAGAAGTACTTCCAGAAGAAATAATTTCTTTAGATAAATTTCCAGATAAAGAAAGTTTTGGAATATCTTTAGAAACAGGTTTTTCAATTTTTTCAAAATTTTCTTTAGGGAAAATTTGGCTTTGAGAAAAACTTTGTATGGCGAGCAAAAGCTCAGGGGATTTAGTAATGGATTTCATCCATTCATTTACCTGATCTTGGGAGGCCAGGGCTTTAACTCGGGCTTCATCCTCTTCAATCACGTCAATCCATGATTTGATAGGCATTGCTGAAGACAACAATTTTTCTTTAGGGGAAGAAGAGAGGGAGGCTTTAGGAGGTGTCTGAGACACAGGGTCTTTGAGGATCCCTTTCCCTTTGTTCTTTTTGGGCGGCATTATCTGTTTTGAAGAAATTCCCGGGTTAGAAAATCCGGAACAGAATTCTTGTCACCTTTAATAAATTCGATATCAAAATCAAAAACACTTAAAATTGCTTGCCATCGTGCAAAAATCTGTTTTGATGCAATGTTTTGAACATCTTTTTCTAAAACATGTTTTGCAGCTTTGCAATCAATGCGAAGTAAAAATTTTTGATTTAATAAATCGCTTTGAAATTTTGAAATGCATAAAACAATGGATAAAATTTCTTTTTTAATAGTAGAATAATTCTTTTGACAATCATTCCAATGTGCGGATGCATATTGAACTATTTGTTCTTTATCATGCTCCTTTTGCTTTAAGATACCACCATAACCTAAATCTGATGCATCAGTTTCAACAATTTTAGGTAATGTGGGATTAACTAAGTAAAGACACGGAATTTCTTTAACCAAACTCTTGATATGCTTTACCACCTGGGTATGATGTTCTGACCATGCAACATGGTTCTTTTTTAACCTATCATGCAATGGTTTTGCTATCCTATTGATGTTAGGACAGAAATCAAGAACATAATTTAAACTACCCAAAAATCTTTGAAGTTGAGTTTTATCCAAGATTTTATCGGGAAATTTATCAGTGAAAGATAGAGATCTTTCAATGGGAGTGATAGTTCCTTTTGAAATATAATGACCAAGGAATCTGACTTTAGTCTGAAATAAAGCAATCTTTGAAGAAGAAATGGCAAGACCAGCCTTTCTGGTTGCCAGATAAAAAGTCTTTAAATGTTTGAAATGTTGATCTATTGACTGTGAAAAAATCAATACATCATCAATGTAAACAATGCAAAATTCAGAAAATGGATTATAAATATCATTCATAATTCTTTGAAATTCTGAAGGTGCATTCTTTAAACCAAATGGCATAACAGTCCACTCGTACTGTCCAAATAGAACAGTAAAAGCAGTTTTATACCGATCTTTAGGATGAATTTGAATTTGCCAAAAACCAGACTTCATATCAAATTTTGAAAATATGAAAGCAGAATGAAGTTTTTGAAGCAAATCTTTTTTATTGGGAATTGGGTAACGGATCCATTTTAAAGCTTTATTAAGAGGCTTATAATTAATAACAAGTCTTGGTGTGCCTCTTTCAATTTCGGAATTTTTATTAACATAAAAACCAGCACAAGACCAAGGTGATCTTGATTTAACAATTAAACCTTTAGTTTCTAAATCTTTGATTTCAGCTTTACAATGTTGTTCCAATTCCATATTCATTTGAATAGGACGGGCTTTAGTGGGTATTTGTCTTTCATCAAAAGAGTTTTCATAAGGTAAATCTACCAAATGTTGTTTTCGGTTCCAAAAAGCAGTTGGTAAATCAGCACAAATTTCCTTTTCAATGAGTTCTTTGAAATCAGAAATTTTTCTTTTAATAAAATTGTTTTGTAATTGGATTTCAATTCTTTGCAAATTTAAATTTGCTTTTAAACAAACTAAATCCTTTTGCTTTGATTTTAATAAAACATTTATTTGGTTTTGATAAACAGAACAAGCTTTAACAATATTCAAATTTCTTGTTTTTGGCTTTTCAATGAAAGGAAAAACAAGTCTTTTGTTTTTAGCTTTAAAAGATATACTATCGTAATTGACAGTATATGGGGTAATGAGATTTATAAAAGGGGTTCCCAATATAACAGTATGATGGATATCATTTGTTGAAAGGAAAGAAGTTTTAAAATCAAAACCGTTATTATGAATAAAGGCTTCAACTTTGGAGGTAATTTTCAATTTTGAATTATTGGCGGCAGAAAGCTTTTCTTTTGTTTTTTCATGAAACTCTCTGGGGACAATATTATCTTTTATGCAATTCAAATCAGCACCAATGTCAAAAAGGGCAATAGTATCGATTTGGAAATCTTTAGAAAAAATCAAAGTAATTTTAATTAAATATTTTCTTATAGTGATTTGCTTTAAAACAAAAAGAAAATCATTGGGTACAGACTCAATGTTTTCAAGATTTGGATTTTCATTATCATTATTACTGGATTGGGATTCTTTATCAGAATTGTCATCCAGTTGTTTTTGTAAAAGAATTTGAATTGTTTCAGAATCACTTTTCTGTTTTTCTTTCAATTCTTTGATTTCAATTTTAATATCCTTAATCTCTTTTTGAAGATCTTGGATAGAAGGAACGGAAGATTTTGTATGCTTTTTCTTTTCAAGAATTTGAGTAAGATCATATGCATGCTTTTTGACAATAGGAATTTTAGAAGGTTCGGGTTTATGGTCAAGGGTTCTTAGGAGTTTATCAAGGTATTCTCTTTGGAGAGTGGGGTCAGAAATGTGTTTGATTAATTCAAGAAATGTTTCTTGGTCTTTAGTCAAAATTATAAAATTATATTCTACAAAATCTCTACAAAGCCTTCCGTATAAAGCAACAGCTCCGCTACAGTGAACAGTAACAAGTGGAAGCTCCGCTACAGTGAACAGTAACAAGTGGAAGCTCCGCTACAGTGAACAATAACATCATATAATAAAATAAATAATATTATATTTATTTAAATACTATTATTATATAAATTAAATTTATTAAAATAATATTATTAAACATATTTAAATATAATATTATTATATTTAATTAAATATAATAATTTACATTGATTCTAAGTTGAAATTACTTAAAAATAATATTATTATACTCATAAAGAATTCATAATCTTACTATATTATATCTTTATTTGAAAATATAATATTATTATATTTATTTAAAAATAATAGTATCATATTTATTTAATTAATAATAATAAATATTTTATTCTAAGAAAATATTAATTTTGTACTATTTATCAATAATAATATTTCATTTGTGTTGCTATTATTAATAATTTTTTATTTACATAATTCACATTAAAATTAATAAAAAATTATGATTTACATAATTAAGAATATTAATAATAATTATTAATTTTGTAATTAAAAATTATAATTCTTTAAATAACGGTAAAATTATAATTAAAACCATTTACTCATAATCTAAGACAATGTAAACACATAAATACGTGAATTACTACTGTATATTATTCAGACTGTGCCTAACGTCTTCACGGTCAATTAAACTGAATTCGTGGATATGCCCTGGTTGAATCAATTTTCCGACTACGTCCCGAGGCTTCTTGTTAGACTGCCAATTGCGTACACTCAAAATTGGGTGCACATGTTAGAATGCCGGTGAGGTAGGAGCTCTCCGGCCGGCGTCAACTGCTAATCTCATAATTTTCATATTATTTATAGAATTACACTCCAACATTTAACCAAAATGATAATCTCATGATACAAAATATTCGTATACATAATATATTGTTATTTTAAAACTCTTAGAATTAATATGTTGATTTTTACTATCAAAAGTTATTTGATGAACATCAATACATCGATAACATCTTCATTTTCAAAATCTTTTTGCTTGTTATGTTGTTACGTTCAAAGCATTGTTTTTTTTTTCTAAAATTTAACTTGCATACTTTAACGTGAAAGTAATTGATTATCAAAGATGAGTAGTTTTCTGGTAAGAAATTTTAAAGTGTGGGAAAGTATGGAAAAATTTTAAAACCACATGACTTTAAAGACTTATAGTTTTAAACTTTTTAAAAACATGCAGTTTTAAAAATTTACCGCACTTTCTCGTATTTTAAAATTCTGGACCGGAATATTTCTATATCAAAGATACATAAATTCATAATTATTCCAAGGACCTACTCAGGAGACGCAATATTAATTTTATTTTTTTCGGGTTTAAACAAACAATGAAAGACTTGTTCATTTTTTTCTCCGTACTTGCAGGAAGTTGAGGACTCGAGGCGTTGTATGAACTAAATGAAAATGCTACATGTTAAATGCTATAAAGAAAACCTAGAATTACGAAAATCCAAAAATTAAAAATACTCATATAATAATTAAGAAAGCGATTGTTGAGTCAACACGCGTAATCCCGGTTGGGGGTTGGTGAAAAATTTGTGGGCAATTTTTTTTTGGAGATTAGTGGGCAATTGAAGCAATGCATGTGTGATAAATAATATCACAAATTAATTAATTAGAACTCACAAAGTCAAGTCAAACAATATGCGGTCATCAATTCGTGCGTTGTCGATGTGTTTACTAAGCGATGTGACTCCCGTAGATGCCGAAAGGAGAGGGAGAGCGACAGAGCGTTTCAGAAGTAATTTGAATTTTTTGACCGATGAAGAGTTGAAGCCGGGAAATTATGGGGCGAGCTTTCCCGGTCTCAAAACAATGGACCACGCTTTATTCCGATAACTTCTAAATTAATTAATTAGCTTGCCTCTTTTTTTTTTTTAATTTCTTTATAATAATAATAATATAAAATTTTAATTTAATCTAGTATTAAATAATATTAATTTTATTTTTAGTTTTTTACATTATAAGTTATTAGCAAAATTTATAATTTAATATAATTAATAATAATATTAATTTAAATAATAATATAAAATATTATTACATATACTATAGAACTCTTACTTGGATTATTTAGCATAATTCATTTTGTTAGTGAATATATTATAACATTTGTATCACTTTATTATTTTGTTATTATCTTGTGGTATACTGGTATGTATAAATTTTGATTCTATATCCTAAGATGACTTTTGAACTAATATTGTAGGTTTTAACTATTTATTTATGTTGTTATATTATTAGAGATTATTTGATTAAATTATTTGCTTCGATCTTTATTTCACGGGTCATATATTTAGAAAATACTAGGGGTGTTAACTGTTCAGAATCCAATCCGATCTGCTCAATCCATCTGATCCGTAAAAATCTTATAAATGGATTGGTGGATTAAATTGAATTGAAAATTTGAAAATCCGCAGTCTGTAGATTAGATATGAATTTACTTCTGTAAATCCGCAAAAATCTGCAAATACGCCAAAAAAAATTATTTAATAAAAAATTAAACTTGTAAATGACATTAGTATTTACTAATAAATAAATAAGTTACAATATAGTTACATTAACATCATATTATATCTTATCCGATAATAATGTAAAATAAAAATAATTAAATAAATAGATATAGCTTCCTAAATAATTAATTTTCATGTACTAATCTAAACAAAAGAGATTTTTTTTTCTTTTTGGTGTGTTATATTATGAAACTTTGAATGTGATTTTCTAGGTTTATTTAAACAATTAATTTATTTAAATCTTATTTAATCTTAAATTTAGTTGCTAGGAAAATTATTTTTATATTAATTTTTTGTTTAGTTAATTCATGGATAGGACGTAATTAAAAACTTTTAGTCTACAAACCAATCCACAAAATGGTGGATTGGATATGGATTGGGTCAAATCCATATCGGATTTGTAAATGTATGGATTGAATTTCACCAATCCGTGGATTGGATTAGATTAAAAATTTATAATCTGCAAAATCGTGGATCAGGTATGGATTAATGTTTAATTTACAAAATTTGATCTATGAACACCCTTAGAAAATAATGAAAAATAAATGTTATACTTTTGAAATTTTAAGGATATAAGTTCCGACCTCTGTGAAGAATTATGATATTTTTTAATATTTGCACTAAAAAGTTTTTGTTAAATTTCTAAAATTTAAGACTTATATATTTAGTATTATTCTAAGTATTAATAAATATTATTTTCTAAATATATAATTTAAATTAATCACAAAAAAATTAATAAAATACTATGCAACACCAATTATAGTATAATTAAAAATTAATACAGTACAACATTGCACCAAACATTATATAATATTATTATAATACAATGCTAATACAATATAGCATAAAATACAATACACAAAAATTAAAATAATTAAATATAATATACTACAATATAATGTGTCAAACGTATCTTAAAATCACACAAGCTGTGGGATAAATAAGGTATACTTACGATATGACATAATTACAATTCTTTGAGCTTTTGATGGAGTAATGAGAAACTCCACATTCTTAGCAAAGATGTTGGAAAAAAAAATTCAAAATTTTTTTAAATTTTTAGACTTTCTCGCCTTGCTCCTGGCGTGGGCTTGTTTCATCGGCGAAGACAGTACATGACTAGCTGGGACACATGCCCCAACTGACTTCGAAAAAAATTTTAAAAATAATTTTAAATCGATTCATAATTACTTTGATTTTATGATAATGCCCCGGCTCTATATTAAATTATTAAATTTCTTAGATAATTTTAAAGAATTCCAAATTTAACTATCGTTAAAGAAATAAATTCTCAAAATTTATTAGTTGTTTTGATTCTATAAACATGAAATAATCACGCCCAAATGAAGATAAAAGAAATTTAACAAAATTAGGTAATAATTAAAAAACATGAAATTATAAAAATATAATATTCTCAATTTTTTTCCCTTGTTTTCTTCTTCTTCTTACCCACTAAACATCAATCATTAGTTTCTATGGTATTGATTAGTATTAAAAATTGTTTAATTATCAAGCCAAAATAATGTTATTTTATGCTTATGTTATATTTTATATTTGTGTTTATGTAATATATTAAGAATTATTAATTATGTTTTAAATAGATCTAATTTTGTGTATTTTTACGTGTTTATTAGGTAAAATATTAATTTCACATAATTCGAGACTCCAAATAGATAAACGGAGGTCAAATTTAGATTTCGGAGGTCCGAAAACCTTAAGATGAGTCAAGATTGGCTTAAAATTGGGCTTATGTAAGACGAGTTGACTTGGCCAGTTGACCGAGCACTGATTGAATGATAAAATAAGCTTACAATAGATATGAGTGCATGAGATGGTTGGCAATTTTGACTAAATCTCAACCGTTCATGATTCAATGCCCATGATTGTGCCACGTGGCAATGGTTGGTGAAGCAAGTTGCAGGATCCGAATCTTTGTATTTAGGTCGACCCGATCCACCCATTAACCCGCCAAATCTCAACTGTTCTTTGACCAAATCAGACGAGTCAAATTATGCCACGTGTGATGTTAACTTTTGAAGTTTGACCAACTATTGAATCTTGATCTAATGGTTTTGATGAGCGCATGTATGAAGCTTAGGATGGACCGCAAAACACTGGATTATAAATTTATTTTTCTATAAATAGTCTCATTTTTATATTTTTAATCATCTCTCTTCTTCTCCATCTCCTTGTAATCTTAATTTTCAGGTGTGTTTGTAATATTTTGTATAATTATTTTTATAAATAAATTTAGTTTTATTTTCAATTTTAGTTATTTTTATTACTTTTAATTATAAGTAATTTAATTTAAATAATTCTTTTTATTTCAATTATGCTTAACTAAATAATAATAGTTAGGGTAAGGTGAAACTCTTAGGAAATAAATATGATTTAATCAAATTCTATTTTTAATTTTATAAATTAAATTATTTTCTATTTAATTTTATACATATTTTATATTTTGAAATTTTGATTTATTGTAGACAAACAAGGGAGTTTGACACAATAAATTCTTAATATCTAAATATAAGGTATGGTAAAATGGTATTTTGACTTATTGTAGACAAATCAAATTTTGGCACAATAAATACTTAATCCATCATAAAATTAAAGGGAAAATAATAATAATTTATATAATTAATCTTTTGGGCAATAAATCTAAAAATAATGGCAAAAAGCATTTATTAAATTTTATTTACTAATAAGAGTGGATCCACAACCCTAACTAGTTCAATTTCATAGTTTTATTTAAATTAAACTGCTTATATTCAAGTTTTATTTGTATTTTTAGATAAAATAAAATAAACAAATTAAATATTTTCTCTGAGGATCGATCTCGGACTCACCGAGCTATAATATAACAAGATACTCTTATATTTGGGAGTTAAAAATTACTTTTAATTTATGTCAAATTTTTGGCGGCGTTGCCAGGGAAAAGTTTTTATTTTGCTTTATTTTTCGGATTTTGATTTTTCTTGTTTGTGTAAAGTTTCCTTTATACGCCTTTTCCTTTTCCAAAATTTTGTTCGGGCCCCAAAACCGTTCAGAATCTTCACTTTCATCCCACATGGCTCAATTCTAAACTTCTAAAAATTACGGTGTGACCATACACACTTATAAATAATTTGCAATAAGATGCCTAGACGAAATTTCTCAAAATAATCGGGCTTGGACTTACATCTTCGACTTTTTTTTTAAAGATACTTATATTTTCGACCTATTTAGACTTATTTGGACTTAATTTGGACCAAACAAACTAACTGCTAACTTTTTTTTTTAATTTCAGTTATTTAATTTTCAGTATTTATTTAATTTCGAATTTATTTATTTTTTGCTTTATTTTATTTTGTTAATTTATTTGGTGGGTTCAACCACCAAAATTGTTGTTTAATTTTCAGTTATTTTATTATTTCACATTTTATTTATTTATTTTATTTGTTTGGTTTATTTTATATTATTCATTTATTTGGTGGGTTCAACCACCAAAATTGTTATTTAATTTTGCATTTATTTTATGCTTTAATTTATATTTTTAATTTATATGGTGGGTTCAACTACCAAAATTGTTATTTAATTTTAATTTTAATTTTTGTACATTTTTATTATTTGCATATTTAATTTTCATTTTTTTGGTGCAATTTTCATTTAGTTTTTGTGTTGCTAATTTGTTTGAATATTATCTTTGTGATGTAACTATTGCATGAGACGTTGGTCTCAAACTTCAAGTGACAGGTTAATTCGTAGATCTCAATCTCCACCACCAATCATGGACGAGAACCAAGATGAAAACTTTTTGGGCGAACCTAATCATCAGATTGATCAGGAAGACAATCATTCTCAACATGGACGTGATCAAAGTCAACCAAGAACCTTGAGGGACTATATGAATCCAACCAGAACCGGAGCACCATCGTGTATAGTATTTTCTCCAAAAGCATCTCGATTCAACTTCAAACTAGGTATTATCCAGCTTTTACCAACATTTCATGGTTTAGAATCTAAGATCCATACATGCATCTAAGAGATTTTGAAGAAGTTTGTAATACATACACAGACCAAAATTGTCGTATGAACATAAAAACTTGGAATAACATGTAAGAACGGATTTTGAAAAAATTATTTCCACCTCATAGAACCAATTCTTTTAAAAGACAAATCACTTCTTTCACTAAAAAAAATGGAGAAACATTATGTTTATACTATAATTTTGGTCTGTGTATGTATTACAAACTTCTTCAAAATCTCTTAGATGCAAGTATGGATTCTCAGATTATAAGCCATGAAATATTGATAAAAGTTGGATAGTACCTGGTTTGAAGTTGAATCGAGATACTTATGGAGAAAATATTATACACGACGGTGCTCCGGTTCTAGTTGGATTCACGTAGTCCCTAAAGGTTCTTGGTTGATTTTGATCACGTCCATGTTGAGAATGATTGTCTTCCTGATCAATCTGACGATTAGGTTCGCCCAAAACGTTTTCATCTTGGTTCTCGTCCATGATTGGTGGTGGAGATAGAGATCTACGAATTAACCTGTCACTTGAAGTTTGAGACTAACGTTTCATGCAATGATGATGTAACAAAGATAATATTCAAACAAATTAGCAATACAAAAACTAAATGAAAATTGCACAAAAAAATGAAAATTAAATATGCAAATAATAAAAGTGTACATAAATTAAAAAATTAAAATTAAATAACAATTTTGGTGGTTGAACCCACCATATAAATTAAAAATATAAAATAAAGCATAAAATAAATGCAAAATAAAAAAACTGAAATTAAATAACAATTTTGGTGGTTGAACCCACCAAATAAATGAACAATATAAAATAAAGCCAAAAAAATGAAATAAATAAATGCGAAATAATAAAATAATTGAAAATTAAATAACAATTTTGGTGGTTGAACCCACTAAATAAATTAACAAAATAAAATAAAGCAAAAAAATAAACACTGAAAATTAAATAATTGAAATTAAAAAAATTAAAAGTTAATAGTTAGTTTGCTTGGTCCAAATTAAGTCCAAATAAGTCTAAGACGTAAGTCCAAGCTTGATTATTGTGAGAAATTTCGTCTAGGTACCTTATTACAAATTATTTATAATTGTATGGCCACACCGCAATTGATAGAAGTTTATAATTGAATCATTTGAGATGAAAGTGAAGATTCTGAAAGGTTTTGGGGCCAGAACAAAATTTAGGAAACAGAAAAGGGGTATAAAGGAAACTTTTCACAAACAAGAAAAATAGAAAACGAAAAAATAAAGCAAAATAAAAATTTTTCCCAAGTAAGGACGCCAAAAATTTGACACAACTTAAAAGTAATTTTTAAACCCTAAGTATAAGAGTATCTTGTTATATTATAACTCGATGAGTCCAAGATCTATTCTCAAAGAAAAGATTTAATTTGTTTCTTTTATTTTATCTAAAAATAAAAATAAAACTTGAATATAAACAATTTAATTTAAATGAAACTATGAAATTGAACTAGTTAGGGTTGTGGATCCACTCTTAGTAGTAAATAAAATTTGATAAATTCTTTTTGCCATTTTTTAGATTTATTGCCCAAAGATTAATTATATAAATTATTATTATTTTCCCTTTAATTTTATGATGGATTAAGTATTTATTGTGCTAAAATTTGATTTGTCTACAATAAGTCAAAATACCATTTTACCATACCTTATATTAAGATATTAACAATTTATTGTGCCAAAATCCCTTGTTTGTCTACAATAAATTAAAATTTCAAAATATAAAATATGTATAAAATTAAATAGAAAATAATTTAATTTATAAAATTAAAAATAGAATTTAATTAAATCATATTTATTTCCTAAGAGTTTCACCTTACCCTAACTATTATTATTTAGTTAAGCATAATTGAAATAAAAAGAATTATTAAAATTAAATTGCTCATAATTAAAAGTAATAAAAACAATTAAAATTGAAAATAAAACTAAATTTATTTATAAAAATAATTATACAAATATTAAAAACACACTTGAAAATCAAGATAACAGGGAGATGGAGAGAAATTTAGAAGAAGAGAAATGTAGAGAGATGATTAAAAATATAAAAATGAGCCTCTATTTATAGAAAAATAAATTTATAATCCAATGTTTTGGGGTCCATCATAAGCTTCATGCATGCACTCCTCACAACCATTAGATCAAGGTCCAACAGCTGGTCAAACTTCAAAAGTCAACATCACACGTGGCATAATTTGACTCGTCTGATTTGGTCAAAGAACGGTTGAGATTTGGCGGGTTAATGGGTGGATCAGGTCGACCCAAATACAACGATTCGGATCCTGCAACTTGCTTCACCAACCATTACCACGTGGCGCAATCATGGCCATTGAATCATGAACGGTTGAGATTTAGTCAAAATTGCCAACTATTCCACGCACTCATATCTATTGTAAGCTCATTTTATCATCCAATCAGTGTTTGGTCAACAGGAAAAGTCAATTATTTTTACACAAGCCCAATTTTAAGCCAATCTTGACTCATCTTAAGGTTTTTGGACCTCCGAAATCCAAATTTGACTTCCGTTTATCTATTTGGAGCCTCGAATTACGTGAAATTGATATTTTACCTAATAAACACACAAAAATACACAAAATTAGATATATTTAAAACATAATTCATAATTCATAATTCATAATATATTACATAAATACAAATATAAAATATAACATAAGCATAAAATAACATTATTATCGCTTGATAATTAAACAATTTTTAATACTAATCACATCCAACAACCAGCTTATTGCTAGCCCTTTAGCAATTAAAGCGTTATATTAAATTAAGATTTACAAAATTCACATGCAAGTTAATAGTTGTTCATCTATCCTCTAAACTACCAAATAAATAAACTCTCCTAGATTTCTTTACCTCTTTGGTGTTCACTCATTATTCAGAATATTATCAAACCTTCGTTTGTGCTCAAGTAATTAACACAATACTTATGGAGTTTTATTAAAAGAAAAACAACATTTTTGTTCCAAAATTCATTAGAAATTCTATCTTTAGACAGTAGATTATTCACACATATAAATTAAAAATAAGGAAAATATCCACCGTCCACCCATTTTTTACACATTTTTCAAAAATACACAATTCCTTTATTTTTTGGCTGGAATCCACCTAAAATTACATTTTGTTTCACTTTTCCACTTCTGTTTGAAATCCGTTAAGAAAACTAACGGAAACTTAAAAAAATGACCATTTTACCCCCAAACGAAAATTACAATTTCACCTTAAAAATTACCAAAAATAATCAGATTAAATCTAATTATTTTTTCCATTGGTCAATAAAGAAATTAATTCCACAACCATCAAATGCATGTTTTTTTTAAATATGTCTGTAATTAGAATGCTAAATTATAACAGTAGTATTAAAAATAGCCCAATCTCACAAACCATCAATTGAATTTAAGATAAGTAGAGTGTTATTATTCATTGAATTATAATATCTAGTAGTTAAGTTTTTTTGTACTTCATTAACGTACCAATAATGATATTCATCATTAAATCTTATTATTTTTGGCATTTTTAGGGTGAAATTGTAATTTTCGTTTTGGGGGTAAAATAGTAATTTTTTTAAGTTTCCGTTAGTTTTTTTAACGGATTCCAAACAGAAGTGGAAAAGTGAAACAAAATGTAACTTTAGGTGGATTCCAGCCAAAAAAATGAAGGAATTGTATATTTTTAAAAAAGGTGTAAAAAACGGGTGGACGATGGATATTTTCCCTTAAAAATATTAAATCTTTAACCCATGTAGCGAGCTTTAAACCAGTGACTCCCAAACCAGTTGCCCTTAGGGCACTAGGTGTTGAAACACCCATACGGACTTAATTACTAGGGTTTCTTATAAGCAAATAATATATCTATTACCCATGTAGCGAGCTTTAAGCCAGTGACTCCTAAACCAATTGACCTTAGGGCACTAGGTGTTGAAACACCCCTATAGACTTAATTGCTCGAGTTCTAGATATAGCAAAATTAAAAACATTCATTTTTTTTTTCTGTTTTTACAATATGCAATTTCTTCTACCTTAGATATTATCCCTAATAAATCAAAAGAACTAATTATGCCAAAATTTTAACTTACAACCCACTAGTATGTGTCATAGTGTGTGTGTGAAGAATGATTAAACAATACATGTTAAATGAGTAAATAATTAAATGACTTAATAACCAATTGGAGAGTTCACAAATTTGAGTAATTCAAAGAAAAGGGAACAAAAACAAATTACTATGAATTTCAAAATCAAAATATAATACAACAGGACTATTAGGATGCGTCTCAAAAGTCGTGACTCTTTACACAGCCATCCTAGAAAAAAATTGGATTTTTTTAAAAGAAAAGAAAAAGAAAAGAGAAAAACAAATACACATATTTAAAAACACACTTCAACTATCTCCACCCACAACCTAATCTAAACATTATCATTTTATAATTTTACCGATATGCATAAAAAATAATAAAAGAGAAAAATAATAATGATAAAAGAAGAAGAGAATGAGATCTCACCTGAAATCGATGCAGAAGCTTAAAAACAGATAACAAAGAATAAGAAAAAGTTATTTTTTTTAAAAATAAAACTCTAAAATTAAGAAGATGCGTTTCTAGAGGTATTGCACTCTTCATATCCAGCCATCTAGGACTCAAATTTAGTGAAAAGTTAGTCTTCACGGAAATTTTTTTTGTAAAAACATCATTAGAACTAAGACATTCCATAATTATCAATTGTTCCCTCCCCCCCCCCCCCCCAAATTCAAAGAAACTTTGTTCTCAATGTTTTAAAAGGAAAAAAGAAAAGTTTAGAAGACATCACATGAACATTGCAGGGAGATGGAGAGAAATTGAGAAGAAAAGAGACGTAGAGAGATTGAAGGTAAAAAATTCTTTTTGCCATTTTTTTGAAGTCATATCTAAATTGTACTAAAACAATTTACATATGAGTGTCTTAGACTTGATTTAATTAGAAAATAAATTTAATTTTCTTATTATGTGACAAAAATAATGAAAAAATAGTGAGGAGCGCATGCATGAAGATTATAATGGACCGCAAAATAATGGATTATGAATTTATTTATCTATGATTACTGTTCGAATGATTATTACTATTCGACTCAAATGCAAAGATCGACCCCCAACCTGAAACAGTTTTGATTCTCATTATTTTTGTCACCAAGATCATTAGTTTTAATGATATATTATGTGAACTCTTCAAATTGCTTTCACAGTTAGTTAAACGGCATTATGGTCTCTATTATAAGTTGAATGAGCCACAGCTGAAACAATTTTCTGGCCACGTCCTTCGGCTTTGTCATTTGTCAATTGCTAATCTGCTTTCCTTTTTTTCTACAAATTACGGTGAGAGAAATTCCTAATTTCCTATCCTTATGCTGAAAATTGGGTGCACAAGTTAGATGCCACTGAGCATCAATACGTCGATAACATCTTCATTTTCAAAATCTTTTTGCTTGTTATGTTGTTACGTTCAAAGCATTGTTTTTTTTTTTTTCTATAATTTAACTTGCATACTTTGACGTGAAAGTAATTTGATTGTCAAAGATATATAAATTCATAACCATCCCACAGACCTATTGAGGAGACACAATTTTAATTTTAATTTTTTTGGGTTTTAAACAAACAATGAAAGACTTGGTTCATTTTTTTCCTCCGTACTTTCAGGGAGTCTAAGGCATTGTATAAAAAATGAACTGTTCACACAAATTCAAAAGAAAATAAGAAAGCGATTGTTGAGTCAACACTCGTAATCTCGATTGGGGAATTGGTGAAAAATTAGTGGGCAATTGAAGCAATGCATGTGTGATAAATAAAATCACAAGTTAATTAATTAAAATTCACAAAGTAAAGTCAAACAATATGCGGTCATCAATTCGTGCGTTCTTGATGTGTTTATTAAGTAATAGAAAGGTAAAAACCTCGAGTCATCCAATAGGATTGAGACGCGTGTCAATTCACGGCCGCCGGCCGGAATCCAGTGCGGGGGCGTGTAAGTCCGCTTTTTGTGGCGGGAAAGAAGATCCATCTCGCGTGTAGGCGATAGTCAAGCAAGCAAATGTGGGGGCAAATGGGCATGGTTTTATATAATTAACATTGTTATTAATTAGTAAAAGGGCATCTCTAGGCATTTTAATCTTTAAGTTACAGTTAAAGGATCATGAGTGATGCTTAATCAACTTCGTCAATATATCAAGCTCTACTTGTCTTTTCTAATTTATCTCTTATATAAAAAATTCTTATAAAAAAATAAGATAAAATATTTTAATGAATGTTGTTGATAATAAAAAGTGTTTAAATCGTAATTTTTGTGAATGTAGCACTTTCCGATAAAGTTATTTCTTAAAGATCACTCTCAGTATGACACTTTTTTTTATGTTGCTTTAATTAATAACCTTGAAGAGTCACTCAAACAGACGATCAACCAAATGCTCTAGACATTCATTAATTATTTTTCCTTGGATTAAAACAACTATCAAGTGTGTTCGTGGAAACATTAGTAAATAATTTAAAAAGCTTGCAAAATCAGAACTTATGAATTAACCTACCTCGATTCTTTAGCCAAAAAATTAATCTACGTGACAATCGGCAATAATAATCAACATGAACCATATAAATGAAATGAAATTAATCATATATTACTAGAATGAACCATTAACTAATATTAATTGATCCGAGCTATAACAATATCAAATATAAGTTGGTAATTAGTTATTAATAAAATAAAAAAATAAACTTTGAATAAATCTCGTTGATATATGTACATGTACTTGTAAGTAGATCTTTAAAATTAAGTTTAGGTAAGCTCGGATTAAGAGAGGGTCATAATTTTAATTTTATGTCATTGTTCGACTATAAATACCATGAAAATAATGTATACTAATTTAGTTATTAATCAAATTAATTATATTCTAGAGCTCTAAAATGCATTCATTCGGGATATTTTACTATAGATACCTTAAAAATAACTTGTGCCAATTTAACTTTTTTTTTTTTTTTTTGTGGTGACAGTATTACTTTAGCTATTCAAAGGCAATATGTCTAGTAAATTCGTCAAACTTCAATTTCATGAGCTTATTCAAAGGAATCTAGATAAAAAAATTAATAATAATAATAATAAGTACTTAAAAATAAGCACTTGCGTAGTTGCGTTGTTATAAAAGGTGGTGACACCATATCAGTTTCCTACCCCTTATATCATGGAATAATTTATCAAAACTTAGGAGTTTAAATTAGCCGTTTTCATTCTCATTCATTCTCCCTTAGCTTGCCCTCTTGAAGCCAAACAACTTTCCGTAGCTTGAGACAGAATTAATGGCTACTTCTTCTCGCAAACTCAAAGCCATTTTCTCCTCTCTGGCCGTAACTCTACTGTTCATGATTTCACATTCTCAAATAGCCTTCTCTTTTGATTTTGAGGATGTTGATGAAGATGAAGTCTATGTTCTCGACCGCCCGGTTCCTGATCATAGCCCGAGGAGCAGGCTCTTGCTCAGTTCGATAAGAAAAGGTGCACAGTGCAGTGCCGATCATAAAAACATTTGTAATGGTGTTTCGGCAAACAATGGCACAAGCTTGTTGCATTGTTGCAAGACGCATTGCCGCAACATTCTTGGTGACAAGAACAACTGTGGCAAATGTGGCAGCAAGTGTAAGTTTGGACAGCTTTGTTGCAATGGGACTTGCACCAATGTGTTTGACAATGAAGCTCATTGTGGCAAGTGCAACAAGAAATGCCCTCGTGGGGTTCGATGTGAGTTTGGAAGTTGCGGCTATGCTTAAAGAAAATCGATATACAAGAGGTTGAAGCAATTAATTGTATGAGTTTTCGATTTTTTACATAGAATTAATATGATTGATAAGGTTTATAATAAACGGTGATAACTCTTGATGTAGTAGTTTACATCGTTAATTTGATATGTGTAACCTTTTAAAGGGAGTGTATTTTTCTTTTCTTTTTTTTTTGTTTCTACATTATACATATATAGCATCAGTCCCTCATATCGATATAAAATGGAAATCTTCTATTATATATTTGCTTATATGGATATTTACAATATATATCATGTAAATTAAATTTGATGTATTCATCAATTTTGTGAGTCCTTGATGTGTTTGTTAAGATGTTTATTCAAAATTTTTTCCCCAAATTAATTGATCTTTATGACCCATATGTGCTCGATGTGCATTCTCAGTGTTAGCAGAGATTTGGTATAGAATAGAATGAAATCTAGGAGATCTGTCAATCATTCATTAGGGATATTTAAATTAATGATAATACTATTTAAATTAGTCTTTGAAATGCTATAAGCATGTTGAATTGTCAAGGATTCATTTAATTAGCTCAGCCCAGAATCTAGATCATGAATAAAAAGGTGCTTTGTTATTAATAAAAAGTTGCATGTGACAACATCCTCACTTTTTGTCACCTTAAATTAGATCATGTATTAGAGGGCAGCAGTTCGAACCCTCACAAATATATTGTGGGGGGTATTTTCTTTCTTAATTAAATTTGAGTGAAAGCAATCTTCTTCTTTATTCAAGTGTGAGGAGTAGACATCATTCGAATATTTGTGAGGGTTAAAATCTGGACAACGCTCCATTAGTATTGATGTAAGTTGGTTCCAATAATAATATAATTTGTAAATATCAGTTATAGTCCCATGTAATATGAGTTGTAATTTTAACAATAGTCTCATGTAATAATAATAAAAAAAGATTAGATCATGTAATAAATTTATGAAAATGGGAGAATGGTAATTTGTCCCCTAGCCAGTTTTTGAAATATGTAACTTTTCTACATTAGCTAGTATAGCCAATTTTAAAGGCTTTGTTTGGTATTTAATGTAAAAGAAAAGTTTTGTTTTTAAACAAAAGAATTAAAAACGTGTGGAAAATATAAATTTTAAATAATAATTTTTAATAAAAATAATAAAATTATTATAAGTTTTTCATTATATAAATGTAAGATCAATTCAATCTTAATTTTCAAACAACAATAATAAGTATTTATCAAATAGTTTAATAATAAAATTATAATTGTCCAGTCACATTACCAAACAAATGTTAGACCTATCAATAGCCCCATCAACATTAACTTTAAAAAGATGATGGAAGCCATGATGAGTTTCATTGTTAAGCAATATGAAAAATTAAAAAATTGAACTCGCACACTCTAAATGCATGCATTGCTATGGAACATGGATAATATCTTCCTGATTTTTGTTCTTTTTTTTTTTTTTTTGAACTTACCATGAGTCTCCTTAAAAGTTAGAATTAAACGTTTTCACGGGTTCTACAAAACAATTAAAAAGAAAAAGAAAAAGAAAAAAACGCAGCAACAAGTGCAATTTTGGACAGCTTGCATGCAATGGAACTAGATTTCACAAATTAATGTAATCTAACAATCAATGGCAATCCTCTGCGAGAAAAGTGCAACAATTTAAATATATAACACATCCAGCAATTTTTTTTTTACATAATTTTAATTTTTTTAATAAAAAAAAACAAAAGTAGGAACCACAGAAAAAGGAAAAGTCGTAAGTCTTAAAGAGGAGAAAGCTGTGTTACTTTTTTAAAGAAGGAAAGCAAAGTAATAAACTGTAATAAAACATGAGATTGATATAGATTCACGTTTAAGCAATCTAACATGCAAATTTAATTGAAAAATATTAATCCGCAACTTTAAAAATAAACTATTTTTAGGTGATTTCTAAATGAATTTTAAACTTTTAAAAATAAATATTGAATATATTGCTATATTCATTAAAAAAAAAGTTCTCTAAATGAATCAAACTTTTAACACGATAATAATGAAAATACAGAAAAGATGGAGTCATTTCTGACAAGAAAGCAATTATATTTAATCTTTGAACCAAAGGTTGATTAAATGGAGAAACGTGAAGAAAATTAACTTTAAATCCAAACCAGTGTCAACCTAATAAAGCAAGCAAAATATATAACAAGAGGATTGAGCAGACTGTAGCAAGGGCAAACAATGATCCAATCTTGCCACGGAATTCAAATAGCCACCACATATATGCAATAACCTCATAAATTTAATCATGATGCTTTATCATTTTATTGTGCTTCGAAGTTAAAGTTTCACAAATTAAAATAAAAAAAGAGCACCAATATATTTGTTTCAAGAATGTCTACAAAGTTCACACTGTTGAACAAATTACTATAAGATTTAATATATAAATGAACAAATTGAAAATTGCTTAAAGAGAAAAAGATTTAGGCAAGAAGAGAAGTGTTATGATCAATTTGATAACAACATTATAATGGCCACAGTTTGTTTTTCCTTTCCTTCTCTCTCAAATCTCATGTCTGATATTGGAGCTTGTGAACAACTGTCTCACCATAACGCAACTGTAAGCTCAATTTTCATAAGAATTTCCACGTCTTCTGGCAAAGAAAAATCTATCTTTAGGTGTAAAAGGACCTATCGTCTTCAATGGCAAACCCGCTTAGCTCAATGGTCTTGAAATAATACCAAGTCGAGGCTTCTCACACTCAGAGATATTGAATCAGCTCAACTGCAAACTTTCCTTTCCTTGTAGAGTTTATTTCTCCTATCTGAAAGTAAAGGATATTTGATCATCTTAAATGCTTAGCTAAATATTGTTTCAAGGGTAATTTTTGTTATATCAGAGCAGTGGTTCATTGAAATCTAAACTTACCTTTATTCTTCCTTTGCCACTTACCGAGACGATATCACCAGTCTTTAAAGTAGTACCATTTTTTGTAACAGTAGTCCAGTTAACACGCACATCACCATTACTATCAGCAAAATAGAACTGAAGGTCATGCATACGTTTAACTAACTACAGGTCACATGTCAAATTAATATTAATACGAACACATTATAATGATTTTCTTACAATCAAATTGCCATTCCTGAAAGGTATGCACAATATGTCTAAAGAAATGCATAGTCAGAAAAGATCTTTCAATAAAGCTAAAATAAGTCATTTTATAAAGGAAGAATGGTGCAACATGGAATGAAGATCCATTGTACTCAACTGCAGAAAGATGTGGACAAAGACATAAGTTTGGGAGTTCTGAGAGAATCGCCAACCATGGATTCAATTGGAAACCTCGGTAATTTGAATAAGACCATGTGAGTAGCTGTAGATCTCAGGTCCAAAGGCCATTAGGAGGACCTAATGGCAGATGCTTTAGCAGAGATTTGAACCAGTGAAGCTAACGAGGACTATCTACAATGTACCCAAGTAGCCAGCCTCTATTATTGATTTATAGAGCATGCATATTTAGTGTATCAGTTGTTGACTTCATTCATGCATATTTAGTGTATTACTGGAGATTGTTTCCATGACAGATTGCCTCCATCCTAACCAGGAAACCTAGAAACATGCAGTAACTGATGAACACCCGGAATCTACTACCATAAAATCAGGAATAAATATTATGAAAGAAGAGTAGGCTGTACCTGATCAAATTAACTAATTTTGACCGTGATAACTTAAATCCTGCACTAGCTAATGCATCGACCCTTAGTGACGCTTCTATGGTTTTGAATGACTTAGTCCTGAAAAAGATCAAAGATGTCGTACGGTCATTGACAAATACCAGATGAAGAGTATCACAGAAATGAATCATTAAAATGATGGGTTGCTACCTTGGTGGTTCGTATTCAAGAGCAAGCAATGGTATCCTTGTACAAGAGACTGAAACATTACCAACCTTCAAGAAAAAAAATGCATTAAAATGGTACGGGCAATGCAGCACTACATTACAAATACTGACTTTTTTGCATTTTCTCATCCCCCTAGGAGCCTTTCACTTTTTGCTCAAAATACTGAGCCAGGTGACATCGTATTAAAAATTACTAACATATTGTTAATGCAGTGGAACAAAGCAGAATTTAAGCTAATTACGGCAGTTCTGTTAATTACAATGACATACAAGTGGGAAAGAAAAATATTTTCTGCTTTTATGTGTAACACAAAAGATGCAGTTATTTTCAGAAAAAACAGTATATCAGAAAAGTAAATACAACCTTTTCAAGTGATGTTATAAGATAGTCAGCAAGTTCTGGAACAACTAGGAATTGAGCCCCCTTTTCTCCCTGGACAGCAATCAAAATAGGAAAAGATATTAGCTCAACCCAACTAAGTTCTCCCACTTTCTGAGCTGGCTGGAACTAAACACCACATGATACATTATCCTTTAAAGAAGAAGCAGAATGAATACTCTGAAAAATTTTATCTCCAACTTATGAATTCGTTAATGTATAGCCAACATAATTACATCATGCAGAGAGCTCTTAGAAGTAAAATAAAGTGCAGGCCCTGACAGTGCAATGACTTGTTGGCTCCCAAACAGGAATTCAGGGGTTCCATTCCCTTTTGTTGGACACACAAGGAGCTCTCTCCCAGTTTAGAACCATGACGTATCAAATGATTAATCCTACATTGCTGTCATGATAAGTGGTTACATGATCTGTGACACCAAATACCAGGTAACATAACAAAGAATAGTCAATCGTCGGACACAGAATAGTTTCATGTTAGCTTAGAAGGTATTATGGATTCTTTGGGAAACAAGAACATTAATGCAGAATTGTTATCATATGTTTGAAGTCATTCACAAGGATGTCATGATAGTGTGATGACATCCTTACAAACTTATTTATGTCTGAAGAAAGGGAATCCATCTTCTAATGTTTGGCCAAGTTCCGGGTAAGTGTACACAGCAAGTTGGATGACTCCAAATGAACATGATAGAAGCAAGCGGCTCACACCTCACAAAGTGTATTGCAAGCATCCGGAACAGAGAAAGCCTTTATTCTAATGAATATACATGTCATTTGAACCACATCAGTAAAGATATTGTTTTTCAGGAGCAAAAACTGTCTTTTCATGGAGAAGCTGATTTCAAATGGTCCACTACCATACAAGCCACATTTTTCAAATACTATAGAAAACTGAAATGAATCCTCGAAATAAAATTAGATAATACCTGTAAGATAATATCTCCGATCTTTTCCCTAGCAATTCCAGTGCCAAGAATTGAGCCGAGGAAGTCACCATGAGAACACGGTTCAAATCCAAAGTTTCCTGTGATACTGGATGAAAAGGCAACAAATTATGACAACATAATTGAACGATTCAATTGATCGATGCCCTGAGTAGAGTTTCAAAATAGTCGAGTGATAAAATGACTTTGCCTCAATGCTGCAACTACATCTGGATCACTAGTCAATGCTTCAGGATGTCCAACAGAAAGCCGACATCGCTCAGCCTGGACAATCAGGAACATATGTCATTGCATTTTCACTCATGCCAAGCACATCACGTCGGAAAAATTTCTCATGATTAATCCAAATACAGCACATTTGTTTGGAACTAGCCATGCATTCTTTCATATGAAAATTGTTTTGAGATCAAAATTTAACTTAACCTGCGGGTATCCTCCCTGTGCAACTGCTTTGACATCAGCTAGTTTTTCTAGTGCTATCATTGATTCCTTCAACACAGGTGGGGTAAGAAAATCAGAGTGTAGAACTTCTCTTCTTGATGATGCCCGTCTAGCCTACAACAAGCAAGAATCATGCACAAATTACATACAGAAAGCACAATTCCAGTAACTCAAAAATGAATTAAGTTTCAGTTTCAATTCAATGGATGATAAATTACCATTTCAAGGATATGCTTGACTTCCTCAATAGCATTTTTGTCTCCCACGCCTTTAAGTAAATCATCAAAATTCCCCTTTACAGCTTGTATCAGGTGACATATCCCTGAAGCTTCAATGCAAAACAAATCAAAACCCTTATAAAGTAACAAACTTTAAATCAAGATTCAACAAAGAAACCTTCTTTTAATTCTTATCCATCGTTTTCTTAGCTCTTGCATATGTTTCAGCTAACACACAAAATATCACATGTTCAAAAAAAAAAAAAAAGAGCTTAATGGGTATATCAAATTACACAAAGACAAAGCAGACAAAAGAAAAAACGTAAGCATACGCATTGAAAAAGGAATGAAATTGAAAGACAGTCACCAGTGTGTCTGAGAGAAGTGGGGAAAGTAAAAGGCCTATGAGTTCCATGAAAACAAGAACCGGGGTTTAAGTGAAGCAGAGGTTGAGGGAGTGAAAATGTTTGAACTGCTCTTCTTAGAATCCAAGGTGCAGCAAAGCTGATAGCAGCCATGTCCGTGCGTACTGGAGGCTGCCCAAGACCCAAGTAGTCTTGGGAGTTGGGCCCCCTTCGGCTAATCTTTTACTTGTAAAATTTGAAGTAAGATATTATGGGGAACAAAAAGAAAAATGGGTCATTCTACAATGCTCTTCTAAAATTATAACATTGGGATAAATATATAACCGCTTATAAAATTAGAAATTAATTATGATAATATTTTTATTTTAATTTTAATTATTAAAAATTTAATTAATCATATATCAAACCAGTTAAACTTATTTTTATTAAAATTAAATAATAAAAACCATTATATGGTCTCTTTAAACTGTATTTTTCTTTCAAAAAAATATAAAAAAAAATATTTATATTTTTTCTAACAAAAATTATTATAAATCATATCAACAAAAACTGAATAGATTATATTTTAAGTAAAGTGGAAGAGAAATCTCTGTTCTATAAAAGAAAGAAAAAAAAATTAGAACAACCTCAAAGTTTACTGTCAAATCCTTGAGATATAATAAACTTGAAAATATAGTTTTAGCGCACCATGCACAATGAATTTGACTTGACAATAAATGAAAATAATTAATCTGCAAGTTGTAAGCGAAAAACATAAATTATTTCACCAAAATCAATGTCACTTAATAAGTTCTCCTTATGAATATGATAGCAAGTTGCATGCTTGGGCCAAACTTTTTTAAGCCTAAGCTGAAACTCTTTTTAAGGAAAGTGTAAGCTTGTAGATGAGCTTTCACATATTTTTTAAGACTATTTTTTTAAATTATTATAAGTTTATAATGAATTAATAATTAATAAGTTGTTATAATAAATAATGAATAAAGAAAATAAATATTTTAAAATAAAACAATAAAAAATAAAAGTTTATATATTTAATTTTTTAGTATTGAATTGGCTTTTCTTGGCCTTTCTTTTTCCTTAAAACTAGTGTCCCGAATTTCCCATCCGTTCCAAAATATAAGTTTATAAAAAAATAAAAGTATATATATTTAATAAAAAAAAAATAGAGGTTCGGCCTGACTTGGCCTTTCTTTTTCCTTAAGTTTTTTTTTTGCAAGCCCTCATGTGAAGGATCGAGTCTATGTCCGCAGGACATGTGCTTTTTTGCCAAGCTTACTTATTACCACTCGAAACCTTCACAACAATAACAAAAAAAAAAGTAGACAATAAAGCAAAAACAAATCGCAAATGAAAATAAAAATACAAAAAAAGGGAGAAACACAAGTCACCCACCCCTAAAAAACTTATCCTTGGGGAAGCTACACAAAGACCAAGCTATAAGGCAATCGAAACCTCTATGCACCATCAATAGTGCTGATGCAGTAACCTTTAATAAATGCGTATTCTCCCATTTCAAACATTAGAACAATTTTGTCGAAGGAGTAGAAGAAAAAATTAAAAAGGAAACTTAAAAATTGCAATGAGAATGAAAAGATGCTGACTAGATAGGGGAACTCTCCCCCTGGCCAGAGATGGTGGTTTGATCTTAGTGGTGCCATACCAAGAGGACGAAAAAGATACGGATTTTTACTGGTTGAAGCAGCTAGTATATTTTAGTGCAGAAAGAATGAGGAATTAGATGATGAGAGAATGAGTGTAAGCGTGCACGCAACACACATCAAAATGACTCAATCTTAATTTTTCATCTATTATCATTTATGTTTGAGGGATAAAAAAGGAGTATGACTAGACGATGCCTAGTCAATCATGAGACTTAGTCAAAGGTGCGTGAGTGCGCGATCGTGTTCTCTTCAACTAAGGCATGAAGGAATTTAATCGAGGATAATCTTTCTCATTCTCTTAATTTCTCATTCTCGTGGCCGGTTGGGTGATGCGAGAAGAAACCTGCCCAAATCAATCATGAGACTTAGTGAAAGGTCAACCTACAATTTTTCTCCTAGATATCTGGGCATGGAGCTAATCCACTAATGGTCATGTGGCTCATCCACTAACGATCGCGCATTAATTTTGGGGTAGTGGTTTTGGCTACCTATAAAAGCCCCAACCAGGAAAGTAAAGGGGCATCATTAAACTATCTTACTCTTTTTTTATTTCAGTAATTTCTCTCTTTTATCTCTTTTCTTCTTTTCCTAGATTAATTAGAAAGCTTTTTCACTCAAAGCAATTATAGAAAGCCACAAGATTTGTGGCATGAGTTTTTCTAAAATGCTCAGAAACTGACTAGAGTGTCGAAGGGGTTACGTTGGGAAAACATCTGGTGCCCCTTCAACCGTTCTTTATGAACATAGGTGAACCCAACTGAAAGTCACTGTAGTAATTGGAATTTACTCCAAGAAAAAATGAAGAAGCAAATATTGTCTCCTATCAAAATAAATTTAAGTGTTAGCTTGGACGTTGGATGCTACAGCCATGACCAGAATTCTGCATCAATATTTTAGTACCAAAAGCAAACTTACATTTGGAAAAGAGCAAACAAACATGAATGTTGGAGACAACATCATTCAAAGATTAGGATCCAGAATAAATGAGTCTGTTATCTTGAGAGAGATAGCAAATGAAGCAAGGGATAGGGCGATGCATGAGCGAATGGAGCAAACGGAAAGACAGATGGAAACTCTCACAGCGATTCTGCATGAATTCAGGAATGAGTAAAAGAGGCTTGGTGAGAAAACCCCAGGGAAAATTGAGATATCACTGTGCTTGGTAACAAAACAGCTCGTGGCGAGCAAAAAATAAGGTTGAAATCCAACTCCATAGCAAGCAAAACCTTTAAACATGAAACTATTTTTTTGGAAATCAAAATCTAGACAACAGTGAAAAGGAAGTGAATGGTGAGGAAATAGAACTTAGACAACACTTATATGACATAGAGTAGGAACGCGAGCAGATTACTGCATGAAATTCTGGTCGCGCTATGGAGCTATAAGGGGAGGTGCGAAGATTGGCTCAAATAATTGACGAGATGCAAGGTTAGGGTATAACACCAAACTGGAGAATTATGTTGGATAACGATTCCTTTTTTCAGCAGCAATTATGAGCACTATAATCCTAAGGGTTTTTCGCCTTTTCGATCTCAAGTACACTAGGAAGAGCGACCCTTTAGTGCATATCGAGTGTTTCAATAACATGATAAGGGCACAAAGTTTTAGGCAAGCTTAGAGATTCAGAGCATTTCCATTGACTTTGGAAAGACAAGCACCAGAATGGTATCGAAAGCTACCTCGCAAAAGTATTAGAAGTTTCGAGGAAATATGTATGGAATTCGCGGAACAGTTTCATGGAGCAGTGGCCTTAGAAAATGATATAATGATGTTGATAACGATCAAACATGGAGAAGATGAGCAACTCAGAGAATTTGTAAAAAGGTATCACTGTGCAATCCTCGATCTTGGAGCCTTTAATCATCCCTAAGCTTTAAGGGAATTAAAAGAATGAGTAAAGATAGGGTGGCTATGGTATAATATTAGAAATCTGACCAAACATTCGTACTCTATGGCCTACGAGCAGGCAAAGAAAGATATCAAGATTAAGGAAGAAAATGTCATAAGGATCAAGAGCAAGCAATTAAAAGAGCTGAACCACCGGAAGAAGAAGGCCTAAAAAAGGCAGTAGGCTAGTTAAGCGAAATGAAAGACCATCATCGAGTAGAGGAACAAACGATCGAGCAGCTCCTTACTAATGCTACCAGAAACCAACACCATTTTATCAAAGTGGAGACCCTCTCTTTCATTACCCAAGTGGGGATCTTTAGAGGGAACATCACCACAATGCCCCAATAATAAACCCCACACATAATTTTAGACTTAACCAATCAAACCCACACCACTTGCAAAAGCTCACATAATTTCCCCAAGGATAGAACTATGCAGGTGATTGATCAAAGCCCAAATTATAGGAGGTATACACTATTGAAAGTCTTGATAGAGGAGTTGTTCCATGCAATAAAAGTTCAGGGGTCTGATGTTTCCTCCAGCACCATTTGCAAAAAGGGCTAGCAAGCGAGATCAAAATAGATTCTTTGAATTTCATGATATGCACGGACACACCACACTCCAGTGTCGTGACTTGAAAAACCAAGTGGAGGATCTCGTAAGGAATCGTTATTTTGATGAATTCATAGATGGTTTTTTTCCTATACAAATTAGCAAAATATGGTAGGAGAGAATTCTAGTGAGATCACTCACGAGCAACCTATAGTTCGAGTCATTACAGGAGGCCCGACATTAGCTTGGGAATCGAACAGAGCTCTCAAAAACTGTGCAATGCATGCGATGACCAACCGCGATGTACTCTTCAACATGTTGGCAGTAAAGTGAGCAAAAAGAATAAGTCCCGATTATGTGGACATGGGATGATGAGGATGGAGTGTTGTACCTGTATGAGGATGCCTTGGCAATAACAGGAAACGTTGAGAGCAAATGATTAAATATGCTAATGTTGGATTCTGGAAGTTCAATTGATATTCTCTTTAAATCCACACTAGATGAGATTGAGATCACAGATTTAGGGCTGGAGCACATCAATATCTTTTTGAAAGGATTTAAAGGAGGAAGATTAACACCTCTGAGAGTAATTAAGCTACCAATGACAATAGACTCTAGGCACTTTGAGAAAAAATTGATGTTGGACTTTGTGGTCGTAAACGAGGATAGTCCATATCAAATAATTTTAGGTGCATTTTCGGGTTACAACTAAGTACCCATGTTTGGGCAGGATGAAGAGCATACAGTTTGCATTACTAACTAAGGTTTATTCTATTACAAGGTGATGCCTTTTGCTTTAAAAATATAGGTGCAACATATGAAAGGCTAGTGAACAAAATCTTTAAGCCCCTCATTAGTCGCACTATTCAGGTGTATGTTGACGACATTATTACTAAGTTTAAAAACTCTGTTGACTATACAAGACACTTAAAATAGACTTTCGAGCTGTTAAGAAAGTACAAGATGAAACTAAATCCCGGGAAGTGCGTATTCGAAGTAAGTTCGTGAAATTTCTTAGGGTTTATGGCAAGTTATAGAGGAATCAAGGCAAATTCAGAGAAGATTTAGGCAAATTGTTGAGATTAAATCTCCTCGTACACTAAAAGAGATAGAAAACTTTATGAGAAAACTGGCAAGTGCTATACCTTTTTTTTAAGTCATGAGGAAATGAAAGAAAACTGAGTGTACGTAAGAGTGTGAAGAAGCGTTTCAGAAATTGAAAAAGTATTTGCTCGAAGCACTGCTGTTGTTGACACTACGAGAAGGTGATACATTGTATTTATACTTGGTAGTGCCTGAATGTAAGAGTTCAGTGCTGATATAAGAGGAGGAAAGAATTCAACATTGTATACTATATTAGTAAAGCTCTACTCAATGCAGAAACCAAGTACCCAAAGATAAAGAAGTGGACACTAGCCCTGATCATAACTGCTCGCAAACTAAGGCCATATTTTCATGTCTATCCAATTATTGTGATGATAGATCAACCACTTTAGTAGACACTGCGTAAACTAGAGGCTTCTGAGTGCTTGAAATGGTCTGTGGAGTTGAGTGAGTTTGACATAAGTTACAAATCCCGAGCAGCGATCAAAGCACAAGCGCTAGCAAATTTTATAGTAGAACTCACGAAGCCATATATAAAGGCTAGTGATGACCAAGTAGTTGCAAGGTTGGTACAGAAAGAATATTGTTGATAATTATGGATGACTCATCCAACGATCAAGGAGCAAGGGATGGATATTCATTTTTTAGGACATACATGATCATTTATAGTTGAATGCCAGCCTAGAGTTATATTCATAATTAGCTTGAATCTCTAATGTCTCAACCAAACTTTGAAAGTTGGATATTTATGACCACAAGAACTCAAGTTGTTTCTCATACAGGCAAGCTCATTTTTATGCTTTTAAGTTCATCTCACTCTAAACAACTCATGTTCCAACTAAATAACCATGGACTTGGCAAGAGCAAACTTCTCATTGAGTGAGAAAAATTCTCTATGGAGCTTACCAGATTGCTCCTCAGCAAGCTCTGCCATTTTTTTTAAGGCTTGGGCCTCCATTTACATCTTTCTTTCTTATCGATCAATCATAGCCTTATAATGTGTAGCCATTGTAGCAAGCTGTAAGGCACCAAGTTGAAAATTGTTCATCAACTTGCCAACAGTGTGGTCTTCAAGATCCTCAATAAACTTCTTTTGCACTAGCATTGAGTATTCATTTTGGTAAAAGACCAAGAAATAAGCTCACTCGTGTTATTGTTGTAGGAATTTTGAAGGGTCTACTAGGCGAGATAAGGTCATGGGGCTCTTTCTAGTAGATTTGCCACTTGAGTTTCATCTTTTTTATAAGGAAAAGAAAGAAGGGTTTGCAAAAGTGAGAAATCTTGAGTGACCAAAGACTTTTTGGGAGAAATAAGCGAGCTGCTCAAGCTATCACCACTGCGACGACGCTTTCTTTTGATGGCATCAAGAATTTTGTTATCTATATCTGTTGTTGATGGTACTAACCGAGACTCAACCAAGCTGGTAAGTGAAAGAATACTTTTGCACGAGCATGAGTTGGCAAAAGCGATTTTAACTTGCACAAGCAGCCTCTCTTTCATGTTGTAAGTCATGCTCTAAGAAACTGAAACATCAAAGAAATAGAGTAAAACTAAGGTATAAAGTTCAATT
The DNA here is from genome assembly GCA_029618585.1 of Citrus australasica. NCBI lineage: Eukaryota > Viridiplantae > Streptophyta > Magnoliopsida > Sapindales > Rutaceae > Citrus > Citrus australasica. The sequence goes on from JARCIV010000001.1 coordinate 19,017,273, forward strand.
ATAAGTTTCTATGGCCAGTATATGACTTAAAGTGCAAATACATAAGGAACGTGAATATTTTCATCAGGAGTAGAAGCCACATGGCCCTAGTTTCCCCCAACAAAGAAAAATTTACTTTTCCAATTGCCACCCGAAGTTAGGATATATGTTATGAGCTTTCTCTTCTTTAAGCTCGTCATAAAGTAATACTAGCCTGCGTCATTTAGACTATTCTTCAACTGGTACATATTTTTTATCTCGTCAACAAAAGGCTTACATTGCCTGCATCTTTTCCACAATACGTACAAGCCAGAAAGCACTCTATACGTGTTTAGGATAAGCTGGCCAAGGGCTATGTTTATTCTATCCCTCACATGAACAAAATAGAGTTAAAGGGAAAACCTAACACCCAATTTGAAGCATTCTAAGTATAAAGTTACACACCCTTTAGGGGGACGACTAAGAGTATACTTAGGATTAGGTATCCTAATATCAACATCACCAGGAATGTTATAGACCTCCTTAAGCCTATCTAGATCTTTTATTGTGGTACTACACTTCATCTCGTGCGTAAGACTCAGCATTCCCTCTGTGGCTAATTTTTACCTTTTTGGCTAGTCGGATCTCCTCGGAGGGTTCCTCTTCGCTACTACCTTTGTCATCAATGTTTCCTGCTCTACTTATACTAAGGGTTTTATTAGAACTTGATTCTCTCTCATCACTCCCTCTATTAGACTTGTTCTCTATAGACGAGGAAAAAACCTCAAGCGACATCTTTCTGGGGTTATCTTTGGTTGTTTGGACCTATGTTTTCTAGAGGGATTTAGAGGTTAGAAACAGGTTCCCTGAGCATGATAGCCAAGAAGTCCAACTCATCATCGCTATCAACCTCAACCTCAATTAACTATTTTTTTGCCCTTAGACATGGTTCCAAAACAAAAACACTCAAGATCCAACAAACAACAACTAGAGAGGAGTTTAAGAAGTAATACTTGGGTTGAATTGAAATCGTCTGAGCGATGGCTACGAAAAGAATAGTGTGCACGAAGATTTTTTGCTTCTTAATAGTGAAGTTGAAGGAAAGTTTTAGGAAAGAGAAATGACATTAGGGATTTAAATAGTAGGACGGGTGAGAGGTTGTGTCTGCAGTGGTAAAAGGTCATCCCGCCAAAATCAATCATGAGACTTTGTCAATTGTCAAAGGTCAACCCACTATTTTTCTCTTAGATATTCGAGCATAAAGCTAATCCACTGACGATAATGTGGTTCATCCACTAACGGTCGTGCATCAATTTTGGGCCGGTGGTTTTGGCTGCCTATAAAAGTCCTAACTAGGTAAGTAAAGGGGCATTGGTAAACTCTCTTACTCTCTCTTTATTTTAGTAGTTTCTCTTGTTTATCCTTTTCTTCTTTTTCCAAATTAATTAGAAAGCTTTTTTGCTCGAAGCAATTTTAGAAATCCATGAGATTTATAGCACAAGTCTTTTCCCAAAGGCCCAGAAATTGACTTAAGTATCAGAGAAGTCACGCCAGAAAAACAACCATCGACCCCCCTAACAATTTTTTGTGAACACAGTTGAACCCAACTGAAAGTGATTGTGGTCATTGGAATCTGCTCGAAGCAAGAATGAATAAGCAAGTATTGTCTCCCATCAAAAATAAATTTAAATATTGGCGTGGATGCCTAGTCGCTATAGCCATGACCAGAATTCTGCATCAATAATTTCTTCACTAAAGATTTTCTTAATAATTTAAGAAATTAAGATTTTATGCTTCATAGAAATGCGATTGATTAATTATGTAAACAAATAATACCTTTTTAAAGTTTCAAAACACCGGGGAGCATTTGGAAACAAAGCGAAAACCTTAGACAAAAAATGAGGACAGAAATAAAGTAAAACCGAGTCGGTTTTGTTTATCATAATTTTTGAATTATCAAAGATAAATCGATTCGGTCTCGTTCTATCAAAATACGTGGCATCCGTTGAGTAGTGACAAAAAAATATCATCACTTGTGGGTGTGACGTGGTGGTATTAAAGTAAAGCCTATGGACAACCAATTCATAAAAGTTGGCTTCGACGTTGCAGCATCATCTTCATCAGACAGAATGGATAACTCTATACAGCCGACGTCAGCACTGAGCTCCTCTTCTGGCCACCGGAATATGCCCGTGATAGGCCTGGGCTGTGGGGTTGACAAATCGAACTTGAATGCCTTGAAGCTGGCGGTGCTGGAGGCTATCAAGCTGGGTTACAGACATTTTGACACGGCTGCAATTTATGGAACCGAGAAGGCTCTGGGAGAAGCAATAGCCGAAGCACTCAGGCTTGGCCTCGTCACTACCCGTGAACAACTCTTCATCACTTCCAAGCTCTGGTGCCACAACGCTCATCACGACGGCGTTATCCCGGCAATAAAGAAGTCTCTCAGGTAACAAAATTTAATAACAAAACAAGTTATCTAGCTCTCTGTCAGGGTGTCGGTAATAGATTACTTTCTGTGTCTGATGTGCAGTGCTCTTCAAATGGAATATTTAGACCTCTACCTCATTCACTGGCCCATCAGTGCTAAGCCAACATCAGAGGAGGGTGAGGTTGGATTTTTTCCGCCTAATAAAGAGGACCTCTTACCTTTGGACTACAAGGGCGTGTGGGAAGCCATGGAAGAATCTCAAAGGCTCGGCCTCACTAAGTCCGTTGGTCTCAGCAACTTCTCTTGCAAGAAGATTGACACTATACTCGCCTTCGCTACCATCCCTCCTTCCATCAATCAGGTGAGCTTGCCACAAATATGATTGGTTGAATGAAATAATATGATTGGTTGAATGAAGGCAACATGTATTTTTTTTTTTTTTGGGAAGGTGGAGATGCACCCTGTCTGGCAACAGAGGGAGCTTAGAGAATTTTGCAAGGCCAAGGGCATGAATGTCACGGCGTACTCACCTTTGGGAGCCGTAGGGACTCAATGGGGAAGCACTCAAGTCATGGAGAATGAAGCACTAAAGCAGATTGCAGAGGCTCATGGCAAGACTGTCGCTCAGGTTTCTCTTAGATGGATAGTTGAGCAAGGAGTGACAGTTGTTGTCAGGAGCCTCAATCCAGAGAGATTGAAGCAGAACCTGGGGATCTTCGATTGGGAATTAACTGATGACGACTATGACAAGATTAATCAAATCCCACAGCGTAGATTGATACCAAGTGATTTCCTTGTTTCCCCTCATGGACCATTCAAGACCCCTGAGGAGCTGTGGGATGATGGCTAGTTTCAGACTTTCGAAATACAAATATTCCAAAAATTATATGAAATGTAATAATTAATTGCAAATGTAAGGTTCTATAATTTGAATTTTAATAATGATGGAAATGCAAACGATTTTGTAATTGAAAAGTCTATGCACTGCTTGCATGTTTCTTCACCAATTTTAATACCAGTTTTTATCTAGGGCACCGGCACGCACTTCTAATATGTAATCATGAATATTCTGATAAAAAATAGAGAAAATATGGACCAGTGAAGAGGGACTCAACATGCAATCATCCGAAGACTACATATATCAACTGGTTAAGCGAAAAATGAATCAACAATTCATCATCCAATAGTTTCTGCTGACACCCATCAACTAAAAATGTCTACAACTAATAGAGCATCATCAGTAACAGAAATTCAGCTTGACTATTTATAACAAGAATTTCTTTAGAGCAAAGCTGCATATAGCATCCATTAACTTGCTTTTCAAGTCAAAATTGGAAAATACATAAACCCAAATGTATTATAAGATTCACTTAGTGAATGTTTCAGATTCTGATTGAGCTACCAACAAGGTTATGAGTTTTGAGTCCATCCCTCGAACAGGATGACAAAGAACAAAATTAACTTTTTTTGAGTTTTGCTTCTTCTACAAACCTAATTTAACTCCCTCTCGTCCATGAAGCAGAAAATTGTCAACATCTCTTCACTGAAGATAGTAGTATACGAGGACCAGGATCAACAGGACTACCGCAGCTGCAGGTGCAGCCCATACCCAGTAGTTAGTAGACTTCTTCCGCTTCAGGATGGCCTTTGGAAGTGATTCTGGACCCCTTGCTCGAGACCTGTACTTGACAGTATTCTCCTTCCGGACCCTAGGTTTTGCTGGAGTTGGAGCCTCAACTGCTGCTTCAACGTTTACATCAGCATTTTCTGCTTCCTCTGCCTCTGCAACAGCAGATTCCTCAGTGGTAGCAGTTCCAGAGGCTCCAGGCTTATTATTATTCTTTGACCTTCCTTTCTTTTCTTCAAGCGCCTGAAATCAATCAAGAAACAATCATATTAGTTCCAAATTAATTGCCAGTAAAACAGTAATGGTAAAAAAATAAGTTCCATAAATAATTTCCTTGCGCTGCTTTTCAGCTCTTAAAGCCGCCTTTGCTACTTTCGCCTCTTCCTTCTTCCTCTTTCTTTCCATGCCTTCCCTAGCTTTTGCTCTATCCTCTTCTTTTTTCATTTCCCTCAACTTAGCTTCATCCACTTTCTTTTCTGAAGCAGGCTTTTCTACTACAGGGATCTCAAAATCTGCTGTGTCTTCAGTCTCTTTCTTAGCGGCTTCTTTCTGAACCTTCTGGGTTGGCAGGGTATCTTTCTGTGAAGCAGACTTGGAATCTCCCTTTGATTGTTTTACATTAGGCTTTGCCATAATCTCCGGTTCAGAGGGTACTGAAGTCTCTGCCACCACCAATGGCTTCTCATCAGGGTTCCTTATACGTCCATCCCTGCTCAACTGCCGCATGTCCAACGATTGCAAAAGTCTCTTTTCGTAATCATCCCTGAAAGCCTTGTTATTATTCCAGAGGGTCATATATTTCTCAACCTGATAAACAAAGAAGATTTAAGTAACGGATGAGGAGACAAAATATTTAACTTGTGCAACACAAAGTAAAAGATGAGTACAAGTCTACAAACCTCTGAGTTTGATAATTCCTTGAGACCTTGGACATCTTTCTTGACAGACATGGCTTTGGCTTCGTTCAAGAGTGCACGGTATTGAAAAAAGTAGGCATTCTGAAAAATAGGTTAAGATTCAGTGAGGCTAATTGTTCAATATCACACACACACATATACCTTGGCAGACAATCAAGATGATAAAAGTTTTATATTGTCAACAACCAAAAAAGAGATTGAGCATATTTACTGACAAACTTATTCATGTAATTGCATTTTTATTTACAAAACTTAAACATATTCATTAAAAAATGCATCGTAAGGCAAGCTTCAAGAAACATTTATCAATTAAATACTTTTGTAAAAGCAAAAGCGAAGCAGATGACGAGAATTCAATGATCCTGGAAGAACAGATCTCATCACGAGCAACATGATACATGCAATATGATGTTTCATTGTTTTACATGCTCAAAAGACATCTAGAAGCCAGCAAATTTACACCATTTGCAGGAGCACACACATACAAGCTCCTGGACGGATGCACAAGCACGCTCAGTCTATCTTCTAGATGGTGGATAAAGAGTTGATTAATGCAAACACTAAAGAAGAAGCCTCCTGAAAATGCTCATACCAAAATATATGAACATTGGCAATGTTGATATCAAATGTCATGAAATCAAACCATAAACCACAGTCCTACTGGAACCTGCTCACATTGTATAGGTATGAACCTTGGCTTTCATGGATCCAAAGCCACAAATCTACACACTCTTGTGTTATGTCAAATATATGTATATACGATAAGAAGTACGGTAATTGACATTTGAAACTTTTATATCTAGAAGAACTTGAAAAATATTTTAGTGGAAGGAAAATATGCAATCACTAAAACTATTTTAATCCATAAAAAAACATACTCCTATGAGTTGTAAAGTCAATAAACAAGTTCAATACTTGGGAACATAATCAAATAGACAAAGCAGCAGGAGAGGATACAAAACTGAGGGCTATAGGATTTCATAACAAGATTAGAAGTTCTGATGATGGGAATAACTAATTACAAGTTCTGATGATTGGAATAACTAATAAGAACAACCCCTGACCCAAAACACAGAGAGAGAGAGAGAGAGAGAGAATTAATACTTGATCCTAGAAGAAACCCAGAAAAGAGATAATTCAGTGGATTCTCATGCACAATTCCTATTCACATTTCTCAAAACAATTAGCTCTTTCTAAAAGCTAAAGGAATGAACCAACAGTCTTCAATTTTTTCTCAACAGATAAATGATAAAAAATGATCCTAACTAATCAGAAACCAAAAAAATGTACCTAACATGAAGCCATGCAACCACTGGATCAAGATGATACTGATACAGAAGCAGCAGGACTCTCCAAGCAAAGCAACAATAAGATTATTGCAGGGCAACCATGCAAAATCTCAGTGCTAGAGTAATTTACTTAAAATAGAAGCTCCAACTCGTCAATCCTGACACATATTATCTCTCTAAATTATTACATAATATCTGGCCCAAGTATACGCGCTTATCAGAAATCTAACCTGCCTAGTCTTAATAACAGTGAAAGAACCAAAACATATAAGAAGGAAAATTCCTAAAAGACTTCCCACAAGAGAGATTAAGGCTGCATGAGCTGAGAAACCGTATAGATAGATAGGTAAAGCCTTCTCCAACAGTATACTCAAGGTGTTTCAATAGTAAGCAAGCACAAACTAAAATAATCAGTGGTCTAGACAGCATAAGAACCTGTCCACAGCGAGAGGGGGAGAGGGAGAGAGCAATATACTCAAAATAGAATTAAAATATGGAAGGAAAACAAATTTACCCCTTCATCACGCTGTTTCCTCAGTTCCTTAATGTTTGTAAACGCTTTATCTCGTTTTTCGGTCACATCGTTCACCTCTTGCTGTAAAGCTTCAATCTCTTCATCTAACGCCTTCACTTTTCCCTCAAGGTGAGAAATTTTGGCCCAAACTGCTTGGCTCTCCTTCTTCACTCCATCTAAATCACTACCCATGAGCTACAGTGGAAAAATAACATAAACATTAGTCCCTGTTTGATAATAACAAAAACATGATTTTACTAAGGCCAAAATCAGTAAACAATAGGCTTCAAAAGTAAAACAAAACTAAAATATCTTACTTTAAC